>CM029626.1:26584671-27784671 GCA_017311315.1 Dendrocalamus latiflorus
CCGGTGCCACCTGTCCGCCGCTTGAGGCCCGCCGCCGCTCGAGGCCGGCTGCCGCTGAGGCCGACCGCCCCGCCGCGTGCCCCGCCCGATGTCGGGACCTCGAATTTCCGAACCCGGACCCTCTGTGTATTACAGCACTAGTCCTAGATCAAAGCTAGTGCACACAGTTAAACAGAAATGATTACATAACCAACAACGCTTTATTACAATAATAAAGAGTACTGACCGAAAGGTCTCATTATTACAAATGAGGTTTCAAGACCTCGCACACTCACAAAACACAGCGGAAGCAAAAATAAATCCAGCGGAGACCCATCAATACGCCACAGGCAATTGACTGGGGAAGCGCGACCTAGTACTCTGGGAAACCTTCGTCGAATCCACACGCGAAGTAGTCGTAGTCTCCCTCTTGAGCTTCATAATCCTCTGAGTTAATTTTTAGTGCAGCATTTGAGTACATAAAGTACTCCGCAAGTCTTGGGAAAAATGCAGTAGATGCAAGGCTTAACAAAGGAGGGTTATATGGTTCTTTTGCACAAAGCAATATTTTATTTCAATTACTACTAAATATTTTTGAAGGCATTGATTTAACAAAGTAAATTGATTAACTGCAATTAATAAACATTTTATAGTGAATGTTCTATCCACCAACACTATATAACTAGCTTTAACCGATAAAGTTAAAACTGCAGGTTACATCCACCCACACTGGCTCCAACCGCCAGGACAACCATCCGAGAGTTCCCTCCACTCTCAGAATACCAAAACTTTGTTTTTAAAATGGAAACCAAAGATCTACCATGTGAATGCATTCCTTGCCCGCCCTTGACCGTGGGCACGGCTATTCGAATAGTTTGACACTCTGTAGAGGTTGTACAACTTTACCCGCAAGAGATAAATTATCTTAATAGTCACCACGCTTCCTTTGGCATGAGCACAGATAAAATATCACAAAGCCTTTACTTCACTCTAGTCTAGCTAGACACCACCCGCTGAGGTTTCACCGCTGAAGGGTTAAATCCACTTAGTCAGAAGCCCCCTCTTGCGCCATATGAGTACAGTAAATCACTGTCCCTCACTGTGAATAACCAGTAAATCCCTGGCACCCACTTTCCACTGGTGGCACCTAAACTAGACTATCATAAGTTAATCAGTTAGGTCGTACCCATATAGACTTGGGGTTGTACGGTAATGCTCAGTTTGGACAATCACAAGCGTCGGTCCTTAATCGACTAGGGTGGAACATACACTTACAAGATCTCGTGCTTGCCGCACCAATCCAAACCAACCATCCGCCCCAGTCTAAACCAACTTTCACATTTTATTTATTTTTAAAAGAACAGCAGCAACACCAATCGCCACTTATTTCTAAATACAAAGATTATTGCAATGAAACATAATTTCCCATTTCAAGACTACAAAAGAATTAAATAGCATGACTAAGCAGTATACTACCGTTCTAATATTTATCAAATATTTAATAATAATCTCATCATTGAGACAAAGGCGATCCTAGGGTTACAAGGGTACATGGCATTCAACTTCAAATGAGGGCATAACAAGGATTGGATTAACTAACTTGTTAAAACAAAATTTAAGATTCTATGTAAATAGCGATGCACATAGATTTAAAATAATTAAAATATTTCACAAACATGGGTTCAAAATGATAAAAGGAGACTTTCCTTCTTGTGCACTGGTTGGTCCCTCTTGCTGCGGTTCGACAAACTCTTCGGCGACGTCGGATGCTACGCGCGAAACGACAAAGCAAACAAAACAAATTCAAATAAAATTCAAATAAACTCCAAAAACAGTAAAACCAGAACCAAAAGATAGAGCTTAATGTTAGATGAATTTAGGAAAAAGAATCGGGTCAATCGGAGTTCGGACGAAGGAGAACAAGCGATTTGAAGTTTGCTGCGCGAGAAAATGCTGGAAAATAACAAAAGTTACTGTTCACCCGAGAGCAGCACTTTTGGAGAGAAGGCTAGCGTCGGCGAGAGGAGGCATGGGTGGTGAATCTAACTAGCAAAATGGGTTGCTAGGGACCCAAGGCACACATAGGAAGCGACGACACGCCAAACGGAAAACGATGACGGCACGGGCGGCTACAACGACATAGTTAGGAGAGAGGAATAAAACCCGGGCATGAAACATGGAGAAGTAGGGTGAGCACGGGCTAGAAAGCAGCTTGGCGAAGCTAGGAAAATTATCGGCTCAGACAGAAACCCACCGGAGACGATGCAAACGGCGTTTGAACGACGTCGGGAAGGAGAAAGCAAAATCTTGATATCTTGGTGCTCGGTGAACGAAATCTAAAACCACTTGGAGGGTAGCTACCTGGAATGGTTTGGCACAATATGACGCGAACGGATTGGGAGAAACATCACCAGATAGATGGGGACACGAGATGCCATTGGCGGCTATGGCGAGGTTCGAAGGCAAAAATTTGTGGAGGCTTTTCGGGGAAAAGGAAGTGAGCACGGCGTAGAACGCGATGAGGCAAGTCCAAGAAAAATTACGGCAAGGGTTAAAGCTTACCGGAGGTGACGAATCGACGTCGGGAAACACTCTCGACCTAGATTGGGGAAAACTCGATTCCGGAAGATTGACTACACCAAAATCAAATTAATTTGGCCAGAAGGTAGATGGAACATGAAGGCATAATGTGACACGAAAAGATCATGAAAAAACTCACCGGATAGCTCGAGACGCGACGAGCAAATTCGGGACCGAAGGGCCTCGATGCCGACGACGTCCTGAGCTTTGAGGGGACTTGCCATGGCTTGGGATGGGTTTAGAGGGGTCAAGGGGTCGTATTTATAGGCTTGGAAGAGATAGAAACCGACTCCAATCCGTAAATTTCAGTTTAGAGTCCGTTTTAGAAAATAGGAGATAAAAGGAAAACGGATGAACGAAATGGAAAGAGGCCAATTGGGATGGATTCCTTGCGTGATTTGGCACAACTTTTCTTTTGGAAAGACATTGAAATAAGGTCCGGATTGGAAGTTATGAAGAGAGAGGAAAAAGGAAGGAAACATGTACAGAACTGGAATCGAGCTCTGCTCGCGTCGCGTTGGAGAAGACGTCTTTTTTTTGGAAATTTAAAATTGAGCTCAAACAAACTCCAAAAAATCCAAGAAAATGCAGAAAAATTCCTTGTGACACAAGGAACACAAATAAAATATTTTTGACAAATTTTAATGTTTAATTTTAATCATATTAAATCTTTTTAATTAATAAAAATTCCAATTAAGCTTTAATTAATTCCAGAAAAATCAAATGGTGAGTTTTATTTTAAAAACTTTAAAAAAGCTCTAAAAATCAGGATGTTACAAACCTACCCCCTTAGAAAGAATCTCATCCTCGAGATTCGGACGGACTAGGAAAAAGAAAGGAGAGGGAAACTCGGCTCTTAGGTCCCCTTCACGCTCCCAAGTTGCTTGACTTCGAATGGTTGCTCTTCTGCACTTTGTGAAACTTTATGGTCATGCTTTTTGCATGGCGCTCAGCTTCCTTCATGATTCTATCTTGTTGTTCAATGCTCTGAAGTTCCTTTAACTAAGAAATATGGTAGACAACAACAAATTGGACTAGTACATCTTTAGTCGCCTGCAAGCTCTGGGTTAACTTCAATTGCCCTTATCATATCGATTAATTCAGGATTCTACCAAAAAGGGCTTAACTTCCGCAAGTGTTCATCCGAGAAAGACATAATTATTTCAATTTTTGAAAAATTCTTGATTCCGAAATCATATACCACAAATGCACCTTATTGATTTCACATTGATTTCAACAAACAATCCCATAAATTTTTATTCTCTGCTCTAATTTGAATCGACGTCAAACCATAGGATTTTTCTAACATGAATCCAATAACATTGTAATTTGTGATTTCCACCAATTGTTTTATGATCATTATCTAATCCAACAGATCCATAACTTTGATCAAATAATATAAGATTAATCCAACCTTTTAGTAATCATCGATCAATTTTAAGATCGTCTAAACAATAATTTAATATTCATTAATCCATCAATCTCTTGAAAATCATCATTTTGGTTCCACCAAATTTGAATGAATTCAAATACCTCAATTAATTCTTATCGGACAATCTATCGCCCATAATTAAAATTATAAAATTATGCGAAAATTTTTCTCTAACTTGAAAATTTGCGTATAGGCCGTTGGAAATTACAGAATTCACTGAAAATTCATATTATGGCATAAAAGGGCCTCGAGAATTTAAATTTTGAAATATTTTTAGCATTTGAAGTATCTTTAGTACTGTTGTTATTACTTTATATGTTTTCTATATTTATTTACTATTTTGATTAATCGTAATTATTTAATTTGCCCTTTATCACCAAAATTAATATTAAAATTTATAGAAAATGCATAGAAAATTCTGGAACATTACGAGTTGTACCATTATCCAATTCATTTACCTGTAGTAAATTTATTCCGTGCACATTTACCGGTAATAAACTTACTTATTCCTTCCATGCACATGTAGATGACAGACATCACGAACCGAGAGTTCTAGGAGCTGGCCCAGCATGGCCAAAACTACTTGACTTGAGCTTCTGATGTCGAGATAGTACATGAAGCCAAGAAGCTCCACGTTGCCATTGGGATTGGTGCACTGCATGATGCGCAACCCACCCCTGAGGAAAATGATTAGACACTTCACTTCCTCAGGCACCATCTCTGTTTCACTCTCAAGAATGAGTACATGCAGAGAAGAACGTGCTAGCATTGTGGACTGCACTCAAAAAGCGGTTCGAGAGGCTAAAGTACACCATTCTTCCTCAGGTAGAGCAAAAGTGGATCCAGCTGAGGTTTGCTAACTTCAAAATGGTCAGGGAGTACAATTCTGCTCTGCACAGAATTTGTATCAATCTTCAACTTGTGGCAAGCAGATCACAAATGAGCAGCAGATTAAGAAGACCCTATCCACCTCCCACCCCAATGCAGTGCAGTATGCACGTAATTATTGCTAATATGGCTATAAGGAGTATGCCGAATTGATTGATATGATGCAGATTGCTGAGGCTCAGGATGAAGTTCTTCGCAAGAACTATGTCCCACAGCCACCTGGGAGCTCCGTTGGCTGTGAAGCCAACGTCGGGAGCTACAAGGTGCGAAAGCCCATAATGAAGAAAAGGGGAAGGAAGGGTAAGGCTGTAGCCCAGAAAGACAAGTCAGATGCTCCACATGCAAATAAAGCCAACAAACCAAAGCAGGACGGCAAGTCCTATGGCTAGCAAGACCAATCCTGCTACAAGTATGGCAAGTGGGAGCACTAGTTGCGGATCTGTAAAGAGCCACAACATGTCCTCAATGCCCTCCAAGCTTAGAAGAAGAAGGAAGGCAAAGGTCAGTATGAAACCCACATTGCATATGTTGAGGGGGGAGTTCTGAACACCTGCCTACGCTGATGGAGGTCGAAACCATTCCGGCAACAGCACCCCTTTTGACAATGCAGCCGCCGCCGCCATGATTTCTCTGGAAGAGCATATCACCCCTGAGAAAATAGCAGCCGAAGTCTCTGACTTCTTAGCAAATTCAGTCTAATGCACAGAATGCATTTAGACTTTAATTGTCATTTAGTTTTTTGTGGAAAAATAAGTTAGACTTTGCATGGATGGTACTCAAACAATTTTATTTTCTCGTGATGGTTGGATGATATTGAATAATTCATTCATTTATTTAGATTATAATGGCATGATATATTCTGATATTAAAATATTTTATTTATGTGTTGATTGCCTTCTAATGCATTTTAATAAAATACTTTATATTAGAACACGTATGGCGCCCTATGAAGAAAGTGTGCTTACTCGACAGTGGCACAACGAATACCATCTTAAGAGAGACAAAATACTTTCAGTCGATTAGTAATAATACTGGCAACCTTAGAACAATCGTCGGTAGCGATTCTTGTATAATAGGTTCAGGAAGAGCAACAATAATACTCCCAATGGGCACAATTTTGGTCATTCAAGAAGCTTTATTGTACCTAAAATCGACTAGAACACTCCTAAGTTTCAAGAATATTCACGCTAATGGTTTCCATGTTCAGACTAAAGAAGAGTATGGTAAGCAATATCTGCTCATTATGAAGCGCAAAGCAAATGGAAAAAGGGTATTAGAAAAACTTCCTTCATTAGAAACTGGGCTATGCTACACCAACATCAAGGCACCTATAGCCTATACTACCCTGACAACAATATTTAGAAGCTCTGAACTTTTTTGTCTCGGGCATGACAGATTAGACCACCCAGGTCTCAGGATGATGAGAAATATAATTAACAATTCATAGGGGCATAATATTACTGTAAAGAATTTCCCGAATAACAAAGATTTTGTGTGCCCTGCATGTGGCACCGAGAAATTAATTACTAAACCTTCTACTTTGAAAGTGAAGGATGAAGTCCCTGCATTCTTGGAATGCATCCAAGGAGACATTTGCGGTCCCATACAGCCACGATCAAGGCCATTTAAATATTTCATTGTGCTCATCGATGCTTCCTTGAAATGGTCGCATGTATGTTTATTGTCTACGAGAAACCATGCTTTCACAAAGCTGATCTCGTAGATAATTTTCATTAGAAATATTTTCCCTGATCATCACATAAAGTCCATCAGAATGGACAACACCGGAGAATTTACTTCAAAAGCATTTGATGATTATTGCATGGCAATGGGAATTACAGTTGAGCATTATATACCGCATGTCCACACTCAGAATGGACTAGCAAAGGCATTAATCAAGAGAATTAAATTTATTGCCAGACCACTTTTGTAGAATTGTAATTTACCAGCTACATGTTGGGGACACATAGTCCTGCATGCAGCAATTCTCATCAACTTTAGACCATCGGTCTACAACATCTATTCACGTATGCAACTAGCGCAAGGGTCAGCAGCTAAAATTTCTTATCTCCGGAGATTTGGATGCAAGGTTTATGTATCTATACCCCCTCCACAGTGTACTACAATGGGTCCATTTTGCTGATTGCATATTTAATGAGGATAATTTCCCAACATTAGGGGGGAGGAAATCAAACCCTTGATGAAAAATATCGGAAAATTACGTGGTAAGTCATAGGAATCCATGCACATGACCTGCGCACTAGTGAAACAAATAGGGAAATCCAGAACATCATTGATTTACAAGCATTAGTAAATCAACTACCTGACCACTTTAGTGATTTAAAGAGGAGTAAAGTCCATTACCGGTCCTTAAACTTTTTATGCTGTGTCATCCCGGTCCATAAACTTTTAAAGTGTGTCATCCCGGTCCTTAAACTTTCAAAGTGTGGCAATATCCTATGTAGTTGTAGCAGTGAACTTTTTATGCTGTGTCATCCCGGTCCATAAGACTTTCAAAATAATTGCCACACTTTGAAAGTTTAAGGACCGGGATGACACACTTTAAAAGTTTATGGACCGGGATGACATAGCATAAAAAGTTTAAGGACCGGTAATGGACTTTACTCTTTAAAGAGCATGACCAAGTCACATGTGCCTGCACGCAATGCACTGGAGAGGGTTGAAATACTAAAGAAAGTTGAAGGTATCCCTAATCCTGTCCAGAGGTCTCAGAATAAAAGGACGAGAACTCTGGCCCCTCGAATCCTAGGTAACCAGGGACATCTGGTGAAAAAGGATAAGAAGGACTTGACACAGCCAATCACTGAAATTCCTCAGAACCAGAAGGTGAGCCAGTTGAAACCTGGCACCAGTATGACACCTTCAAAAAAGGGCATACTAGATCTGAGCATTCCCATGGAGGGAGAAATCGTCATGGATGTGTACGCACATATCGGAGCTGAAAAACTAAAGGGACTTGCCACTGCAACTGGAAGAAGCGATGCGCAAGTACAAGCATAAGAAGAAGCAACTCATGATGAAATAGCTATAAACTATGTGCACACGGGAGAATCCATGAATAGGGCAATAGCTAATGTTGATATATACTTTGCAAAGAAAATTGTCACAATCATCGATCTTAATCCGAAGCCTGCATCGCTCATTGAATGTAAGAAAAGATCAGATTGGAAAAATTGGAAGAAGGCAATAGAAACTGAATTATTATCTCTGAACAAAAGAGAGTTGTTTGGACCCGTAAGCCGCACACCTCCCCATGTGCACTCTATAGGACATAAGTGGGTATTTGTTCGAAAGAGAAATGAAAGAAATGAAGTTGTACGATATAAAGCATGGCTTATTGCACAAGGTTTCACACAATGTCCAGGAGTTGATTATGAAGAAACCTACTCCCTAGTCATGAGTGGAATCACCTTTAGATACTTAATCTCAATGGCAGTAAACCTGAACTTAGAAATAAAATTCATAGATGTGGCAACTGCATACCTTTATAGAAACTTGAATTCAAAAATTTATATGAAGGTACCTGATGGTATCCCAGTCCTGAACCAAGATAGAGCAAATAGAAATCTGTACACTGTGAAATTCAGAAAATCACTGTACGGACTCAAGCAATCAGGTAGGATGTGGTATAATCGCTTAAGCGACTTTCTATGCAAGAAAGGCTACCGAACAATAAAGATTGTCCCTGTGTATTTATATGACGATCCCAGAATAGATTTTATATAATATCAGTATACGTAGATGATCTGAATATCATCAGGACCATGGAAGACATAAAAGAAGCAAGTTCTTACCTGGAGTTAGAATTTGAAATGAAAGATTTGGGTAAAACCTGTTAACTTTGTTCCAGGAGAAAACGCACAGATTGCAAACAAACTAAAAGAACACAAGAGAATTTCTGAATTTTTTTGAATTCTCTATTCTCTAACTTGCCCCCCCTTTTTCTTCTTACAAAACTGGTTACAAGCTTTCTCAATATATAGGCTAATACTCTCCTACTCGCATACGTATTCGGACTTCAAATTGGACACAACTTCAACTTGAGTTACACACAGAGACGGACTCTACTACATCTTGGACTTGAAGTTAAGATTATTTCTAACAATCTCCCCCTTAATCTTGACTTGACATATTCTAGTTTTAGTCTCAATGCATTATGAACTACTAGCCACGCCTCCACATGAAGCGTTCTACATGCAAACTACATATAGGAACTCAACTCAACTGGTACGGGTCCACATGATGGCTTGTACGTATGGTTGGGGTTATTGCGAGCATCAACTATTATTCTTCCTCTCTTACTTCTGACTGTGGTAGTTGCCTTGCTTCATCCATTGAGCCTGATCAGTAATGATTTGATCTACATGCTCTTCGGATAGGTACGGAGAGGATGACAATAAACCAGTGATTTGAATCCTGAATCTTGATATGAGTTGAGGCGTCTAGTCATTATGAAGTCTCCACATGTTCTTGATTGCTTCGGCTTTGCCTATCTCTCCCTTTGCTCCGGTAGATCTGATGGGATTTTCAACAGAAAGGTGAGGGAATAGCATGAGATACGAATAGAATCGTGGGGGATAAGGTACTCTAAACCCATTTAGATTTTAAAAGGGTATACCCCGGAAGCTGGGGTGGCACATAAATCACACCAGTTTTTAAAACACTCTTCTCTTGTGACCGTGAAATGTAACGCCCGAGGGCAAGAAGGCAGTGCACAGGGCCAAAGTGAAATCTTGCGACAATACAACGTCTATGCGAGGGAGCACGCATAAGGGGCACAGGGTTCATCTGCATAGTTCGTTTAAAACGAAACCACCTTATCTTCATGAACATCTTCGATGTTCCTAGCCTTAAAATTTGGGGTAGGGATATGAGAAGGGGAACAAAATTTTCCTTTTGAATCAATAGACAGAAGAGGAGTGTATTTGGGGCAATTTGATTGATATTAGCACTCACTCTTGTGTTATCGTCTTTGAATTTGGGGTAAGAGAGCTCTAGAAGTAAAAATGGCTAAGGCAGCATATGGATGAGGGAGAATCATCTAAGAGAGATAAGAATGAGTAGTACAACTTATATTTTTGGAAATAGTATTTTGAAGAAATAATTCTAGTCATGAAACTAACGGCCAGGCTAACTAGGTCACGACCTGCAGTCGATATGCTCTGATACCATCCCTGTCAGATCCAGATTTTACAATCCAGAATCCTCTGTGATTCCACCGCACTATTCCCTGGATCAGTAGATAGTGCTCACAGATACAGAAATGAACATCAAAACACATAACATGCGGAAGCATAAATATAATAGAAGACTTACACATGAGCCGTTTAAGCCAAAATCAATAAAAGGTAACAGCGGAAGAACGAAGCACACAGGTAGGACCCTCAGGACATGCCCACAGGCAGCCAACTGGAGGTTCGCATCCTAGCCCTTGACATCTTCATCTTCTTTGCCATCATGACCAATAGTGTTGCTGAGGCGTAGTGATTTGATTCCTGCTTCTGGATTTGTTGTGAGAGCGAGTGTGAGCACAAACCAATGTGCTCCGCGAGCCAATACATAGGATGCAAATAATTAGTATGCATGGCTTATCAAAGGAGAGGCTCGGGTTATTTTATTTGCCATAAATTGCTTTTTGTAGCTTTATTATTTAATCATAGTGTTATTGTTACTGCCTAAACCCCACACAGCGATTGTCAGCATTTACTTAATCCACCGAATATACAATTCCCCTTGCATTGTCTAAAAATTGTATTAATCAAATCGGGGTTACCAACTCTCATATGAATTCAGAATTTAACCACCAATTTATAATCCAACCCCAGATTCATTATTTACCAATTTGATCAGTTTCTCAGTCTAATGAACATGCAGTATCCTTTATTTTAGATCCACCAATATCTTCTGTGTTCTAAATTCTTAACAATCCAATGTTGTGGTTGCTAATCATCAACTCTTCATTTCTAATTTCTAACGACTGTCCAACATTTTTACTCTGAAATCCACCGATATCATTTATATCTAGACTTCCTACCAATTCAATCCTTTCTGTTATTGATTCAAAACCATAAATTGTTCTCCCAGTAATCAATCTTATTTTTGATTCTCTATCTCTAACTAATTCGTTGGTATACTTCCACCAGGAACATGATTGATCAGGTTTATAATCCAATAGTTATTATCATATCCCCAAATTTCCCAAAAACAAATTCAATTGACCCATGTAGCGATCGATCACATTCTATTATCCCATTAATGTTAACATCTCCCAAGGGTTTATATTATCTAGCGGTGTCATAATCTAGCAATTATTCTTTCATTCCCTAATTCTTCGAAAACCATTTATTCCATCCATTTAGTCAATCTATTCATTTGGGCTCCACCAATTTTATTTCCCCAGAAATTCACACTATCGTTTCCTTTTGATGATCGACATGAATCCACCAATTTCTTTGTGTGTTACCACAAACATTCATCTTCTTTATCTACGACTCTATATATTCTTCCCTATATTTTATTTTGTGGGAAAAGAAGCCTTTTATTTTTGAAATATGATACATAGAAATCTCCTGAGACCTAGCAGTTCGAACAAATCGTAATGCGTGAAAGGAATGCAGCAATAATAAAAGTGATCCAGATCCCATCCACCATTACATGGTTTCTGCACCATATGCTAGACCTTCAGCATTATAGCCGCTTACATTATCACTGAGGCGACACCCAGGGCAACACAAATCAGGGTTTTCCGCTCCACCCACAAAGTTTTTGAAATAGAACTATATCTGGTTAAGTTCCCATGTCCGCCCTTGACCATGGGCACGACTATTCGAGTAGTTTTGACTCTGCAGAGTTTGTTTGTACACTTTCATCACAAGAGACAATCCGCTCGTTGCCCCACATGATTCCTTGGTCATGTGGTTGAGTAGACCATCACAGTAACTTTTCAAAGTATCTAGTCCCTTTTATCATCTCACCCTATGGGCAGCTCCCACTTGTGGTGGATCCCATATGCTATTCGGGCTCCACTCCCCACATCGCTAGTATGACTGGGAAACTTCACCCTCCACTCGATGTCCCTTTTAGGCCTCCCCTTGCCCTTGCATATCCACTACCGGTGAGATGAGTTTGGGGGTTTCGATAAATTTACTTAGCCAAGTTGTATTTTACAGACTTGTGGTTGTACGGTTTTACACAGGATATCATGACAAGATTCGGTCCTTAGAATTACCTGGGCAGTTCTACCACATTCCATAATTTGTGCTTCCTTTGCACCCCATAACATCTGCCCAGATATTTAAGCAAGTTGGGGATTTTGGGAGCATAAAATATTCATATCAAAATATACTAGTCATTACCACCATGACTTCTGAAACCAGTTTCTCATGATTAAAAATGATAATAATGCTTGGGGCATTTCAGCGCCCCCGAGTATCTAAGCAATACTAAGCATGGCGTATAATTACGGATTTATTTTTGAAAGGTTACTATCATAATTTTGCTAGGGCGACAAGGTTCACATATTCAAATATCCCAAAGGAGGCGTAATTTTTATCTAGGTAAACAATGGGCATATAACTAGAATCTTAAATTAAACATGTATTTGCATATAAAATAACAACATGCAATTTGATAATTTAAACAAAATTAATTTGCAAAAAATGTAGGTTCAACATGATCAAAGTATTGACTCGCCTTGCGCGGTTTACCACGGTCTTGAGTTCACACAATGCTCCCTCTTGAGCTTCTAGTCTTTATCCTCACTTTGCTCTTGATCTCGCTTGATCCATTGATTCTTCGGGACTCCAGTTTCTAACTACACGATAAGCGACTGAATCCAAATAAAAGCAATTAACTCAAGAGATCCAAATAAATCCAAATAAACTCAATTGAACTTGATTAATTTTTATTATGATTAAATAGGTGATTTGAGACAAGGTTGATTGGACGTGGAGTATTGTCGGTGTATTAGTGGTTGGAGTGAAGTGGGGAATGGCAGGGAAACTTGTCAAAATGGAGATCAAGGATGGGTCATGATAAAGGTACATTCATGAGAGTATTTCTTATTTAGTACTCGGAGTTAGCTAGGTATAGCTGATGGTAGAATACGATGACTCGATCTTTGTATTAATAGCTTTCTCTATTATTTTTGTATTTATCAAGAAAGTTCCAGGAGTTAGGGTTAGTTAGTTATAATTATTTGAAGTTTAAACATAAGCCAATTATATACATCATGCTCTCTAATTTTAAGTTGAGTGTTATAGTCTAAATATTAGTGGCTTTATACCCAAATCATTTATTAATCAAGAAGGGTTTTCTTAATTGCTTAGGGCATAGAAATAATGGTTAGGTTAGGGTTTAAATCATGTTATGGTCAATCCTATAATATTCACTAATATGCAATGGCTTAGGATTTATTTCTTTAGACCACCCTCACTTGCTAAGTCATCATTTCATGGGGGCATATCCTAATAATATTCTTTCTACACCTTTAGTTAATAATTATGAGTTAAATTAAATAGTCAAGGCATATATTATTATTATTGTTACTATTTTTTTCAAGCATATGATAATTAACTTATGATTAAAATATTTAGAAAGTTCATTTATATCCTAATTAATTTTTGTACCTTTTATATATTTATTTCATATTTTTATGGGTATTTTTCTAGCTGCTGTCGGCCTTGCAACAGAGCAACAAAAATTAAAACCTAAACTCTAAGCGCTTGCGGAATAGGGGATTCAACCCCGGGTGAGTGCTTCGAGGGCGAGCGCTGATAGCCAAGCGAGCTGGGTGTGTTACTTGCTTAGGAAGGGGGAGGTATTGCTGATGAACCGTGTGGTAGAAGAAAAAAATAGAGGAGGTCGGAGGCGGGTACGGACGGTGGTTTCGGCGGCGAGGGGCGGCTGGAGAGGAGCCGGGGAGGGCCAAAATGGGTTCCCGGTGCCGCGGTGATGTCGATGGATGTGCCGGCGGGGACCAGGGAGCTCCGAGGTAGTCCGGTGGCGAGCGGCAGCAGCGGCTTGGGGAGGACTTCGGCGCCGGCGAAGTGCGGACAACAGGAAGCTTGGGGGAGGCCGGGAGTAGCTTCACGGCACTTCAGAGATGGCTCGGGAAGGAGGAATCCAGTTATCTCGGCGGGAATCGGCGGGGAGCTAGGTGGCCGGAGTTGGGGAAGGGGCACGCCGGCGAGGTTGTGGAGGACGGGAGCTCAATCGGGCTACAGGAGAGGAAGTAGGGAGCTTGGGGAAGATGTTGGTGGGCTCGGCGGTACTTATAGCCGAGCGGTCCAGGCTGGCAACGGGCGTCTGCCCGAGCGGTCGCGTCGGCTAGGCGGCGGCGGTAGGCGGCAATGGCAGGCGGAGATGCCGCAGCGAATCCTTGCGCAAATCCGGGCGCGTGACCTCACGCTTTGCAGCTTGCGCCGTGCGAGCCAGCTGATGCGACGGAGCGGCATCTCGCGCGCGATTCCGTGCGACGGCCACGCGGGGGTGACGCAGCTGCAGGCTGCCACAATGGGAGCAGAGCCGACGGGACTGGGATGGGACGGGGTGACGCCAGCTCGGGTCGCGCCAGGGACCACTGGTCCGAAGGCTCGGCGAAAGGAGGCAGGCTGGGCTGCAGCAGTGAGGCGAGGGGGATCGGGGAAGCAAGAAAGTGTTGGTGATATGCCCTAGAGGCAACATGGAGATGTTGAATATATCACATACTATGTTTATGATACATTGCTTTGTTCCTTGAAATAGACATTATCATCATTGATCAATGAGTATGTGACTTATTCATGAGACTCTTAATGCCAAAATGTTGCTATTTCTAAATGATCCCTGATTATATATCATATGAGGAACAAATACGATTCAAAGATCAGCATATGTATTGATTGATGATCATGTCTCATGTCTCATGGTATGGAGATTCCAAATCAATAATATGGACATGTGTTAGTGAACATATGTTGGATAGACCCGCCATGAGACACTGCAGAGATTCCATGTGTCATCAGTTGGTCTCAAGTAGTGTTTATGTAGAATCCTTAGACTTGAGATCATCATGGTTCCCAACATGCGTAGTAGCCTATTTTGGGACTACTAACCACTACTCCGTAACTGGGTAGTCATAAAAGTAGTTTTCAGGTTTGCTATGAAACATGTAGTGGGATGTGAATGATCAAGATAGAATTTTCCCCTCCTTATGGGAGAGATATCTCTGGGCTCCTCGATGTAATGGATTATGAAAGTGCATGGCCATGCCAAGGTAATTGAGGAGTCAATCACGAGTTTATAATCCATCACGGAATCGAGAGAGTGATTGAGCTATTAAGAGGATGACACAGGTCTCGCCTTGAGCTCAATCTATATCGTGAGGCAAAGGGATTCGTACATGAGAACATTACAGGTTCAGCCGATATGATCTTTACGTATACTTTGGGGTTAATATGTCTTACTAGAGGCCGCTATTAACAGGGTGACTGGAAAGGCGTTTCCGGGTCGCGACCAAGTATACGTGAACCTACAGGGTCGCACACTTAACGGGTTGGAACACTAATTCGAATGTGATTCGGATGTGGGCTCAATTCGGATAGAGATCCGGATAGACTCCTATTGGGCCTCGGTCCACGAGGCCCAAGTGAGGAGGTCTATATATATGGAGGCGAGGGGTTGAGGGGTGCATGCTTCTGTTAATCCTGAGCTAAACCCTAGCCGCCACCTCCCGAGCCAAACCCTAGCCACTCGCGAGTGCAGGTACACTCACGATCGGCGTTCTAGCCCCGGACGTGTGGATACCGGTGGAGGCGCTGCTCGTTGCGGCGTTGATCGGCATCAACAATCTACAGATTGGATCTTGCACGTGGTGTGGTTGATCGCGTGGAGGAGACGATCTATTCGGGACGATCGACTACTTCCACTACTACCTCGACGCGCGTGGTTGGATCGGCTTCTCCAACTCTTCTTCCGCTGCGCTGCGCGTCTAGTGGTAACGATCCATGATCCCTCCTTAGCATGATGTCCTGGTGTGCGCGGTAGAAAAGTTTTGTTTTCTGCTATCGTAGCCTACGCGCATTCCTTCAGAAAGAGGAACAGTGGTGAGGGAGCTGGGCCGACTCAGCAAAAAAAGGGAAGCGGGGGTTGGGCTGGGCCATTTCGGCCGGCCTGACTTGCTCTCTCTCTTTTTTATTTTTATTTTTATATATTTATGATTGTATTTATCTAGTTAATTATTGGTTTATTTTATATGCATGTATATATATATATTTCTTCCTGCATATCCTTGTGTGTACATTTTATGTTTTGCTCTAAGCTCTTTGCATACATATAGGTATATGTATATACAAATATTTGTTTGTGTTCTATTTATTTTTATTGCCATTTATAATATTACTTTCAAAATGAAATTTTATATTTTAATTTAAGTCTCTCTCTCCTTATGATGAGTTATCTTTTTAGCTTTGAATTCAAAATTATAGATTTCTTTTACTTCCATATTTTCTTTATGGCTTATTCATGTTAATTTTATTTTCCATGAATTTCTTTAATGTTTTGAAACCTTGACCAAAATTTAGAGAAATACCAAGGGAAATTCAAATTTTCAAGAGGATATATTGCAAAATGATTCAAAAGCTTCACATTTTCAAATTTCAAATTTTGGGATGTTACAAAACCCTTAAATGAATCTCGACCCCGAGATTCCGGTAGAGTAGAAAGGAGTGTAGGATCGAAAACGGCAACAGGGGGGTGAATGGTGCATTAAAAAATCACCCCCAAGTATCCACATTTTTCTTCTCCTATAGCTATAGAAGCTATGAAGAAGGCATGTTCATGCTTACTGGCATCCAGAGAAAAGACGGCAAACAAAGCAACAAATTGAAGCAAGCTGCAGAAACTAGGTCAGAAAAGGGAGCCAGGCCGGTCAGACCGCCATATCATGGCCAGTCAGACCGTAGGCTGGCTGCCGGTCTGACCTCCAGTGGGGAACCGGTTTGACCACCATTGTCTCCCCGGTCTGACCGGCGGCAAGAGAGCGGTCTGACCGCTAAGGTTAGCGGTCTGACCGGGGCCGCGAAAACAGAGCAGCTGACTGAAGACTTTTGCACAGTTTTTACTGAAAAATCAGAGCACAGAGAAATTGGTAGGTTGCTACTGTTCTTCTCAGGCCAAAAGAGCAAGACTACAAACTTAATAACAAAATGACCTCAGGGAGAAGGGAATTCAGACAAAGAACAAATACAAACTAAAAACTCTGAATTTTGTCAATGAGAAGTCAGCAGGAGAGACCAAACTAATATTACTTGTGATTTTCAGCACCTTTGCTCATGAGATTATGAATCTTAGCAGGAAATGACATCACAACAAGAAATTACAGACTAAGAGCAAACAATCCCCCCAAGACTCCAAAGCACCAACCTTGCCCTGACTCCAAACCCTAGCTGAGAGTAAACAGAGGAAGTATGCCGCAAGAGAGTACACAATGATTCTATGAAATGCTCTCAGGGATGAACTGGCCAAATGGCCTGGAGACTGATTCCCACCATAGAGCCAAAAGATTCAGCAACTAATCAAGAATCCATAGGAGAATAGCCAGAGAGGAACAAATACCAGTGAGGCAAGAACAGAAACAAAAACACAAGATTTCTCATATTGATTCAGAGACATGTGCAATTACAAATGGTGCTTCTACAACCCTCTCACTGCATGTGTAATACCCCAAATATGATTCGAGAGAGAATAGATTAATTGGGGAGAAAGACCAAATAGAAAAGAGTTTAACAGGGTTTTTAGACGGGGAATTTCTGCAAAAACCCCAGCAACCTGGGCTTGGGCCTTGGCCCAGGTGTTGGCCGGCCATAAGGGGTGGGGAGGCGCCCCTCCCCCAAACCCTAGCCGCCTCCCCCAACCTCCCTTTTCCTTTTTTCCTTGCTGGCCGCACCCCCTCTTCCCCCACACAGCCGCCACCAATAGAACTGCTGCCACGGCAAGGTTTGTGGCTACCACGGCGAGGTTATTGGCTGCCGCGGCAGAGTTTGTGCTGCCATGGCAGAGAAAACAGGGAAGAAAGGAGGAAGAGGGAAGGGAAGAAGAAGGAGAAGAGGAAGGGGGAGAGAGCGATTGCGTGGTGTTCATCGTAATCTGCATCGGTTCGTCAAGGGTAATCCCCGTTGTTCCCCAATTAGATGCATTTTTTACTAGTTGTTTCAATGTCGGTATTCTGGACTGCTAGGACAGATTTCGTTGGACGGCTGTTTTGGGGTAGTTTCGTGGGAAATCAGATCTGGACTTCTCCTAGAGAGTTGTAGAGGACGTCTTTATCTTTCCATGAAGTGCTAGAACGCATCGATCGGACCTTTGTACTAGAAGTTATGATGTTTCTTGTAAGACTGTTCTGCACATCGGGAGATTTTCTGTCAGGTTTCGGTAGATTGGTTTGGGCGATTAGAAAACAGGAGAATCAGAGGTTCTCCATATTATGAAAGTTGTAGATAATTTCCGTAGCTTTCCAGAAAGGTCAATAAATCATGAATCTAACACTCGTGCTGAAAGTTATGATAGTTTTAGTGCACTGTCCAGAGGACCCAATAGGAAACTGCTGTTTTTTAGAAAACTGGATGGTGTGGGTAGAAGATGGCCGAATCAGGGAGGCTCACCAACTAGGTTTAGTTAGATAATTTAATTATATTTCCAAAAAGTCTGAGAACGCCCTATTTAGACTTCTGTACCAATAGATATGAAATTTTGAAGTTGACTGTCCGTAGAGGGGGACAGGATGGCCGAAAAGATTTGGGGTTTTGAATCAAGCTAAACATGTTGGGTTAGTTTGGGGGTGTTTTTATTTAATCTAAAGACTCGCTACTATTGTATTAGCAATCATTATAATTATTATTCAGGAGGAGGACGGATCCCAGGGGGCGCACCTTCTGCTCATCCCCCGTTTTCTCGTGGTTAAGGCAAGTATAATGATGGTTTAAACTTTATAGTGTGGATTGTTGATGATTGTTGGTTTGTAGATGTTTGATCTATATTATGAGTATATGTGATCTTGATTATGTTAATGATATGTTGATATTGTTTATGGTCGATTGTAATTGAAAGTGTTCAGGAGAATTTCTGATGCATAGATGTTGTGAATGCAAGTTTTATTTGTTGAGACATTCACGTTTGTGCATCATGCTGATTTATTGAAGTCTTGGTCACGAGATGACCAAGCGCCGAGGTCCCCGTCATGTTGATGACATGACGGGCTAAAGGTCCCCATGCTTGTGGAGTATGGGCAATTGGTCCCTGTACCAGATGGAACATGCATGGGTGTGCATTGACGGATGCACACTCCGCATTACCGGTAAAATGCGAAAGAGAAGAGATAAAGAGATTTTTGATCATATTGCATAGCATGGTTTATTTATATGATTGATGGATGAACTTGTGAAATGATGTTCACTTTTATTCTTGTTACTACTTATTATATTTGCTGAGTCGTTGAACTCACTCTTATTGTTGTTGTTGTTGTTGTGGTTGCTGTTTGTTTTAGGTATCTACATGAGGTCGGCATGCATGGGGATAAAGATGGATTAGTTTTGTTGCACTTGCACGGTCTATTCACCATGGAAGAAAGAAAGAACATTAAACACTATTTGCTGAATAATTCAAGTGGTAATTGATTAATGTCTATCAGGTTCAAAATGTAATAAAAGATTAGAACTCTTTTACATTGATTCCATTCTTTATCTAAGTAGTATTGTTGTGAGTGCGATGATGAACATAATCCAATTTTGCTTATAAATGAATATATTGCTTACTGTTATTCATATCATTTGATTATGCTTGTTGGAACCTCTGATTTACTCAATAAACAAAGGAGGTTCTGCCGAAATTTTGTGAGATGAATATTAGTTTTTCCTTATTATGTTATTAGTTTGGTAGCATTCCAGGTCATTGATTGGCTGGGGTGTTGCAGCATGATTCTCAGATAGAGAACACACACGCAGGAGCCACACATGCTCACAGCAAGCTTAAGCTCTCTCTGCTGCCAACCCTCTCTACATATAGAAGGAGCTCACACCTCTAATAGCAAATCAAGAATTGTCAGCCACCCTCCACTCCATGACTCTCATCCAAGCAAGCAAATAAGTCAAAGCGCCAACCCCACAACCAGATGGAGGGAACTAGGATTCAAGCACACACACATACTCCAAACCCTAGACCCTCTCTACTTAGCCTTCCACTAACGGGTCTCCAACCCGTTATCTTCAACCGAATCTGCTTCCATTTTGCAGCCTTGCGCATTTTACCGAAATGCCCCTGCCTCACCTTCTCGGAAGCTTGCTGTCCTTGCACGACCGCACCCGGCATCCTGACCGTCTGGACCTCAACTCCTCCCTGAGCCTAGTCCCAGTCCACCTCGCCGTTGCCCATCGTGTCCACCTCTGGTAGCTCCAGCTCCAGTTTCTCGTCTCCCGGCTTGCAACCACCTCAGGAGCCTCAATCATCTTCGGCGTCTCCGACCGTTTGGACCTCAACACCTGCTATGCCTAGTCCCAGTCCTCCCATGTCTCACCATGACCTAGCTCCGAAGTCCTGCAACCACACACACAAGCAAACCGTCACATAGCACCGCACGAGACAGCATAAACATACATTAGCAATAATGAAACATACTCAAACACAAAATAGCCCAAACGACCGATCGAGAAAAAGAACAAGTGTCCTAAGCATGTCCGACCACGTTTGATCAAGTCCAACCGAACCAGACTGCGCGAAGCACCGACTTGGTGCGAACCAACCAAATCAAACTCAAACTTTCCAGAACACGAGTCAATTACTTATCACAAACATGGGGACACCTCCACATGGTCTCTCAATCTCCCCCTTGATGAGTATATTAACAAACCCAGAAAAAGCATAAAGTTGAGTTTGTTTTGAAAGTCATACATGGTCTGAAAGAAGAACAAGGGGACTTAAGACCATGTTGACAAAAGGAGCAAAAACAGAAAGAGCAAGTTTTCCTCAAAAGCTCACAGTTTTCCTGTGAAATGGTTTTTTCTCCGATATTCTCCCCCTTTTGGCAATAAAATCATCAAGAGGCAAGGAGGAAAATATATCATGATATGGATGACATGGCTGAATTTTATTCCATCTAAGCAATTAGAGCCATGAAGATTATCCAAAATGACTTTTTGAGTATTACACCAAGCCATAACACATATGAATACTATCAAGATCATGACAATTTATGTATAGTCAAGCTAAGCCAAATAAGTCACAATCTGAAATTTAGTCAAATTTCTTAGCATGTCAAGTTATCCAAGAGTATAGTCTAGCTAAAGGTATCCAAGGATGATGCAAGCCATGTCAATAAGCTAAGTGGAATCAAGAAACTAGAAGTGAGTCAATTTAGAGTGCTACAAGTTCAAGAATGAATCATTTGTTCAAGTACTTGGTCTTTTTGTATAATTAAGCAAATTGAGCACAATTGACATGTTTTCTTTTGAAATTCATGGTCGTGTCCAACCAAAATATTAGTTTAGTCATGTGCTAGATCTCAACCTTATGCGACCACTCCAAGCTAGAAGATTAAGAAGATCTTCGTCATCCAAAACTCCCCCTGAGTTCATGCCTAGTGCAATGGCAAGTCGGGGTGCAAATGGGTTGGGTTAATCCCGATCGATCCGGTACCGAATCCGGTTGGTACCGGATTCGGGAAGGGAATTTGGTATCCGGTCGGATTCGGATTCGGGAGAGTTGTTACCCGACCGAATAGTATCGGCATTCAGATATCGGATAATTATCCGATCGGATATCTGGTCGGATATTCGGTCAGATATCTGGTCGGATATTCGGTCGGATATCTGGTCAGATATTCGGTTGGATATCTGGTAAGAGCTAAGAATTCACCTTTTATTTTGCTAGTATTTGTTTTTTTGTCATGTTGGTTAGTTGACGTGTGCAGTGTATAGAAAGTTTTCCTGGATCGTGCAAGCTTAAGTTCTCTAAAAGGAATATGACATTCAGTTGTGGCAACTATAAATATACAAATACTAAAATAGTGTTTTTATTTCTAATTTTGCTGCTTGTGCAATTGGAATCCTAAATTTGCTCATTAAGATCACTCTTCCTAGGTAATGGAATGAAAAGCATGTAATCAGAGTATTATTAAACGATGAACTTTGGCAAGCTTCAGTAAATGAACAGGTAAATTTGTAAAAAATCTATTATCCCCAATTGTCTACTGTCTCTACCTTAATTTAGTAAAATTTCTTTAGCCTAGAAAAAGAAAATGTTGTCTGTCAAGAATCAAGATTCATCTTGCAACGCCACACCTCAATGGGCAATTTTGGGGGAAATGCTACACCATCTTCAGCTGATGAATTATAATCATTATTATGTACTTATGTCTAACAGTTTAAGGCTTGAAGTGATGGTGGTATAGTTTAGCATATATTCCTTTCCGCATGCACGTACTATCCGTCTACATTATCCGTTTTCGATCCGAAACCGTCAAGTATCCGTTCCGGCGGCACCGTATTCAAAATTTTGAATCCGGTTTTACTGTATCCGACCCCGAATCCGAGAAAAAAAATATGGGTTAGGATACGGTAGAGCAATATCCGTCCGAATCCGACCCGATTGCACCCCTAATGGCAAGCAGTCTCATGAGAAAGAATTGGTGAGATCAGTTCTTTCGCACAAAAAATATCTTTTTGCTTTTACTGAATTTGGTTCAAGAACAAGAAGGTGATGATAACTCATGTGTCATAAAAGAACTTGCATAGCTCAATCTAAAGCTCAATAAAGATTCAAGACTCAACTCAGCCTATTTGACATGGCATGAATCATAAAAAGGATAACTAATAACAAACTAAGCTCAAGAGCTAACATGACATGATTTAATCCAAGTTGTACATTTGTAATCAACTTATCATGGCAAAGATTAGACGACACATATAAAGTCATGATAAATCTAGCTAGTAAGCACAGATTATTGCAAGATGTAAAGTATTATAAACATGTCATAAAAGGACAATAATCAAGGGTCCATGTAGTTATATTACAATGCAGAATGACATGAAATGGAGAAAAATCCAGCTCCCCCTCACCATGTGATGCACTTTAAGTTCAAGTTGAGTTATGTCAACATTAAGATCAGCAAAACCCAAATGAACTCCCCCTGAACCAAAGCTATAATATGAGAAGCTGGCAAGAAAAGCCAAAAAAGCAGTCCTTAAAGCATAGACAAGATATAGAGGGTACTATGGCTCAGACTGACTCTCATCTACTGTAACACCCTGAAAATTTTAGTTTGGCGAATGTTTAACCTTGGAACTATTCTTGAAAATATTTTTCTTGGTATTTGAACTCTGTTGGATTTTGTTGGATTTTTGGCTTGAGGTTCCAGTAATTGAAGAAATTAAGAAAAAAATAAAAATAATGAAAAGACCAAAAAGAAAATGTGGGCATGATAGGAAAATGAGAATTTAAACTAAAACCTGATCCTTTACCTTGAGTAAATTAATATATAAATACCTATACGTTAATAATCAATAGATAAATAAAAATAAAAATAAAAGAGAGATAGAGGCCTTACGGCCGGCCAGACCAGCCTAGCCAGCCCAGCCGGCCCGCCCCTCTCCCCTTCAACCCCAGCCCATTTCCTTCCCCGGCCTCCCGGCCTTTTCCTTCCTCCAGAGTGCGGCCCACTCCCCTGCCTTCCTCCTCCTTCGGGCCACCGGTCCCTAGCGCCACGCCGTGTCTGCATCACCCGTGCTCACCTGCTCCACGTCGCCCTCGCCTGCGCCCCGTCACATCCACCACAAATCCCGCACCGTCATGTCCCCTCCGCACGCCGAGCCCCACGCCGGGCAAAGACCGATGCTTCATTCCACGCCGCCTGGTCCTCCGTCACCGCCCGGTCCTCCGCCACCGCGTCTCTCCCGCCCTTCTGCGCCTACAAATAGCCCCAGCTTTCTTTCCCCCTATGCCCCACACCATTCCCTCTTCCTCCTTCCACCTTGCCCCTTCTTCCCCGAAAACGACCGCCGCCGCCTCCTCGATTGTCCATCCTTTGATTCCTAGCAGGGGGAGCACCATCTCAGCGTCCTTAACCTGCCTCAACCTCCTATCGAGGCTCCCGCCGCTCGAGTCCCCTCGTCACCGTGCGTCACACCCACGCTGCCGCCGGTCACGCCGCCAGCCAGCCCTAGACCTCCTCCGGCTCGGCCAAACGCGCGGTAAGGTTGCTAGCACCCCCTCCCACTCATGCTCCTGCCGAATTCCTTCCCCATCCACTCCAGTGCCGGCGCCCCCGACCTGTCCCCACCTCCGGTCGCTCGTGCTAACGCCGGCCACCCCCGCCGCCACCACGACCCGCGAAGACACCACCAACGGCTTCTCCACACCCAGAGCATTCCATTTTGCCGAGTACCACCGCCTCCCCGGCCGCTTGTCGCCGGCGCCGCCGTCGGCCATGGCCGCCCGAGCTGTCTCCTCTGTTTTCCTCTGTCTGCCCTTCCGTTTTTCTAATTAAACCCGGGTACTTTGTCAGGAAACACCTCGTGCCCACTTGGCCAGCCAAAGCAACACTAATGCGCCAGCACTTAGGTCCCAAGTTCGAACCCCTTTCCTGCACATTTATGTCCTCTTTTTGTTTTTGCTAATTTTAATCCATTTTAATTAGGAAATGTTTAGGGAAAATTAAGGAATAAACTAGGAAGGCTAATAAAATTTAATTAGGGTATAAATGAGATTATTTGAAGATTTAAAGTTGGAATAGTTCATATATGAGTAATAAATATGGTTTGAAAATTGTCTAAAAGACTAAATACTAATTAAAGACATTGATAAAGAAAAACAACTTAGGATAAATGACCAAATAAAGATTGCCATTAATTAAAATTAAGGTATATGCCCAATATTTAAAGTGCTGCCATTAAATAAATCCTAATGGTAGATTTTGCTAATTAGCAAATATTGAAATATAACCATGT
Organism: Dendrocalamus latiflorus; assembly: GCA_017311315.1. Taxonomy (NCBI): domain Eukaryota; kingdom Viridiplantae; phylum Streptophyta; class Magnoliopsida; order Poales; family Poaceae; genus Dendrocalamus; species Dendrocalamus latiflorus. Next base: position 26,609,545 of record CM029626.1, read on the forward strand.
AAAACAAGCCTTGCTAGATAAATAAACTTTAATTAAAGTTATGCCAAATAATAACTAAAATGTGGAGACTTTCTAAGTAAATATATATAAACATCTATATATATAAATTCGTGCGAGCGTGATACGGGGTCGCCCGATCTTCTCGACGTAGGATTGGATACTCACGTGCAGCCTCTCGAATCGTAGCGATCCTCCGTTGCCAATGCAAGAACGAACGCTCTTTAATTCGCAAGATCACACGCGTCGGACTTCACGACCACCAAGCGAAAGCCCTATCGCGCTCCCAATTCCTAGCGGAAAGGTTGAATGATCTCAATTTGCAAAAACTCTCAAATTTCTATTGAATTTTTGTGGCAATCAAAAACTCAAGAAACATGTACAAAGCATAAATCATCTCAAGTATTATCTAGTCCCCATACTCACGTCACGTGTAGTGGTTTTCTTCATGCATTTTTCTCGTCCTCCCTGTTCTGATGGATCACACGAGTATATATATGGCAGCTGGTCAAGGTCACCACACGCGTACATGTACATGGGCCTTGGGCCAATCGTGGGTTCTCTACACGTGAAGTTGAGCCTTCTTCTCTTGCTTTGGCTGCATGCATGCATCTCACACATGCACGCATTGATTTTCTTTGGTCGGCAGCAAATCCCTCCATTAAACGTGATAGTAAGTTGATCTTCTCTGCATCTCACACACCAGCAAGTATGTTGTTGCTTGGCTTGATCTTTTGTGTGACCTTCTAAACGCATCTTCACTTTAGGCTTATATAGATCGAATAAAGGCCTGCATATAATTAAATAAAATAGTAGTAGCTCTGTATCTTCAAGTATAATAATTAGAGACCTAATAAAATTAGAGTTCACCTGATAATATTTAGTGCGACTCAATAATTCTTTCCAGTTAAATAATATATTTAACTGCAAAGTGTAAGACATATGCGCATCCGCATCATCCTCCCCTTCTTCAAGAAAAGCCGTCCTCGGCTTTTGATAGCCTGAAATTGTACTAAACAAAGAATACAACGTGTATGTATGGTATATATATTTATCATCAACACTTCTCCTGTTTAGCATATCATGAACATCTGAAGGCGTAGTAAACAAAAAGAATAACACATATGCATTTTATATGTATGAATCAATTATTGTGGCATTCTCATTATTTTGTCTAAACCAATTAGTACAACAGCAGCCATAAGATGTATATATTGCAATATTGTCATTCACATCATTCTCCCTTCCATGAGAAAAAGTCGTCCTCGACTTTACTAAGTACATGGACAAGTTATTAATGGGCCAAACCAAATTAAGTTGTTCAAATATGTGGGAGAAAATTTTTAGTGTCTTCCATGCTTCAACTGCGCTACTCTGATTATTTGTACATGATTGTATATTAAAGGATGAACAAGTAGGCTTAATAAACCTTTTAAAACATGAAGCACTATTGTTGAAACTCTTCTCATTGTGATCATGATATGGCACAAAAGATTGTTTATCCAAAATATGCAATTTCAATTCAGCAAGCTTATTACAGGTAATGCATATTCGGTAAACATAAAACTTGCCATCTACACCATAATCTCCGATCAAATTGAACTTATAGGTGTAGGCATAGATACTAACTAGTGATTTTAAACATGAAATTTCAGCAACATTCTCAATCACACTAGATAGCTCTCTAGGATCATCGAACATGATATAGTACAAAGAATCATCAGGAGATATTCTCGTAAGAACTTCCTTATGAGTAATCAATTCCACATTATGTAAATTGAACAAAGTAATTTCAAAATATGGAATTTTCATTTGCATATATGAGTTCTCACAATTACTCACCGTTTCACAATTAATTTTAGCACCAATATGGTCACCTTTATCGTCCTCTTCAGTTGATGTAGGTGCTATGGGTATTAAATCATTATGATGTAACAACGGGGCAGCAAGTACTTCGTCTTCAACCGTGGTTATCTCCTCATCGGTTTTCTCCAACGATACTAGTTGTTGAATATTTGGCTCCTCTTCTTTTTTTATCAACCTGCACAATGGGAGAAGTAACACTAGAACTAGAGAGTAAGTCGTCAGTATACAAAGCAATCTCACTTTTTCTATAATCTATTTCTCTCTTTTCTTTTTGTATATTTCTTTCACTCTCAATTTGGATGCTCTCAACCTCACATTTGGTGAAATCACACAACTCACTGCTTTTATTACTCTCACTCAATTTGGCTATGTGGCTCTCATTCTCACATGGGTTTCGATGCATCTCAAATGTTGTATGTGTCATTGGAGCAGCACAAAATGTCTCCTTGACCGAAGGGAAAGTCCCATGCTCGGTCATCTTCTCATGTGTCACACTAGTAGAGGCATACGAACTAAAATATGGACATGGATGGATCCGTGATGCACACCTCTCCATAAGTCTTTTCTCCTCCTCAATAGCACAATTCACAAGATCATGTACACTACTAAAATATTTATATTGAAGTGCAGTGGCGATCTTAGAATTCAAGCCTCCTTTGAAGTATGCCATCTCTTTTAATTCACTAGTGACACCTGCACGACGCAACACATCTTGAAGCTGAAAATAATAATCTTGAACAATATTACTCCCTTGTGTGATGCTCTCCAAATGATGGAGCAATCCTCGCTCATAATAGAATGGCACAAACTCATTTCTCATGGTCACCTTCAAACCTACCCAAGATTTAATGAATCGTTTTCCAGATAATTGTTGCCACCAACTATAAGCATAGTCTTCAAACTTCATAGTAGCTCGCATCACCTCTTGGTCTTTGGGAAGTTTATGAAATTTAAACACTGTCTCCATTCGCCATTCCCACTCAAGATACTCCTCTAGATCATCACTTCCATAGAAAGGAAGATACAAATTGTTGGGCTCGGAATCACTCCAAGATGAACGAAATACTGAAGATCCATTCCCATTTGGCTCACACCGAGAGAAACAAATTGTTGAATATCCTGTCATGGTTAGTTGTGCAACATATATATGTAGAAAACACTCAATCTCACTCCTTTCTCTCCCAAGTAAAATTCTTACCTTTCCGAAGTGAATTAAGGCCAATACGAACTTACACTTGGTAGAAGCTTCAATGGCAACGTGATGATCAAGCGAATGTAAGAGTGTTCACAAGTGCACAACAACAGTTATTTAGTGGAGCTTGGTATGGAAGTGGAGCTCTGATACCAAGATGATACGGGGTCGCCCGATCTTCTCGATGTAGGATTGGATACTCACGTGCCCTCTCTTGAATCGTAGCGATTCTCCATTGCCAATACAAGAATGAACGCTCTTTAATTCGCAAGATCACACGCGCCGGACTTCACGACCACCAAGCGAAAGCCCTATCGCGCTTCCAATTCCCAACAGAAAGGTTGAACGATCTCGATTTGCAAGAACTCTCAAATTTCTTATTGAATTTTGATGGCTATCAAAAATCCAAGAAACGTGTACAAAGTTTAACCTCCATTATCTAGTCTCAACTCTCTCCTGTTTCCTTCTCGTCACGCAATGTTCTCCTTAGTTGATGTAGGTGTTGTCGGTATTAAATCATCATGATGTAACAACGGGGCAGCAAGTACTTCATCTTTAATTGTGATTGTCGCCTCATCGTTTATCTCCAATGATACTGGTTGTTGAATATTTGGCTCCTCTTCTTTAATATCAACCTGCACAATGGGAGAAACAACACTAGAAGTAGATATTAATGTGTTAATTTCAAAATCAACCTCACTTTGTCTAATATCTACCTCTCTCTTTTCTTTTAGTGTATCTCTCTCAATTTGGATGCTCTCAAACTCACATATGGTGGAATCACACAGCTCACTCTTTTTAACACTCTCACTCAATTTGGCTATGTGGCTCTCATTCTCACATAGGGTTTGGCGCATCTCAAATGTTATATGTGTCATTGGGGCAGCACAAGATGTCTCGTTGACCGAAGGGAAAGTCCCATGCTCGGTCATCTTCTCATGTATCACACTAGTAGAGGCATAAGAACTGAAGTATGGATATAGATGGATTCGACACTTCTCCATAAGTCTTTCCTCCTCCTCAATAGCACAATTCACAAGGTCATGCATGCTACTAAAATATTTACCTTGAAGTGCAGTGGCGATCTCAAAATTCAAGCCTGCTTTGAAATATGCCTTCTCCCTTACTGCACTTGTGACACCGGCATGACGCAATGCATACTTCAACTCATAATAGTAATCTTGAACATTATTACTCCCTTGGGTGATATTCTCTAGATGGTAAAGCAATTCCTGTCCATAACAGGATGACACAAACTCGCTTCTCATGAATGCCTTCAAATCTGACCAAGATTTAATGAATTGTTTTCCAATTAGTTGTTGCCACCAACTATAAGCATAGTCTTCAAACTCCCTCGTGGCACGCATCACCTCTTGGTCTTTGGAAAGTTTGTGAAATCTAAACACTTTCTCCATTCGCCATTCCCACTCAAGATACTCCTCTGGATCATCACTGCCATAGAAAGGAACAAAGCTATCTTCTTCTTGTTGGGGACGAAGTGCTTGCACAATATCATTCACGATGTTTTTGTGTAACACCTTCATTTGTTGATTGAGCTCAATACAGAAATCCTGCATATCCGCCTTAAGTTGTACATGCTTAGCAGTGGTGCCTGATTGAAGCTCTTGTTGCAATGTACTTTTTGATGCCTGATGTTGAAAGCGAGTCACCGGGGCATTAAGATTAACTTCATACTCCTCACCATAGTTATCTTCTCCACCTGACATGGTTAGATTGTGCAAAGAAAACACAAAGCAACAAGATATATGGATGATTAGTACAAATCACTCGATCTCACTTTTTTTTCTCTCACAAGTAAAGTTCTCACCTTTCCGAAGTGAATTAAGGCTAATAAAACTTACACTTGGTAGAAGCTACAATAGCAACGTGATGATCAAGAGAATGTAAGAGTGTTCATAATTGCAGAACAACGGATATTTAGTGGAGCTTGGTATGGAGTGTATGTCCTAGCAATCCAAAATTTTTGATGTTGTTAAGTTAAGTAATAGTCCAAACTAGAATATTTCGCCTAAGTGCTGATCCAAAAGATTTAAGTGAAATATATGAACGCACACGCAAAGATCAATGTGACTCAATGCAAACAAAGGAATGAGCTAAATAGAAAGACGATCTGAAATTGAGGATTAAATAGCTCGTTTTTGCATCAAGTACTAGGAGAGACGCTAGCCAATTGCAATGATATGAATATAAGGGCACACGATTGCTCAAGAAATTAAATTACACAATCTGAAAACTATGACTAGAATTGGCTAACCCCAATTCGGCCAATGCCCACTTTTCTTTTTTCTTTTACTCTTTGCCGTGGCTTTTCTTTAAACGGCTTGCCTTTTCTTTTTCTTTTTCGTTTTTTTTTGTGTGTGTAGGTGGCCGAACTATGGTTGTTTGAAATGCCTTCACAAGTCAAATTTCAGCAGGTGTGTAAAATACTCAAGAACAGCCCTAAAGCAATTATCAAAGACTAGTCTCAAGATGAAATAAAATATGGATGAAGCTCAAAATTTATCAAGTGCTCGGCTAGCTTAATTTGGCGCAAAGCGACTAGCAAGGAAAATTCAGCACAAGCCTTCGGATTTGACTTTAGAGAATTGGTTTTGGACACAACGCTTTCCAAGTGAAATCGGAGGAGTATTCAGCAATGCACTATGCAGGTTCGGTGGCTTGCTTGGCTTGACTTGGTGCCGTAACAAATAAAATCAGCAACAACAGTTCCCGAACTGTGGAAGTAAATATGAAGACTAAGGCCCCGTTTGGCACAGGTCCACCACCGGCTCCTGGAGCTGTTTGGAACCGTTTTGTGCCAAACGGGGTAAACCAAAATAGCTCCACCCAAGGAGTCCCTTAAAACATGCTGAGACAAAAGATATGTACGAGATGGAGCTGAAAAAAGTAGCTCCACCCGGCTCCATCCGCAGGCCCGCATGCCACTGCCCCTGTACTTTCGTGATTTTACGCGATCTGCCACCGGCTCTTCTATTCTCCCGTTCTCGTTCCTCTGTTCAGTCTTCTCGTCTTCGACCGTGAAGGGAACGCCGCCGCCATTAAATATTGGTTGCTAATACTTTGTGTTATTTTAAATTTTTTTTTGAATTCAAATTTACTCGGATGAAAAATCATGTAGAAACATACAGCTCTTGATGTTACTACAAGCCAAATAGACAGGGGTATATTGGACAATTGACATCTCTCAACCATGCATGATAAAACAGGTGGAGCTGTTTTGCCAAACAGTCTACCAAAACAGCTCGAGCTCCACCGGTGGAGCTGTTCGTGGAGCTGAAGCCAAAAAAACAGCTCCACTTGTGAAGTGGAGCCGTGCCAAACGGGGCCTAACTTCCTGAATAGATTTCGGTTAAGTCACAGCCAACCGTTCGGATGGTTTAATAGCAAACAAGGCTTCGGCCAGCAGCCAGATGATTCAAACTCTTGATTAACTTGAAATCGCTACCGATTAGAACTCGCTAGGAATTGCAGCCGCACAGCAGATTCACAGAGATATTCCCGTTTGATTTCAAGTCGGCGCAAGTAAGTTTGGCCGAACAGCAAAGAACTCAGGATCAAAAGACTAGATGCAATTTTTTTTATGTGGACACAACGATTAAGCGACGCAAAAGAACACGACAATCAGCACCCAAACAAAAATTCTAATGGATCAAGACTTAACAAAACTCACAAAAATTAACAGATGCAAAACTAGGGTTTGGAATTTTTTTTGGTTTTAGACTATAGGGCAGCAGGTAAAAACTGAAATTTAAAGGGATAAGATCCTACCGAGTAAACCGCGCTCTAAACCAAGATGATACGGGGTCGCCCGATCTTCTCGACGTAGGATTGGATACTCACGTGCAGCCTCTCGAATCGTAGCGATCCTCCATTGCCAATGCAAGAACGAACGCTCTTTAATTCGCAAGATCACACGCGTCGGACTTCACGACCACCAAGCGAAAGCCCTATCGCGCTCCCAATTCCCAGCGGAAAGGTTGAACGATCTCAATTTGCAAAAACTCTCAAATTTCTATTGAATTTTTGTGGCAATCAAAAACTCAAGAAACATGTACAAAGCATAACTCATCTCAAGTATTATCTAGTCCCCATACTCACGTCACGTGTAGTGGTTTTCTTCATGCATTTTTCTCGTCCTCCCTGTTCTGATGGATCACACGAGTATATATATGGCGGCTGGTCAAGGTCACCACACGCGTACATGTACATGGGCCTTGGGCCAATCGTGGGTTTCTCTACACGTGAAGTTGAGCCTTCTTCTCTTGCTTTGGCTGCATGCATGCATCTCACACATGCACGCATTGATTTTCTTTGGTCGGCAGCAAATCCCTCCATTAAACGTGATAGTAAGTTGATCTTCTCTGCATCTCACGCACCAGTAAGTATGTTGTTGCCTGGCTTGATCTTTTGTGTGACCTTCTAAACGCATCTTCACTTTAGGCTTATATAGATCGAATAAAGGCCTGCATATAATTAAATAAAATAGTAGTAGCTCTGTATCTTCAAGTATAATAATTAGAGACCTAATAAAATTAGAGTTCACCTGATAATATTTAGTGCGACTCAATAATTCTTTCCAGTTAAATAATATATTTAACTGAAAAGTGTAAGACATATGCGCATCCGCATCAGAGCGTCTGCGCCAGGTCCTTCGGAACGAACGTTAGGTCCGGCACATTGACAATGAGGTCCATGGGGGCTCTCTCCAAGGACTCCATCGCACCCCACGCCGCCACGGACGCGTCTCCTAGCGTCCGATTCCTCTCAATAAGGGACACAGCGAGCTGGGCCCTCTCCTCCTCCAGCGCCGTAATCTGCCGGAGCAGTCCATCGCGCTCCGCCGCTGCTGCACATTGGGCCTTCGCCGCGGCACATAGTGAACTCTTTAGCGAGGTCGCACATGTTAAACCGATGGGCGATGCTGGCAAGCCTCCATGCCTTCTACTCATGGTCGCCCTTCGGCTTCACACCCGGTGAGCTGTTGAACGAAATTGGCTGTCCTCGGCATCCAAGACCGCTCGTGCTCGTCACGCGGTGGTAAAACCACCGTTGCATCCAGTCGGACTCCCACTTCCCCCGTGTCACCAGCGAGGGGAAAAGCTTCGTGCACTGCGACCTCAGCACGAAGTTGACACTGCCGAAGTTCGATAGCGCCCCTCCTTCCACCCTCTTCGGCTGGCAGTGCGCATCACGCAGAATGGCGAATAGGGTCACGCTGGGACGTACACCTTCTGTTTGCGCCGCCCAGCCATAAACAGCCAGGCGGACTATCGCGTTCGGGGTCAGCTGAGCCAGCTTCAACCCATAAACCCATAGGACCTCGCCGATGAAGAGCGCCGCGGGCATCCGGAGCCTGGCCTCAAAAAACGTGATGAAGACAATCGCCTCGGACTCCTCCAGGTGCGGCTCCGTCTCGTCATGGGCAGGCTGGCGAACCCCGTCGCAATCCTCCAGCTTTTTCTCCCGGAGGAGAGTCTGGATCATCTCCTCCGTAGCGAGACTTCGCCCTAGCACACCGGAGCAGCGGCCTCCTGACTTCTTCATGGCATCCCACCGTTTGTCGACCTGCAGTGGCTCGTGAACTGCCAGAGCGTATTCCGCCGGTGGCGGCGATAAACCGTGACGGCTAAACGAGGCGCTACCACTGAGCCGGCGAGGGGGATCTTCGCGGCACGCCATTCTCCTCTAGAGTAGAAGGCTAAAGAAGCAGGAGCAGGGGCAGATCGCGCCAGCAAAAGCGGAAAAGAGAGCAAAGCAGTGGAAAATGAGAAACAGAGAAGAACGCTCGCATGCTGGTGCCAAGGCTTTATAAAACCCTCTCACCTCCCCCACGATCAGAAACGCAACCGGCGGGAGCCTAGCGGTTCGGCTTCCCACGATCGAGAAGCGCAACTGCTGACAGCTGAGGGTGCGCAGTTGCAAGCCGCCTGACAGTACACGACGCGCTAGCGGCAGCCCACCACGCGTCCCGCCCCTCTCGGGAAGGGACGCGCAACCACGATCGTGCGACCACTGACAGCCCACGGCGCGCCAATTGCGTCCCACCACGTGTACCCTTCCATCGGGACAGCGCGTACGGCTACGATTCTCACCGCCATTAAGGCGTCGACTCTGGACCACGACTCTGTTGGCCCACATGCCGACTCCTCGTCTGTAGCGTGACCTCGAAGAGCCACAGCCTCGGAGGGAGCCGCGGGGACGCTAGGCCAGGGGGCCTCAATGTAGGAGTCGGACTCCCACAGTGAATGATGTGACGATGGCCCGATCTTCCGGGAGGTACTGATAAGTCGATTGTGGAGATCTCGACATTGATGATCCAAAGGCTCCAACCAAAACAGATCGAACCCCTCGCAATCACTACACTGCTCCGTTGGTTATCAACCGTGCCGAACACGGTTGACCTCGCCAAGAAGGCTATCTCCTGCAAGCGAATCGAGAACACAAGCAAGAGAGTTTAAGATGCAATCTGAAATGGCGACTAATATTTAAGTTCACAAGTTGGGGTTCCTCAACCGAACATACGATGAAACTGCTAAGCAGAATAATCTCTTAAGAAAAACCCCCGGAAAACTAAAGGGGTGCGACCTCCTTAAATAGGGGAGGGGGAAGCCACACTTATATAATGAAAAAGGGATATGGTACTATTCATAGTTACTGTTCATGCGGGCCCAAACAGCCCAAGTTACAAGGCCCTCGGCCCACTTTGACTCGGACTGAAAAAGTGACGTGACTTATTTCACAGTTTCTGATCTGCTCGAGTGGAGTTTGTAGGTGAGACCACATTTATCTGAAAGTATACTCCAAGATCTTTCCAACGAGTACTCACGGGCCCCGAGAAGCCTTCTGGATCAAAATTTATGGTCGTTTGAAGTTGGCCTGTCAAGCTGAATCCGAATTGATCTGGAGGCCGAATTGGATTCTAGAACCTGTCCAACTTGAACCCTTGCTTCAATTGGTTCCAAAGTGATGTGGTGCTACAAATATATATATATATATATATATATATATATATATATCATTAGGTAGCATCATATTCTCATTTAGAATGTGTTGAAGTTGAACAAACGAATTCACCTTTAGTTCAATCTTGATATTGGCCGCTATGGTCGTACGTGTTGGTAACATGGTCACATCATCCTCCCCTTCTTGACAGAAAACCGTCCTCGGTTTTAACATATGTGTAGTGTCACGTATTCCATGATCTTGATCATAAATCTTGGTACATGATAAGAAACGCAACAAACTCTCATTATGTAATATCATAAGTTTTTTATGAAATAAAGTAAAATCTCTTTGAAACAAGCTCACCTCATAATTTAAGTGATGCGTAGGAGCTCTAGTAATTGGAACAACAAGTATAGCAAATATGGTTGTATCCATAGGGTACATGTTCTTATCAGTGAACCCCCTATTCGGGCGAGACTATAGACTTTACCTACAAGATATAATCAACTTGTTATGTTTCATACATTTTCTTGGACATGTAAATCAAGAAGATCACCACAAGACCTTTACAATGCATCAACCAATGTAAATTACACTTGAATGGGGTTATGTCTACCACACCAAGACCCCCTCTTGCGCTGCACGACGGCTTGCACCAGTGACACGACTAGTGTCCACGATGGCTTAAAACCAGCGACACGACTCGTGGGTCACTCCAATTGTGCAACCTGCACTAGTAAATGCAAATTAGTTAGCCATGTAACCCATTATGGACTTATGGTTGTATAATTTTATATTGGAAGGTGATGAGACAATGGGTCTCGATCTTCCGGTGGATGATAATTCGATTGGTAGAGAATGACGTTGATGATGAGACTACTTAATCGAAACATGATCAAGCCAACCAACAATCGCTACACAATGCTTCGAGTTGTTATCAACCGTACCAAGAACGCAGTTGACCTGATCATGAAGATCAATTGCTGCAAGCAATCAAGAACAAGGATAATGAGCAATCTGAAAATTGCTAGATATAAAAGTTGCACAAAGATAGTTGATGTTCTATAATACAAATCTGTTGGCTTAGTCGACACAAGAGACAACGTGTAGTTTGCACATGGGGCTAAACTGACCCCAAACTGTGTACAACTCAACCCTACATTGTATTAGACTCAAACTCATACAAAAAGGAAACCCTGATTTTCCACCGTCACATTGTTTTAGATATTGCGGCACGACTAGAAGGGATCTGAAGCTGGGGCCTTACCCATTGGATGGGCCTTGGAATAGGCTTTCAAACAAGCCTAAGAACACCTAAATCAGACTCTGTTTGTGAATGTTATAGCCGTTTTATTACAGGCCTATCAGGCTATCCTGAACCGAATCCAAATTGAGTTCTGAGTTGATTCCGAGTTTGATTTCGGTTGGGCTTGAGGAAATTCCAAATTGGGCTTGGAAACCTCATACAAAACTTGGGTTTTATGTTGTTGGACCTCTCCCCTTTTGCTCTCCCACTGCATGTCTTCTCCTTGGCTTTCTTCTTTGTTTTTCTCCATTGCTTTGGCGCCGGCCTCCCTCTCGGTTCAAAAGTTTTCTATTTGTCAAACCTAAGAATGAACAAATTAGGAACATGAGGTAGTATTCTATTCTCATGAATAACATTGGTAATAATAGATAGAAACGAATTCACCTTTTGTTCAATCTTGATATTGGGTGCTATGGTCGTATACGTTTGTGGCATGGTCACATCATCCTCCCCTTCTTGCAAAAAACTATCCTCAGTTTAAACAAATGTATAGCCTCACGTATTGCATGATCTTGATCATAAATCTCGGTATATAACAATAGACGCAACGAACTCTTATTATGTAATATCATAAGTTCGTTATCAAACAAAATGAAACCTGCTTGAAACGAACTCACCTAATAATTTAAGTGTTGCGTAGGAGCTCTTATAATTGGAACAAAAAGCATAACAAATATGGTTGCATCCATAGGGTACATGTTCCCATCATCCTCCCCTTCTTGAAAACAAAGCCGTCCTCGGTTTTTGATAAGCTGAAAATATGGTAACAACGAAGTCAAGGTGTATGCATGGTATATGTATATGCCATCTGTTTTAATAGTTCTTCTTTGTTGCACAATTAATGTTATAAAATAGCGGTGATCATAAAAACTCATTGTATTATTAACCCAAGAGTAATCATATATGTTAATGAGCAAATCAAAATTTCTCACACATCAATTATTGTAATTAGTTTTGCATATGTAAGTGAAGCATTTATGCAATTTTAATCTTTGAAGTTGTAAACTTGCAGTGGTGGCACATATGTGCAAAGCTACAACTTTTGGAATTAAACAAAGTTCATCCATATAATCAGATTTCAATCGAGCAATAGCAAATTCATCTAGCAAGGGTGAAAAGATTTGTATGTTCTTCCATAATTCATCATCTTTATTCAAATTGTCCATACTTGATGGTGCAAAAAGAGATGAATACGTAGGCATTGGATGAGTACTAAATTTTACTCCCCTCTCATATTAAACAAGATTCAGCACACAAGAATTATTGTCCAAAACAACAAACTTCAATTCACCCATGTGATCACAAGTTATGCATATTCGATATACAAGAAATTGAATTTCTATACCATAATATTCAATCAAATTAAACTTATACCCAAGGGTGTAGGCACTAAATAAGGATTTCGAACATGCGAGTTCAGAAACTTTCTCTATAGCATGTGAAAATTTCATAGATAAATCCAACGTGATGTAATATAATGAATTATCAGGAGAAATTCTAGTCAAAACTTTTTATATCTAACCAAAATCACATGGCACTACTACAAAATAAGCTATATTGGACGCCTCACCATAGATGGTTTATGTAGAGCCATCTGTGCTTTGATTATTATAGATGGTTCATGGCTAAAACTGTTTTTGAAACTATCACAGACGGTTAGGTTTAAAAGCCATCTATGATATACACATTATCACAAATGGTTTTTAATTATGTACAACCGTCTGTGTTTTGTCCTTTGTTGTATGAACTGCAGAAGCTACTGAGACGAGAAGCAAATTTATTACAAAAGTCCCAAAAAAAGATCGCAGATCTTAGTCTTTTGGGCTTCATATGCTTCTTCTTCTTCTTCGACTTTTGGAGTTAGAGAATTAGTTGCTGAGTTCTCGAATGCCATGGAGATTGTTCTTGCCGTCTCCACTTCCTCCTCTAGCCTAGGCAAATCATTAGCATGGCCCATAATCTCAAAGTGGGTTCCATGATAAGCTTCATTGTAAGCACTTAATTCATCGCATGAATCACTCAAAACAGCAGGCAATTTATTTATTTTATGACAGGGTACACTCAAGTTAATGCAATCTGAATTCTCTACTTAAAACATATGCATGTCAAAATCGTTTTCCACTAAGTCTTGTGTGGGGTATATATACCCTCTTGTGGGTGGTTGGAGATAAGGTTGTTTGACCCATTTCTATTCTCTTGAGCTAGTGTGAGGTTCTCCACTCAATTATGCATGTGTTGCACTTTATGAGCAATGACAAGGGATCTAGATTGTATGTGTTACATCTAGAGGTGGACTAAGTGTCCATTTGAGCTTTGTGTATTCATGACACGTGGTGAGAATCAAGTGAGGGGCTTGACTTATGACTCTTAGAGTTTGACGACTCCTAGACGGCGTTGAAGGTGTCGTGTACGGTGATCTTCTCAAAGAAGGTTGTGAGAAGACCCAGCGAAGTGTGAAGGTTGGAGCTCACCTACCCGAAGCGGGAAAGAGCTACCATTAGTGGATTTGAGGTGGAAGGCTTAATTCGTGAAGTTAGTCCAATTAGTTTGGGCTTACCTCAGTGTGGACTAGGGGAGACCAACAAGTCTCCGATCACCGCAGTAACAAGAGACCGTGTCTATTGTGGTTTGTTTTCTTGTACTCAATTTACCTTCAAGCAATTTACTTTTATTGAATTAAATTAATTGCTTGTCATTTAAAATTGCACACCTTGACATAGCTTAGAATTATTGGTGCACTTGGGTGAACTTAATTGATGTAGGCATTGTTTGTGCTAAACTAAATTGATTTAAGCTTCCGCATTGTTTACTTGGTTTAGACAAATAGAAAAGGTCTTGAATTGTTAATAGTAATTAGAAGAGATTTTTTAGACCGCCTATTCACCCCTCTCTAGTCGGTCTCCTCGATCTTACAAGTGGTATCAGAGCTTGGTCTCTCATCTATTAGGCTTCAACGTTTAGAGAGTATAAAGGATAGCGACTAGTGGGATTGTGCACCTAGATGACACATCTCTATTTGATGGCATAAATTATGACAATTGAAAAATCCACATAATATGTTATTTTAAAGCCATGAGTCTAAAAATATGGCGGATTGTAGATGTGGGCTTTTCTCCTCTTAATGATCCTCTTGCTCCAACAATTGAGGACGAGAAATACTCACATCTTGACACTTAAGCTACTAATACTCTATTTAGGGCATTGAGTGTAGAGGTGTTTAACACAATATGCAATCTTGAGAGTGCTCATGATATGTGGACAAAAATACAAGATAAATATGAAATGTCCACATCAACCGATGAAGATTGCATACAAGAGTGGATGTCGGGAGATGAACGCTCAACTTCTAGCTCCGATAATGAAGAATCCACTATTCTCTCCACATCAACTCAATGCTTCATGGCAAAAGGTAACAAGAAGGTAAATAATGATGATGACAATGATGCACCTTCTTATGATGAGTTGATGGATATGTTAGAAGAACTTAATGAATTTCTTGGGATGGAAAAGGCTAAGTATAAGATTTTGAAGAATTAGCACATCTCCCTTCAAAATGATTATAATAAGCTAAAAGGAGAACATGAAATTCTCCTTCTCAAGGATATTCTAAGCCTAATATGGTATAGGAATTGTTTGTAATTTATTAGATGATTTGCCATGTATAGATTCTATTCCTTGCATTTCATCTAAAGTTAGTATATCTACATCTTGTAATTATTTACTTGATATATCTTGTTGCTATAAATTAGATGCTTCTACTTCCTCTATGCATTGTAATACTAACATTGTAGAGGAAAATAATGAGCTCAAGGCCCAAGTCACAAGATTGAGAAATGACTAAGAAAAAAGCTACAAAGGGAAGCCCTTTCTTGACAAAGTATTAGGAAGCCAAAGAAAGTCAAATGACAAGAGAGGTATTGGCTTCATCTCAAAGAAGAAGGAAAATAGCAAGACAAGGCACATTGCAAGACATACGAAAATATAGGTCAAGTGCCATGGTTGCAATGAGACAGGTCACTTGCCTCTAAGTGCGCCAACAAGATAGATGACAAGACGAAGTCATAAAAAATGAGGCAAACCGGAAATAAGCAAGACAAAAAGATAAGAAGAGGTAATAATTGTCAAACTTGCTACAATTACCGGGAGAAGAGACACTTTAGTAAGGATTGCCCCAAAGGTACCATTCCTAAGCCATCTCTTTTTAATGAACATTATTTGCTTAGTAAGGATAAATATGGTAATGTGTTTGCTAGAAATATTAGTTCACAAAATCTTAATGTTAGGGCTATTTAGGTGCCCAAATCTATTGTGACTAACACTCACGGACTTGACCAAGTTTTGGGTACCAAAATGCGCTTCAATACTTAATAGGTACTTAGAGAGATATTGGAGGCTTGGCTTATTCATGAAGAGGTAAGTTCCACCATATGCACATTGGGAGCCAAGTTTGAGGATGATCATGCCATATTATAAACCAATGCCATCTCAGTAATAAGTATCTACATTAAAGTTTTAGCCCCTAGCCTTATGTAGGTTACTTTACATGAAAATCTTTTAAAAGGGGCGCTCTTGCTCTTGTTCTAAAATTTCATTATTGTAAATCCTAAGCAAGATATTAAGTGGCACATTAAGGGGGGTGATAAATCATACTCATGTATATCACATCCTTCAGTGTGCCCAAATTAATTAAGTGCTGCAATTGCTTTTCCAAATTAAGCCATTTAGCCAAAGTCAAAAATTTGAAATTATTAATATATCTTTGAAAACTAGTTGGAAAAATATATACAAATGCATTTCAAAGGTTTTCAAAAGGTTTTGGTTTTAGGAAAACTTATTTCAAGTTAAATTGAGTTTCTACCCCAAAACTAGCTATCTAGTATCTTGTTTCGGATTTAAACTCAAAAATTGGCTAAAATAAATTTTAAAAGGAATTTGAAAAGGTGTTAAATATCAAAAACCTAGAGATGGCTATTTCAAACATTTTTGGTACTTGAAAGTTTTCCAAAAAGCCAACCAAGTAAAAGTTATTTGGTTTTGAAACTCATTCAAAATCGTAAGTTGATCTATTTGGTTAACATCTAGCACTTAAATGAGTTTTGCTATTTGAGCCCAAATTATTGATGCATATTGGCTCACAAGGGTATCTATAATGCATACATAAAATTAAAATGCTTAATGTACCATAAATGCTCATTTTTACAATCTCGAAGAATTTATTGAAAGTGAGATTGTTTTTGAAAATTGAAAGCTTAATTTGCTAAAAACTATATTGAAAAGAGTTTTGATATTGGCATATAGTTAGAAATGCTCCACAAAAACATTTATGTTTCTTTGTGAAAAACTATGGAGCAATATCTACCGTATATTAAAGTTGGGGGACTTCCCGTTCGCTCGCCTGTGCCACGTGTGCGTGCTGCCCTCATTGCCTGACGCGTGGCTGCGTGGGTGTGGGCTGTGCGTGCGGGCTGGTTGCGCTCGCTGCGCATTGGTAGCGATGCGCGGGTTCGGTTTGCGCTCGGTCGTTGTCTTCTCTTCTGTGCCAGAGAAACAGTGTCGCCGAAAGCTTCCAGGCGAAGGGCGAGCTGGCTTTGTTTTTTACGCGGTTTAGCGACGGGTTAGTCTATGATGTTTGGGTCTGTCGGGACCCCGGATTTCCGAACCCGGACCCTCTGTGTATTACTGCACTAGTCCCAGATCAAAGCTAGTGCACACAGTTAAACAGAAATGAATACATAACCAGCAACGCTTTATTACAATATTAAAGAGTACTGACCACCAGGTCTCATTATTACATTAGAGGTTTCAAGACCTCGCACAACCAAAACACAGCGGAAGCAAGAAAAATTCAAAGTAGACCCATCAATATGCCACAGGCAGTTGACTGGGGAAGCGCGACCTAGTCCTCCGGGAAAAATCCATCACAGCCGCA
The DNA here is from genome assembly GCA_017311315.1 of Dendrocalamus latiflorus. Taxonomy (NCBI): domain Eukaryota; kingdom Viridiplantae; phylum Streptophyta; class Magnoliopsida; order Poales; family Poaceae; genus Dendrocalamus; species Dendrocalamus latiflorus. The sequence goes on from CM029626.1 coordinate 26,626,801, forward strand.
GGCGAAACAGTAGTCGTAGACTCCCTCTTGAGCTTCGTGTTCCTCTGCTTTTTAAGTTTGAGTGTAGCATGTGAGTACATAAAGTACTCCGCAAGTCTTGGGAAAAATGCAATAGATGCAAGGCTTGATAAAGGAAGGCTATATGGTTCTTTTGCACAAAGCAACATTTTCAAATTTCAATTACTACTAATTATTTTTGAAGGCCTCAATTTAATAAAGTAAATGTTTTAGCAGAAACTATCATCAACTTTCTAATGAAGGTTCCATCTACCAACACTAGCCAACCAATTACAATTGGTCAAGTTTAAAACTGCGGGTTCCATCCACCCTCTCTGGCTCCAACCGCCAGGATACCCTTCCGAGAGTTCCCTCCACTCTCGGAATACAAAAACTTTGATTTTAAAACCAAAATAAAAAATCTACCATGTGAATGCATTGTTTGCCCCCCTTGACCGTGGGCACGGCTATTCGAATAGTTTGACACTCTGCAGAGGTTGTACAACTTTACCCACAAGAGATAATTTATCCTAAAAGTCAACACGCTTCCTTTGGCATGAGACCCAGATAAAATATCACAAAGCCTTTACCTTACTCTAATCTAGATAGATACCACCCGCTGAGGTTTCACCGCAGGTAGGCTAACTGCCCGAACCGAAGCCCCCTCTTGCGCCATATGAGTACAGTAAATCCCTGTCCCTCACTGTGAATAACCAGTCCATCCCTGGCATCCACTTTCCACTGGTGGCACCTAAACTAGACTATCATAAGTTAGTCAGCTAGGTCGTACCCATATAGACTTGTGGTTGTACGGTTAATGCTCAGTCTGGACAAACACAAGCGTCGGTCCTTAATTGACTAGGGTGGAACATACACTTAACAAGATCTCGTGCTTGCTGCACCAACCCAAACCAACCATCCACCCTAATCTAAACCAACTTTCATATTTTATTTTATTTTATTTTAAAAGAACAGTGGCAACTCCAATTACCACTAATTTTCATAAACACAGGGGTTCCATAATAAATCATAATTTTCCATTTTCAAGATTTTCCAAAGTTATTAGATAGCATGACTAAGCATTATCCTACCATTCTAATATTCACAAAGATTAATATTAATCTCATTATTGAGACAAAGGAAGTTCTAGGGTGACAAAGGTACATGGCAATCAATGTCAAATGAGGGCATAACAAAGTTCGAATAACTAATTCCTAAAGATTTGAACTAATATTTTATGTAAATAGCTATGTATACAATTTAAAATAATTAAAACATTTTCAAAAGCATAGGTTCAAGATGATCAAAGGAGACTTGCCTTCTTGAGTGCTGACTGGTTCTTCTTGCTGCGACTCGACGAAATCCTCAGCGACAGCGGAATCTACGCGCGAAAGACAGACAAGCAAAACAAATAAAATCAAACAAAAAATTAAATAAAATTCAAAAAAAATCAAAAAGTGTCCATAATTGGATAGCTTAGGATTTTAGAAAAATTTAGAAATTTGAACGGCTCAAATCGGAGTTAAAATGAGAAAGTTATGGCTTCCGAAAGATTTAAAGGAGGGAAAAAGGAAAAAGCCAACTTTCGGGAATTATTTTTGTACTAAAAATGCTATTTATGACGTCATCAATTTTCAAATTTTCTGAGCGGGAAATATTATTTGAATGACCGGTGGGTCCGGTCTACTGTGGACCGGATCCACGGACCACGGAATTCACCGACGTGGCACACCGGCCACATGGCGCCATGCGGGCGCGAGGTGGCGGCCACGTGGCCGTCCACGCGGGCACAACCGGCCACGCAGGCGCACACACAGCCGCACGGGAGATGGCCGGCCGGCGGCCGGCGGGAGGGCGGCGAACGGCGGCGGCGGGTGAGGGAAGGCGGCGGCGCTTACCGACGGCGGCGGCGGGGATTTGGATGGCCGGCGGCGGGAATTTGGGTGGCCGGCGGTGGGGTTTTTGGAGGTGGTGGCGGCGGGGTTTGGATGGCCGACGGTGGGGCACCGGGAGGCGGCCGAGAAGAGGAGGAGGAGGGCGGTGGGAGGCGGTGGTGAAGGAGGCCGTGGAGGGGGTTTTTATAGGCAAGGAAGGGAGGGAGAGGCCGGTGATTTAAAGCTCGCCGGAGTTAATACAAACCACAATTAGGGGGATTAAAAGAGGGGAAACGGCCGGAGGAATGGAGGGGAGTAATAGGGTATCCGTTTCCACTCTTTAATCGGGATTTTATGAGGGAGAAACGCGGGATTTTAAAGCTCATTTTCGGTTTTAATGGTGGAGGAGAGAGAGAGTGGGAGGAGGAAGAAGGTGAGGTTGAAGAAGGATATGACATATGGGTCCCATGTGTCATAGAGAGTGAGAGTTAGTGAAGGGGTACGGGCCGTCGGATTCGCGACACGTGGCAAGTGAGTGGATGAGGGCCTTTGGATTTTATGAAGGGGTAGTGATCATGTGTGGCTAGGATTAAAACGTGGAGAGAGGTTGATTTAATCTGAGAGCGACACATGGCGGGCTAGGATTTATTTGATTTTTATTTTCGGAATAAATTTCAGCAATTACTAGAAACTTTATAAACACTTCGAAAAAATAATATTTAATGTCTAAAAATTCCAGAAAAATCATAAAATATTCCTGGAAGCATTTTAGACTTATTAAAATATTTTTAATTTCAGATTTGAATTTTAATAATTTTATAAAATACTTTTTAACTTTGAAAATTGATTTTAAATTTCAGAAAATTCTCAAATAATATTTAAAAAAATTAGGAAAGGCTAGGAAAAATATAATTTTCCCTTTTTGGATTTAATAAAATATTTAAAATACATTTTCTTGCTTCAAATTTTGAAATAAAATCCAGAAAATCAAATAAAAGCCAGGCTCGTTTTCCTCTTATTTTTATTGCCATGGTGCGCACGGGTTGCGGATTTTGTCAGGAAGTTTTTCGTTTCGCTTTTCATTTGGTGTGGTGCGTCCGTTTGTTCTTGGTTGTTGTTTCGTTCTTGCGCTTTCCGCCGGTGTTCCTCGTGTGTTGGATTGACTTTGTTCGTTGAAGGTATTGTTTCGTATTCGTTGTTTTGTTGCCAAAAGCTTCTTCTTGTTCGTTATTCTGTTGCTGAAAGGTGAGCGAGCCGGTTGGTGCATTTCGTCGGCTCTTTTTTTAGGCGGTTTAGCGTTGTTTTTACGATCCCTGTTGTTTCTTGGTTTCTATTTTTTTTGCACTTTTCGTTGGTGTTCTTGTTTCGTGTTCATTATTTTGCTGCTGAAAGCTTCCAGTCTGTTCTTTCGTTTTCGTTCTTGCTAAAAGTTTTGTTTTCTAATGTTTGTAATCCGCCTTTTGGATTTACGTTTTCTATTGCTGCTTGTTTCTGATAGTTATGTTCTGCTTTTTGGATTTACGGTTCCTATTGTCGTATTGTTGTATTTAGCTGCGATTAAAATGTGGCCTCACGCTTTATGTGCTCTTGTTTCTGATGGTTGTAAAACGCTTTTTGGATTTGCGGTTTCTGTTGTTGTATTTAGTCTCGACTAACATCTGGACTCACGATTTACGTATTTAGACAAGAATACTTGTTTTTCTATACTCCTATTTTGTTTTTATGACATCGTATTTAGATTAGAATGCTTGTTTTTCCATACTCCTATTTTGTTTTTTACATTGTCTGCATATTTTTGCAGATACTTATTGGCGATTCGTTTGTCCTGGCTGAGAGTGGATCAGGGGAGCGTTTTTGTGCGCTGCTACTAGATCGCTTCTGAAGGGTAGCGCTCTATTATTCGGAAGGATAGCACGGAGTATATTTTCTTATATAAGATATCCGAATATGTTAGCATGTAGTTTACCATAGAACATGCATTTCCACCTATAGTTTTTACCATTGTTTATTTCAGCCTATAATAGAAAATGCATATTGTCTTATATAAGATGTCTGAATATGTCATTCATATACAGCGTTGGCAAAAAAATGCTCTATGTTTATATTCATTTTTATTCATGCATTTACAGAATCTTCTACAGTTCATACATATCGTCGTACATATTCTGTTTTGAACATGTTTTTCGTGTAGTTAAGTCTTGTAGTTTATGTACAGCTTTTAGCATTATTTATGCGTTGTTTAGATTGTAATATCCAGTTTGTAATATGAAATACATGTTTTCTTATATAAGATATCTCAACATGTTGTTCGTATCGTTATTTGATGCGTGTTGTTTTATATAAGATATCTAAATATGTTATTCGTATTGTGATTTGGATATAGTTTTTAGCATTGCTTTTGCAGTATTTAGATTGTGTTATAGCATTAGCAAAAGATACTTATTCACAGTTCGGGTGTTTAGACTAGAATGCTTGTTTTTATATACTTCCAGTTTGTTTTTATGACATTATCGTGTGTTTAGATTAGAATGCTTGTTTTTACATGCTTCCAGTTTGTTTAGATTAGAATGCTTGTTTTTATGTACTTCCGGTTTGTTTTTATGACATTATCGTGTGTTTAGATTAGAATGCTTGGTTTTACATACTTCCAGTTTGTTTTTATGACATTATCTACGTACTTTCGCAGGCACTTTATGCTTTTCTGTGTTCGTCTGTTATTGCCTGGCCGAGAGTAGATCACAGGAGTATTCTTGTGCGTTGGTACTAAGTCGCTGTTGAAGCATAGCGCTCTGTTATTCAGGAGGACAACACTCCACTGTGCACTCTGTAAGCGTGACTTTTGAAACGCTTTTGTTTCTGATATATAAGATGTTTGAATATGTTGTTCATATTATGGTTTACATATAGCCTACAATAGAACATGTTATGGTTTACATATAGCCTACAATAGAACATGTATATTTTCTCATATAAGATATCTGAGCATGTTAACATGTTGTTCGTATTGTGATTTACGTATAGCCTACAATAGAACATGCGTATTTTCCCATATAGGATATCTGAACATGTTAGCATGTAGTTTATAATAGAATATGCATATTTTCTTATGTAAGGCATCTAAACATGCCATTCATGTTGTGGTTTGCATATAGCTTTTAGTATTATTTATGTGCTGTTTAGACTGCAATATGGCATCGGGCAAAAAAACTCGATGTTTATGTGTTTGCATTCATTGGTGTTTTTATAGAATCTGGTATAGTTGATACATATTCTCTTATATAATATACTTGGATATGTTATTCGTGTCGTGGTTTATATATAGTATTTAGTATTGTTTACGCATCAGCAAAAAAACCTCTATGCTAACATTTGTATGTATTAATATAGTTATACAATTTTCTACGATTCTGCTATTTTTAATAATATTCTTTTCAATTATTCAGTTTTTTCTTTTTGGATGTTATTGTTTTCGTTAAATTGTTTTCTTCTTGTGTTTTACTATTTTAAGTCGCTGTTGAAGCATAGCGCTCTGTTATTCAGGAGGACAACACTCCATTGTGCACTCTGTAAGCGTCAGTTTTCATACGCTTTTGTTTTTGATATATAAGATGTTTGAATATGTTGTTCATATTGTGGTTTGCATATAGCCTACAATAGAACATGTATATTTTCTCATATAAGATATCTGAACATGTTATTATGTTGTTCGTATTGTGATTTACGTATAGCCTACAATAGAACATACATATTTTCTCATATAAGATATCTGAACATGTTAGCATGTAGTTTATAATAGAATATGCGTATTTTCTTATGTAAGGTATCTAAACATGCCATTCATGTTGTGGTTCGCATATAGCTTTTAATATTATTTATGTGCTGTTTAGACTGCAATATGGCATCGACCAAAAAAACTCGATATTTATGTGTTTGCATTCATTGGTGTTTTTATAGAATCTGGTATAGTTGATACATATTCTGTTATATAATATATTTGGACATGTTATTCGTATCATGGTTTATATATAGTATTTGGTATTGTTTACGCATCAGCAAAAAAAATTCTATGTTAACATTTGTATGTATTAATATAGTTATGCAATTTTCTATGATTCTGCTATTTTTAACAATATTCTTTTCAATTATTCAATTTTTTTCTTTTGGGATGTTATTGTTTTCGTTAAGTTGTTTTCTTCTTGTGTTTTACTATTTTATTTTACTAATTTTTTTCGCTCTCCTAAAGCCCACTGTGAAAAAGTTTTACATGAGAATACATAGTTTTTTAGATTAGTTGTTTTTTAAACACTTTTCATATTGTAGTAATTAGATAGATTTACTGATTGCCCACCTGTTAGCGTTCTATATATAAATAGTATGTGATTGATGAATAGTTTTTATGTACATGTTTTTAGTTATTATTGTATCTATAAATCTTTCTATAATTCTGTTGTTCTCATTGGGTTTTGGTTGCATTATTTGTGTGTTAGTTCTTGCTATTTTATTTTATGGATTCGTCGGCCTCTACTAAAGCCCACCGTGAAGAAATTTTACGTGGAAAACAACCAGTTGTCTCAACAATTTCATCGGTCCCTTTTATAGATGTTTTGTCTGATAACTTTACACCAGCACCTTTACAAGCAACATGTGATTCATGTATGTTTGTTGTTACCATTACATAACTTGTGCACACCGAATCCTTTCTGTTTTTCAAGTTTTTTAAATACTTTCCATTTCTTACTGTTTTTTTTGTTTCATTTACTACTCTACAGTGCTTTCCACAGATGTTAATACACTTTTTCCATGGAGGCGTCAGCATGGTTATGTTCATTCTTCATAGCTATTTGCTTTCTGTTTTTTTTAAAGCTTGTGGTTTATATTCTTGTTTTTTACCGATTTGTTTTCCTGCCTGTCAACATGACAGGAGACCATTTCTCACCGTTGGTTAGTTCTATTGATGCAACCAATAGTAGAAAAAAGGAGGTTATCCAATTTGCTGCACAATGTTGCTAGAACAGGTGCTTTTCTTTTCTTTGAATCATAGAGATTTAAGCATGCTTTATTACAGTTTTTCCAAAATTATTTTTTTATTCTCTGTTATGTCCTTACTTGCAACCATAGAGATTTGACAATAGCTTGTTTTGCAATTTGTCTTTCTTTTTGATTAATTAATGTGTTCTTTATTTTGTTCTTTGTTCTAATCATAGAGATTTCAGCATGTTTTGTTCTATAGTTTCTATTGCATTTTGTTCTCATTTCAGGTAGCATGTACCCTTTTAATCGAATTTCACCTAGAGAGGCAGGCGTTTCTCTTTTTAAGGAACAAATTTCTAACCTAAAAGGTTTGACAATATGCCTTAACTATGTTGTTTTTCATTTTTTTTCTCTGCATCCTCTCTATGTGTTTTGCATTGTTATACCGTCTCTTTCTTTTCCTTCTTTCAGTAGACTTTTTCTTATATTGTTTCAGCCATGTATGCCAATCGATCATATTATGGCGGTCCAGATTACGAATGTAATAGGTGTGGTGCTGTTTTTTGGTTTCAAGAAAGGTCTCAGCATAGGAGTTCCTCTAGACATCGTCGAATTGTTTATAATAAGTGTTGCCGAGGTGGAAAAATCTCCCTTCCACCACATAAAGAATTGCCACATCCACTTAGAGAACTTATTGGTTTTAATAAAGGTCCCCGTTCAAATGAATTTATGCATTTGATACGCCATTACAATTCCTTGTTCGCGTTCACCTCTTTAGGCGTACATGTTGATAGAACCATTAACACTGGTGAAGGTTCTTATGTTTTCCGTATAAATGGTGTTGTTCATCATCGTATTGGTTCATTAATCCCAGTACAAGGACAGAAACCTCAGTATGCTCAGCTATATATATTTATGATACGTTTAACGAAATCGACAATAGATTATCTTTGTTCAATAAAGAAGATAATGCACAGGATGAAGCAGATCCTAATATTGTTGCTACCTTGATTAGCATGCTTGACTGTTACAATGTGTTAGTCAAAAAATTCAGACTATCACGTGATTGATTATTTTCTGAAGAAAACCCAGAGGTTTACATTTGGCTTATTGGCTTATCTGATAATCATGGTGATAGATATTCTCTGCCAACTGTTCCTGAACTAGCTGCTTTAGTCGTAGGTGACCTGTCTTTAGAGAATAACAGATTTGAATAGTTGTTGAAACCCCACTACAGTGAACTAAAGCATGTTTCATGATGAGGACATCACTTCTTCGGATACACACAACACTCCTCCACTTGACATTCAAGGACCAATCACTAGAGCTCGCGCCCGACAATTGAATTTACAGGTGAGCTCGTTCCTAAGTACTTCTTTTTGTTCATTTGAGAATCGATTGCTACCTAATGATTTAATTATGATTAGGAACCATGGAGAGGACCTGGAAGTACTTGGAGAAGAGCTACGAGGCGCATAAGTCCAGCAAGGGCGGTCGAATCATGTTGGAGGCCCAACTCAAGCCGACTTCGAATCCAATTCGGAGTCCAGGACCAGGCCGCACTAAAATGGATGCACAGATCGCATCCGGGCTCTGTTTTGGACGTTCTACATATGGATGGAAAGCTGAGAAGACGAGCTTTCCAATGGATCTGGTCCCATGTCAAAATGCCTTCTGATTCAATGGGAATCGTCAAAACAAATGAGCGTCCAGAATCTGTCAGGGTGCTGCGCCACCGTCTTTTGGGCCGTTCGGCTTTGTATCGTGTTGGAGCCCATTAGGGCGTGTCTAGGGGTTTTGCATGCCCCTTACTCCTCTATATCCAGCTACCACCCTCACTATTAGGGTTTGGGTTTTGCTTAGATTATTCTGTCTTTGAACAGTTTCGCCGTTCATCGGTTTGTGAGACCCCAACTTTCGAGTGCTAAATCAGTACATCTGCAATGCAGTTATGTTCTTCCTTGTTCTTGCTTGTGTTCTTTGATTCGCAGGCGAGGATTAGCCTTCTTGGCGAGGTCAACTGGGCTGCGCACGGTTGATAACCTGAGGAGACGTGGTGCTGTGATTGCGGGGTTCGGAACGTGTTGTTCGGAAGCCGGATCGAATTGTGTCGCGCCTCCACCAAATCGAACATATCCAGAACCTGTTGGAAGATCGGGACCCCGTTCCTATCAACTCTGAATCCCAGTCTTATGTCTCTTCAATATCCATTGTTATTTCCATATGGGGAAAAAGGATTTCATCTTGGTATCAAATATAAAGAGACTGATGGTAGTGTATCTTCAGCCAGAGATGAAGTATCTATGCTTGAATACTATTGCTATGAATGTCATTATCGAAGAAATGAACCAAATCCTTATACATGTTATGGTCGACTTTCAAATCAGATAGAAGTCAATTGTTATTCGTGTCTTGAAGCAAACCGTCTTTCATTTAATTTTTTCAACCAAGATGTGTTAAGGTCAGAAACATATCAAGGTATTTCAGATGCACTTGGTGAAGGCACATCGCAAGGCAAAAACATTGGAGTCAAGATTTTGCTTCCTGTGAGTTTCACTGGTGAACCTCGATATAATACACTCAATTATCCAGACGCTATGGCTATCTGCCGTGAATATGGTGCTCCTGATTTGTTTTCTACTTTCACATGCAATTCACGATGGCCAGAAATTGTTGACGCACTGAAATACGAGCCTGGTCAGAAATATATTGATCGTTCTGATATTGTAACTCGAGTGTTCCATATGAAGCTTACCAAGTATATTTCTGACATTAAAGCTGGCCACACTTTTGGTCCTGTGCGAGCAGGTTAGTCTATTTTTTTGTATACATATACTTTTTTCTCATCTTAAAAGTAATACATTTTTTTTGCACTCTAAGTACTTTTTTGTGTGTGTAGTAGTTTTATACACTATTGAATTCCAGAAGAGAGGATTACCTCATGTTCATACTCTTATATGGCTTGCTCATCATGACACAGACTTAACTGCTGAGTATATAGATAGCCTTATATGTGCTGAAATTCCTGATCCAACTATTGACCCACTTGGATATGCTCTTGTTAATGAATTTATGATGCACGGTCCATGTGAAGATTTAAACAAGAAATGTCCATGTATGAAAGATGGCTTGTGCTCAAAACGATATCCTAAAAAATTCAACCTAGAAACAACGATTGATAAATCTAGTTTTCCAGTGTATCGTCGACGAGATGATGGTCGTTTCATTATCAAGAATGGAATCAAATTGGACAACAGATGGGTTGTTCCATACAATATTGCTTTGCTCAAAAAATTTCAAGCTCATATCAACGTTGAATGGTGCAATAAAACAAATCTTGTGAAGTATTTGTTTAAATACCTTACTAAAGGCCAAGATAGAGTACAGATGAATTTCTCCAGTGGTAACCAGCCATCAAACTTACCTAATTCAGAAATTAAACAAGGAATAGATGAAATTGCTGATTATATTAAATGCAGGTAATAGTTTATGCATTTAATGGACTTTGCTTTGCTACAACAAGTTATTTAGAATTCCTTTTTTTTTGCATCTGTTGTTAGTGCTTTCTTATATGAATCCATACAGGTTTGCCTGTATAGATTTTAGTTTTCAATATTTCTACTTTTCCAGGTTGTGCTGATGCTTTGTTGCATGAAACTATATAGATTTATTTTCATGCAGATGTTTCTTACTGAAAACTAATATTTCTCTATTTAAAAATATAGATATTTGTCTTCGTGTGAAGCAATTTGGCGATTACTTGAATTTGAGATACACGGTCGAATGCCTTCTGTTGAGCGATTAGCTGTGCATATGCCTGGTATGAACAAGGTTATGTATCATGAACAAACAAATCTAGAACAAATTATTGCTGATCCAAGGGCTTACAAAACTACGCTAACTGAATGGTTTATTGCTAATCAACAATTTGAAGACGCAAGATCTTATACTTATTATCAGTTTCCATCAAGATGGACATCGGACGTTACTAACAGAAAATGGAAAAAAAGAAAATGAGCAGCCTCAAAGATTGGTCGAATATATAATGTACATCCAACTACTGGTGAGCTATTCTATTTCAGAATGCTTTTGATGGTTGTCTGTGGAGCAGAAAGTTATGAAGATGTTAGAGTTTTCAATGGTGTATGCTATCCTACTTTCAAAGAAGCTTGCAGAGCTCGCGGTTTAGTTGGTGATGATATAGAATGGTATATGCTATTTGATGAGGCAGTTGTTTGGGCTACACCGCATCAGCTTAGACATCTTTTTATGGTGGTGCTCTCTTTCTGTAGTATAATTAATCCTCAGAACTTATTTGATAGATATTGGACCTTTCTTGCTGATGATATAGCATACAAAATATGACAAGGATTATAGAATCGAACATATTCAATACCAGATAGTTACCTACAGTGCCAACTGATAAAGGATTTGTTTCTTATGTTCTCAAAGAATGGTCTTAACTTTGGTACATATAATATAGTCAGTGAATTAGCACATGGTGATCCTACCTCTGGTAATCGACTTGTAACCGAAGAGTTAGCATATGACCGCATTGTTTTGACAACAGAAGCCCAAATGATGTATGCTAAGCTAAATGCTGAACAATCTGCTATATATAACAAGATTCTATCATCTGTTGCTCATAGTAAAGGTGGATTCTACTTTGTGTTAGGGCATGGAGGTACTGGGAAAACCTTTCTTTGGAATGCTATTATAGCAACTCTAAGAGCTAGAGCTCAAATAGTCCTTGCTGTAGTTTCGTCTGGAATTGCTTCGCTCTTACTTCCAGGTGGTCGCGCAGCTCACTCCCGTTTTAGAATACCTCTTGATATTAATGACAGAAGTTTATGTAGTATACCACGTGGAACAATGCTAGTTGAACTTATTATGAAGACTTCTCTAATTCTCTGGGATGAAGCTCCTATGACACATAGACATTGTTTTGAAGCACTTGATAGAACACTACGTGATCTTATGTCTGCTGAAGATACTACCTACATGACTGTACCTTTTGGTGGAAAGCTTCTTGTTCTTGGTGGAGACTTCCGACAAATCTTACCTGTAATTGAAAATGGTACCAGAATAGAAATTATCGAAGCATCACTTATTAGATCTTCACTCTGGCAGCATGTTGAAATACTAAAGCTAACTACAAATATGACGCTTCATAATCCAAATCTTTCAGTTACAGAACGTGATGCTCTTTCTGCTTTTGCTCAGTGGATACTTGATATTGGGAACGGCCAAATACCAATGACAAAAAACAAGGAGAAATTCAACCATCCTGGATAACTATTCCAAAACATTTTTTTGTTATTGCCAATTAATAACAATCTAGATGCACTTGTGGACGCTACCTATGATTCATTCTCTATCAACTACCAAAATAGTCTGTATCTTGCAGAACGTGCAATTATTTGCCCAACTAATGCTGTTGCTGATGAACTAAACATGGCTGTTTTTACCCAAATTCCTGGCCATACAAGAGAATATCTCAATTTTGATTCCATTTCTCAGTTTGACAGCCATATTGGTGATGCTGATCTGTTATATCCACCTGAATTTTTGAATTCTATAATAGTCAATGGTTTTCCACATCATGTTATGTCCTTGAAAACAGGTGTTCCAGTAATGCTGCTAAGAAATATAAATCAATCTATGGGTCTTTGCAATGGAACACGGTTGATCGTAACAAGGCATGGTGACCGAGTGCTTGAAGGACGTATAATTACTGGCACTAACATTGGTCAATCTATTTGTATTCCAAGAATTGTTCTAAATGCAACGAGTCCTCGTTGGCCTTTTACTCTTCAGCGGCGACAGTTCCCAATCAGACTTTCACATGCAACGACTATAAACAAAATTCAAGGGTAGACTTTAAACAAAGTTGGCATATATCTAAGAAACCCAGTCTTTTGCCATGGATAGTTATATGTGGCAGTATCCCGTGTTACGTCACGTTCAGGCTTGAATATACTCATTGAAGACCACAACGGTGCTACTTGTGCTGAAACAAAAAATATAGTATACAAAGAAATGCTCACTTCTATACAATACTTTTTGCTATTAGTATTTCTTCCCCTTCCTATTTAGCCTTTGTCCTTCAAAAAACTATCCCAAGCCCCTTTATATAGAATAAACAGACCAGTTATACAAAAACTGTTTAACAAGTAGATTTCTCCTTATGTGCTCCATATATGAATCTATATGTCTATACTTTATCATAAATATAAATTACATACTCCCTCCTTCCTGCTCTGTGGACTTTCCTGCTACTTCAGCGTGTTCTTAAAAGAATTCAACACAGGTGGGCTTAAGTGGTTTCAGATTTGTATGTTTTACTAAAAAACACAATATATGCATAATTATTTGCTCATACATAGCATAACTGCTTTCTTTACTTTATTGATTAGCATTCTGTTATAAACATATGTTTTACCATTTTGTAATACACATCTGTTTCTATAATACTTGCTCTATAACCTCATCTCTTATGCAGATTTTCCAATATGTATACACCGCTAAATCGTATCAATCGAAGTTCACACAAATGGAAAATCCTTGTTCGTCTAGCACGGCTTTGGGAATTTTGCAATCCACAGGATCCAACAAATGTATACCATCTAGACTTCATCATGCTCGATGAACAGGTTTTTAGTTCTCAACTCATTTACCTATTTCTTCTATACAAATTGTATCCCTTTTTCTTTTACAGTGATTCTCTCCTTAATATACATAGTATTATTATCAAATTACTGTTTCTCTTTCTATTTTCTTATACAAACAATAGAGTTATTTCTTATCATTTAAAAATAGTTACAATCCTTTTTAGGGACATCTTATGGAAGGAGTGGTCCCCCAAAGATGGCTTGATAAATTTGCATCTTTGCTAAAGGAAGGATCTATTTACGAATTTGAATATTTCGAAGTTCTTGAAGCAAAGCAGACATATAAGGCAGTTGATAATACCATTTCTGCTCGGTTTTCAAAGTATACTAGGGTTAACCAAATATCACCAGAACCAGATGATTTTCCCCTTTATGCATACGATGCAGTACCTTTTTCTATTTTAAACAGTCATGTTGGCAAAAAAAGATTTGCTATCAGGTATAAATACGCCTATAGTTATACAATTAATATGTTGTTTTTATACATTTACATTGTCTTATTTTTTGTCTACTCATTTAGTTTCCATATGTGTTTGATATCGTTGTCCTCATAACTGCTGCCTCACCAATTATGCAAACAACAACAAAGCTAGGTGCAATGGTTAAACACACTGTCAAAATAACAGATGGAAGGTATACAAACTTTCTGCAGCTTTTTACTTCTTGATAATTTTCTTACTATTGATAATCTATACCAATATTGTTAGCACATTAGCTTTCATAAAACAGTTTACCTTATATTTCATTCACAGTGAGCCAGCAACTATAACATTATGGGGCAAGCATGCTGAATCATTTAATGCTGAACTCGTTTTCACCAACTCTCAAACCACACCGATCATTGCTTTATTTGTAGGCATGTCTGTTGGTACATACTCAGGTTTATATCATAGCTTCTTTCATTTATTAGTTATACACAAACAAAAACTAACTTTTTTGCTTTTCCTCCCCCTGCATTGCTAACACATATTGCTTATTTTATATGTATGATCAGGTCAGCTCGCATTACAACCAGTTCAGCATCAAAGTGGTATATAAATATACCAATACCAGAAATCCACGCTCTACAACGCATGTACTATTCATCATCCTTTCTCCAATCAATTAACCAGTTATTGAACAAATAAAACACTTTTAAAATACTCTTTCTGCATTCTTTTTCCTTTTATTGATAATGTGGTGTGCAGAATAACCAGCCCTTCACACGAGATTGAATGGCAAGGAGATGCTCATAACCATAACACTCCAATTTTCACAACAGTGCGTGAACTAATAGACCTCATACCTCGCGAAGTTTTGGTACGGAAAAAAACTATAGTTCAAACATATGTTTAGAGCCTAGCCTTTTCATAGACTACAAACTTATGCCTTTCAAATATATTACATATAGGGCCAGAGATACAAACTTACCATCCTTATCACCGACTTAGTGCCAACACAATCATGGTGGTATATATCATGCTCTGCATGCTGGAAAAAGACCTTCCCAGATGGAGCTGGATACAAATGTCGAAGATGCGATGGCACAGCAACAGAACCAAGGTATACAAATATTCACACACTTGCACACTTCAGGTTCCTATTGTTATTAGTGCTCATCTAATCAAAAACATATAATACATAACATATTTTTCAAATTTTGCAACAGGTACAAAATAAACGTCTACAGTACTGATCCTGACACCAATGAGGAAAACACACGCGTCTATGTAGAGTTTATGTTTTTTGGTGACATAGGTCAGCAACTAATTGGAAAACCCCCTATGCTTTTAGTTGCGGCAACTGAAGGTCAACCAAACCGTATTCCAGCTGAGATCAAAACAATTATTGGCCAACAGTATGAAGTTATTGTTCAGATGTCACAAGGATCCTTACAAAATGATGCTCCAACATTCCATGTACGATCAATAACAGCTCGATCAGATCAAAATATATTATTGCTGACATACAAGCCAGAGGATACACTGTTACCATCCACAGAAACACAAAGCTATGGACATCATGAACAGCAGCTTCTTCCTGTTCCATCAACGCCACTACCTCCTACTACTACATATGCAGAGATAACTACTCCACTAACAGCAGCGGCTACTCATACCCCACAAGTAAAAAATACATAACTATTTACTTTCCAACAGCTCTCCATACATTATGCAATTTATATACATGATGCTTCTTATATATATATTTATCCATCTCTAACCATTTACATATCTATTACAAGATACCATTGCCAGTGCACTGTCAGAAAACACCGTGTCCGGCACGCATGCCTACCAGAACTGACTTACCGACCTCATCCACAGAAGAAAACAAAAAGTATTCTCCTTCGACATAACACATTGTTATTAACACTATTATCAAACAAATAACAAAAGATATATTCTAGGTCTATAATTCTTCTTCTCGATGTCTTTTTGCAGAGTAACTCGATCTGCCAAAAAAAGTAGAGCTGCAAAGGAGTTATTCCCAGGTGGAAAACAGTAAGACATGGTCCTAGGTACATACTAATGTGTTTTTTAGTACACCTACTTGCTACTCAAAACAAAACAACAACACAACTAGGGATGGCAATTGTGCCCGTTTACCCGTGTACCCGTGGGTAAATACCCTAATAGAGTCGGGTATGGGGTGCATTCTTTACCCACGGGTAGGAAAATGGGGAAAAATCTCTGCCCATCGGGTAAACGGGTACGGGTATGGGTTAGCTCTACCCGTACCCGTCTCGCCCGTTTACCCGTAAAATAGACTGACAAGTGGGCCCCTAAAATAAAAAAACCCTAAGTCCCTAACTCTCCCCGCGGCACACGCCCAGAAGCTTCTTCGCCCGCCGCCCCTCGCACTCTCCTCCTTCGCTCAGATCCCCTCATGCCCACCTCCTCGCTCGCCTCGCCCGCCGCCCTGCGCCCCGCTCGCCTCAGCGCCTCCGCCTCGCCCAGATCCGCCACCTCCGCCCCCCACCCGGCCGCCGGCCTCCTCCTCCGCCCCAGATCCGTCTCCTCCTCGTCGCTCGCCTCGCCCACCGCCCTGCGCCCCGCTCGCCGCAGCGCCTCCACCTCGCCCAGATCCGCCGCCTCCGCCCCCCACCCGGCCGCCGGCCACCTCCTCCACCCCAGATCCGTCTCCTCCTCCTCCTCCTCGCTCGCCTCGCCCGCCGCCCTGCGCCCCGCTCACCTCAGCGCCTTCGCCTCGCCCAGATCCGCCGCCTCTGCCCCCACCCGGCCGCCAGCCTCCTCCTCCGCCCCAGATCCGTCTCCTCCTCGCTCGCCGCGCCCGCCGGCATCGCTAAGGGGCTCGCGCGGCGGGGCCACCGCGCCGTAACCTTCGACATGCGCGGCGTCAGGCGGTCCACCGGCCACGCCTCCCTCACGGGCTCCTCGGAGGTCGGGGACGTTCCTCCAATCGCCGCTCCTCGCCGCCCCTCCAATCGCCGCCCCTCGTCGTCCAGGTCCGGCCGGCTGTCGTCCAGATCAGGCCGCCCCTCCAGTCGCCGCTCCTCACCACCCCTCCAGTCGCCGCTCCTCGCCGGCCCTCCGCTGTCAGCAAAACTCAGGTGAGCCTCCTCCGGTCCTCCCTCTTTTCTTCCTCATCGCCGATTCTCTAGCCACGGCACATCAAGGAGAGAGTTCAAGGATATATATGTTGTTTTTGAAATCATGGAGTCTGATTTGCACCAAGCTTGCCGTGATAAATGCTCCATTTACTGTGTAATTGTGTTCATTGTGTAATGTTATTCTACAACAATTCATTGCGTTCACTGTGTTCATTGTGTTCACTGAGTGATACAGATGTCATTAGACAACAATTCAAACTATTATTCTAGTAGCTGATTTTGCTGTAATGTTTGTGCCTGCACTTATGAAATATATGGAATTGTGGATTACTCTTATGCAATAGTAACTGTTCAGTGTATTACTCATAAAACTCTCTGGAAACTCAGTGTAATGTCATTTGCTGTAGAGTTTCTGAAATCTGAATATGTGAATTTGTGATGCATTGGTGATGTTTAAATGTGAATATGTGATGTACTCAGTTCGCGGGTAAACGGGTATGCCCGCGGGTGATGGGTACCCGCGGGCGACGGGTATGGGCGGGGTTTATTACCCGCGGGCGGGTATGGGTATGCCCGTGGGCGAAAATTGGGGTCGCGGGTACGGGTATGGGTGAGCACTACCCGTACCCGCCGCGCCCGATTGCCATCCCTAAACACAACACAACACATATTACTTATTTTGGATGATCTGTTTCTTTCAGGGAGGCCCCATATTTTGTTCGCGCCATAGCCTACATTTCGTCCTTACATCAGCACATTACAACGGTGTATGTATGTTACTACAAACTGCACTAATATCGCTAAGCTCGTTGCTAGAAGCAAAACTTCCTTCGCATAGACAAAAACATTTTGCTGTACAAACTGTTTTTAGTCATGTTGCCGCCCCAACAAACCCGCCATGACTAAATAGTGTTTTAATGTAATAGATACTATATTGGTTACCAGAGCATACCCAGAAAGCTCTTCGCTTGCTTTGTCTTCGATAACATATACCGCTTCATACATACACCTGCTCACTGCTTTCCTCTTCGCAATTTGTTTCCACGCTACATTTTTTCCCACAACCATTAATGTCTGCCACAATTCATTACTTTTATCTTATCAGTATACCTAGCTTAATCTCACCAATTTATTCTATATCAAATTTAATACTAATACCCAATCACTTCGTTGCTTTACCAAAACAGATCTACTAATTCTTGCAACAAGTATACCATATCTTTTTCTTTTTGGCTTTGCACACAGAAACAAATCCTAATGTATCTCATCTGCATAAACCTTTGATAAAAAACACATAGAGTAGAAAAATTAGCCAACCCCTAAACAAAACATATACGATACAAAAAATGTTCCATTCCTATATCAACGTACAATAAATCACGCTCAATAACTCATGTATATAAACTATTACATAACTACATAAAAAAGAACTAACACATATACAGTCACGCACACAAACTACCTACATGAACGCTGCTACCCACGAAATAGATCAACACAGCTCATTCGCCTTCTCATCCATGTATTTAGCACAAAAATCCTATATCAAAAACCGCTTCGCAACAGAAATCTACTCAAAAAACTTTTTTTTACACACATACCACTCCTTACAAAATGGGTCCGGTTCGCTTAGTATTCCTTCCCTTCTTTCGTTCCCTTCACTCATCGTTTTTTGTGCTGTTTGCTTAAATGAAGACCGGATTTTGTCAGACAAATTTACATTTTGTGTTTCACATTTCACATGTTCGCTTACTTTTCCGTCTAACTTCTTCTCCATCTCGCATGCTTTACTTTTTGGTTTCTTCATACTCTCAATCCGGCTCTTCGCCTAGCTGTTCTTCGTTTTGTCCAACCGTAAGCATTACTCGAACTCTTTTCTCTCCGTTTCTATCCAGAACTGCTGGTTTGTATTTTCATCTTTGTTCATACACACTATATTGCTTACTGTTCTTTTACCGTTGATATACTGAGAACCCAGTTTGTTTATAATAACAAGAACTTTTTGCGATATACATACAATCCCTCTCTGCTTTCCTTTTTGTTTACTTATGCTTTTTGCGTAGTTTTAAACAGATTTGCATACCTTGCTTTTTTACTGCTTTACAACAATGCTTCCAAAAAGCCTCACAATCTTACGCCTCTCCACTTAGGTAACTCTCACGGTATTTTCTACATCCTATTATTAAGAAACCTTCCTTCATATTATACCAATGCTTTTTATCTGTTTCCATCAACTAATTACACCTTCTTTTAATAATACTTTTTTATTCTCTCCTAAATGCGGATATTATTATGGACTAGCACACCTTTCTGCACCATTACTATCGACCACCTTATATAACATTAAGAAAACCCTCTCTTAATTCACCGTTCTACCACTCCATCTTTACGCAATCTCAGTTAGTCTTTTCTCTCATATCTATCTTCTTTATGTACTCAGTTTCCTCCATATTAGCTATCCCATTTGTACCATATACTCTTTATGTTTCCTGTTATTTTTGTGCTTTTGCTCAATTTTTCGTTGCTAAATAGATGGTGCATATTATGCACTCAAAACCAGAAGACCTGCCAGGTTTACCCATGCATTTATGGAAAATGCAGCACTACCTTGGAGCTACTAAGAAACAAAGACCCATTTTCCACGCAGTTACTCAATATATAGACAATCAAAGATATGAATGGAAAACATGGGTAACCTTAGAACCATTACCAGTCCGCCCAGATGAACCCCAACGCTTCTATGGCAACAGAATCGAAGAGAAAAATGCCATACAAGACGCTACAAGGAAAGCAATTCATTATCTCCGATGTTATTACAACGAGGAGTTCAGCCAGTCCCCATATGATCTTATTCCCCAAAGAACAAATCAAGCAATTTATCTATCTATCCAAGAACCACTAGAACACTATGATCCGCGCCTCAAAGTGGCATCACAGTATATTGCTGACTAAGAGGAATTATATTCAAGAACACTAGATGAAAATGAGATTCTACACTACGAACTTCACACAGCTTAGCAAAAACTGCAGCGGCTCACAGAAGAACTTTAGTGTTTCCATATGATTGAAGCAGGCGAAATATCAGCTATTGGAGAATCTCCTAGTGTTCCTTCTGCCAACAAATTCCATCCGTTTACATTCTGAACAGCGCTGCCGCCACCACCAGGCTACACCAACTAGATGCAACAAACTTTTGATTACACTTTTGGTTTTCCATAGTCGTACTAAGAAAAGCACTTCCTGTCAGTTATAGTGCTTAGAACTGTAAAATTACGTACTTATGATGCTAACACCCCTAAATTACTTTGTTTCTGCTTTTTAATTACTCATTTGTTTCTTCTTACCACATATTTTGTTCTTGACTTCCTGTTAGTTTCTTCTTCAATCTACACCATGATACCTAAGAGCTTTTGAACTTTTGTCTGTTCGCTTTTAATTCACATGGTTACAGCCAAGCAACAACCGTAACATTAACAAACCATTATACTACAGTGTTTCATACCATATAAACACTTACTGCTTCCCACCGCACATCAACTATCATTCTATTTATTATCATGTTTATTAGTACAGATTCAAATACAATACACTACATGTTCTCCCAAAATAAAAATATACCGGTTTCTACTACTACATCTATTACTATTTAGCTACACTAAAATAAAAAAATACACTACTCTAGCAAATGTAAACATACTAAATAAATCCTTCACTTTTCTCGTACTCTAAAATGTATACTGTCTTCTACAAACAAAACATATGTTACTTACCTATTCTAACTTTACCTAACCATTACGTTTTCCTCTACAATTCTTAATACCATTTATTATCTATGCTATTTCCATTAGTAATATAAAAAGAATAAACATAACAAAATACATCACAATATATATTATCTCTCTATATTAAATTCACTAAATTAAACAACAAAACAACACCAATATAAATATACTAATACTAATCAACTTTTTACAAAAACTAGCCTGCAAGTACAACATCATCTCTAACATCTCCTCTAAAATCCAATCTCTTGGCATGCCTTCAGAAAAATCGGAACTACCAGCAATCTTTGTGTGGTACTTTCATTTTCTGGAACTACCAGTAGCAGACCACGGTACTTCCGATATTTTTGGCAAATGGCTGATTTGATTCAAAACTTGTTGATTCCAATTTCTCTCAGCCATTCCTTTTGCTTCTCAAGTCAAGTTGATTCTTGTTAGCTACCCTCAAGTATTTCTTGACTCTATATGCCATTTTGCTCTTAATTTGATTCTTTTTATTAAAATGACAATATATAAAAGAGTGGTAGACTTTTTGTCATCTTGACCTCGGCATGAGTTTTATCCCCACAAGTGATATCATTTATTTTCTTCAAGTGATATCCCTTACTTGTAGAAAATATGTGGTATCCTTGTTCCTCCAAGTAGTGTCATTTGAAATGATATCGTTTTCCCTCTTGCCGAATAAATCTTTCTTAACCAAGCTCTTTCACCTATACGATATCATCTTTTTACAAGTGGTATCTACTCTTTCAAGTAGTATCTTCCAAATGATATCATCATCATCCTCTCTTAAGTGGTATTTCAAGTGGTTTCTTTCCACAAATGGTATCTTACCTCAAATAACATCATGTAAAAAAATCATTGAAGATGAAGTACTAAATTTGACCTTATGAGATACAAGTTGTTCATGCAAGTGGCATCAAGTTTTCAAAAATAGAATCAATCACACTTGGTGTCATGTATACTACCAAGGTGGTATCAAGTCTCTACAAATGAATTTATTTATGCTTGACATCATTTATGATTACAAGTGGTATCCTATGTCATCATAAGTGGTATAAAGGTCAAAAAGGTATATGCTTATCATAGAACAGACCAAAGAACCACAAAAGGTTAACTGGCTTTTAGTATAAACAAAAGGTTAACAAGTGGTACCAATTATGGACAAGTGGTTTACAAGCGGTATCCATGAATCTTGGTGCTAAATGACACAAGGAGAGAAAGAGTTAAATAAATGGGAAGAGATAAGAAAAGAGAAGAAAAACAAGAAGAGGAGAATCCTTTATGTGTCAAAGGAGAAGATAATTGCCAAGAGAGACCTTGTGTAAGGGGAAGTTTTTCTTTGTAAAAAACCTATATAGTACTTTGGCTTACTAATGCAAAAAGGGCTAAAAATATTATTGTCGTAGGGGTGGCCCCCACCTAAACCCAGCAGGCCTGGTAGGAGATTATAAGGCCCAGAATAGGCCATGTGTAATGACATAACTGCCCCCAGAGGGGATAACCAGATGTAAGGGTATATCTGTAAAAGCACTCCTCATGTGTGTATATATATGGGTAAGCCATGGGGAGGACCCAGGCCATCACACTTATCTTCATCACTCTCCACTACCATCTCTCTCTCTGTTTGGTCTGTAGCCACAACAGTTGGCGCCGTCCGTGGGGACGACGAAGACAAGCCTGAAGACCGAAGGAAAAAAATGGCACCGAAGAGAGCTTCACCAGCGGCGGCGAGGGGAAAGAAGACGGATGGGTTGGAGCAGCGCGTGAGCACCAGGGCTTCGGCATCGACCGCCGAAGGAGTTGGCGGCGGCGTACGCGCCGTGGTCGCGGGCGTCGATGCCCGCGCGGCAACAACTGACCCCGCCAGCACCGCTACGACGACACCTAACCCCGTCGCTAGCACTGCAACGACAGCCCCCGCCACCCTTGCCGGTAGCGCAGATCCGGCGGCCGGGGGTAGCCGCAACGAACCATCCGGCGGATCTGGAGATCGTGAGGCGATGGTCCCTGCACCAGCCCGTCCACTGGGCGTTCCGGCGGCCCCAACGACACCTGCGGTGGAAAGCGCCCTACTAGTAGCCCTCAACGCGTTCCAGCGGGAACTCGGGGACCTTCGCGGGGCCGTCCGAGATATACAAGAGGCTCGGAGCCAGCAGGTCGCGCCGGTAGTCGCGCCCGAGCCCACGCCAGAGAAGGTGGACAGCCGCGAAGCCCCCACGTCTAGCCGTGTCCCGCTGAGACGCGTAGATCCGGAATCTCCGCTTTCGGCGGGGCTGCAGCAGGCGGCGTGGCCCGAAGACTTCAAGTTCCCTCGCATCATCGACCCGTACAAAGGCGACACAGATCCTCGCGAGTTCGTGCGCGTGTACGAAACCGCGATCGAGGCCGCGGGCGGAGACGACACCGCGAAGGCGAAGGGACTCCCCCTCGCACTGCACGGAGTGGCGCTCTCTTGGTTTTTTACCATAGAGCCGGGATCCATCTACACGTGGGAGCAGCTTCGCGACCGGCTTCGTAGCAACTTTCAAGGACATTATGTCGAGCGGATCAATGCGGACCAGCTCTTCGTTGTGAAGCAAGGACCCTCGGAGACGCTCCGGGGCTACTTCAAGCGCCTCGACAAGATTCGAGGCCAGGTAAATGATGTTAATGAAACCACAGTCGTTAATGCAGCCATACAGGGCCTTCGCCCGGGCCCGATGGCCGAATACAACGCGCGGAGGCCAATCACGACAGTTGCCAAGCTCTTCGACAAAATGGACGGGTATGCGCGGGCGGAGGAGGATGCGCGAAGACGCAGCATCACCGCCCCCGGCCTCGCCCGTGAGGAGCACCCCCCGCGCGAGGTCAGGGTGGGTGGTCCCTCCCCGAACCTGGGCCGTAGCCGAAAGCTCCGAGGAGGCCCTCCCCGAGGCAGGGAGGCCGAGGTACAGGAAGGCTCCTCACGGTGCAGCCCTAAACCTCGGCGCCGCCAGCGCCGGTCGCAGGCGGCCCACCATGTCCTCGCCACCGAGAGCGCCCGCCAAGGACCCGACCCCGCCTCACGGAGGGGAGACCGGGGATCGGAGGGCGGATTTGACTACGGCAGCCAACCCCACGCAGAGCAAGAGCTCCTGCACTATGGCAAGTGGTGCGAGGTACACGGCTACGGCGATCATTACACAAGGGCATGCATCGCGGTGATGGAGCTGCGGAGGGCGACGGCCGGGTCTCGGGCTCCGCCTACTCGTCCCCCCGCCGAAGCCCACGTAGGGCACCCAAGGGATAGCCCCATACGGGCCACCGCAACGGAGGGCGCGCAGCATTGCACCGTCAACGTCATCACTGGAGGCTCTTCTTCAAAAGCCCCCGGGGAGCAGCCGCAACTGTGGATGCCGCCCCGCAACATCACCTTCGACTTGAACGACGCCAGGGGCGTGGAGTACCCTCACCAAGACCCTCTAGTCATCCAGGCCCACATAGCACGCTGTGAAGTCAGGCGCGTCCTTGTCGACGGGGGAAGCTCCGCGAACATCTTATTCGTAGAAGCCCTCGACCGCATGGCAATCCCCCGAAGCCGGCTAGAGCAGCTAGGAGCTCCACTTCAAGGCTTCGGGGGTCAACCGCTGCAGGTCCTGGGGCACGTGTCCCTTCCTGTCACTTTCCGTCAGGAGGGCAACAAAGGTAACATCCGGACCGAGCATGTCACCTTCGATGTCGTGGATATCCCGCACCCCTACAACGCCATACTGGGGCGACCCACCATCAACTCTTTTGAGGCAATCCCGCACCACGCCTTTTTGTGTGTAAAGCTCCCGGGCCCGGAGGGTGTCATCACCATCTTCGGCGACCAGGACTTGGCCAGACGTGCCGAAGGCGGCAGCCGCGTCCCGCATCGCCCGGTGCATGCCCTCTCCGGTGCGCCCGGTGATGGGCCCTCCGCTCCCGGGTGGACGCCCAAGCCTCGGCCCGAAGGCGGCGTCAAGAAGGTGCCGCTCCAGGCGGAGGGGCAGTTTGTGTCCATCGGCGAGGGGCTCCCACCGGGGGTCGAACGGGAGCTGCTCCGAGTGCTTCAGAACAACGTTGACATCTTCGCATGGTCCCCGGAGGACATCAAGGGCGTAGACCGAGTAGTAATCGAGCATCGTTTGGCGGTCCGCCCCGACGCCAAGCCGGTCAAGCAAAGGCTCCGGCGTATGTCGATGGATCGGCAGCAGGCGGCCAAAGCAGAGGTGGCGAAGCTTCTTCGCGCCGGGGTCATCCGCGAGGTCCACCATCCAGAATGGCTCGCCAACCCGGTGCTAGTCAAAAAGGCCAGCGGGGCCTGGCGCATGTGCATCGACTTCACGGCACTCAACAAGGCGTGCCCGAAGGACAACTACCCCTTGCCGCGCATCGATCAGCTGGTTGACGCCACTGCTGGGTGCGAACTCATGAGTTTCCTGGACGCCTATTCCGGCTACCACCAAGTATACATGGCCGAAGACGACGAGGAGAAGACCAATTTCATCACACCACTTGGGACGTTCTGCTTCGTCAGAATGCCCTTTGGCTTGAAGAATGCAGGCGCTACCTTCACCCGACTCGTCGCCATTGCCCTGGCCGCCCAGCTTGGGAGGAACATCGAAGCCTATGTCGATGACGTGGTGGTCAAAACTCGGCAACTTGCTCTACACGGCCGGGACCTCCAGGAGACCTTCGACAACCTCCGGAAGGCGGGCATCAAGCTCAACCCCGACAAGTGTGTCTTCGGGGTACAGGCGGGCAAACTCCTAGGTTTCCTCGTGTCCGGGCGAGGCATCCAGGCGAACCCCGACAAAGTAGACGCCATCCTGGGTATGGAGCCGCCCAAGACAACGAGGGAGGTTCAGAGGCTTGCGGGCCGCATGGCAGCATTAAGCCGCTTCCTCTCCAGGGCGGCGGAGCGGGGCCTGCCGTTCTTCAAGACACTCCGCGGGTGTGATGGATTTCGTTGGGACGGAGACTGCGCGAAGGCCTTCGACGAGCTCAAGCAGCACCTGGCAAGCCTCCCAACTCTGGTCGCCCCAGCACCAGAGGCTCCCCTCCTGCTCTATCTGGCCGCGTCAGCCACCGCGGTCAGCGCCGTCCTCGTCTTAGAGGAGGGCGCCACGCAGCGGCCCATCTACTTTGTCTCCGAAGCCCTTCAAGGCGCCAAGACAAGATACACGGAGCTTGAGAAGCTCGCCTACGCGCTGGTCATGGCCTCCAGGAAGCTTCGGCATTATTTTCTGGCTCACCCGATCACAGTGCCTTCCTCATTCCCCCTGGCAGAGATGCTACATAACAAGGAGTCCACAGGGCGTATCGGTAAATGGGCCGCCGAGCTCGCTCCCTTCTCCTTGACGTATGCTTCGCGGACGACAATTAAATCCCAAGTCCTGGCGGATTTTCTCGCCGAATGGACCCCGCCCGCCCAACCCGGCCAGACGCACGATGATCCTGTCTGGACGCTTACAATCGACGGAGCTTACAGCGTCGCTGGCGCGGGCATAGGGGCGGTGATCATCACGCCCGAGGGACAGCGTTTGCTGTACTCGGCGCGCCTTGCCTTCCCCGCCACCAACAACACGGCTGAATACGAGGCACTACTCTTTGGCCTGGCAAAGCTCAAGGCAGTCGGCGCGAGACGGGTGTTGGTCCGCACCGACTCGCGCTTGGTGGCCGGCCATGTGGACAAGTCATATCAAGCCAAGGACCCTGAGTTGGCCAAATACCTCGCGGCGGTGAGGGCGAGGGAAAGGCACTTTTTGGGTGTCACCGTCAAGGCCATCCCCCGGGCGGAGAATGAGCAAGCCGACGCCCTCGCCAAGGCGGCCAGCCAGCAACTGCCCCCCCCCCCCGAGGGGGCATTCTACGAGGTGTTAGCAAGGACGGCCATCGCGCAGGACAACCGGGACGCGGCACTTGTCCACCGCATTGATCGGCCAGGAGATTGGCGAGAGCCCATTTTCAATTTCTTACAAGGTCTCACCGAGCCGGAGGACCCTGCCGAACTGCGACGCTTGCAGCACCGCGCACGGTCCTTCCAGGTGTTCGAAGGGACACTCTACAAGAAAGGGGTTTGCGCGCCGCTCCTGCGCTGCCTCTCGGCTGCGGAGGGAAAGGAACTCTTGGCGGAAATCCACGCGGGCGTGTGCGGATCCCACCTGGCGCCGAGGTCATTAGTCGACAAGGCGTTCAGACAAGGCTTCTACTGGCCAACTGCCATCACCGACGCCCAGGACCTCGTCCGTCGGTGCCAAGGGTGCCAGTGGATGGCGCGCATCATCCGCAGGCCCCCGACAAGCCTCAACCCAATTCCCCCGGTGTGGCCACTGGCGCGCTGGGGTCTCGATATAGTAGGACCACTTGCCCGAGCTCCAGGGGACCTCCGGTTCGTGGTAGTCGCGCTGGAGTATTTCTCCAGATGGCCGGAAGCGATCGCTCTGGCCAAAGTAACTTCTGCGGCCATACAGCGCTTCCTATGGCAAAACATCATATGTCGCTTCCTGGGGATCTCGTCCTCAGAGTGGCGCTCTAGGCCGAAACCGTTGGCAAGCTGGAGTCCAAGTGGGAAGGCCCGTACATCGTAACAGAGGCATTGCCGAAGGGGGCGTACCGCCTCGCCACGCTCGAAGGACAAGCCTTCCGGCACACATGGAACGCGGACAGGTTGCGGCGGTACTACGCCTAGAAGCAGAACAGCAGGCGTAGAGCCACCAGCCCGTTGTTAGGCGATGTTCGCCCGTGCAAACGGGAGTTCAATAAAGGTTGCTGTTCCCAGAGCATCCCCTGTCCGCGCTGAGTAGAACAAAGTCCACGGACTTTAAATAAGACGTAGCGTCGAGCCTAGCTCCTCAGCGAGAGTTTGCGGACTATAAATAAGACGTAGCGTCGAGCCTAGCTCCGCACGCGAGAGTCTGCGGACTATAAATAAGACGTAGCGTCGAGCCTAGCTCCGCACGCACCAGTCCACGGACTTTAAATAAGACGTAGCGTCGAGCCTAGCTCCGCACGCGAGAGTCTGCGGACTATAAATAAGACGTAGCGTCGAGCCTAGCTCCGCACGCACCAGTCCACGGACTTTAAATAAGATGTAGCGTCGAGCCTAGCTCCGCACGCGAGAGTCTGCGGACTATAAATAAGACGTAGCGTCGAGCCTAGCTCCGCACGCACCAGTCCACGGACTTTAAATAAGACGTAGCGTCGAGGTCCGCCTCCGCACGCACTCTACGGAGTATAAATAAGACGCAGCGGGGGGACGCCTCCGCGCGCACTCTAAGGAGTATAAAGAAGACGTAGCGTCGAGCCTAGCTCCGCACGCACCAGTCCACGGACTTTAAATAAGACGTAGCGTCGAGCCTAGCTCCGCACGCGAGAGTCTACGGACTATAAATAAGACATAGCGTCGAGCCTAGCTCCGCACGCACCAGTCCACGGACTTTAAATAAGACGTAGCGTCGAGCCTAGCTCCGCACGCGAGAGTCTGCGGACTATAAATAAGACGTAGCGTCGAGCCTAGCTCGGCACGCACCAGTCCACGGACTTTAAATAAGACGTAGCGTCGAGGTCCGCCTCCGCACGCACTCTACGGAGTATAAATAAGACGCAGTGGGGGACGCCTCCGCGCGCACTCTAAGGAGTATAAAGAAGACATAGCGTCGAGCCTAGCTCCGCACGCACCAGTCCACGGACTTTAAATAAGACGTAGCGTCGAGCCTAGCTCCGCACGCGAGAGTCTGCAGACTATAAAGAAGACGTAGCGTCGAGCCTAGCTCCGCACGCACCAGTCCACGGACTGTAAATAAGACGTAGCATCGAGCCTAGCTCCGCACGCACCAGTCCACGGACTGTAAATAAGACGTAGCGTCGAGCCTAGCTCCGCACGCACCAGTCCACGGACTTTAAATAAGACGTAGCGTCGAGGTTCGCCTCCGCACGCGTGAGTCTCCGGACTATAAAGAAGACGTAGCGTCGAGCCTAGCTCCGCACGCAATAGTCCACGGACTTTAAATAAGACGTAGCGTCGAGGTTCACCTCCGCACGCGCGAGTCTTCGGACTATAAAGGAAGTCGTAGCGTCGAGGTTCGCCTCCGCACGCGCCACTCCACGGAGTATAAACGAGACGCGCAGACCTGCCCTCCGCGTTCGGCGGCAGGTAACACCAAGCATAAGGTACTATTTGGTTCCATTATAAACGCAAAGGGGTTACATGGTTACAAGCGTAGGACGCAGTGCGTCATCCCCCTGCCCTCCCGACCAACCACTCAGCCTTGGCGTGGCGCGGACGAGCCCGCGCCGTCGTCACCACGGCGCTGAAGGACCCCTTCAAGCCACTGGAGGAGGTCCCCCTCCCCATGCAACGTCTGCTGCATGGCGACCCTCGCTGCACCTTCCCCGAAGCGGCCCCAGATCCGTTGATGGAAGTTCTGCAGGCTAGACCCGATGGAACGGATGGCGTCCGACATAACCTCTGGGCGGTCGGGAGGATCCAGTTGAGGGTTCGCTAGCTCATGGGTATGCCTACACCCACGAGTGTGAAGCAGGGTGAGGGCGAAGCACGCACCAACATAGCCGCAGTGCTCGCCAAAGGTCCTGGCGCCACGAAGAGCAACGCCGGCCAACTCCTCGATCAGCCTGAGCGACTCCGACAGGGCCTCCGGCCTGTGCGTATTGTCCGGCACTCGGACGCACAGATCCCGGAGGGCCTGGTTCAGAGCCTCCATGGCCCGCCATGCCGACAGGGACGCATTTTCCAGGACACGGTGGTTCTCGGTAGCAAACTCCGCCAGCTGGGCCTTCTCCCCTTCTAGGACGGCGATCTGCTGCACGAAGGCGGCACGCTCCCCAGCCGTGGCGATCTGAGCTTCCGTGGCCTCGAGTTGTGCGGCCACCAGGGCGTCCCCCAGCGCGCGAAGTTCTTCATCCTTCGCGGCGAGAGCAGTGTTTGCTTCGCGGAGGCTGGCTTCCAGAGCCCTCCGCTCCCGGACGCGGGCCTTGTCAAAGGACCGGCCGAGGGCAAGCATCTGGCAGAAACAACAAATCAGCAGGTGTCCAGAAATACCTTATAAACGGAAGCGCACGTATTTACCCTCATCTCGGAGGCCTGCAACGCGAGCGCTAGGAGGTCCCCCGCGCATGACGACAGCGCCTCTCGGTTGAGGCCGTTATCGGCACGCTCTGCGGCTGCGGTGAGGTCGCAAAATACCTCCGGGCGAGGGAGGAAGTCCGAGCGAGCGAGCCCCGACCCCAAAGCGCCCAGATTTATCGCGGCCACGGCCACGTCAGCAGCTGCGGACACCTGCGGGGCATCCTGCACAAGGCTCCCAACTTCGCGCATACCTCCGCTGCTCGATCCTTCGCCACGTACGGGAGACGTCGTCTCACCTGATGTCGACAGAATGAGCGAGCAGATCGGAGAGAGTCTCGCGAAGTCAGGTGAAGAAAGGGACTCACACCTACCTCCTGCGCCCCTCGTCGCGGTCGGAGGTTGCGCCGGTTCGACCGCCCAGGGGGAGGCAGGCACCTCGACGCTCGGGGAGAACGTCTTCTCGGCCGTGCCAGACGCCGTAATCCCGCGGCAAGGCCCCGCAACAGCGTATCGACCCCTAGTTGGCGGCGGGGACTGCATCCGAGGGCGTTTCGCCTGCGGTGGCACAGGCGAGTCTTCCACGGCAGGACCAGCTCCAGTCACTGTTGCCCCCACGGCTTCCTCTGTAGGGGGCACGCCCTCGTCGGCCACTGCGGTTGATAACGCACCTTCCACCGTGGTTGGCTCGCCAGGAACGGCGCCACCCCCCGGGTTGATGAGTTCCAACTCAACGATGGCCGCGAGCCCAAGCACGGGCTCGTGGGCGTCGGCAGAAGGTGCCGGGGGATCCGCGGCGGTGCGCCCCTCCGAAGCAGTATGGCCAGGCCCACCGCCGGTCGCACGCCTCGTCTCAGCTGGGCTAGCCGCCGGAGGGGCTGCAGGGTCGCATATGGCGGCCGGGGAACGGGCCCGGCGTCGCGAAGATAGCACCCCCGAAGGGCTACCACCGCCCTGAGCGCCCGGAGTCCCGGCGGGAAGCTCTTCCGGCACCGCACGCTCGGGCACGGCAATGCCCACAGCCTCGCAGGTGCGGTTTACCCGCCCCTGCTTAGCCGCCTTGACTGCGGCCTCGCGAGCCCGGTGCTCCTTAAGCGTGTACGGGCCGAGAAGCGCCGCAACTGCGCGCTCCGCATCTTCTAGCCGGGCTACTGCGCAGGAGATCGTGTCAGTCAGGCGGAAGCCAAACAGATACAATGGCGCGCGTAAAGCGTACTGGGCGACTTACAAGGGGCGGACGGGGCAGCAGGCGAGACACGGATGGGTCGAACCCGTCCTCGCGGGGGCCATTCTGTCCAACATACTTTCCCCGGGAGGAGAGTGGCGCCACCCCATACATCGTGAACTCCTCGGCTAGGTCGCGCACGCTCATTCGACGGGCGACACCGACAAGGCTCTGTAGCTTCTGCGTGTCGTCGATCTCCGCCTTCAGACTCGGCGTGCTGTTAAACGAGATCGGCCCACCTCGGCAATGCATTCTGATCTTGTCGGTCACGGTGTAATAGAACCACCACCGCGTCCAGCCGGCCGCCCACTGCCCTGACAAGGCTGGCACAGGGAACAACGTCGCGCAAGACGCCCGGAGCACGAAGTCCACACCGCCGAAGTTGGACACCGCCCCGTCAACCTTTCTTGGTCGACAGTGTGCGTCGTGCAGGGTGGCAAATAAGCTCGCGCTGGGACACCACCCCTCTGTCTGCATCGCCCACGTGAAGACGGCTAGGCGGAGTATCGCGTCGGGCGTCAACTGGGCTAGCTCCAACTGGTAGACCCGCAGGACTTCGCCCACGAACAGCGTGCAAGGCATTCGAAGGCCGGCATCGAAGAACGCCACGAAAACAATAGCCTCCATGGCCCCGGGCTTCGACTCCGTCTCGTCCCGACGGGGTAGGCAAGCCCCACTGCGATCCACGATCTTCCCCTCATCCACGAGTCGCTGCAGCGTCCCTTCAGTCATGCGGCTCTTACCCAGCACACGGGAGCAGGAGCCTCCCGAGTGCTCCATGGCGTTCCACCACTTGTTGGCGCGCGAGCTCCCCCGCGGCACCAATTTGTACTCCTGAGAAGGATGGGTCGCCTCGCCCTGGCTAGGCAAGGAACCACTGCGGGGGTGGTAGGCGGCGTCGTCCTGGCTGGCCATCGCTCTTCGCGACAAGGGAGGAAGATGCAGGCAAAGGAGCAACTGGCGTGAAAATTAGCACGGGCGGAAGCGAAGTGGCAGATCAAAAAGCAAAGCAAGAAAGGGTGCCTCCACCCCAACACTAGCACCTTATAAAGGCCGCTCGCCTGCCTTGTGGCTCAGCGCACCGACGGATCAAATTCCCAGCGATTCGGCTATCCAAGATTTGGAACGAAGAACCGCCGGAACCTAGAGGGCCGTGTCAGGTAGGTGGCCAAGCAGCGCACAACGCCCCTACATCTTCAACACGCGTCCAACTTCTCGGGGGACGAGGCGAACGGCCGCGGTCACGCAACCTGACTTCTGCCAGGTCAGGCGTCGGCGTGATTCAAGTCGCCATTAAAAGCGCACTACCAGACTGCAAGGTCACAACAGCCACGGAGCACGCGCGTCTACTTCGACTTGGGCGCCAGCTTCGCTGCCCACCCGTTCGAAGGGTAGGGGATGGAGCGCGCGCGCCTACTTCGACTTGGGCGCCAGCTTCGCTGCCCACCCGTTCGAAGGGTAGGGGACGGAGCGCGCGCGTCTACTTCGACTTGGGCGCCAGCTTCGTTGCCACCCGTTCGAAGGGTAGGGGACAGAGCGCACGCGTCTACTTCGACTTGGGCGCCAGCTTCCCTGCCCACCCGTTCGAATGCTAGGCGACGGAGCGTGCGCGCCTACTTCGACTTGGGCGCCAGCTTCGTTGCCACCCGTTCGAAGGGTAGGGGACGGAGCGCTCGCGTCTACTTCGACCTGGGCGCCAGCTTCACTGCCCACCCGTTCGAAGGGTAGGGAACGGAGCGCGCGCGCCTACTTCGACTTGGGCGCCAGCTTCGTTGCCACCCGTTCGAAGGGTAGGGGACGGAGCGCGCGCGTCTACTTCGACTTGGGTGCCAGCTTCGCTGCCCACCCGTTCGAAGGGTAGGGGACGGAGCGCGCGCGCCTACTTCGACTTGGGCGCCAGCTTCGTTGCCACCTGTTCGAAGGGTAGGGGACGGAGCGCGCGCGTCTACTTCGACTTGGGCGCCAGCTTCGCTGCCCACCCGTTCCAAGGATAGGGGACGGAGCGCGCGCGCCTACTTCGACTTGGGCGCCAGCTTCGTTGCCACCCGTTCGAAGGGTAGGGGACGGAGCGCGCGCGTCTACTTCGACTTGGGCGCCAGCTTCGCTGCCCACCCGTTCGAAGGGCAGGGGATGCAGCGCGCGCCTATTTCGACTTAGGCGCCAGCTTCGCTGCCCACCCGTTCGAAGGGTAGGGGACGGAGCGCACGCGCCTACTTCGACTTGGGCGCCAGCTTCGTTGCCACCCGTTCGAAGGGTAGGGGACGGAGCGCGCGCGTCTACTTTGACTTGGGCGCCAGCTTCGCTGCCACCCATTCGAAGGGTAGGGGACGGAGCTCACGCGCCTACTTCGACTTGGGCGCCAGCTTCGGTGCCACCCGTTCGAAGGGTAGGGGACGGAGCGCGCGCGTCTACTTCGACTTGGGCGCCAGCTTCGCTGCCACCCGTTCGAAGGGTAGGGGACGGAGCGCGCGCGTCTACTTCGACTTGGGCGCCAGCTTCGCTGCCACCCGTTCGAAGGGTAGGGGACGGAGCGCGCGCGTCTACTTCGACTTGGGCGCCAGCTTCGTTGCCACCTGTTCGAAGGGTAGGGGACGGAGCGCGCGCGTCTACTTCGACTTGGGCGCCAGCTTCGGTGCCACCCGTTCGAAGGGTAGGGGACGGAGCGCACGCGTCTACTTCGACTTGGGCGCCAGCTTCCCTGCCCACCCGTTCGAATGCTAGGGGACGGAGCGCGCGCGCCTACTTCGACTTGGGCGCCAGCTTCGTTGCCACCCGTTCGAAAAGTAGGGGACGGAGCGCGCGCGTCTACTTCGACTTGGGCGCCAGCTTCGCTGCCCACCCGTTCGAAGGGTAGGGGACGGAGCGCGCGCGCCTACTTCGACTTGGGCGCCAGCTTCGTTACCACCTGTTCGAAGGGTAGGGGACGGTGCGCGCGCGTCTACTTCGACTTGGGCGCCAGCTTCGCTGCCCACCCGTTCGAAGGATAGGGGACGGAGCGCGCACGCCTACTTCGACTTGGGCGCCAGCTTCGTTGCCACCCGTTCGAAGGGTAGGGGACGGAGCGCGCGCGTCTACTTCGACTTGGGCGCCAGCTTCGCTGCCCACCCGTTCGAAGGGCAGGGGCGGCAGCGCGCGCGCCTATTTCGACTTAGGCGCCAGCTTCGCTGCCCACCCGTTCGAAGGGTAGGGGACGGAGCGCACGCGCCTACTTCGACTTGGGCGCCAGCTTCGTTGCCACCCGTTCGAAGGGTAGGGGACGGTGCGCGCGCGTCTACTTCGACTTGGGCGCCAGCTTCACTGCCACCCATTCGAAGGGTAGGGGACGGAGCACACGCGCCTACTTCAACTTGGGCGCCAGCTTCGGTGCCACCCGTTCGAAGGGTAGGGGACGGAGCTCACGCGCCTACTTCGACTTGGGCGCCAGCTTCGGTGCCACCCGTTCGAAGGGTAGGGGACGGAGCGCGCGCGTCTACTTCGACTTGGGCGCCAGCTTCGCTGCCACCCGTTCGAAGGGTAGGGGACGGAGCGCGCGCGTCTACTTCGACTTGGGCGCCAGCTTCGCTGCCACCCGTTCGAAGGGTAGGGGACGGAGCGCGCGCGTCTACTTCGACTTGGGCGCCAGCTTCGCTGCCACCCGTTCGAAGGGTAGGGGACGGAGCGCGCGCGGCTACTTCGACTTGGGCACCAGCTTCGTTGCCACCATTTCGAAGGGTAGGGGACGGAGCGCGCGCGTCTACTTCGACTTGGGCGCCAGCTTCGCTGCCCACCCGTTCGAAGGGTAGGGAATGGAGCGCGCGCGCCTACTTCGAATTGGGCGCCAGCTTCGTTGCCACCCGTTCGAAGGGTAGGGGACGGAGAGCGCACGTCTACTCCGACTTGGGCGCCAGCTTCGCTGCCACCCGTTCGAAGGGTAGGGGACGGAGCGCACGCGCCTACTTCGACTTGGGCGCCAGCTTCGTTGCCACCCGTTCGAAGGGTAGGGGACGGAGCGCGCGCGTCTACTTCGACTTGGGCGCCAGCTTCGCTGCCACCCGTTCGAAGGGTAGGGGACAGAGCGCGCGCGTCTACTTCGACTTGGGCGCCAGCTTCGCTGCCACCCGTTCGAAGGGTAGGGGACGGAGCGCGCGCGTCTACTTCGACTTGGGCGCCAGCTTCACTGCCCACCAGTTCGAAGGGCAGGGGACGGAGCGCGCGCGTCTACTTCGACTTGGGCGCCAGCTTCGCTGCCACCCGTTCGAAGGTTAGGGGACGGAGCGCGCGCGCGCCTGCTTCGAATCAGGCGTCCGCCTCCGCTAACACCATCCCGGACTTCGGCCTCCCCAACCACAAGCTTGGAGGCATTCACAGGCCGCAGGGGACGGAGGGGGCCAAAGGACTCGGCGACATGGCTTCGGCCCTGTGAACCTTTCACCATGAGAGGCTCCTGTCGTAGGGGTGGCCCCCACCTAAACCCAGCAGGCCTGGTAGGATATTATAAGGCCCAGAATAGGCCATGTGTAATGACATAACTGCCCCCAGAGGGGATAACCAGATGTAAGGGTATATCTGTAAAAGCACTCCTCATGTGTATATATATATGGGTAAGCCATGGGGAGGACCCAGGCCATCACACTTATCTTCATCACTCTCCTCTACCATCTCTCTCTCTGTTTGGTCTGTAGCCACAACAATTATTATTGGAAAAACTATTTTACCTATTTACCCAAATTATTTTATGGATCTTGTGAATAAATGTGTTTCATTCTCTTTTGGTTTTTAAGCTCCAAATGAAAAATAACTTGTTTTCTCTCTTTGCTAAAATGTTGTAAGTTAAGAGTTTTTACAAGTGATTTTGAGAAGATTTGTGTTTTTCATTCCTACTATGTGCTCATAATCTGATATAGTACAATTATGACTTTTAATCCTCAGATATTTATCTATACTGACAAATTATCTCAGATTTATTGAACTTTTGTAAGTCAGTTTTTCAGCTAGCCTTTGAACACTGAGTTGGAATGCAAACTTCTGGAAATGATTCAAATGCTACAAGTGGTACCAAATACCAAAAGGGGGAACTTCAAAAGTCTTCAAAGAGCTCTCATGAATAAGAGTATTTGAATGTGTTTCAAATATCATTCCTTTAGTTCCCTCCATATACCCATTTGGTCATATGCATTTATCTTCTTTCTACTTGTGATCAATAAGATTAATTAATTGGTACCAAGCTCCTTTATGGCTCAATCCTATTCCCGGTTTCTTGATATTTTCTTTTTGATGATCAATGCCAAAAGGGGGAGAATTATAAATAATAGCATTGATAATCATTGATAAAGAGCCAAAAGGGAAGAATTAATAAAGGTGAAACGGGGAGAATTATGATGCTATATAATGAAGGCCACCGGGTGAATGCCAAAAGACGAAGAATGGGAGAATAACATTATTAGAATTAAAGTTAAAATTGAACAATGTCAAAAAGGGGAATTAAAAATAATGCTGAAAGGGCAAGAGATTTCACAAATAGTCTTTAATTTTCTATCATATGTTCATGCTCATCCAAATGTTGTTACTGTTAATGGATTTGCCATCAATCACTAAAAAGGGGAGATTGAAAGATCAAGCTCCATTTAAGTTAGTTTTGATGATAATGATAAATACTATTATGAGATTTTGGTGATAATGATAAATACATTTATGAGATTAATTTTGTTTATTGATTATGACATTACTTAGTCTCATTTAGATGAAATGGTGAAATCATAGAGGTATGCATTCGAAGTCACATTCTCATATATTAGTGAATTCTTAGGATCCAAAATATAGATTGAACTCCACAAGTAGTCCAAAATAAATATGTGCATATGTCTTCATTATACATACCTGTATGCACACATTTAGAGGGTAGTTCACTCTATGTTTTGAGGTCTCATAAGCATTGATTCATGTTTCCTTTAATATGCATATTTAGGATCTTTATATTGAAATACATCCTTTGAGTATATATAGCTTGTGTAGTTTATAAATACTCATTTGCAATCGGATTGTCATCTAATTTCTTCATTATATGTTAATGGTTGGATGATTAATGACAACCGAATAAGTAAGCTTTGCTTAAAAAACTTATCTTAGAGTATACAATGTTGTGTACATATTATATACTCGCAAATACAATCTTTATCTCATATTTTGTTGAGATTGTCATGAATTACCTCTAGTTCCTCGATTATGTGTTAATGGTGAAGTTTGGTAATTGATGGCAATTGATTTGTGGGCTAACATTTTCCATGAGTTGGATGAATAGGTTAGGTGCTATAAATGAGTATGACTTGGGATGACTTCAAGTGTTGAAGATCATCAAGTCTAGATTGATGATGGCTTCATTTGTTGAAGTCTATTAAAAGAAAGATACATCATGAGTTGATGCATGTCCAAGAGAAGCTAATCATGTGTTGATCATCAAGTCAAGTGAAGACCATCATGAGTTGATGGAGTTGAAGAAAAAGATGCATCATGAGTTGATGCATATCAAGATAATGACTTAAGGCAAAGGTATGACTAGCTAGGGCTAAAGATGTGTTCCTAGTCTTTTACCGGTCTTGGTGTTTGGTTGGAAGACCGGATTGCTATTATGTGTTTGAGAGACCATGTGGAGGTGACCCCGTATGTGTGATGAGTAATTGACATTGGTTTAGGAAAGTCGAGTTTGGTTTGTGTTGCGTGGTGCAATCGGTTCGGTCGGACTTGGTCAATTCTGGTCGTATGGGCTTAGGATGCTTATTCCTTTGTTTCGACAGGTTTGGGCTCTTTCATGCGTAAGTACGATTCATTGATGCTATTTATGCTTTCATGTATCGAGCGGTGCTATGTGATGTGTTTCTTGTCTGTGATGGCTGCAGGACGTCGAGGCAGAGTCGTGGCGAGGCACGGGGTGACCGGACTAGGCACAGGCGGTGTCGAGGTCAGAACAGTCGGATGTGTCGAAGACGGCAGAGACTCGAGGTGGTTGCGAGGCTTGGACGACAAGAGACGCGGAAGCTTCCCGGAAGGTGCAGGAGGGGCGTTTCGGTAAAAGCGCAAAGCTACACAGGTGGAGGCGGTTTTGTTCGGGATTTAGCAGGCGTAACGGGTTGGAGCCCCGTTAGCCAAAGGGCTATAAATAGGAGAGGGATTCTCAAGTGCATGGCTTTAGGGTTTTTACTTTAGTCAAAATGGCCTTTGGAGAGGTTTTTGGCTTTAGGCTTTAGATGTTGAGAGCTGTTGGAGAGTAGTTGAGGGCAATAGTTCATGTCTCCTTCGTGGTCTTCTCTGTGTGTGTTCGTGAGCACTCTTCTCCTCTCAAGCATGTAGAGTTCTTGATCATGTGAGAGGGAGAGGATGAGTTGATGCCCATGTAATCATTGCTCTTGTATTCAATCGGGGTATCGGGACTCCTTGTAATCCTTGTTCTTCTGGAAATGGATCCGTTGAAGTTTATTTCTTGCTCTTGTCTCGTTTCTGTGTGTTCGTGAGTTTTTCCCTTCATTGCCAAATTTCTTCTCTTGTTGTTTGAGCTGTTTCTTTGAGCAAGAAGATGCAAAATGGGTTGTTGTGATCTAGGAGATGCTCAAAAGCCATTTGGCTAGTCAATCCTAAGAGCAAACCACGTTTATTTTCAGATTTTGCTTCTTGCCCTCCTCTGTTCTTATTTTTCTTTCTAGGGTTTTGGTGTAGTTCGTGTTTCCCTTCATAAGATGGCATGAAACTTGACATGTTAAGTCCTTAGGCTATTAATTAGCTATCCTCAAAGTTTCATGGCCAAAGGATCAAAGATTGGAAAGGAATTTATGTTTTGGTTCAGTTCTTGCAAAATTTTATATTCTAGCCATAATATGAGATTCTTGCTCTTAAGTTGTTTTCTCTCTGTTTCCTAGGCCCGTCATTATATTTGAGAGGTAGTCTTTCAGTTCTGGGTTGAGGGAAACCAGAGACAATCCTCAAATTCCTCTGCTGCTTGAAGTTCCAGAGTTTTCAGTTTTTGTTGTCTGAAAAATCAGGCTGTCAGCCCGAGGGGCGGTCAGACTGGAGGGCCCTTGGCGGTCTGACCGCATCCAATAAGGCGGTCAGACCGGCGGCATAAGCCCGGTCAGACCGGCCTATATGCAGCGGTCTGACTGGCCCTGCTCCCTTACCAGCTGTGCTGATTTTGTTTGCCTTGTTCCCTTCAGTTGCTTCTTGCCTTAGCTTTCCTCTCTGTTAGTGTACGGTTTCAGTGACCTTTTGAACTCAGTTTCATAGCTCTCATAGCTATTGAAGAGGAGTTCCATTCGGGATTCTTTGAGGGCAACTTTTAAAAGTCGACATTCACCCCCTTTGTCGCCATATCGGTCCAACAATTGTTATCAGAGCCAGTTAGCTCTTCCTCGTAGATCTTAACCGGTCTCTAGAGCTATGGTGACAGATAAGTACTCGACCAAGCCCCCAGTCTTCGATGGGATCGACTATCCCTTCTGGAAGAGCCGGATGGAGACCTACATCCAGGCTCAGGGCTACGCCATCTGGCGTAAGGTCAAAGTACGATATGTTGTTCCTGCCGATGAGAACATCAACGCTGGAAACATGCTTGATGTTGAGGCGAATGCGAAGGCAAGGAACATCATAATCCAGGGGTTGAGCAGAAGCGAGTCTGATCGCATCTCTCATCTGTCGTCAGCCTTCGACATCTGGGAGACCCTCGATGCATACCATGAGGGCACCACCCAGATTAAGACGGTTCGACAGGACTAGTTCAAGCGAGATTACAACAGGTTTGAAATGCTCACTGGTGAGTCCTTGGATGAGTGTTTTGCGCGTTTTCACAAGATCTTGAGCAACCTCCGAGCGGTCGGTCTCACATACCCCGACTCGGACAATGCTCGCCAAATGCTTTCTGCTCTTTATTTGCGTGTTTGGGAGATGAAGGTGACCATGATTAAAGACACGACCAACCTCTCGACCCTGACTCTTGACGCGTTGTACTCACACCTCAAGACTCACGAGATTGACATAGTCTCTCGTAGGTCGAAGTCGCAGTCGATGGCCTTAGTCACCGATCCCAGATCAGCTTCTGGCTCTTCTTCTAACTTGATTGGTGGTTTCTCCCTAGCTGCCCTCTGTGACATAACTGATGATCAGCTAGAGCAGCTTCCCGAAAACCAACTCGCTCTCTTAACTAGAAAGTTTTCCCACGCATACAAGAGAGTGAGAGATCGGAAGAGGAGTGGTCCGATCATTTGCTTCGAGTGTGGTGGCCCCAACCACATTCGGGCAAATTGCTCCAAACTGGAGAAGGGCAAGGGAGACTACGGCGGTGTGAGCAAGAACGACTACATCGACAAGAACCGCAAGAAGAAGCCCTCAGCTCATGCCCAAGGCAAGAAAAAGTTCCACGACCTTGGCAAAGCCAAGAAGCTCTTCCACCGCGTCCTCACCGCCTTCTACGACCTCGACCTCAGTAAGGTGGAGGGGTGGAGCAACGACGATGGGACGGACGAGCAAGATCCCAAGGGCGGCAACGACTTCTCCGGCATGTGCTTCATGGCCCTTGAGGGCGAGGTCAGCGACAGCGAGCTCTATTCCGACTCCGATGAGGTATACCCTTCCTACGACCAGCTTAATGATGCTTTTCTTAAGCTAGGTAAATTCCATGCTAGATCTAAAGCTAGGGTTAGCGAGTTGGAGAAGGAAGTAGAGAGCTTGTCACGGGAGCTTACTTCACTTAGATCGTCTCCCTCCCGTGACAATTGTGATGTATGCACTGCTTTGCTTGATGACATGCAGAAACTAAGGACCTTGCATGATAGTGTGTCCTCTGAGCTCGACATGATTAAGGTGGAGAATATTAGTCTTCTTTCTGAACTTGAGATGAGTAGGGTAGTTCCTCTTTCATCTACTACTGTTGAGACTATATCTTGCATCTCATGTGAGGATAAGGACAATGCTTTTAGAGGTGTTTATACCGTGCCTCTTGATCTGCCCGAGACTTGTGAAAATTGCAATAATTTGAAATTGAACCTAAAAAGGGCAGATCACAAGATTGCTGAATTGCATGCCTCACTTCTTGAGCCTGTTGTTTCTTGCACAAATTGTCCTAAATTAACTGCTGAACTTGAATCTGTCTCAAAACAGTTTCAAGAAATGATTGACCACAACAATAGATTGGCTCATTATGCTTCTAAGGACCCTGTTAGCTCACCATGCAAAAATTATGATAAACTTAAATCTGACTTGATAGCTTTGGATGATAAATGTGTGAAGCTAACTAAGGACTTACTAGAGAAGCCACAATCTTGTTGTGATGTGTGTGCTTGTGTGGGGAAGGAGCCCAAGGGTAAGGTAAAGACGCCTAGCGACGTGAACCACATGACTAGCAGTAGGACTGTCCCTTCTGAGTCGGCTGAGCGTACTCAAGCCATTCGTTCCTCTGCTGTTGGTTCTTCTTCTACTCCCTTACCTTCTGATGTCTCTTCTTCCCCCTGCTCTTCTTGCACCTCTCTCTTTCGGGAGTGTCAGTACCTTATGAACACTCTCGAGAGGTTTGTAGGAGGCAAGAAGAAGCTAAATCTTATTCTAGACCAGTCCAAGATTTCCAAATTCAATCAAGGTCTAGGATACGATTTTTCTGAGGATATGAGGAAGCATCCACCTGCTGTGCTCAGACCCATAGCCGCAGGTGTGATCGAGGTCAAGCCCAGAACTGAGAAAGTTCAATTCAAGTCTGCGGGCTTTGTCTAAGGGATTTCTGACAGTAAGTTGATTCCACATGTTGCTTCGGCCTCTCAG
Source organism: Dendrocalamus latiflorus (assembly GCA_017311315.1). NCBI lineage: Eukaryota > Viridiplantae > Streptophyta > Magnoliopsida > Poales > Poaceae > Dendrocalamus > Dendrocalamus latiflorus. Next base: position 26,668,717 of record CM029626.1, read on the forward strand.
AAGGCGGAGCCTCATCATGCTAATTCTACCTCTCAGAAGGTGAAGTATTATTGCACCTTCTATCAGAAGGATGGGCATTTGATCAATCGATGCTTCAGGCGCGCCAAGATCGTGCAGAGAGACTGTGTTGAGTCTCTTAGGCGTATTCGGGGTCAGCCCTAGACCTTGAGTACACCTAAGAAACAACACGAGGTCTAGACTTGCTTCTGTTGATGGGTTTGGGCAGCATCGAGGACTTGGTTTTTCTGAGTTTTCTGGTTTTCGTCCTCATGCTCTCTTTGGTCGTGACTTCCACCGTTCTGAGGGTAGATCTCGCTTTCTCCATCGAGATGGCTACCCACGGTGAGATCAGCGTGATGCCGGTGCTCCAACTCGCTCTCCCGTAGCAGTCGGACCTAGCAACAGCTTCAGGTCTGTTCACAGACTTTCTGCTTCTTTGAGTGACAGAGAGCGTAGGGTAGATAGAGGTCAGTCGTGTGTGGCTACTTCTTCTACTCGACGTGTTACTCAGTATTGGGTGCCAAAGTCACTCTTGATTTATCCCAGTACTGAGACTTTACTCTCTATTTGACTCAGGTTCGCCGGGCAGGGAAGGGAAAGGTTTGGCTTGTATACTCCGAGTGTTCACGACACATGACCGGAGACTCCTGTTGGTTTTCTTCCCTTTCTCGTGCTCCAGGTGATGAGACGATCACCTTCAAAGACGCTTCGTCTGGGCGCGTCATCGCCAAAGGTACAGTGCGCATTAATGAGTCTTTTATTTTGAAAGATGTTGCCTTGGTTAGTAAGCTGCAATATAATTTGATTTCTGTTTCTCAGCTTACCGATGACAGTTTTGAGGTGAGTTTTAAGAAAAACGCTTGCAAAATTCTTGATTCTTCGGGTAGTCTGGTTTGCGGGATTTCTCGTTATGGGAGGATCTTTCGTGCTGATTTTTCTGAGTCTTCTGGTGATCCTCTCTGGTGTTTGGTTGCTTCAGAGTCCCGTGACCTTACTTTCTGGCATAGGAGACTTGGTCATATCGGATTTGACCATTTGACCCGAGTTAGCGGCCAAGACCTCATTCGTGGTCCGCCGAAGCTCAAGATGGTCAAAGATATTGTTTGTGCTCCTTGCCGGCACGGCAAGATGGTTGCCGCTTCTTACCCTTCGGTCACAGTGACTATGACCGATGCACCAGGACAGCTGCTCCACATGGACACAGTTGGACCAGCTCGAGTGCAGTCAGCAGGAGGGAAGTGGTATGTTCTAGTCGTGGTCGATGACTTCTCGAGGTACTCTTGGATATTTTTCTTAGCCTCGAAGGATGAGACGTTTACACATTTCCGAGGTCTTTTAAGTAGGCTTTCTGTTGAGCTCCCGGGTGCCTTACGAGCGATCCGCAATGACAATGGCATGGAGTTCAAGAATTCCTACTTTGAGAGGTTCTGCGATGAGACAGGTGTAGAGCACCAGTTGTCTTCTCCGCACGTCTCACAGCAGAATGGCGTCGTGGAGAGGAAGAATCGTACCTTGGTCGAGATGGCCAGGATGATGCTTGATGAGTATTCTACACCTAGGAAGTTTTGGGCTGAGGCTATTGCGACCGCGTGCCATGTTTCGAACAGAGTTTTTCTTCGGGCACACTTGCATCGCACTTCTTATGAGTTGAGATATGGGCGAAAACCCAGTGTCTCGCATTTTTGTGTGTTTGGTTGCAATGTTTTATTCTGAAGTCCGGGAACCTAGACAAGTTCGAGTCACGTTCTTGTGATGGTATCTTTCTAGGTTACTCGACTTCTTCGCGGGCGTATAGGGTTTGGAACTGCGAGTCTAATAAGTTGGTAGAGACCTGTGAGATGACCTTCGACGAGGCCAGTCCGGGGACTAGGTCTGATATCTCAGGTTCTTTAGAGCAGTCCGAGCCCATCTTTGTGGATGATGAGGATGATGGAGATGAGGGTTGTCTACCCGATCCAGTTCCTCATCCTCCTCTTGAGGTGCCTTCTTCCTCTGCACCTCCAGGCGATCAGCTCATGCCTTCTACTTCTTCTGGAGCTAGTGGCCCTGTTCCTACCTCATCAGCTCATGAGGTAGAGGCCACTTCTTCTTCTCATCCAGGACCTCCCCGACATATCCAGAAAGATCATCCTTCTGAGCAGATGATTGGAGACATCTTTGAGCGAGTCACTCGCTCAAAATCTGGCATGTCACATTTCTATCTCTATTCTGCCTTTGTTGCTTCTTTTGAGCCCAAGGACGTTTGTCATGCTCTATTTGATGAGTCCTGGGTCAATGCCATGCATGAGGAGCTAGAGAATTTCAAAAGAAACAATGTCTGGTCGCTTGTTGAGCCCCCTTAAGATCACAATGTCATTGGGACTAAGTGGGTGTTCAAGAACAAGCAAAGTGAGGATGGGGTTGTCATTCAAAACAAGGCTAGACTGGTAGCTCAGGGCTTCTCCCAGGTTGAGGGTATAGATTTTGAGGAGACCTTTGCCTATGTAGCTAGACTTGAGGCCATTAGAGTCCTGCTTGCATTTGCGGCTTCTAAGGGTTTCAAGCTTTACCAGATGGATGTCAAGAGTGCCTTCCTCAATGGCTTTATTGAGGAAGAAGTCTATGTGAGACAGCCTCCAGGTTTCAAGAACCCCAAATACCCAAACCATGTCTACAAGCTTTCCAAAGCCTTGTATGGACTTAAGCAGGCCCCTAGAGCTTGGTATGAGAGGCTTACGTCCTATTTGTTGAGTCATGGTTTTGAGATGGGTAAGGTGAATAAGACCTTGTTCATTCGCCGGTATGGCAATGACTTTTTGCTCGTCCAGATTTATGTGGATGACATCATCTTTGGCGGCTCTTCTTATACTCTTGTTTCACAGTTCTCGGATGTCATGAGCACCGAGTTTGAGATGAGTATGATGGGTGAATTGACCTTCTTCCTTGGCTTCCAGATCAAGCAGACTCGGGAAGGTACCTTCTTGCATCAGGGCAAGTACACTCGTGACCTCTTGAGACGCTTTGACATGAGTGATGGTAAGCCTGTGTCAACTCCCATGGCGTCCACAGCTTCTCTTGACCCATATGAGGACGGCGAGCCAGTTGATCAGAAGGAGTATCGTAGCATGATTGGCTCCCTCTTGTACCTCACTGCCTCGAGACCGGACATACACTTCGCTGTGTGTCTTTGTGCTCAGTTTCAGACTTCTCCTCGCGTATCTCACCACTAGGCGGTGAAGCGCATTCTTCGGTACCTTCGAGCTACCATTGACTATGGTATCTGGTACTCTTCCTCGTCATGTCTTTCCTTGAGAGCCTATTCGGATGCAGACTTTGCAGGCTGTAGGATAGATAGGAAGAGCACGTCTGGCACCTGCCAATTCATTGGCACTTCTCTTGTTTTCTGGTCTTCGAGGAAGCAGTCTGGTGTTGCATAGTCCACCGCAGAGGCTGAGTACGTTGCTGCAGCCAGGTGCTTTGGATGGTCTCGACCCTGCGGGACTTTGGGTTAGTTATCGACAGTGTACCACTCTTTTGTGATAACACTTCTGCGATTAACATTGCTAAGAACCCAGTGCAGCATTCTCGGACCAAGCATATTGATATCAGATATCACTTCCTTCGAGACCATGTGGAGAAGGGTGACATAGTGCTCCAGTTTGTTGAGAGTGACCACCAGTTAGCCGATGTCTTTACCAAGCCTTTGGATAGCTCTAGGTTTTCAGCTCTGCGGGGAGAGCTTGGGGTGGTTTGTCCTTATGGACTGTTGTGAGGGGGAGTTTTGTGCTTCATTGCTTTATTATGTTATTATGCTCTTACTCCTTTCTGTTGCATTGCATTTGGATACATATGGGTTAGTCCTCCTAGCATAGATTAGAGTGCTTCTATCGTCTAGTTGTTCAGACCTCTTTCTCTCATCTTGTGCTTCTAGGATGCTGCTTATTAGCTGTTTCTCTTCTCACTAGGTTGGGCTCACTCACTTCTTATAGGTTCTAGCAAGGGTTGGGCCACTCTCGGGTAGACAAGGTACGTGTTTGCTCCCTAGTGTGTTAGTTGATCAGCTAATAGTCCTAGAGTCATATGGGGTAGATGAGAGTCAGTCTGAGCCATAGTATTCTCTATATCTTATCTATGCTTTAAGGACTGCCTTTTCTGTTTTTCTTGCCAGCTTCTCGATCTTATTGCTTTGGTTCAGGGAGAGTTCATTTGGGAGCTTCTAAGATCTTAATGTTGACATAACTCTACTTGAACTAAAAGTTGCATCACATGTTGAGGGGGAGCTGGATTTTCTTGTATTCTAGCATTCTGCATTGTAATATAACTACATGGAGCCTTGATTATTATTCTGTTATGACATGTTTTACAATGCATTACATCTTGCCATGACTTGAGCTTACTTGCTAGATATATCATGACTTTATATGTGTAGTCAAGTCTTTGCCATGATAGGTTGATTAAAATGCTCAACTTGAACTAATTCATGTCATGTTAGCTTCTGACACTAGTCTTTCTTTAGTTATCTTTTTATGATTCATGCCATGTCAAATGGGCTGAGTTGAGTCTTGAATCTATATTGAGCTTTAGATTGAGCTATGTTGGTTCTTTCATGAAACATGAGTTAGTACAACCTTTTAAGAAAGCAAAAAGATCTCTTTTGTGCGAAACAACTGATCTCACCAATTCTTTCTCATGAGATGGCTTGCCATTGCACTAGGCATGAACTCAGGGGGAGTTTTGGATGACCAAGACTATTTTCTTAAGCTTCTCGCTTGAAGTAGTCGCATAAGGCTTGAGATCTAGCACATAGCTAAAAATATTGGTTGGAGACAATCATGAGCTCTAAAAGGAAAATTTATGACAAATGTGCTTCATTTGCTTAATTATACAAAAAGATCAAGTACTTGAACAATTGTTTCTCTCTTGAACTAATAGCACTCTAAAATGATTCAATACTAGCTTCTTGGTTCCACTTCGCTTATTGACATGGCCTGCATCATCTATGGATACCTCTAGTTAGACTAGAATCATGATTGACTTGACATGCTAAGGAATTCTACTAAATTTTCAGATTGTGACTTATTTGGCTTAGCTTGCTTATACATGTTTTGTCATGATCTTCTTAGAGTTCTTATTGATTATGGCTTGATGTAATAATCCACGGTCATTTTGCATAATCTTCATGGCTCTAAATGCTTAGAATAAACCAACTTCAGTCATTTCATCCATTTTTGAGACCTTATTCTCTCTTTTGCATCCTTGATGTGTTTATTGCCAAAAGGGGGAGAATAGTGGAGAAAAAGCCATTTGGGGACTTTCTAGAGCTTTGGAGATCAATTTGCTCTTTCTGTTGTAGCTCTAGTGTTTCCTTGTCGACATGGTCATTAGCCTCTTTGATTTCTCTTGGATCATGGTTGACTCTTGTTTCTTTTCAAACTCAACTTTGTGCTTTTTCTGGGTTTGTCAATATACTCATCAAGGGGGAGATTGAGAGACCATGTGGAGGTGACCCCGTGTGTGTGATGAGTAATTGACATTGGTTTAGAAAAGTCGAGTTTGATTTGTGTGGTTCGGACCATGTCGTTGCGTGGTGCAATTGGTTCGGTCGGACTTGGTCAATTCTGGTCGTATGGGCTTAGGATGCTTATTCCTTTGTTTCGACAAGTTTGGGCTCTTTCATGCGTAAGTACAATTCATTGATGCTATTTATGCTTTCATGTATCGAGCGGTGCTATGTGATGTATTTCTTGTCTGTGATGGCTGCAGGACGTCGAGGCAGAGTCGTGGCGAGGCACGGGGTGACCGGACTAGGCACAAGCAGTGTCGAGGTTAGAACGGTCGGATGTGTCGAAGACGGCGGAGACTCGAGGTGGTTGCGAGGCTTGGACGACAAGGGACGCGCAAGCTTCGCGGAAGGTGCAGGAGGGGCGTTTCGGTAAAAGCGCAAAGCTGCACAGGTGGAGGCGGTTTCGTTCGGGATTTAGCAAGCGTAACGGGTTGGAGACCCGTTAGCCAAAAGGCTATAAATAGGAGAGGGATTCTCAAGTGCATGTATATCTTGTGAGAGGGAGTGCATGGCATTAGGGTTTTTACTTTAGTCAAAATGGCCTTTGGAGAGGTTTTTGGCTTTAGGCTTTAGTTGTTGGGAGCTGTTGGAGAGTAGTTGAGGGCAGCAGTTCATGCCTCCTTCGTGGTCTTCTCTGTGTGTTCGTGAGCACTCTTCTCCTCTCAAGCATGTAGAGTTCTTGATCATATGTGAGGGAGAGGATGAGTTGATGCCCATGTAATCATTCCTCTTGTATTCAATCGGGGTATCGGGACTCCTTGTAATCCTTGTTCTTCTGGAAATGGATCCGTTGAAGTTTATTTCTTACTCTTGTCTCGTTTCTGTGTGTTTGTGAGTTTTTCCCTTCATTGCCAAATTTCTTCTCTTGTTGTTTGAGCTATTTCTTTGAGCAAGAAGATGCAAAATGGGTTGCTGTGATCTAGGAGATGCTCAAAAGCCATTTGGCTAGTCAATCCTAAGAGCAAACCACGTTTAATTTCAGATTTTGCTTCTTGCCCTCCTATGTTCTTATTTTTCTTTCTAGGGTTTTGGTGTAGTTCGTGTTTCCCTTCATGAGATGGCATGAAACTTGACATGTTAATTCCTTAGGCTATTAATTAGCTATCATCAAAGTTTCATGGCCAAAGGATCAAAGATTGGAGAGCAATTTAGGTTTTGGTTCAGTTCTTGCAAAATTTCAGATTCTAGCCATAATATGAGATTCTTGCTCTTAAGTTGTTTTCTCTCTGTTTCCTAGGCACGTCATGATATTTGAGAGGTAGTCTTTTAGTTCTGGGTTGAGGGAAACCAGAGACAATCCTGAAATTCCTCTGCTGCTTGAAGTTCCAGAGTTTTCAGTTTTTGTTGTCTGAAAAATCAGGTTGACAGCCTGAGGGGCGGTCAGACCGGAGGTCCCTTGGCGGTCTGACCGCACCCAATAAGGCGGTCAGACCGGCGGCATAAGCCCGGTCAGACTGGCCTATATGCAGCGGTCAGACCGGCCTGCATATGGTGGTCTGACCGGCCCTGCTCCCTTGCCGGCTGTGCTGATTTTGTTTGCCTTGTTCCCTTCAGTTGCTTCTTGCCTTAGCTTTCCTCTCTGTTAGTGTAGGGTTTCAGAGACCTTTTGAACTCAGTTTCATAGCTCTCGTAGCTATTGAAGAGGAGTTTCATTCGGGATTCTTTGAAGGCAAGTTTTAAAAGTCGACATTCACCCCCCTCTGTCGCCATATCGGTCCAACAGTGTTGCCGTACTATTAAGAGGGGTCATGTCTAGTAGTTTGAGTCTCATCATGTGTTGGTAGCTTAACCTCACCTCTTATAGCTCATCTTGGTATAAGGCTTGTATTTGCAAATGTGTTTTCCAAATAGTTGAACCTTATGTGTTGAATCCTTGTAACATGGGACTAAACATTGCAAATGCATTTTATAAGTGCTTGAAGTCTATGTTTTCATTCTTTGTGATATGAGGCTTATATTTGCATATGTGTTTTGCAAACGGTTGAAGCTCATATTTAATCCTTGTGTCATGATTCCAAAAGTATGCAAATGTGTTTTGCAGTTTGTTGGAAATCATGTTTGGTACTTGTATGCATGATACTAAAGTTTGCAAATGTGCTTTGCAAAATCTGGTGAAATATCTGCATTCCTTAGGACAATTGGAACTACTGCAGTATAACCTACGGTACTACCGCGAAACAAAACTACCGGTGTTGTAGTCACGAAATTACCACGTGCGTTGGTGGTTAAAGACCTATGTGTTCGAAGATCAAGTGGTCAAGAACTAGAGCGATCGAGCCCAGGTGATCGAAAACCAGAACGGTCGAGCCTAAGTGGTCAAAGACCAGAGTGATCAAACCAACGTGATCGAAACTGACATGATCAAGATCTGTGTGATCGAAACTAGTGTGGTCGGAATCGACGTGGTCATAGGCCTTTGTGGTCGTAAACCAGTGTGGTTGGAATTGACGTGGTCGTAAACTAGCATAGTCGGAATGGTCGAGACCTGTGTGGTCATGAATTTACATGGTCAAAACAATGTGATTAAAACAACATAGTCGAAGATTGATGAGGAGATCGGAGATCTATGTGATCGAAGATTGACATGGTCGATGTGGTCGAGACCTGAGTGGTTGAAACCAACGTGGTCAGAGACCAGCATAGTCGGAGACCTGTGTGGTCGACTCGAACAACGTGGTGGGAGATCAACGTGGTTGTGGACCAGGGTAGTCGACGATCGGAGTTTTCGACTGGCTCTGTGTGAGTGGTCCGATCAGCTCTGTGTAAGTAGTCCGATTGGCGAGGTGAAGTACCAGCTCTGTGTGAGCGGTACTACCAGCGAGCGGAAGTACCCGCTCTATATGAGCAGTACTACCGGCGAGCGAAAGTACCGGCTCTGTGTGAGCAGTACTATCGACGAGCAAAAGTGCCGGCTTGAGTAGCGACATGTTTTTTTTCTCGAGAGACATCTATGTGGAATCTTCTTGTCAACGGTGAGATCGGTAGTTCCACATGAAAATAAAGAGTGGAACTTCTGATTCTGACTACAATGGCTAGTTTTTTTACCATTGGCAAGGGGAGCGGAAGTACCGGCCCTAAGCCGGCGGTACTTCCGATAATCTTGTTTTTTTAGGAGTTTGACTTCAACGGCTAATTTTCTTGTGTGGGGTATATATACCCCCTTGTGACTGGTTAGAGATAAGGTTGTTGGACCCATTTCTATTCTCTTGAGCTAGTGTGAGGCTCTCCACTTAATTATGCATGTGTTGCACTTTGTGAACAAGGAGAAGAGATATAGATTGCATGTGTTGTATCTAGAGGTGGACTAAGTGTCCATTTGAGTTTGTGCATTCGTTGCACGTGGCGAGAGTCAAGCGGGGGGCTTGATTTGTTACTCTTGGAGTTTGCCAACTCCTAGATGGCGTTGGAGACGTCGTATACAGTGATCTTCTCAAAGAAGGTTGTGAGACGACCCGACGAAGTGTGAAGGTTGGAGCTCACCTACCCGAAGCGAGAAAGTGGTACCACTAGTGGATTTGAGGTAGAAGGCTTAATTCGTGGAGCTAGTCCAATTAGTTGGGCTTACCTCAATGTGGACAAGGAGAGAGCAGCAAGTCTCTCATCACCACGGTAAAAAGCGACCATGTCTATTGTGATTTATTTTCTTGTGCTCAATTTACCTTTAAGCAATTTACTTTCATTGAATTAAATTGATTACTTGTCATTTAAAATTGCACACCTTGATATAGCTTAAAATTATTGGTGCACTTAGATGAACTTAATTGATGTAGACATTGTTTGTGCTAAACAAATTGATTTAAGCTTTCGCATTGTTTACTTGGTTTAAACAAACAGAAAATATCTTAAATTGTTAATAATGATTAAAAGAGATTTTTTAGACCGCTTATTCACTCCCCTCTAATCGGCTTTCTTGATCTTATAGTGGCGCGGTCGGTACGCGCACAACATGGTCAGCGCGCGTATTGGACACGAGCTAGCAGCATGGGCCGGCCTAGGCCAGGTCAGAGGCCAACTAGGCCGAATCGATGGCCAGGTGGGCTAGGAGGAAGGGGAGGATTGGTTGGGCCTAGCTTAAGAAGGTTTTGGAATTTTAAAATTCAATTGAAATTTGAATTGAGCTTTTGAGTTGAAATTCCAATTTGAGTTTTTATTCAAGCAAACTTCATGGTTCCAAAATAAGATGTTACAGCTAGTGATGACAGCATTTCAATTATCACGATCTGAATTTTAGAGGCGAACATTCTACAATTAATATATTCCACGACGCTGGCTCGATTGAACAGGTCGTACGTCTACAACGTACATGTCAGCGTGCTAGCCAGTTAAACCACGAGTTCGCCACGGTGGGCGCTCGTGTGTGTTCCAACGGTGCTGAGGTGACTCGAAACTAGAGGATTCTCAAGATGGCGACGTCCGGATCGAAAATGTCCAATAATTGGGAGGATCCATGTACGTATAAGCTGTTGCGAGCGAACGCGCGCGCGGTCGCTTTCGTTCGTTTTCTGGCCCCCCCCTGGTTTGGTGCTTCCAACTGGCCGGCCTACTAAATAATTCACCAACTGGCCGGCCTACTAAATAATTCAAGGGACGTCTATAAACAACATAAGTAAGATAATTCCGTCAATTCGACGGGATGATCTCTCTCTCTCTCTCTCTCTCTCTCTCTCTCTCTCTCTCTCTCTCTCTCTCTCTCTCTCTCTCTCTTCGTAAGTTTCCTGCGAACCGAGGTGGGGAAAGTAGCGATAGTGGAGGAAAGATGCGGGCCGTCACCGCTCACTTGAAAGTGGGTTTGCCCCGTTCATGTGGGGTACAGCTTTTGATTTGTTACTTCTAACTTCTTATTTTTATTTTTTTCTAGCGATATAGTTTTTCGTTAGATTGTTGTCTTTTCTTTTTCTCTTTATTTTATTTTATTGTCTGTGATAATATAATTTTTTATTTTTTTAATTTAATTACGTTAAAAAGTTATCAGTAGATATAATATGCAAAATAAAGCGTAGGTCAGGCTTTTAAGCCCAAAAGAGACATGATAAGGGTTTATAAAGGTTAACACTAGCTGAGGTGTGAGACAGGTGTTGTGGCAGCGAAAACTTGGTAGCGGTGCAGCGGATACAGCGATTATTCCGGTTCCGGAGGAATATTATATGTATAGAAGACAAAAGTAAACTTATATAGGAATATTCCGGTTTTTAGGATTGCTTAAGAAAATTATATAGGAGACAAAAGTAAAATTTTCCAATGTACAAATAATCTCCACGGGACAGAAATCATGGCTCCGCCAATACCACAAGTTGTGCTTTAAAAATTAAATTTTAATTTGATGGTAGAAAAGAGAACGAAATCCTGCCATGTATAGAGACTTCAAATAAATGTTGTGTCTAATATGGAAGAAAATAATGCACAATGTATAATTTATAATTCATACATATTGTAGTTCTGGTACGTCCTTATAAGTTTGTATCAATGTCGATTTGTAGCAATATAAGCACACTATGAGTAGTCTATACATCAATGCATTAAAAGAATTTTGTATGTGTTAATCGGTTGGACTGTAGCTTATGGCTTATTTTACTGTAGCTGGCTGAAATTGCACTGTAGCTGAAGGTGGCTTATTTGGTATAATTAAATTAAAAAAATTTTAAAAAATAGAAAAAATGAGTTAGCCCATCACATGTAATGCAAAAGAATACAGCAAAAAAAAGAACTAGTAAAAAACTCAAAAAATCAAAAAAAAAATAAAAAAAAGACGAAATTTAGGAATAGTGAAAAATAAGCTAGAAGCCGAAGCCGAAACGATCAGGTGGAAAATACATTTTTATTTCTCCCCCCCCCCCCCAATGAATTCACAATTGCAATGCTATTTTTCCATCCTATATCACACTTCACACCAACCAAATCCCTTTACAAATGACATTTCAAATAATAATTTTATGAAGCACAATCAGCCCCATGTTGGAAAATTAAGCACATGTAGGTTCAATTTATTCCATAAATTAATCATGACATCATACACGCAAAATAACAGAACCATCACAGGCATAACAGATCTAGACATGTAAACCAGAAAACTGTACATGAACAGATCTAATGCGGAGAACATGACTGTTACGTACCGATGATTCTGCTCTGATCGGTTTGCCGATGTTGACGCTGCAGGTATGGTGTGGATGACACGAGGTCGATGACGATTCGCCGAAGCCGAACGATGAGGAAGACGAGCCAGAGCTACAGCAAGCAGTCGCGCAGAGCGCTTCCCAAAAACCTTATTCGCCCTCTCCCGGTGCAGGACTTCGAAGGCGACGGTTCCGGAGACCTGCTCTCCCGAACGACAGTGCACATCGGCGGACGGGACGGAGTAGACTACGTGGGACGGCGCAGTACAAGGGAGGAGGCAAAAACCCTAGATTGATTCGCATTATCTGTATGGAGTCGGCGGCTCAGTATTTATGGAGAAAACAGGACGTGTGATCAAGACGCCTGCACGTTCTCCATAACTCGTAACCGAAACGGATTAGTTGCGCGTAACCGATCCGGATTCACCGCTACTCAAAACAGCAAAAATAAAACTGCAAAAGGAAGCCGCGTCTGCGCAAGCATCTGGAGCCGATTTTGGCGGACCATTCACGCAGGTGCCGTGCACGCCCCCCACCCCGCCCCGCCCCGCCCCGGCGAGGCGAGGCGAGCGAGCGCGCGCGTGTGATCCTCTAGTTCTCTCCCACACATGCCTCAAGTGGCTAGGAGTGCACCATCCCTTTTAAGGTGGTCTTCCTCTCCTAGAACTAGCAATATGGTACTAAAGTGCACATGCATTGCTCCTTTGCATGAGTGGGCCTTTGAGATTTAGGAATTATTCTTATGGGCTTGGCCCACATAATTCAACAATCCCCCACCAGATCTCAAAGTCCCACAGAGATTTGCCTGAATTCCAATGTACTGTTTATATATCAGTATTTCGATGGAGACCGATTAAGGTTGAACATCCATCTAGAACTCCAAGCTACACTTACTCACAACTTGAACAATGGACTATGCCTTGAATTGCAAGTTTGGTGCAAGCAAGCTTCACTTAAAGACTTAACTGATACTAGGCCGCCAGTAGGCTACCCCTCGGTTGGAGCGTATAAGTCATACTCCTTGGTCTCTTCATGAGCTTAGTAGGAGATTACCCAAGATCTCCATAGACTGCGACTAACAGTCGGGCTCATATAGGTGTGTTCTTTCAAGAACGCTCTGCAGGATAGCGTCTTCGCTTCTAAAAGCCAATGGAACACATTAAGACCTTAGTCAACCTGCCTTGCAGTTTCTGAGAGTATTGCATCTTCACATAGAGAGGGTTGAAATTACTCTCCTCCAGTTAACTAATGGCTTGTTTTTCCCAGATCCTAAGTCACGGGATCTCCGATCACATAGGTTGGGTTACTACCATAGATAACTCACATGGGTCTCATACCCATCTCCTTCGATGCACTATCTATCACATTCCGTGATAGTCCCTTTGTAAAGGGATCTGCCAGGTTTTTATCTGTTTGGATGTAATCCAAGGTTATAACTCCGGAGTTTCTCAATTTCCTGACAGACTTCAATCGTCTCTTGACATGCCTAGACGATTTCATATTATCCTTAGAACTGTTCACTTTAGCGATAACGGTTTGATTATCACAGTTCATAAGGATAGCTGGCACTGGCTTTTCCACCGTAGGTAGATCCATCAATAGATCCCGTAGCCATTCTGCCTCAACAGTAGCAGTGTCTAGTGCCGCAAGCTCTGCTTCCATGGTTGACCTCGTCAAAATGGTCTGTTTGCAAGACCTCCATGAAACAGCACCACCACCAATAGTGAAAACATATCCACTAGTGGCTTTGATCTCATCAGCATCAGACATCCAGTTGGAATCACTATAACCCTCCAGCACCGATGGTTACCCAGTATAGTGAAGTCCAAAGTTCGAGGTACCTTTCAGATAGCACAACACTCGCTCAAGCGCCTTCCAGTAATCATCTCCTGGGTTAGATGTAAACCGGCTTAACTTGCTCACAGCAAAGGAGATGTCTGGCCTTGTTGCACTAGCTAGGTACATAAGTGAGCCAATTATCTGAGAATATTCCAGCTGATTCCTAGCAATTTTCTTATTCTTACGAAGTAACACGCTAGGATCATAAGGTGTTGGAGAAGGCTTGCTATCAGAAAAACCAAAACGGCTCAAGACCTTTTCCACATAATGAGATTGCAAAAGTGTAATCCCATCCTCACCTCTAACCAATTTAATGTTTAGAATAACATCAGCCACTCCCAGATCTTTCATATCAAAGTTTTGAGACAAGAATGATTTGACCTCATTTATCACATTGATGTTTGTCCCAAAAATCAGGATGTCATCCACATACAAACATAGAATAACTCCCTCACCCCCACCATAGCGATAGTATACACATTTATCTGCCTCATTGACAGCAAAGCCTGCAGATGTCAGTGTTCTATCGAACTTCTCATGCCACTGCTTAGGGGCTTGTTTCAGACCATACAAAGATTTCAACAGTTTTAACACCTTGCCTTTTTGACCTTCTACTACAAATCCATCAGGCTGTTCCATGTAAATTTCCTCATCCAGCTCTCCGTTAAGAAAAGATGTCTTAACGTCCATTTGATGAACGAGAAGATCATGTGAGGCAGCCAAAGCAAGTAGTACTCGAATTGTGGTCAGTCTAGCAACAGGTGAGTAAGTGTCAAAGAAATCTTCGCCTTCTTTCTGAGTATAGCCCTTGGCAACAAGCCGAGCCTTGTACTTTTCAATAGTACCATCAGGCCTAAGCTTCTTTTTGAACACCCACTTGCACCCTACAGGTTTGCACCCATAAGGTTTATCTGTCAGCTCCCAGGTTCCATTAGCGATAATGGAATCCATTTCACTACGGACAGCCTCCTTCCAGTAGTCTGTATCAGGGGATGCATACGCTTCTGAAATAGATTTGGGAGTGTCGTCCACAAGGTACACAGTGAAATCATCACCAAAGGATTTGAATATCCTTTGTCTCTTGCTCCTTCTAGGAGCTCCACTGTCATCCTCCTCATTGACAAGTTCATGTGTATGTTCAAAAGGTTCAGGTGATGTGATTGAACTAGGAATTATTTCAGAAGGTTGACTAGTAGTGTTATGTGTATCCTTCATTGGAAAAATATTCTCAAAGAATGTTGCATCTCGAGACTCCATAATTGTACCAACATGCATGTCAGATACCTCAGTTTTAACTATCAAAAATCTATAAGCAATGCTATGATTAGCATATCCCAGAAAGACACAGTCCACAGTTTTAGGTCCAAGCTTGCGTTTCTTAGTTATTGGCATATTAACTTTCGCCAAGCACCCCCATGTACGCAAGTAAGAAAGTGATGGTTTTCTCCCAATCCATACCTCGTATGGTGTTTTGTCCTTATTTCTGTTAGGAACTCTATTTAATACATGATTAGACGTTAGCAAAGCCTCCCCCCACCATGCCTTAGGTAAGCCCGCAGTATCTAACATGGCATTCACCAAGTCAGTCAACGTGCGATTTTTCCTTTCGGTAATCCCATTTGACTCGGGAGAATAAGGAGGCGTCCTCTCATGTATAATACCATGTTCCTCACAAAATAAGTCAAATTCATTTGAGAAATACTCTCCACCACGATCTGACCTAAGTCTTTTTATCTTTCTATTTAACTGGTTTTCAACTTCTGCCTTATAGATTTTAAAATAGTCTAAAGCCTCATCTTTCGTTTTCAATAAATACACATAACAGAACCTAGTTGCATCATCAATCAATGTCATGAAATATCGTTCTCCACCCTTCGTCAACACGCCATTCATCTCAAAAAGATCTGAATGCAGGAGTTCTAGTGGTGCCAAGTTTCTCTCCTCAGCAGCCTTGTGAGGCTTACGAGGTTGCTTTGATTGCACACAGCTATGACATTTAGAACCTTTGGTGATGGAAACGTTTGGAATTAAATTCATACTGGAAAGCCGAGACATCAAACCAAAATTAATATGACATAGACGTGAGTGCCAAACATTAGCCTCATCATCCACACTACCACAAATATGGTTCACAGTCTTATTGCAGAGATCTGAAAGGGAAAAACGGAACAAGCCTCCGCACTCATAGCCTTTACCAATAAAATATCCATGTTTAGACACGACTACTTTATTAGACTCAAATACCAACTTAAGCCCGTCTCTACATAAACGGGAGCCACTAACGAGATTCTTGTCTATAGAAGGGACATGCTGCACGTTCTTCAGCTGCACGATCTTTCCCGAAGTAAACTTCAGATCTACCGTGCCAACACCATGAACAGTAGCATGTGACCCATTCCCCATTAGGACGGAGGAATCTCGGGCGACCTGATAAGAAGAAAACAACGAAATATCAGCACACACATGTACATTAGCTCCTGTATCAATCCACCAATTGGTAGATTGACTAACTGAAAGAACAGTAGGTAAATTACCATACCCAGTTCCATCTCCAGTCTTGCCAATGGTCACGTTGACAGACTTAGAAGTCTGTCCTACAGGTGCCTTCTTTCCTTTGCGTTGTGGGCACTTCTTGGCCATGTGACCAGGCTCACCGCACACAAAGCAAGTTCTATCATCCTGATTGTTGTTGTTCTTCTTCTTTCTTGAAGTTGGTTGTCTGTTGGGCTTTGACAAATTTCTCTTTGTTCTTGCTTGAGGGTTTCTGTACCACATTGGCACTAGACTGCCCTCCATCACCCTTAGACACAGCGTCCTTTTCCCGAGCTTTCTCCTCAATTTCAAGAGACCCAATCAGATTCTCAACAGAGTACTCTTGTCTCTTGTGTTTGAGTGCTGTTCCGAAATTCCTCCATGAAGAAGGTAATTTCGCAATGATACATCCAGCCACAAACTTGTCGGGTAAGGCACACTTCAGGAGTTCGAGTTCCTTGGCAATGGCCTGTATCTCATGAGCCTGATCTACTACAGAACGGTTATCAACCATCTTGTAGTCATGAAATTGCTCCATGACATACATGTCATTGCTGGCATCAGTAGCACCGTATTTGGAATTCAGTGCATCCCACAACTCCTTCGCGTCTGTCATGTGCATATACACCTCGCACAGACGATCAGCAAGAACACTAAGAATGCATCCAACAAAGAGAGTAGTGGCAGTCTCGAATTCTTTCTGCTTTTCAGCATCAAGAACACCTTCAGGCTTGCCATTACTAACCCAGAATACATTCATAGCAGTAAGCCACAGAGTGACCTTAATCTGCCATCTCTTAAAGTGCACACCGGAGAACTTATCCGGCCTCAGTGCATCGGCAAATCCAGCCATAGTAAAACCACAGTGCCTACAATAAGGTTTTTGGATTGTTGGAAAATTAAGCACATGTAGGTTCAATTTATTCCATAAATTAATCATGACATCATACACGCAAAATAACAGAACCATCACAGGCATAACAGATCTAGACATGTAAACCAGAAAATTGTACATGAACAGATCTAAAGCGGAGAACATGACTGTTACGTACCGATGATTCTGCTCTGATCGGTTTGCCGATGTTGACGCTGCAGGTACGGTGTGGATGACACGAGGTCGATGACGATTCGCCGAAGCCGAACGACGAGGAAGACGAGCCAGAGCTACAGCAAGCAGTCGCGCAGAGCGCTTCCCAAAAACCTTATTCGCCCTCTCCCGGTGCAGGACTTCGAAGGCGACGGTTCCGGAGACCTGCTCTCCCGAACGACAGTGCACATCGGCGGACGGGACGGAGTAGACTACGTGGGACGGCGCAGTACAAGGGAGGAGGCAAAAACCCTAGATTGATTCGCATTATCTGTATGGAGTCGGCGGCTCAGTATTTATGGAGAAAACAGGACGTGTGATCAAGACGCCTGCACGTTCTCCATAACTCGTAACCGAAACGGATTAGTTGCGCGTAACCGATCCGGATTCACCGCTACTCAAAACAGCAAAAATAAAACTGCAAAAGGAAGCCGCGTCTGCGCAAGCATCTGGAGCCGATTTTGGCGGACCATTCACGCAGGTGCCGTGCACGCCCCCCGCCCCGCCCCGGCGAGGCGAGGCGAGCGAGCGAGCGCGCGCGTGTGATCCTCTAGTTCTCTCCCACACATGCCTCAAGTGGCTAGGAGTGCACCATCCCTTTTAAGGTGGTCTTCCTCTCCTAGAACTAGCAATATGGTACTAAAGTGCACATGCATTGCTCCTTTGCATGAGTGGGCCTTTGAGATTTAGGAATTATTCTTATGGGCTTGGCCCACATAATTCAACACCCCACAGCAAAGCGCGAGAGATTCATCTAGTCTATATCTATATCTATATATGTACTTACGCTATATAATGTGGCAGCTTTCAAACTTGGATTAGACCCTGGTTTCCCGCTAAACAATTTCAGCCGTTGATGTGCTGCATCGCACGGTCAGAAGACTGGCGAATCCAAGCAATGGTGGCCGTCGATTGCATGGAACGTTTGGCGTTCGCTCTCTGTCCACCCTACGTGAAAGCTAGCAAGGAGAGTTAATCGACTAATTTAGCGTGCGTCCCACTTGAAGATGAAATCTAAAAATTCGAAGTGGTTTTTGGTCCATGCTATTTCTTGAATCTTGGTTCGTGCTATTTCTTAAATCCGGAATGTGTAATTATTTTGAATCCTGCAATTTCTTGTATCCCACCTTGCCATTTCTTGAATCCAAAAATGTGTAAAAAGCTGATGAATCCGAGAACTAAAAACCGAAAATTTTGCTTCGTGCAATTTCTTGAAAATGAAAAATTCTTGGTTCATGCTATTTCGGAGAGAGGGAGAAAGGGACGCAGGAGAGACGAGAGGAAAGGAGAAGAGAGCATCTTTTTAATTTCGGCTTACAGTTTTTGGTTATAATTTATGGTTTTAGGTTGTTCGTGAGGGAGAGTACGGAGTAACAAAAACTCGTGTATGGTTTTGGCCAATATAAATAAAGTCACTATAGTATACACTATAATTAATTTATAGATCTCATCTTAGTTTGAAAGTTAGTTACTGTAAAAAGACAAAAAATAGATTTTAGAAATTGAAAAGAAAAGTCCTCAATGTTCAACTAGGACCCACGGCTGAGATTCCCATCGGTAAAAACAAAAAATCTTTTTTCGTCTAGCACGACTCCTAAAGCGAGATCACAATGCGAAATGTACATATACGTCTATGCAGGCGAGATTTCAATTTGTTGTACTATGCTCCACACAATCCTATGTTCTTGTTTTTTCTAGACCTATGCATGCAAGCCCTCTCCACTTGATTAGATGCAAAGTGCTACTACAACTATGATGGTTGATAGGAAGGGAGGTGTGGTTGGCTATGGAGGAAAAAGAGTAAAGTTAGGTAGAGTACTTGTGCGCCATGGCGGGATTTATTAACGAAGCTGGCGGGGGAGATGGGAGAAGACGATAATGTATGCGCATAAGAATACTAGTACAGGTATTGCAGCTTGCATTGGAGGAGTTTTTAGCATTTTTGGCACGTTTTGAATCTGTATTTATAAAAATAGCCGTAGTCACACTACAATTGCAAAAATATCATATCTACGGTACAATGACCGGGCGACAACCTTGGGAGAGCGACACATGCCCTTGGCCGCACAGCCAGCGTGCGGCGGCCCTCAGCCGCACGGCCATTGTGTGGTCACCCGAAGACCGCATGGCCACCGTGCGGCTCCATCTATGCCACCCTGCCACCAGACGCAAGTAATTAAGCCAGCTTAATTACCTACCTTGATTACCAGTTTATATTTACTAATTGTTTAAATTTGTAAATATAGCAAATGAGCTTAAAAAATTATACCATTTTATGTACAGTCTCCCAACATAATATACTTGACTGTGTAATTTTTCTTATAATTTTATCTACTCTGAATGTTGCTCAAAAATTCATATGATTATGTTGTTTGTAGGAGTTGTTACATATAGCAAACGAGAACTAAAAATTATGAAATTTTATGTGTAGCCTCCCAACACAGTTAACCTAATTGTCTAATTTTTTAGAAATTTTTTGTGTTCTAAATTTGTCATG
The DNA here is from genome assembly GCA_017311315.1 of Dendrocalamus latiflorus. Taxonomy (NCBI): domain Eukaryota; kingdom Viridiplantae; phylum Streptophyta; class Magnoliopsida; order Poales; family Poaceae; genus Dendrocalamus; species Dendrocalamus latiflorus. Next base: position 26,688,327 of record CM029626.1, read on the forward strand.
TTAATTCATATTGATTTACTCATAATTAGTGATATGCGATGCTCATTTAATTCGTGGTTTAAATCGTTGGCCGCACGACCATCATGCGGTGGCCATCTTTTGCAATTCATGACCACCCTCCTTCGCACATATGTCGCCCTTTTCTGCTATCCCCCTTTTCACCCTCTCCCATTCACACATATGTTGACTTGTCCATATTGCCCTCCTTGCCTACTTCCTCATCCGCACATATGTCACTCTGTCATGTCGTCCACTCTCGCCTGCTCCCTCATCCTACATATGCCACTCTTACCATGCCGCTCCCTCACACACGGTGCTGTTGTCGACAACGAGTCTATAATTTTTGGTGGCAGCGCACCGGGTTCCCTTGTTCCTCGGCCACAAATATGAATCTCTCATAATCACTTATCGCTCATCTCAACTATGTTTCGCTTCAAGTTCTTATGCTCGTAGCAGTGCATAATTAAGATTTTCTGGAAAATAAATATTGAAGCTGTTGTCATGATCGTAGCAGTGTTGATTGCTTCCCCTGAAGGGCATGTAATTTTTTGTCTCATGCGTTCATCGTTATTCCTATAGTCGTAGTTAATTAGTGTTATTCAGTTAGTCATAATTAATGTAACTCATATTATGAAGTAAGTAGGTAGTAGTAATTTAGCCGTAGTTTTGTAGTATTTTTTTTGTAGGTACTGCACCCATAATTTATTATTGTTGCTAATGAATTATGTGGTAAGGACAACAATAATGAATTACTTAGAATTAATGTTTGGAAGAGTAATCAAATTATTGCTAATTAATAAATTATTCATATGTAATTACACACATGTAATCAATAACTTGCATGCTGCTTGTCGTTACTATTTGTTGTAACAGTTATTGCAGATCAGGTTGTTGTAGCTTCAAGTAGTCGCAAACATGCAAGACTTGATAATGTTCTGTGGCGATGGTATTGTACAGACTGAGCTCGTCTAGTCACCATTCGGTGTTGTGATTTCATGCATCTTTTGGTGTATCAAATTAATTCATATTTGTAGCAATTCAAGATGTAGTATTTTATGTGGTCGTAATTGCCAATTAATCAATTGATTACTTAAATGATTAACTCCATAATCTATTATCACATATGATTATTTATGAAATCATTGCCATTTAATAGTAAATTTTAGCTACATTATTTTTAATTACCAATGACCCAGGGCTCATTGTGCTTTAATAGATGTATAAGGTTATATTTTAATGGGATCTTTTCTTTATTATGGCTACTCTCTTCCTTACAAGCCATTTGTTATTTTATGTACATATAAAATCATAAAAAATTTTAAAAATCAAGTGCACTATGTACGGAACCTTTAGGAAAAAATTTGTAATGTTTCACTACTAATTTTTGGGCCTATTGCAACGGCGCCGAAACGTTGCAATAGGCCCAAAATGGTTGCAATAGCACCTGTTGCAACGCTAACTTTTCGTTGGGAGGCGTGGCAAGAAGTTGCGTGGTCTAAAGTTTGGGCCACGATATTTTGGTTCGTTGCAATAACGTTTACCTATTGCAACGCAATAAAGCATTGCAATACATAGTTTATGCAACAATGTATTGCGTGGCAAAAACAACTATTGCCACGTAAAGAATTCGTGGTAATAGGACATAGTGATATTGCCACGCAAAGAATTCGTGGTAATAGATTCAATTGCCACGCACATACTTTGGTTGCAACAGCCTCTATTGCCACGCTTGCTATTTTCGTTGCCATAGCTTCTAATGCAACGCTTGTTCTTTTGTTGCTGTAGACTTTTTTGGTACGCTGTTTTTTCGTTGCTATAGCATATATTGCCACGCCAAAAGTTGAAGGGAATAGTGTATATTACAACGTATTGCTTTAGTAGCAACAAGAATTATTGCAACGCCATTAATGTTTGTCACAACAGGAATCAACCGATGTAGTAAAATCATTATATCAAAATAGAATTTGTTGCTACACATATCTGAAATGAAACCAACTTTATTTGTGACAATAATTTGAAGTTGTATTACAAGCATCACTAAAATGTCCCTAGCTATCACTGCATTGAAGCTTGGCTTGACCTAGCTGAATAGCTTGAATTGACCTTAGCTTCCCATGGCTTGAGCACTGCACTCAATTTGTTCCTTCCTCCTGAATAAAATCATTCAAAATGGCATATGCATCAGTTGTTCAGCTCATCACGACAGTAACACATTGTAAATGGAATAAATTTTTATAACATGAATACATATGTTCATTACTGCATCAATGCAGCTGTTTAGAGATATAGACATGATTGTCAAAATATGTAAAGCTCAAGAACCACCAGAAAGGTAGATGATGAATAACCCAACCAAAAAATCAAGAACATGTATCCTCAGCAATATGTAGAGGTATATATATGCAGTAAAAGGTAGAGTACAGTTATAGCCACAAGATTATTTTACCTGTACAAAAAAATAATGTGAAGTGCACTAACAAGAAACATTTGTATAGAGAATTTGTCATTCAGAGCATACCATATAGCATGGCCAAACAATTAAACCATCAGCCAGAATAGTCATTCCAACTAATCCACATGCCAAAGGATACTTTCAGCCTGATCAGCTGTGATTTTTAGGCTGTGGTGGCGGATCCAGGAATTTCGGAATGTGTATTCGAAGTTACAAAAAAAATTTCACGTAATTCATTGAGCCTATGCTGTTTTCTGAACCTCTAGCCCTAGTACATCTGCAAAAGGCTCTAGGAGATTTGCTCGCAGCTAGTGTTGATATCTCTTTTATAGTAGATATATCAATCATGTTCTGTCTCCTTCGATGTCTGAATTTTGTTAGAATTCCTTGGTATCTCATATCACAAATTTACTACCTATGTTTACACTTTACAGATGTGTCCTACACCCTACACTTCTGCCAAAACTTGTTTACTAACATCAATTGTCAGCAGTAGTAAACTGATGCAGAAAATTGAACCAAAAAAAGGCATGATTACAGCTTGAACCAGGTCAAATGCTACAGCTTGTTTGAATTAAGAGCTTGTATAAGTTCAGCCTAAGCAAATTAATCATCAAAACACATAAAAAGCTAATTCATCATCTTAACCCCCCAACACTGGAAAAAGAAATAAGTTTCTGGTTAAAACTCTGTACTTGACAATTTTCTTAATAAAATTAGGGGCTAGAATCCTGATTTGAAAAACAAAACACGTGCAGGTTAAGAAAACATTACCTCCGGCAATATATTCAACATTGCCCTTGCTGGCCAACTCATCATACCTGCAAAGAAAAAACCCGGATTATTTAGTAATTGCTTGCACAACATGAGAATGCTATATGTCTTCTAAAAAATGTCATGATCACATGATCACATAATGTCATTAATTAAAAAACAGCGCAGTGCACTGGCAGACATTTCACTAAGTGCTGAATAACAACGCAACATTACATGTTCATTTCAAGAAGTTAGTCGCAGACCGCGCAGAGTAAGCAACCACATGATGCTTCCCTTGAAAACCTTTCAGACCACCATCACAACTTCAATTGAATAGCAAATGGCCATTCTAACACGGAACCTCAACTGAAAGCAAGACAAACTACACAAATTGGTCAACCCTATTCTATTTCCAACACATTGTCCCAAAGAAGACAACAATAAGATTTAATCTCATACTTAACATGGGATTATAGACTTAAAAAGCGAAATTGCTTTACTATTACCAGCACAAATTGGTTCCACACAATACACAGAACAGGTAGTATCGTTCAAGAAATGGCCGCAGACCAAAAAAAGCAATACCTTTTGGAGCCGCTTCTGCAGCTGCAGCCTATAAGATCGGATCATCCTCTCCTCACATTCGGACAGCACCCGCACTCGTAGGTAATCTGTTCCTCCTTGTGGCCAATTGAACTGAATTTGAGCCTAGGGAAGCTGCTGGATATCGCCCATCACTTGCACTCCCTGTTTCATTACAAGATCATTAGCAAGAATAACAACTAACCTGAAACCAATAAAGACTTCGTGGGATGTCAGTCGACACTTTTAACATCCCAACCATGGCCTGGCTGAGTTTGAAGGCAAATACAGGTTACTTGACAAAAAATAACAAAAGTAATAACACACAATAGCTTCACACATGCAAGCATCAAGAAGTTCAGGGCTCATAAGAAAAGTTTAGCAACATTACCAGTTAAAGATCTTTCTTCTTGGCATCTTGCAAAGTCCCAAACCTTCACAGTTGTGTCATCAGAACATGAACAGAACTTCAAGTCTGTTCTACAAAAGCTGTTTAAAGTATGTGTTTTAATAGGGAATAAACACTAACTTGGTATGCTAAAGTAACAAAAGCACATAGTACAGTCCTCACCTTACGTCACGAACCGATTCTCTGTGAGCTGTTTTATTCACTTTAACGTTGTTCATGTTACTTTGCCAATACCTGCAAAAGAATTCAAAACATGCAGTTAACAGGTTAAACAATGCACAGATTAATATGGTAATTTTTAAGGGCCGGTGTCCAGCAATGGTAGAGAAAAAGGGCCAACATACTTGATTGCACCACCATCATCGCCCGTAACCATCCAGTTTTCATTGTTACTCCAAACCATTGATCTCACAGCTTGGTCATGAGCCTATTTATCAAGTTCCTCCAAAAAATAAGTCAAGTTTACAGACATATTAGTAAGTCTACCAGCTAACTAATGCGGAACTACCTGAAGAATCATTTCAAAATTAAAAGATTGCCCATTCCATAGGGTGAATTCACCACTCTGTGATCCAGTAATAAGCCGGCGACCTGTAGGAGTCCACTTTATCCACACATAACACTATGTTAGACTCCAACAGGGCCAAAAAAAAGGAAACATGGATAAATCAAAGTGGAACATTGACAGCAGTTTTCACCAAGATCATAACAATATGATAGAGGTTTGGCATGGACTGAGTGATCAAACTGGTCTACTAACACTGTAAACTTTTGCGAAATTTCAAACAGTGTGTGGATCTAAGCAGCAGATTTTAATATTGCATTGCCGTTAATCCTTCAATAAGTCTACCATCCAGAAGATGAGGTTAACCGACAAATGCAAATATTTAAGGACCACAAACAACTTCATAGATATTTGGTTTTCAATCCAAATGATAAGAATAACTGGCTAGATATGTGGATCTAAGAAGCAGTTGGTCCTGCTCGTGGAGGAGCGCGTCCGTGAGGGGGTGGAGCGCGGCGGACGCGGAGGCAGACGCAGCCGCCGCCGCGCGAGCGGTGTCGACGAGCGCGGCGCGCACGGAGGAGTCCTGGTCCCGGACGCGGCGCAGCGCGGCCGCGAGGATGCGCGGGACGAGGGGTGCGACGGCATCGCGCGGGTGGGAGGCGGCGACGAGCGCGAGGGCGCGCAGCGCGTGGCGGCGGAGGGGGTCTTGTCGGTGGGGCGCACGTCGGAGACTGCGGAGACGAAGGCCGGGAGCTCGTCCGTGGCCAGGGCCCGTGCGATGGCCTCGAGCTCGGCCGCCGCAATGGCCTCGGTGTCGCGGAGGAGGGAGGGGAGGAGGCGACGGTGACGCGGCGGCGGAGGAGGGAGGGGAGGAGGCGGCGCGGCGGCGGAGGAGGGAGGGAAGGAGGCGAGGGTGGCGCGGCGGCGGGGAGCGATGGCTCCGTGGCGAGGGAGGCGGAAGAATGAGGTGGGGGAGGCAGCCGCACCGCACGGATTCACCCCGGGGGGGGGGGCACGGATTCGGGGGCCTCTCAATGATGCGCATGATCCAAACAATTTGGGCCTTACGATCTTCAATGAGTAAGAGAAGAAGACTTGAGAAAAGATTTAGGCCATTCATTTGTATGAAGTTGGATTACTTTGGTACACAAATCTGGGTGAACTTAGATTTGGCATGACTGTGGTGGTGGTTGAAGGGGTGGATTTAGTAAACAAAATTTGGTGTATTATAGAGTAGGGTAGATTCTGTATTTTAAACCCAATTACTAATATATATATATACACACACACACATACACACTATACCTAATATATAGCAGATTTTTTGCAAAAAATGTTGGGTATTCAGCTGAATATCCATGAATTACTGTAGATCCGCCCCTGGACCTGACCAACAATTAAATTTCTGGAGTACGTTGAAAAGCTGGTTGTCTGAAAACTTTCCTGAAGCACTCAAAACTTAGTAAAGGTGTTTCCGAATTTCAGATAAAATCAGCAGAGGATGATCTTGGTTTCAAGCTCCCTATGCCCACAAAGCTATTGTACCGCTTTTGCAATGGTCAGCTGAACCATTATGACTGGATAGCTAAACAAAAGCCCACGAATCAAAAGAGTTGCAATAGAATACCATATTGCAACGAAACACACTACTCTATAGCAACAAAATTTACACGTGGCAATATAAATATGTTATTGCATCGATTTAGTTTTTCGTTGCAATACGCAACTACCTACTGCAACGCCGTTGAAGATTATCCCAACGAAAAAACATCGTGGCAATAGTATCACCCAATAGCAACGAAATTATATATGGTTGCAATAGGAGCAAATAACTGCAACGAAAATCAACACTAACGCAACAGAATAGTGTCGTGGCAATATATCCAACCTATTGCAACACTTTTTCAAAATGGTTGCGATAACACCTACCTATTGCAACGACATTCACGAATATCGCAATGCAATATAATAGTGGCAATAACGTCCACCTATTGCCACCGTTTTGGAAAAACGTTGCAATAAATCCTACCTATTACAACCAAATTGGTGGCGTTGCAATTTCTTTCGTGGCATTAGGCCGAAAATCTAGTAGTGTTTGCACCTCATTTTTTGCATTAAAAAACTGTACAAATAGTTCATAATGATGGATAAAATACCAAAAAAATAGAAAATTAGGTCGATTGTGTCGGGAGGTTACACATAAAATTTTGTAATTATTGGAGCTCATTTGCTATATATAATAACTCCTGCAGGTAGCATAATCGTATGAATTTTTTAGCAACATTCAGTGTGGATAAAATTATGAACAAATTACACAATCAAGTATGTTGTTTCAGAAGACTGCATATAAAATTTCATAATTTTAGAGCTCTTTTACTTTATTTAAAATTCAAAAAATTAGTAAGTATCACTACTACAGAAAAGCCAATAGTAGACAGCCAATCACAGACGGTTTTGTCAAACCGTCTGTGATCGACACTAACACAGACGGTTTTAATTTGGACACCGTCTGTGTTGGCGGCGTCGGATAAAACGAGTATCACAGACGGTTCTTACGGATGAACCGTTTGTGATACTTCGGTATCACAGACGGTCTGTATTAAAAACCGTCTGTGATAATCCCAGATTATCACATACGGTTTTTAATACAAAGCCGTCTGTGATAAGCTGGTTATCACAGACGGTTTTGAACAAAAAACCATCTGTGATAAGCTGGTTATCACAGACGGTTTTGAACAAAAAACCATCTGTGATAATTCACAGACGATTTTTTATTAAAAATCGTCTGTGATAATGGCTGTAGGCATTTATTGCGCTGCTCAGACCGCATCTGTCTTCATTTCGATCCAGATCTAGCTGGTGCTTTACTCTTTCGCTCAGGAGGCAAGCTTGGCGATTTCAGGCCAGTTAATTTGGTTGGAGGAGGCAGATATTGAGCTTTGAAGATTTATACTTTCCTGGTTGCTCTAGATATGGTTAGTAATGAATTTTATTTTTTCTTTGCATGCATTACAATTTAGATCTAAGTAATTGGTGAGTGTTATTAATTGAAGATGGTTTGCAAAATTGTTGGATATATAATAGCTGTTGTGTTTATAATATGAATTGAGGTAGCAAAATAAGCCTCAATATAATACATGTGGCCAGTATATATGTAGTAATAATTAGTTAATTTAATTTTTAATACTAAGTTGTTATATATGTACGTAACGTAGGATCGAAGCTGGATGTATGCCACGTGCCGTGTGAGTGAAGAGTACATTAATGGCATGTCTGCTTTTACAAGAGCTGCCGAGGAGGATATGTTGAATAAGGGGGTGGAATATATGTACTGTCCATGCACTGACTGTGAGAATTTAAAGATGTTTAAGAACTGAGGGCAAATTGAAGCGTACTTGATTTGGAGGGGTTTCAAAAAGGGTTATACGTGTTGGACCAGTCATGACGAAGTCAATGATCAAATGCCGCCGGATGACATCGCCGGTGAAGTGAATGATATGCCGCCGGATGACATCGCCGGTGAAGTGAATGACATGCCGCCGGATGATGTCGATTGTGGTTCGGATTCGGATAGGTTGCATGATGATAATCTGGATCAGATGCTTCGCGATGTAGAAGAGGATTATGATGAGAGAGAGTATGTTAAATTCCGGGGCTTGATGGAGGACTCGGAGAAACCGTTGTTCACGTGCTGCAAGCACACGAGGTTGTCGGCCGTGCTTGAACTGTTGAAATTGAAGGCATGCAATGGTTGGTCTGACAAGAGTTTCACGGCGCTGCTAGATCTTTTAGCGGATATGCTTCCGGAGGGAAATGAGTTACCTAAAACCACGTATAAAGCCAAGAAGGTTTTTTGTCCGTTGGGAATGGAAATAGAAAGAATACATGCATGTCCGAATGACTGTATCCTCTACCGTAAAGAGTATGCAAACATGCATGTATGTCCGGTGTGCAACGCATCCCGATACAAACGTAACAATCAATCAGATGATGGTGAGGGAACAGAGGCGAAGAAAGGACCTCCTGCTAAGGTGGCATGGTATTTTCCTATAATTCCCCATTTGAAAAGGTTTTTTTGCAAATCCAAAGGAGGCAAAACTGCTGCGTTGGCACTCGGAGGAGCGCAAGAAGGATAAAATGCTAAGACACCTTGCTGATTTCGCGTAGTGGAGAAACATTGATAGGAGTTTTGCAGACTTCGGTGCAGAACCAAGGAATATAAGGTTTGGACTGAGTACAGATGGAATGAATCCTTTCAGTAGCATGAGCAGCCGACATAGCACATAGCCCGTGACTCTCTGCATCTATAACCTTCCTCCTTGGTTGTGTATGAAGCGAAAGTATATTTTGCTGTCGATACTTATCCAAGGGCCAAAAAAACCTGGGAATGATATTGATGTGTTCCGAGCACCATTGGTGGAAGATCTAAAAATACTGTGGAATGAAGGGGTACAGGTATAGGATGCATACAAACGAGAGAACTTCACTCTGCGCTCCTTATTGTTCTGCACCATAAATGATTATCCTGCCCTTGGTAACCTATCGGGCCATAGTACAAAAGGTGCCAAAGCTTGTACTTACTATTTAGATGGTACTGAGAGTGTGTGGCTGAGACACTCACGCAAAACCGTCTACATGCGTCACCGCCGGTTCCTTCGGAGGGCTCACCCATACCGCAAGATGAAGAAACAATTTGACGGAGAGAAGGAAGACGGTTCAGCTCCAAGGCATTTAAGGGGACACGAGGTTTATGATATGGTTAAGAATTTAGATGTTGTCCTCGGTAAGGGACGTAAATTGAGGGCTCATAAGAAGAACACCTGGAAGAAGAGATCAATATTTTGGGACTTACCTTATTGGGAGTACCTAGATGTTCGACACTGCATCGACGTCATGCATGTAGAAAAGAATGTATGCGATAGCTTGATTGGTCTCTTACTGAATATTCGTGATAAAACAAAGGACGGCGTGAACGCACGGCTTGACTTGGCTGATATGGATATCAAGCCTGAGTTAGCACCGACATGCACTGATGATGGACGAATGTACCTTCCCCCCGCGTGTTACACTTTGTCCAAGGCTGAGAAAACGGAACTGTGCCAGTGCTTGCATGGTGTCAAAGTTCCGTCTGGTTACTCCGGCAACATGAAGAAACTTGTTTCGATGCAAGATTTGAAGTTAAATGGCATGAAGTCTCATGATTGTCATGTGCTGATGACACAGATGCTCCCTATTGCAATTAGAAATATTCTGCCGATCAAAGTCCGAGAGACAATCATGAGGCTATGTTATTTCTTTAACACAATTGCTCAGAAGGTCATCGATCCCGAAGGACTAGATGCTCTGCAAGACGAGGTGGTGATGACTCTATGTCACCTTGAAATGTATTTCCCTCCTTCGTTTTTCGATATCATGGTCCATCTCATTGTTCACGTTGTGTGGGAGGTAAAAATGTGCGGGCCCATATTCCTACGTAGCATGTACCCATTTGAGAGGTTCATGGGAATTCTCAAGTCCTACGTACGGAATCGTTCTCGGCCGGAGGGCAGCATCGTCGAAGGTTATGCAAGCGAAGAGGTCATTGAGTTTTGTGTTGATTATATGGCTCGGATTCAACCGATAGGTGTGCCTCAATCTCGTCATGAGGGGAGGCTGAAAGGTCTCGGAACTATCGGAAGGAAAGCAATCACTCCAGATATGGACACGTATTGCAACACATGACTGAAGTGGCACCTTATGTCGACCAGCACAAGGATGTGTTTCGGCAACAGAATCCGGAGCGGCCGAATGTTTGGATCATGAGGCAACACAACAGTCGGTTCAACCAATGGTTGAAGGAGCAAATCGCTAGGAGCTCGCCAAGTGAGACGCTGACATGGTTGGCAAAAGGGCCGACATTTATAGTTGTGACATGGCAAGGATATGACATAAATGGGTACACATTCTATACGCAGTCTCAGGATGTCAGAAACTCGTACTATGGCTTCATAGAAGAGATTTGGGAGCTCGACTATGTGGTTTTCAAGATCCCCTTATTTCGCTGCCGTTGGGTGCATCTCCCACAGGTGAAGGTTAACAAGTACGGTGTCACTACCGTGGACCTCCAACGTGTTGGGTACAAAGACGAACCATTCGTACTCGCCAATCAAGTTTTTCAAGTTTTCTATGTAACCGACCCGGCAAATAAGAAACTCCATGTAGTTCTTCATGGAAAAAGGAGAATTGTCGGAGTAGAGAATGTAGTGGACGAGGAAGAATACAATCAATTTGACGAGTTACCTCCTTTTGGAAATGGCATAAGGGTCGACGACGAACAACGTGACGAAACTTGTTACGTACGCATTGATCATGATGAAGGGCTAATTTTTAAAGGAAATAAGCAAGTACAATGAGAATGTGCGACATATATGTGGGCATTTGCATATATGTATATAACAATGCATTTGTGTGATGTATATGTGAATTGTCTTTTGTGAATTTGCATTTATGTATATGTGAAAATGTGTGATGTAGTCAATTTTGAGATTGAGAAAATGTGTAAAGAAATACACTGTGTTGGTGGTTGGTGTTGTATATATGAATGCAGATTGAGAAAATGTGTAAATGAGAAAATGTGTGATGTAGTCAATTTTGAGATTGAGAAAATGTGTAAATGAATGCAGCTGGTAGGTGGTTGATCATGAATGCAGCTGGTTGGCGGTTGATCATGAATGACTACAGTCGGGCAAGGGCTTATCACAGACGGTTCTACACTTAGAACCGTATGTGATATCAATATCATAGACGGTTCTAAGTTTAGAACCGTCTGTGATAATCCTACTATCACAGACGGTTCTATATTTAGAACCGTCTGAGATAGTAGGCTTATCACAGACGGTTCTAAACTTAGAACCGTCTGTGATATTGATATCACAGACGGTTTTAAGTGTAGAACCGTCTGTGATAATCCCCTATATATACCCTCTGGCTAGGGTTTTTCGTGTATTCTGTAGTTATTCTATATCTAAATCCCGATCTGCCTCCCCGAGCCCTCGCCGACGCCTCCCTCGAGCCGTCGCCGCCGCCTCCCTCGAGCCCTCGCTGGTCGTCTCCCCGAGCCCTCGCCGGTCGCCTCCTCGAGCCCATCGTCGCGGCCGCCTCCCCGAGCCCGTCGTCACCGCCGCCTCCGTCGAGCCCTCGCCGCCGCCTCCCCAAGCCCTTCGTCGCCGCCGCCTCCCCTAGCCCCTGTTCTTCTGGTGATTTTGAATATCACCAGTCTTGTGAGTTAGTCTGTGATTTTTGTATGCAATCTGTGCAAGTTTGTTAATCTTCTTTACATTACCTGACACTGGGAAACATAGATTGCTTATGGGATATTTTGTTGCTCGATGATAACAAATATCATATACTGAGATTGGTTCAATCGGTCATTGAGCTCTAATAGCTGTCATTGTTGTCTTGTGACTCTGGAAGGTAGTCTCTAGACTTTGATATATATGCTCGTTAGTGAGTCTTGTTTTGTGACTTTGGAAACATAGATTGCTTATGGGATATAGCAGTCATTCAATCGGTGCATGCTGAATATACTTTAATCTTGAGATTGTAGAGTTTGTATCTAGAGCTCAAAAGACCGAGTTTATTATTTAGCATAACCAATCAAGGAAGAGTATATGATTTAGTAGCAGGACGGCCAAGATTAATCTTGTGCAACCCTACAATTTGAGAGCACAAATTAATCAATTAAAACTTGAGCTTGTTGCTAGTCTTAATTGATACATGCCTTTTACATTGTCATACATATTCATGTTTAGAAAGTTATTGATTCTATTATTGATGCTTGTATATGTATATATGTAGGTATATATATGTATATGTATGTATGTATATACACATATATATGTATTGTAATTGCCTATATTGAGCGAAATAGATAGATATTGCACTTTCTTATCTTATGGTATGGCACTTTCTTATCTTATTCTAATAGACCCACAAATTGAGCAAAATGTCATCCGCACATTCTTCAACACCATCGCCGGAGGCGTCCGCTTCAAAATCAGGACGCCAAGGCCCGCTCGCATGCCAGTGGCAAACCCTTATAAAGCCCTTATAAAGCCCTACCCCCTTCCCCACGATCGAAAACACAACCGTCGGGAGCCCAGCGGTTCGGTTCCCCACGATTGGGAAGCGCAACCGCTGGCAGCTAGGCAACCGGGGCGCGCAGTTGCGGGCCGCCTGATGGCGCACGATGTGCCAATAGCGTCCCGCCTCTCTCAGGAAGGGAGACGCGACCGTGGTCGTGCGACCGCTGATAGCCCATGACGTGCTACTCGTGTCCCGCCGCGTGTGTCTTTCCATCGAGACAGCGCATGCGGTCGCGGTTGCCCGCCCATGACAGGTCGGCGCGATTCTCGCCACCATTAAGATGTCCCCCCCGGACCGCGAAGCTGTTGGGCCACAGGCTGACTACACGATAGCGCGACCCCAGAAAGTACCTCCGCGACGTGCCTGCTTCGGACCCGCCTCCGCGCAAAGACCCCGCACTAGGCCACAGCATTATGAATGGCAGCTGGACCTGCACCGCGCCTCCACACATCTGCAACAAGAGCTCGCCTCCGCTGCGACTTCGACTCCGTCACCGAAGGGCCCCGCGGGCGAGGACTGTCCCGCGCCCAGGGGTGTTCGCGGCATGAGCTCGCCTCTGTGGCGACTTTGACTCCGCCACCGAAGGGCCCTGCGGGGAGGACTACTTCGGCAACCCGCTCAACGCTATATCCTGGCAGCGGGGCGGGGACTACACCAGGCAATAAGGCTCCATCAAACAATACAGAAGCTCACAGGCCGTGGGGATGGAGGGGGCCAAATGGCTTGACAACATGGCTTTGGCTCGTGAAGCCCGTCACCATGAGAGGCTCCTGTTGTAGGTGTGGCCCCCACCTAAGCCCAGCCGACCTGTTAGAAGGCTGTAAAGCCCAATATGGGACATATGTAATGACATAAATACCCTTGAGGGGGTTACTCAGGTGTAAGGGTAATGTTGTAAAAAAACACCCCCCATGTGGATATATATACAATACAAGCCATGGGGGAAACCCTAAGCGTTGCTCAGCTAACTCTCCACTATCATACCTCTCTCTCTCTCTCTGTTTGGTCTGTAACCACAACACAACTAAATAAGATCATCAGGTTCAAAAATTATTTTCATTCTACCTTTATTACCAGGAACCCTATATTTCTCATTCATGTGCTCTATGTTTTCTTTTCTGGTTTCATGCAACTTAAGAACAAATTTAGTATGTTTCATAGCATCTAGATTACACTCTCTGAACAAATTTGGAGTGCGAGGGTTATAGCCATACACTGTCTGAAAAGGGCTCATCTTTGTGGTTGAATGCAACGAGTGATTGTAGTCAAACTCTACATGAGGTAGACATTCTTCCTACATCTTCAAATTCTTCTTCAAAACAGCCCTCAACGTTGTTGACAAGGTATGGTTGACAACTTCAGTTTGTCTATAAGTTGGGGGATGACAAGTTGTTGAAAATAGCGGCTTCGTCCCAAGTTTTCTCCAAAGTGTACCCCAAAAGTGACTCAGAAACTTCGAATCACGATCTCAAATAATTGTTTTTGGCACACCATGTAGTCGAACAATTTTCCCCAAAAATAAATCAACAACATGTGTAGCATCACCACTCTTATAACATGGAATAAAATGTGCCATTTTAAAAAACATATCCACTACAACAAAAATACTATCCCTCTCCATCTTTGTTCTAGACAATTCTAAAAAAATCCATAGAAATATTCTCCCAAGGAACATTAGGAACAGGAAGAGACATGTCCAAACCATGTCGATTCAGTCGTGACTTAGCTTTTTAGAATGTAGTACATCATGAAACATAGCGCTCGACCTTGCACCTCATCCTTGCCCAATAGAAGTGTTCAGCAAGGATGTCCTCCATCTTTTTGATGCCAAAATGTCCCATTAATCATCCTACATGTGCCTCCTACAACAAAAGATAAATGGAGCTGGCTGGAATATATAATTTGTTAGCGCAAAATAAGAAACCATTATTAAAAACAAATTTGTTCTAGTTTTTACCATCTTTACAATTGGACATGGCATCTTTTAATTCATCATCAGAAGCATATAAATCTTTTATTGTCTCTAAGCCAAAAATTCTACAATCAAGTTGAGACAACAAAATATACCATTTAGCAATCACATTTTCTTTCCTTTTCTTGTGTTTAATGATATAAGGAAAAGATTCAATAAATTTAACCCAACTTCTATGTCTACAATTCAGTTTAAATTGATTTCTGATATGCTTCAAATATTCATAATCAAAATGTATAACAAATTTATTGGGAAATAAATAATATTGCTATATTTCTAAAGTTTGATTAGAGCATAAAATTATTTATCATAGGTTAAATAGTTCAAACTAGTGCCACTTAATTTCTCACTAAAATAAGCAACGGTTTATCTTCTTGTATCAGTACACCACTAATTTCAATTCCACTAGCATCACACTGAAGTTCAAATGTCTTACCAAAGTTAGAAGTTGGAGTAATGGTACATTTGTGAGCTTTTCTTTGAGAAGGTTGGAAACTTGTTCTTACACTTGTCCATATTGGAAAGGAACATGTTTCTTCCTCAATTCATTAAGCAGTGCAGTGACGGTGCTGAACTCCTTCACCAAGCAGTGATAGAATCCAGCAAGTCCATGAAAACTCTGCACTTGTGTGACCATTTGTTGATACAGACCAACTAAGGATTAGTTGATGCGTAGGGATGGACCGATCTTTCCCGGTACGTTCAGCGAGGTTCCTTCTTCTTGTCTTGACGCAGCCAACAATCTTGATAAGGGCAATTTGCACTAGTATTCAAGGTGCACACTAGAAGCAATCCACCGAACTCTCCAAACCGTGAATTCAGCAAGAAGACACGAATTAGAAGAGATGAATCTTGTAGATTCAATGGGCAATCTCAAGAATCTCCTATTCTTGCCTTGCACAACCTCAACAAATTCCAAACAAGAAAACCTTGCAATCACGTAGTCTGGCCGCCAACAACCATCATGGCGATTTTCTCCTTTATTTCTCAAGCATAAAAACTTATCATATCATAGCCCAAGTTACAATGGGGCAAAAGCCCTGGCCTTATATTGGTGCACAATGCACGGCCTTTACTAAAACTCACGCACAATCTGGCCTAAGGCCGAAACAAACTCCAATACGAACTAAAAAGGAAATACCTAAACTGCTACCTCTGGATTCTCTCTCAATTTGTGATGTGACCATGAGGATTCCATGGCTATCACCTCATCCATTGTATGGGGCTTCGAAATAGCTTTCCAATGAGTCCAAGAATGCCCAAATCGGACTCCGTTTATGAAAGTTATGGGTGTTTTAATGTTGGACTTCCTGTTTGACCCGAACCGAATCCGAATTGAATTCAAATTTTTATAGGTTTCCTTTTCTTGTTCAATGGGCTTCCAAATCCGTTTGAAATCTGAAAAGGAGTCCTTCTCATCCTTTGAAAAGCCATGGTTTGGTCGGATTTTACCCTTACTTGCATTGCAATACTCGGACTCTCTATGTTTGGCAAGTCTTGTGTGTCTCTCCAGACAGCCCGTGCAGCAAGCAATGAAGTTGCCATAACTTTGTGTAGGAAGCTCCAAATCATGCGCCGTTTGATTCGTTGGAAAGTAGACTTCATTAGATTTCGAAATATGTATTTTGTGTGCATTAGAAACCTCAGAATTAGCATTACAATCTTCATGAACATTGTGGATAGAACTGCAATCATGAGAACTTGATTGATCTTGTGTCTTCCTCTTTACCAAAATTAGCTTTCTTTCTTTACCATCTACACCTCTAATTCCATGCATTGTTGGCGTGTTTGCATTACGCAAAGGAGGAATCACATAAGCATCCGCACGAACTTGGATATTCTTCATTCTACCATAACCGATTGCTTCTTTCTCCTTACGCAATTCAGAGCTACTAAGCCTTGTAACTTTATATTGCATGGGTGAAGCACAAATCAATGTAGTACTCACACTCTTGGCCACATCATCCCCCCCTTCAAGCGAAATCGTCCTTGGTTTCGTGGTAATCTGCACAAGCTCCTTGCTCTTGATGGCAATATCAGAAATAATCTCCTCATCTCTCTTGGGCAGCAAAGATTGAAATACACTTTTATATATAAAAGTGAAGCGATTGGCTCTCCCTTGGTGTGTAACAATACGATCAAACTACCACGGATGCCCCAACATGATGTGACACATGTGCATAGTCACGACGTCACATTCCACCTTGTCTTCATAACCATCAATTGAAAACAGCACGCGAACTTTATGAGTAACTTTCAGCTTACCAACATTGTGAAGCCATTGCATATAGTATGGCTTAGGATGACGCCATGTGGTTAATGAGAGTGCATCAACCACGTCCTTTCTGATCACATTGTTGTAGCTTCCACCATCAATTATAAGCTTGCACCGTTTGCCTTTGATCATGCATTGGGTTTGAAAAACACCACGTCGCTGCCCCTTCTCAACAATTAGCTTATTGTCACCATCCACATTATGAGTCATCAAAGTTGGACCAACCTCAGGATCACAATACACAACTTCTCGCAGAGAATCATTGAATTTCTCATCGTCATGTTTAGATTCCTCGCTTTCGCCCTCTGTAACATATCCCTCATGTGTGAGCAACACCTTCCTTGCATTTGGGCAATCCCTCATCATGTGACCCCTGCCCTTACACTTGAAACACTCAATTTGACTTGTTCTAGCGGTGGAGAAAGTGCTAGAATCAGATTTGGATGTCTCCTTGTCAGCTGAACTTGTCACCTTAGATGCTTCTTTAAACAGAGTGCCAACCAATTTAGTGGATGCAACCGGCTTAGAACTTATACCTCCTTCGCCCTCTTGCTGATTTGGGCGCCTCCAAGTTGATGTATGAGTTCGGGCAACCTTGGGATGGTTGTCTTTTACCCATTGTTCAGCACGCTCTGCTTGGTGAAGTAGCTCTTGTACGGTGTCGTATTGCATCAAATCAACACGATTCCGCACATCGTTGTTCAGCCCTTCAAAGAATCTTGTCATAGTAGCCTCCTCGGACTCACGAACTTGGGTACAGATCATGAGCACTTGCATCTCCTGATAGTATTCATCCACGGACTTGGAGCCTTGATTCAACCATCATAGCTTTGTATGTAGTGTGTGTATAGTATGCTGGTACAAAACGGTCCCTCATGACTCGCTTCATCGCCTCCCAAGTGTGTGGACGTTCACCTGCACGGTTCAATTGATCCCACCAAATAATAGCGTATTCGGTAAACTCAATCGAAGCAACACGAACCTTCTTTTCTTCGGAGTAGTTGTGGTTGTCAAAAATCTGATTTACACGCATCTCCCACTCCAAATAAGCCTCTGCATCAGCTCTGCCCTTGAACTCCGGTGTGGTGATTTTGATGCGACCAATACCGTCATCCTCACGTTCCACACCTCCTCCGCGGTGTCCTCCATGTGCAACAGCCCGACGATAAAAAAAATCACGCCGTGGCAGTCGTGGATAGCCTCCACGGCCATCGGACATGTCCTCATCATCTTCGTAGTAGCGTGCATCGTCATGCGACTGCGCACGTTGCACAAAGTTGGGTACTTGGTGCTACGCGTTGGCCCCTCCCGGCGGCGGTAGTCGTCCCTCCAAGCGGCGGAGTGTCACCTCCAGATTGTTGAAGCCCTCTGTGAGGCGAGCATTCAACGTATCTTGCACCTCAGTGATTTTTGTATGCACGCCATTGATGCTTTGGTCAAAATCAGCACGTATGACTCAGCTCCATACAGCGGGTGGTAAATCATCATCGAATGGTTCGCCCAATTCATCGTTGTGGTAGCCGCTCGAACCTCTTCTACTAGCTCCCAACATCCTGAAATCAGCAAGAAACACAAGCACGTACCGTGATCAACCACGCTCTGATACCACGATGATACAGACCAACTAAGGATTAGTTGATGTGTAGGGATAACCCGATCTTTCCCGGTACGTTCAGCGAGGTTCCTTCTCCTTGTCTTGACGTAGCCAACAATCTTGATAAGGGCAATTGCACTAGTATGCAAGGTGCACACTAGAAACAATCCACTGAACTCTCCAAACCATGAATTCAGCAAGACGACACAAATTAAAAGAGATGAACCTTGTAGATTCGATGGGCAATCTCAAGAATCTACTATTCTAGCCTTGCACCAACTCAACAAACTCTAAACGAGAAAACCTTGCAATCACGTAGTCTGGCCGCCAACAACCATCATGGCGATTTTCTCCTTTATTTCTCAAGCATAAATACTTATCATATCATAGCCTAAGTTACAATGGAGCTAAGGCACTGGCTTTATATTGGTGCACAATGCACGGCCTTGACTACAACTCATGCACAACCTGGCCAAAGGCTGAAACAAACTCCAATACGAACTAAAAAGGAAATACCTAAACTGCTACCTATTCATTCTCTCTCAATTTGCGATGTGACCATGAGGATTCCGTGGCTAGCACCTCATCCATTGTATGGGGCTTCAAAATAGCTTTCTAACGAGTCCAAGAACGACCAAATCGGACTCCGTTTGTGAAAGTTATGGGCATTTTAATGTTGGACTTCCTGTCTGACCCGAACCGAATCCGAATTGAATTCAAATCTTTATATGTTTCCTTTTCTTGTTCAAGGGGCTTCCAAATCCATTTGGAATCCAAATAAAAAAAATCCATTTGTAATCTGAAAAGGATTCCTTCTCATCCTTTGAAAAGCCATGGTATGGTCGGATTTTACCCTTACATGTATTGCAATACTTGGATCTCTATGTTTGGCAAGTCTCGCGCGTCTCTCCGGACAGCCCGTGCAGCAAGTAATGAAATTGCCATAACTTTGTGTAGGAAGCTCCAAATCATACGCCGTTTGATTTATTGGAAGGTAGACTTCATTAGATTTCTAAATATATATTTTGTGTGCATTATAAACCTCAGAATTGGCATTGCAATCTTCATGAACATTATGGACAGAACTGCAATCACGAGAACTTGATTGATCTTGTGTCTTCCTCTTTGCCCAAACTAGCTTTCTTTCTTTACCATCCACACTTCTAATTCCATGCATTGTTGGCTTGTTTGCATTACGCAAAGGAGGAATCACATAAGCATCCGCACGGACTAGGATATTTTTCATTCTCCCATTACCGATTGCTTCTTTCTCCTTATGCAATTCAGAGCTACTAAGCCTTGTAACTTCAGATTGCATGGGTGAAGCACAAATCAATGTAGTATTCACACTCTTGGCCACATCATTTGTGGTGTCAACCAAATCTTTATAGCTTCAATTTTGGCTTCATCTACCTCAATTCCCTTTGGAGTAACAACATAGCCAAAAAAAACTCAATCCGTACAAAAAAAATGCACTTTTTGAGGTTACAAAACAAATGCGCATCTCTAAAAGCAATAAAAATAGTACGTAAGTGTTCAAGATGTTCATCAAGTGACTTGCTGTAAATTAATATATCATCAAAATAAACTACCACAAAATTAACAATGAAAGCATGTAAAATTTCATTCATTGATCTCATGAAAGTGCTAGATGCATTAGTTAAACCAAAAGGCCTCACTAGCCACTTATATAACCTGAATTTAGTTTTAAATGTAGTTTTTCATTCATCTCTAAGTTTTATTCTAATTTGGTGGTATCCACTACACATATCAACTTTAGAGAAAATAGTAGAGCCACTTAATTCATCAAGTATATCATCTAACCTAGAAATAGGATGACGATAAGTAATAGTGATATTATTAATCGCTCTGCAATCAACACATATACACCAAGATCCATCTTTCTTAGGAACTAATATCACAAGAATAGCACAAGGACTAAGACTTTCATATACATACCCTTTGTGAAGTAAATCTTGCACTTGACATTGGATATTCTTTGTCTCCTCCAGATTAGTTCTACATGGTGCATGTTTAGAAAAGAAACTCCTTGGATCAAGATAATTTGATTCTCAATTCCTGTAACAGGTGGTAGCCTCAGGGGGATTTCATATGGAAACACATCATTAAACTCCTACAAAAGGTTAGTGACAGCAGGAGGCAAAGATACAAGCAAATCCTCAAGTGAAAACAAAACATCTTTGCAAAGTAAGGCATAGCAAACATAATTTTTCATTTCTAAGTCAATGAAATTAGATTTAGTAGCTAATAGAATAGCACCTTTCAATTTAATTTCATTCTTTCTAGCATTTGATTCTTTTGCTTCTTTCTTTTTAGGTGGAAAGTATTCTTTAGCTACTATCTGATTCTCACTTTTAGCATTCTCCTTTTTTCTCACATTTAGATCATTCAATTTCATCTTTAATAATGGCTTCACGAGACATTAGAAGTAAAATAATTTTCTTGCCCTTATTCATAAGTGTATATTGATTACTTCTACCATGATGAATGGAATCCTTATCAAACTGCCATAGTCTACCTAAAAGTAAGGCATGCTTGTATAGGAACAGCATTGCAATCAACATAAGCATGATATGAAACAAGCAAAAATTATATTATCACTGTTTTGATTATCTTCAACTTACCACATAAGTTGAACCATTCGACGTAGTAAGGCTGTGGGTGATGACTTGTGGCCAAGCCAAACTGCTCGACCATCTCCAAGCTAGTCAAGTTGTTGCAACTTCCTCCTTCAGTGTTGATACGACATGAACGTTCCTTGATGACAAACATGGTTTGAAATAAATTGTGTCATTGCTCCTGTTTGGCGCACTCTATTTGTGCACTAAATATGTGCTTCACTGTAAGGCTCATATACTTGTCTGAACATTTAGCACCTAAGTGTTCTTCTTGTTCCTTACTGGTGTCAATCTCATCACCTGTATGGTCATTTTGCAACAAGTGTATACTCTTCATCAATGCCAGTAGTTGAAGTATGCTCATCATCTTCTCTCGCAATGACAGCTCACTAACTTGGGCACTCTCTCATGAAGTGCCTGAATCCCTTGCACTTGTGACATTGGGCATCCCTTGTACATCCAGTAGAAGCAACTAAAGATGCACTCTTTGTTGGAGTAGATTTGGTGGGAGCTTGAACAGTTGTAGCCTTGCTTGTTTCGGATGCACATGAGGGCGTGAAAGTACAAAGTAGAGTGCCCTCAGTTTGGTGTAGATGTAAGGGGCACCCTTGTTGTTCCAACACTTTGTTTGGAGGAAGAAGAGCTTCAAAATAACTCATTGTTCTCATGTGTCACCCCTATCTTCTCTTTCAACTTTGCAAGTAAGATGAAACAAACGGCTAACAGAAATGTATTCCTTATAGTCAAGTATGTCCTAAATTTCTCGGTTAAGCCCTCCTAAAATTTTAGCCATTTTAGCTTCTTCGGTTTTTTTCAAACCACAACGTAATAAACTAATTTGTAATTTTGATAGTATTCCTCTACTAATCTATTGCCTTGTTTTAAGCATTATAATTTAATTAACATGTTACGTGAAAAATACGAAGGCACAAATATAGCTCTCATGACTTTTTTCAAAGCATCCCAAGTTCCAGGCACATGTGTTAGTCTATATTATCATCTCCACCAAATTGATGCAAAATCAGTGAATTTACTAGCAGCAGCCTTAACTTTTTTATTATCTAGAAAATCATGGCATGCAAATTTTTGATCTAATTGTAATTCCCATTCAAGATAAGCTTCAGGGTCATATCTATCAGCAAATAGGGGAATTGTAAACTTGACTTTAGTTAAAGCATCATCATCACGTACCTCTCTTTGTAACCTACCCACACCTCATCGATTTTGCCAGAGTCAATGATAGTCACGGTCATCAGGGCTCTCAACTTTAGTGTCGGTGTCCAAGTTGTTCTCTTCAACATCGTCATCCTCATTCGCTGAAGAGCGGGGAAACAGAGGACGTTGAGTAGGTGGTGGTGGACGTTGCTCAAAGTTCTCAACTCTGTTGTTGATGGTGGTGAGGGTGTTATTGAGCCGATCCAATATGTTGTAGATTTTCTCCATTCTCTTGTTGACCTCACAGTTGAAGTGTTGCACAAGCATCCTTGTGCGAGGAGTGAGATGCCAGTACTCTCAAGTTCAAAAGATTGATCATCATCCTTGCCACCATGTTTCAAATTTTGTGAACCTGCCATTGTTAGTACAACACAAGAAACTCACAAGAAAAGTTTGTTAGCTGCCTATCAACTACTAGGTGTTGTATGTTACAGAAGTCTCACACTCTCAAGCTCTTATCAAATGCTTATAAGATTCTTACCAAGCAAAGTAGATGGTACAACCAGTGGCTAGTTCGTGATAACCTGACTTGAGTGATGAATATAGCGATTGCTGCTACAAAAAGGTCTATTCGATTAGTAGTAGGTGGATCTTGGACAGGCAATATATAAGTCGTAAAGAAATGGTAATATTCAATTTTCAGAATTACACTAGATGAAAAATAGTCCAAAGTACCCGCCTAAATTGCTAACCCAAACTAATACTCGATCCTAGCTCAAGCAAGCAAACACTAGACGACACAAAGGCTATATAAAGAGATCTCAAAATATGAAAACGAGAGAGCTAAAAATCAGAAAATGAATAATGTTGTGATTTTTTTGAAAAATTTTTAAACTTGTGCGCCTCTTTTCATTTTGCACTTTCCTCTTTTCTTCTTCTTTTATATTTTGTGCAGCTCTTTTTTTAACACTTGCCTCCTTTCTTATTTTTTCAGAGCAGCATGAATATTAAAGCTTACTGCAATATGGAATAGAAATAAAGATTACATAATGTCAAATAAAAGAAAACTCAAATTGGATAGTGAATAGACACCGAAAATGGGTGCTGAAACTTCGGATGCCATTTTGAGGCCCTAAATGACCTTTTTTTTTAGGATTTTCACTTTTTTCAGAGCCTCGCTTGGTTAATTTTGTCTAATGACCAAGTCTATCCTGCAGTTGTTATACCACATCCTTGTCATTACCATCCATGCTACGGATGCGATTCACCTAAACAAGAGGTTCCATTCCTGCGAGCAATCGAAGAGCAAGCAAGAACATGATAAAAAATCTGAATACTGTGAATATCAATTAGGAACATGAAAGAGTTGAGGTTTGCAATTGTAGATGTTGGTCTAGTCGACACAAGAACACACGATGAAGTTTTATGGTGGAAAACTTATGAACAAGCCTAAGGACAAAAGTGATGTCCACAAAGGTTATAAGGAGGTGATGGCCAAGGGGGTTGACCTAGGGTTTGTGAGCCACCAAGGGGCGCACACAACTTGGGCTCGGATTCCAACACTATTACAAATCCCAAGTTGGCCCAATAGGTGACGTAGCACCTCTATTTGATGATTGTGATGTGTCGATAGTGAATCTGAAGGTGGGGCTAGATCTGTTGGAGTGGTCTCGTCATAAGCTTTTCATCAAGTACTCGAACACCTCCATCAGATTCCGTATGTGAAATTTATGATCATTTTAAGTCGGTGCTATCGGACTGACTTTGAATTGGTCTGGAATTGTTGTAGTAGTAGTGCTACTCCCCTCATCTTGATTCTTGAGTAGACTAACATCACATGACTTAGGTAGCAATCCATCCTTAATTGAAAAATTATGAACTTCTAGAAACGAGCTCACCTGATAATTCAACTATCATGCACGTGCCCTCGTCATAGTTCCTTGCCTAGAATCTTGTGAATGAGTGTTGTGTGTATCCAAGGAAGTGATGCCCTCATCACCAGCATCTAGCTGTCTCTCTCAAGGAGAATGGGAAAGTTTCCACTTCGTTGTGTCCTTTGGTAATCCCTGAATAACATTGTACTGAAAATCAATGAGAAGCCTCTCGATCGTACAATCATAGGGGTGTTCATCATAGCTCCCTATGAAATGAGCCCATGGTTGAGCTCATATTCTTCCATGTCAATCCTTGATGATGACTGTGGTGGTTCCGCAGCTAGCAACGATGGTGCCAAGTAGTCAAAAAGACTTTTGGGGCTAATCACAAAACTCATTTTGAAAAAAAATAGTTTTAGAAAAGTGGCTTAGGGGGATGTGAGAAATTAGTGATAACCAAAATAACAAAAAAAAACAAATGTCATTCCCTGGCAACGGCGCTAGAAATCTTGTTGGTGTTTCTTATGCCTTAGTATTTTGCAAGCGCACGAAAACAACTATAGCTTTCACCATGAAGTATTCTGGGGTATCGTAATGCATAAGGACAAGTAAGAACTTCTATTTATTTGATTATCACTAAATTGGATGGTTGTGGTTAATGAAAGAAGAAGGTAACAGAAGAAAAGCTCTAAGTTAGAATTGAGAGCAAGCAGGCGATAGGCCTTCCGCTAGTTTTGGTTCACCAACTAGAGGTCTTAATCTAGCAATGAATCTGATAAATTGAGTTGGTACTTTGCATTCCCTATTTTTACTCCTACTAGGTGCTCTGATCCGTTCTTAGCATTCATGTTGTCATCGTGACATCATCTATCCACAGACATAATCTTAGAGAAACACAAGCTATCACCTAACAATTCAAGACAGTTCAAAAACCTAAACACCTTGTTCAATTCTAGTAATAGCTACTCTACCCAAGATCTTTAAATAACTCTACCCAAAATCTTTAAATAAGGTAGAGCAATACGAAAAATATTGACAAATAGAAATTAAAACATTAACCCAAAGTAAATTGATTCATGGCATGATCAAGGCTTACAGAGGGATTCCCGAAAAGAGGAGGAAAGGTGTTACCCCATCCTAGGATTGAAGCTGAGAACACAGATAGTGGGGAACTAGCATTCTGACTTCCCTGAGTATTCTCTTATTCTCTCCTAAGACCTCACACCACTCTCCCTCTCCTATTCTAACTTGGCTCTTGCCATCTATTGATTGTACCCTGGTGTCTCACACCCTTCTCAGGTGAGCGGGGTGGAGTGAGTGCTTGAATAAGAAGTGCATGGGGTATTTATAGTGTCCAGGTGTGATAGCACTAGCGGTCCCGATCTTTCGATGAAAGTTGTAGATTTGATTGGGGAAGGAGATGACGTTGACGACCCGACAACAACCATCCAAGGATGTTGCGTCTTAGCGATCGATACACCAACTCCAGAGGTTGTTCGTGACCTTGTCGGTGCACAATCAACCTAACTACGAGGGTACTTGTTCCTGCAAGCAATCGAAGAACAGGCAAGAACAAGATAAACAGCAACTCAATTGTGAATAAAAGATGTAGGTTTCAATCGAAAATAGAAAAACGGTGGGGTTCCGAAGACAAGTATTCGGACGGTCTTGCCGACCCGCGTGAATACAAGGCGAAGTAGAAAAAGCTAACTTAGTCTATCAAAACCCAAACCCTAGAAGAGGGTGCGGCTACCTATTTAAGAGACACGAGAGGTGGAGGGTCGGCCAAAACACATGGAAGCCGAACAGGACTCGATTACAAGGCCCAAGGCCCACTTTGACTCGGACTGGAAAAGTGACGTGACTTGTTTGGCAGTTTCTGATCGGCTCGGATGGAATTTGGAGGTGAGACCAGATCCATCTGAAAGTAGACTTTAAGAGATTTCTAACAAGTACTCATGGGCCAAGCGAAACCTTCTGGATCAAAAGTTATGGCTGTTTGAAGTAGACGCTGTTGGGAAGGCCGAATCCGAGTCAAACTCATGAACAGAACTTGGTTTGCGCTTGACGGTTCCACTTCTATACTTGAGCTCACGTGGTTCTTCCCCATGGTTCCTAAGGACGATTAAATCATCACAAGAATTAAGTAGTATTCCATTCTTTGAAACATTTGTATGCAAACTTAGGAACGCATTCACCAGATGGTTAAGTTGACGTACTGCGCTCTAGTCATTGGTCCTTGTATCATAGTTTCAGTTTGTTGACCTTGTTGAAAACCAAGTTTATATTAGCATTCATGCGTTTAATATTCGCGCTCAAATGCAACCAAACTAAATCACCCGGTTGAAAAGTTAAATGCTTCCTTCCTTTACTACCAGCAAGTTTATATTTAGCATTCATGCGTTCAATATTTTCTTTGGTTGTCTCATGCATTTTCAACATCAAATCAGCACGTTGTTTAGCATCAAAATTTAACTTCTCCGAAGATGGAAGTGGTAGCAAATCAAAAGGAGCATGAGGCACAGAACCATAGACAATCTCAAAAGGGCACAACTTTGTAGTAGAATGTAGCGAACGATTATAAGCAAACTCAATATGAGGCAACCATTCTTCCCACATTTTGATGTTTTTTTTCAAAACAGCCCTAAGCATGGTAATAAAGTTCTATTCATAACTTCAGTTTGCACATCAATTTGGGGATGACAAGTAGTAGAGAATAACAGCTTAGTCCCCAATTTAGCCCATAAAGTTCTCCAAAAATGGCTAAGGAATTTAGTGTCACGATCGGAAACTATTGTATTTGGCACACCATGCAAGCGAACAACTTCACGAAAGAACAAATCAGCAATGTTGGTAGCATCATCACTTTTATGACATGGTATGAAGTGTGTCATCTTAGAAAATCTATCAACGACAACAAATATGCTATCCCTCCCCTTCTTTGTCCTAGGTAGTCCTAAAACAAAGTCCATAGAAATATCTTCCCAAGGCACACTAGGAACAGGTAGAGGCATATACAAACCATGAGGATTAAGTCATGACTTAGCCTTTTGACATGTATTGCAGCGAGCAACGAAACGTTCCACATCACGTCTTATCTTTGGCCAAAAGAAATAACCAGCAAGTATGTCTTCCATCTTCTTCACTCCAAAATGTCCCATCAGCCCACCTCCATGCGCTTCCTGTAACAACAACAAACGAACGGAGCTAGCTGGAATGCATAGCTTGTTAGCTCTAAACACAAATCCATCATTTAGGACAAATTTATTCCACGTTTTTCCCTCTTTACAATTCAGCAACACATCTTTAAAATCATCATCATGAACATAATGCTCTTTAATTGTTTCTAATCCAAAAATTTTGAAGTCAAGTTGTGAGAGCATGGTATATCTCCTAGACAATGCATCAGAAATAACATTCTCCTTTCCTGTTTTGTGTTTGATGACATAAGGAAAAGACTCTATGAATTCAACCCACTTTGCATGCCTACGGTTCAATTTTCCTTGACTTCTAATATGCTTTAATGACTCGTGATCAGAATGAATGACAAATTCTTTGGGCTATAAATAATGTTGCCATATCTCGAAAGTTCGAACTAGAGCATATAATTCCTTATCATAAGTAGAATAGTTCAAACTAGGCCGACTCAATTTTTCACTAAAATATGCTACAGGTTTACCTTCTTGCAATAGCACACCACCCAATCCAATTCCGCTAGCATCACATTCTAGCTCAAAAGTCTTACTAAAATCTGGAAGTTGGAGTAATGGTGCATGTGTTAACTTATCTTTCAATGCGTTGAAGACGTCTTCCTGTGCATTTCCCCAAGTAAACGGCACCCCCTTTTTAGTGAGCTCATTCAATGGTGCAGCGATGGTGCTGAAACCCTTCACAAAACAACGATAGAATCCAGCAAGTCCTAGAAAACTTCGCACCTGCGTGACCGTTTTAGGAGTCGGCCAACTCTGTATTGCCTCAACCTTGGCTTGATCAACTTCAATCCTCTGTGGAGTAACAACATAGCCAAGAAAAGAGACTCGATCCGTGCAAAATGTGCACTTCTCAAGGTTACCAAATAAACGTGCATTACGTAAAGCATCAAAAACAGCACGTAAATGGCAAAGGTGTTCCTCTAGTGATCTGCTATATATCAATATATCATCAAAATATACCACTACAAATTTACCAATGAAAGCACGCAAACCTCGTTCATTAATCTCATGAATGTGCTAGGTGCATTAGTTAAACCAAACGGCATCACTAACCACTCATACAAACCGAACTTAGTTTTAAATGTTGTTTTCCATTCATCTCCCAACTTCATGCGAATTTGGTGGTACCCACTACGCAAATCAACTTTAGAGAAGACAATAGAGTCACTTAATTCATCAAACATATCATCTAACCTAGGAATAGGGTGACGATATCTAATGGTAATGTTATTGATCGCTCTACAGTCCACACACATACGCCATGATCCATCTTTCTTAGGCACTAAAATTACAGGAACAGCACAAGGACTAAGAGACTCACGTACGTACCCTTTATCAAGCAATTCTTGAACTTGACGTTGAATCTCCTTAGTTTCTTCCAGATTGGTCCTGTATGGCGCACGATTGGGCAAAGATGTCCTAGGAATCAGATCAATTTGGTGCTCAATCCCTTGCACTGGTGGTAGCCCTGGTGGCACATCCTTTGGAAAGACATCCATGTACTCCTGCAAAAGATTAGTGACAGCAGGAGGCACAGAAGAAGATACATCCTCAAATGAAAATAAAGCTTGTTTGCAAAGTAAAGCATAGCAAACAGAAGTACTAGCATCCAGCTCATTCACATCAAACTTAGTAGCAAGAAAATATGCACCTTTTAATTTAATCTCTTCTTTTTCTAATGAACAGATTTAGAGTTTTTCTTTTTATGTTGCTCAAATTCGTTTGCTACAATCTGATTTTCACTCCTATTATGCTCCTGATTTTTCTCTTTACTAGCTCTAGCAATCTCATCTATTAAAATAGCTTCAGGAAACATAGGATGTAACACAATTTTCTTATCATGATGCACAAAAGAATAGTGGTTTATCTTACCATGATGCAAAGAATCTTTATCATATTGCCACGGTCTACCTAACAGTATAGAGCATGCTTGCATAGGAACAACATCGCATTGTACAACATTATGATAAAAACCAATAGCAAAATTTACTCTCACCATTCGTGTTACCTTCACCTTGCCGCTGTTATTGAACCATTAAATGTAGTAAGGTTGTGGGTGTGGTTTGGTGTTCAATGCAAGCTTCTCCACCATATCAGAGCTCGCCAAGTTGTTGCAGCTCCCTCCATCAATGATCACACGGTATGAGCATTCCTTCACGACACACTTTGTTTGGAAAAGGGTGTGCCGCTGATTTTGCTCCATCCTCTCCATTTGCACACTCAACACACGCTGCACAATGAGGCTCTCATAGCGTTCTTCATCTTCAGCACCAATGTGCTCTTCTTCTTACTCCTTCCCACTACCTGTATGGTCATCTGCAAGCATAGCATATGTATCCTCATCCAAATATCTAGTAGAAGAATACCCACCATCATCTCTCACAATCAAAACACGCTTGCTTGGGCATTCACTCCGCACATGGCCATACTCCTTGCATTGATGACATTGGATATCCTTCGTTCGTCCCGTAGATGCAACGGATGAAGAGCTCTTTGCATGTGCCTGGGCTGAGCCCTATGTTGCTTCGGATACCCAAGATGTTGAATTTGACGACGAAAACCGTGGCTTGCTGTTAGAGGAAGAAGGTGCAGGAGGTTGGCTTGATGGTGCAGTAGATGCACGTTGAGACCAAATGTTACCACGACCTGCAGAAACGTTAGTCCTAGTGCTCGCGCATCGTCCCTGTACTTCTCTTTCAACTTTACAAGCAAGATGAAATAAACGAGTGATAGAATTATATTTCTTGTAAGCTAAAATGTCCTGAATTTCACGATCCAAACCACCCATAAACCTAGCCATAGTAGCTTCCTCAGTTTCCTCTAAGTCACAACGCAGAATTCCTGTTTGCAAATCTTGAAAGTACTCCTCTACGCTTTTACTACCTTACCTCAATTGTTGCAACTTATGTAACAAATCACGTGCATAATATGAAGGAACAAATCTAGCTCGCATGATTTTTTTTTAATGCATCCCAAGTTCGTGGTATGGTTAAAGGATTTCTCTTACAATATTCACTACACCAAACAGACGCAAAATTAGCAAACTCACTAGTAGCAGCCCTAACCCTTTTGTTTTCAGGGAATGCATGACAAGCAAATTTCTGATCAACAGCCAATTCCCAAGTGATATAAGCATCAGGGTTATATTTTCCATCAAAAGATGGCATAGTGAACTTCATCTTACCAAGTGATTCATCATTCTCACGTACCTCATTCTGACATGGTTGACGATGACGGTGAGCGTCCTCATCATCATCGATCTCAGTATCAGCCGCACATTCGTCTCCACCGTTTTCATCCACCCTGCTGCCCAAGACACCATTGTTGGCACGTGTACGCTGAGTAGCTGTAGCAGGAGTAGCCGTGGGGGATGCACGGCCCATCTCATCAAGACGTCTCAAAATCTCAGCAAGTGAGGCGTTGACAGTGCCAACAGAAGCCTCCAATGTTGCAAGTGTAGTGTTGGTGTCGATCTACGCAGCCTCCAATTGACCAAGGCATTCGTTAGTGACCCGTACATCCTCATCAAGTCCCTCAGTGTGCAGTTTCATTTGGCGCTCAAAGTGTTGTATGATGCCTTTAGTCCGAGGGGAATGTGGTGCAGCCCTCGGGTCCACTGGTTCTCCTGACATTGTTAGGAGAACACACGAGAACAAACAAAGAAGAGAAAAATAATAAAACTGCAGGTTATGCCCTCACAACTACTGGGATGTGGTTAAATCAATTCGCACACTCTCAACCTGTTCTGTCAAGTTCTTACTAGTTCTTACCACAGTGAGCAGGAGGTGATGGCAGCCGACAAGACAAAACAATAACTCCTGAAATTGGGTGTATCGTTGCCTTGGTAGCAAGTCCCTGTGAGGTAGTAGCCAAATCTGTGGAGCTATAGGTGGGCTGAGAGTGAACAAAGGATAACTAGAACCACATTAGTCAAAGCAAGTTGAATAATCACTCAACGACAGTACTGTGCTGGTCCTAGGCTAGACCGTACTAGAGACGCGAGCCTAGAACACAAACGAAAACACCGTGCAGAAAGAAACTAGATGATGTTGCACACGGAGTTCGGAAGCTCGAAAAAGGATGCCGTCT
This sequence comes from Dendrocalamus latiflorus, assembly GCA_017311315.1. Classification (NCBI taxonomy): domain Eukaryota; kingdom Viridiplantae; phylum Streptophyta; class Magnoliopsida; order Poales; family Poaceae; genus Dendrocalamus; species Dendrocalamus latiflorus. The sequence continues at coordinate 26,719,968 of CM029626.1, forward strand.
TCACAGGGAACCTTAGAATCACGTGAAGAAGGGCTTCGTCAATTTTGAGCAAATTCTAAGAAACTTGAATTTTTCTCGGTTTGCGGGCCCGTTTGAGGCCCTAAACGACGTTTTTTGGGGGTCGAAGTTGCTGCGCGTGTGCCTGGAGGCTTACGCGGATCTAAAATCTTCAAATTTCCTAGACTTCTTTTTTTCACTCTATCTTCTCATTTCCTTTCCAACGAATCAAGAAATGCCTCAATCGGAGGTCGTATGCAAAAGTTAGACTTTTTTCTTTTTTTTCTTTTTTTCACACACACGACACGGTTGAATCCGAAATCGTGTCCTACTCCGAGACCAGCTAGGGCAAAGCCTCCCTAGAAACCGAGTCCTCCTCCTTTTCTACCCTCGCCGTGGCAGTTCGGATCTAACTGCAATGGTGAGACCAAAACGTGAACAGAACTCGAAACTCTAGAGGACCTAGACACTAAGACCAGCAAAGGACACAACGATGCAACCGAAGACTCAACAAACAAAGACTATGCAGCAATAGAGTAAGGCTCAAATTGTTTCGGATTTTGGAGAAAAGAGATCTAATCTACAATTTTTTTTGGTTTTCTGGACTGTAGGTAGAAAAAGATGCAAAGACTAAATAAAATCTCTCACCGATCAACCTTGAGCTCTGATACCAACTGATAGCACTAGCGGTCCCGATCTTTCGATGAAAGTTGTAGATTCGATTGGGGAAGGAGATGACGTTGATGACCCGACAACAACCATCCAAGGATGTTGCGCCTTAGCGATCGATACACCAACTCGAGAGGTTGTTCGTGACCTTGTCGGCGCACAATCAACCTAACCACGATGATACTTGTTCCTGCAAGAAATCGAAGAACAGGCAAGAATAAGATAAACAGCAACTCAATTGCGAATAAAAGATGTAGGTTTCAATCAAAAATAGAAAAATGGTGGGGTTCCAAAGACAAGTATTCGGACGGTCTTGTCGACACGCGCGAATACAAGGAGAAGTAGCAAAAGCTAACTTAGTCTATCAAAACCCAAACCCTAGAAGAGGGTGCGGTTGCCTATTTAAGAGACACGGGAGGTGGAGGGTCGGCCAAAACACATGGAAGCCGAACAGGACTCGATTACAAGGCCCAAGGCCCACTTTGACTCGAACTGGAAAAGTGACATAACTTGTTTGGCAGTTTCTAACCGGCTCGGATGGAATTTGGAGGTGAGACTGGATCCATCTGAAAGTAGACTTTAAGAGATTTCCAACGAGTACTCACGAGCCACGAGAAACCTTCTGGATCAAAAGTTGTGGCTGTTTGAAGTAGACGCTGTTGGGAAGGCCGAATTTGAGCCAAACTCGTGAACAGGACTTGGGTTGAACTTGACGGTTCCACTTCTATACTTGAGCTCACGTGGTTCTTCCCCATGGTTCCTAAGGACGATTAAATCATCACAAGAATTAAGTAGTATTCCATTCTTTGAAATATTAGTATGCAAACTTAGGAACGCATTCACCTGATGGTTAAGTTGACGTGCTCGCGCTCTAGTCATTGGTCCTTGTTTCATAGTTTCAGTTTGTTGAGCTTGTTGTGGAGTTGGCACAGTTGTATCTATGGAAAGGATGTCCTCATCAAGGTGGTTGCTTGGCCGAGCTGGATATGGTTCGGTTGAGCACTTTGTAGGAACGTGGAGTAGTGCACAAAATGAGGGATTAACCATAGCTCGGCTGAAGTGGATGAAGTTTAGCCGAATGGACATGTGCTCGGCCAAATGAGAGGCATCTGTTCGGACAAGCTGGATGAACTTATATGAATCCCCATGCTTGGTCATTATTGGAATTGGCATGAAGAAATCCCATGCATGATCGCGTTTCAACCAAAGAGGAGCGCTTCATCCGAATCACCAAGTCCACGTTGGACTTTGCCTCCATGGCATCTTGAGGTGGATTCCAATGTGCTCAGCCGAGCTTGGTGTGGCTTGGCTGAATGAGTCTTCACACAGTTCTAGACTTGACTTGGTGGAGTTGGAGTAGGGTGCACTCAGGCGGAAAAATATTTCATTTGCCGGATCAATGTTGGCTCAACTGATTCGGTCTTGGCTAGCACTTGAGAGTGTTGGACTCGACCTAGTTAGCTAGAATGAACCTAGGCTTAGCTGTGCAAGATTCGGCCCATCTCCTGAGCACTCCTCTTGGGCCACTAAGGTGGCTCAGACGAGCTGCTACCATGTGTTGCGGTGGTAGCCCGTGGAAAGGAAAATCCTTGATGCAGCAGCTCCTCAATGACTTTTGTCAGTTGATCATCTTTTTGTATGTTTTTAGCTCATAAACCTACATGATTAGTTGACACACGAAACTAGTGGAATTGTGTGTGTAAAGCAGTGGACCTGTAAGCATAGTTATACCTTGTCTTTTTGGGAAAATTTTCGGGGTGAAAGCTAGTGAATATCATGTGTCAATAGACAACTATAAAAAAGTAAGAAGAACATATTAAATAAGATGTCACTGATATTTCGGTACACCGATGGATAAATGATTCCAAGGGAGGATGGAAAATTGATGAACAATGGTGGAAAATATGGTGGACATATTGTTTTCAACATGGTGGCTTTTCTTTGATGTTTTCGTTCTCATGTCTCCTTTGTAGATATGATCTAGTTCCTTCACATAGCTGTCTTCTAGGGTTTCAATATTACAAAGTGTTATAAATAATGTTATTTTAGATTGAATTTAGATTTAATTATAGCAAAACATAACTTATTTAAAGCACAATTCCACCAACATTTAAACGACAAAATCAACATATGAATATGTAAATCTATCAATCCATTGAAACAGCACTTAAGCAAAGATAAAGTAGAAATAAACACTGTGATACTCATGAATGCGATGGCGCTCAAAGCCAACGAGGTGTGCACAAGGCAAGGCATGCACTCAGCGCTGTCCTAGAAAAACAAATGCCTCGCTATGCCACACAAGGAGACAAGGTTTACGGAGATACAATGCTGGTCTTCAACCTTCAGATCACCGAAGACTAAAGTTGAGGGTCAGGGAAGTTGCCGCACAAGATCAATAGGTGCTTTGGCCAAGAGAACCCAAGAACAGGAACTTCAAGCCTAAATTACTCCTTCCTCAAATCGGCACAAACCCAACCGAACCAGCCATCTAGAGGAAAATCCCCAAACTTCCTCATTGCCAGATCTCAAAAGAAACTGCACGGGAAAGACCTAGAGAAGGTGATTTGGACTGCACAGCCACTGGCACCGGTGAAGAACATGGCGGAGTAGTTGCCCTAAAACTCAAACCGAGACCCCACCAAGAAGAGTAAGAGATCGAGGAGGAGGAAGACTCACAATAATCGGTGTCAAAAGGAGGAGGGAGGCAGCCTTTTATAGGGGAGTGAGGAGGCGGCTGGTGGCCTACAACCAATGGCCGACGCTGAGATGCTCAAGCTGGTGACACCTCCGGCGCTGCCACCATCTCTGTGAGACCCGGCTGTCAGGCAAAGCGATCAAGCCAAGCCCCACTAGCGTACGCGAGAGAAGGCCTTCAAGCCTATCTCCTCCTCTGTCCCACCGACAGGTGGGACCTCCTCCCTCCCTTTTTCCTTTTTAAATTGGGAAATTACCTAAATGCCCTGAGGAGTCTAACAGTCTCCACCAATTTGTCAATTTGACAAAAGATGCTCATAAGTCTTATTTAATATACAGCTGTTCGATGATGGGTACCTTGCAAGTTTGAACCCAAAGCCTAGCGATAAGGACTATGACTCTGCACAGACAAAGGAGGACTTCGCCTTGATCCAATGCCTTCGTGTGAGAGTTTTCTTCCAAGTCACATTCTGTACTGAGCGGCTTGCCCTTTTCCCTCTTAGGTTAGAACGTTATGGTTATGTCCCCGTATCTAGCTCATGAGTGCTTAAGAAAGTATACCCTTCTCTTTCTTTGATCATGACCTCACCATCATACTCAAGTATGTGAATTATTTAGGGAATCCTGTAGGACGATTCCCATTCCCATATAGGTATCAAATTATGTTGGACCGAAATGGCGACAGAGGGGGGGTGAATGTCGACTTTAAAGCTTACCCCCAAATCGATTTCCTTTCCAATAGCTATGAGAAGCTATGACAATGGAATCAATTGCAAACCCAAGAGACTACTGAAAAGACATGAAAAACAGCAAAAGAGGAACCAAGCAAAATCAAGGAAAGAACCTAGAAGAATGCTGCACAGAAATCAAGGCACTGCAGAGGGGGGCCGGTCAGACCGCCGTGTCGGGGCCGGTCTGACAGCCACCCTGCCGCCGGTCAGATCGCCCCGACCATGCCGGTCTGACCGCCATTTCACAACCGGTCTGACCGGTTACCTAGGGGCAGTCTGACCGCCTCTCGGGGGCAGACAACAGCAGGGTCAGTTTTTCAGAATACAAAGATGGAACTTCAAACTGCAGCAAAAATAAAGAATTTCTTCTAGATTTCTCTGCCCAGATAAGTGAGACTACCTCTCAAATAATCTATAGGGCCTAGAAAACAGTGAGAAAACAACTAATGAGCCCAAATTTCAGAAATGGACAAAAAACCTGAAAACTAACAGGGACTCCACCAAAACCCAAATTACTCCTCAACCTTTGATCCTTTCGCCATGAAACTTTGAGGGTAGCTAATGGATAGCCCCTGGACTCTAGGCACCAAATTTCATGCCATCTCAAGAGAGGAAACAAAGATTTGCACCAAACCATAGAAATGTCCAAAAGTCTGAAAAAAACTACCGAGGGGAGCACAAGAAACCCAAATTGCTCAAGATTCACAAGTCCTTTGCACATGAGATTTTGCAATCAAGTTAGCTATAATCTAAGGACATGCCAGCAAGAACCTCAGGCCATTTCCTCAAGGGAAACAAGAAATTCATCAAAACCCTAGAAGAGGAAATGAAGAACAGAGGGAGGTCAAAACTCAAAACTGAAATTAAACTTGATTTGCTCTTGGAACCAGCTGATCAAAGGGTCTAGAAATGCAATTCCATCACTGAGCAACCCATTTTGGCACTCCCCAGCAAGAACCGAGCAAAAACTCAAAAACTCAAAAATCACACATAGGAAACATCGAAGGCAAAAACCAACAGAGAGCCAGAGACTTGAGCAAATTCAGCCAAAACCATCTCATATTGATATTGAGGAAAGGAGATACATGCTTGATACAAGAGGAATGGTTACAAGCTCATCAATCCATCCTCTCCCTCTCACAATCCCAAGAACACACTCCCTACATGTTTCTTGGAGAGACACAACATAGAGAGGAGACACGAAGGAGACATAGCCTGTGCTCCACACCCACTCTCACCAACTAAAGCCTAAAGCTAAAACAACCCTCTAAAGCTCATTTTGACTAAAGCAAACCCTAGAAACCCTTGGAGTGCATGCAGCCACAAGGAGGCACCTCCTCCTTATATAGCCTTTGGCTAACGGGTTTCCAACCCGTTACACCCGCCAGATCCAACGGAAGCCGCTCCCGCTTGTGCAGCCTTGCGAAATTACCCATTCGCCCCTCCTGCACCTTCCGGGAAGCTTCCGCGCTCCTTGTCATCCATGACTCGCAACCACATCGAATCTCCGCCGTCTTCGACACATCCGACCGTTCTGACCTCGACACTGCCTGTGTCTAGTCCGGTCACCTCGTGTCTCGCCACGACTCCGCCTCGACGTCCTGCAGCCAACATAGACAAGAAACACATCAAATAGCACCGCTCGATACATGAAAGCATAAATAGCATCAAAACATCATACTTACGCATGACGAAGTCCAAACCTGTCGAATCAAAGGAATAAGCGTCCTAATCCCATATGACCAAGTTTGACCAAGTCCGACCGAGCCCGAATGCACCACACAACGTCAAGGTCCGAACCACCTAAGCCAAACTCAACTCTCCTAAACCGATGTCAATTACTCATCACACACATGGGGTCTCAACCACATGGTCTCTCAAATTAGTTAAGAGATGTTGCTCAGCCTCCCATACAGAAGGAGCACTGTAGCTAATGGGACTCGTTAGATATGCTTTCTAATCTCACACAGTTTGTTGTCCTAGAGCCTAGTTCATGGGATCTTCGATCTTCTAGGATAGGTTACCACCAATGTGAGCCTTTGCATGGGTATGTGCCCCATTCCCTTAAACGCTGTAAGGATTGCCTCTCGTGCCAATCCTCTGGTGAAAGGATCTACCAAATTCCTTTCAGACTAGATGTATTCTACAGAAATAACATCCATCTCTCTAGCATGCCTTATTGACTTAAGTCATCTCTTTATATGTTTTGAGGATTTCATATTGTCCTTCCTACTCTTCGCCTTAACCAGAACGATTTAGTTATTGCAGTAGGTCAATATTGCTGGAATTGACTTTTCCAACATAGGTAGGTTAGAAAGGAATTCTCTAATCCATTCTGCCTCTGCAGCCGCTGAATCAAGTGCTGCTAACTCAGCCTCCATGGTAGATCGTGTAAGTATAGTCTGTTTTTAAGACTTTCACAAAATAACCCCACCTGCTAGAGTGAATACATAGCTACTCGTAGCCTTCATGTCATCCGAGTCACTGATGTAGTTAGAATTACTAAGTCCTTCCATGGTTGTCGGATAGCCAGAATAGTGTATTGCCAACTTTGAGGTCACCTTTAGGTACCTAAGTACCCTCTCCAATGTTATCCAATAATCATCTTTTGGATTGGACAAATAACAACTCAATCTGCTTACAACATATGAGATATTAGGTCTTGTTGCACTAGTTAGATACATTAGGGATCCAATTATTTAAGAATATTTAAGCTGGCCTTTTCCATTTAGTGTTTTTGTGTAGCTTAACATTTGGATCATAGGGTGTGGCACTGGCTTATAGTCTATGAGCCCAAATCTAGTTAGGACCTTGTCCACATAATGGAATTGTGAAAGAATAACTACATTCTCACCCTTTATCAGCTTGATGTTCAAAATAACATCAGCTTCACTCAGTTCTTTCATATCAAAATTCTAGGAGAGAAAAGACTTTGCTCTATTGATTACATCTATGTTGGTGCCAAAAAGCAATATGTCAACCACATAAAGACACAGAATGACACATTCATCCCCACTGAATCGATAGTAGACATATTTACCAGCTTTGTTCACACAAAAGCCAATCGAGGTGTACTATCGAATTTCTCATGCCATTGCTTGGGAGTTTGCTTAAGACCACACAAGGATTTATTCAATCAACATACTTTCTTTTCTTGCCCTTTAACCACAAAGCCATCGGGCTATTGTATATAAATCTCCTCATCCAACTCTCCGTTTAGGAAGTGGTCTTTACATCCATTTGATGTACTTAGAGTTTGTATGCAGTAGCTAGTGCTAAAAGCACCTGAATTGTGGGTAAATGAGCCACAAGAGAGTATGTATCAAAGTAGTCTTCTTCTTCTATTTGCGTGAAAACTTTAGCCAATAAATGGGCCTTGAACTTTTCTATAATACCATTAGGTTTACGCTTTGTTTTAAAGATCCATTTGCAACCAACTGGCTTACATTTAGGTGGAAGATCCATAATCTCCCATGTTCTATTAGCTGTAATAGAATTCATCTCGCAACGGACTACCTTCTTCTAGTAATCCACATCTGGGGATGTGTATGCCCCTAAAAGGGTTCGTGGTTCATCATCCATGACATAGGTAACATAATCATCGCCAAGTGATTTTTCAATCTCTACCTCTTACTCCTCCTCAAGTCCAATCTGGAGTGGTATCATTTACATAATTAACTATGAGAATTGCATCACCCCATAAAGAGTTTGGTTCTTTCTTTTGGCTATTCCATTCGATTGGGGTGAGTATGATGGAGTAATTTCACGAATTATTCCACTGTCTTCATAGAATTGAGAGAATTCATTTTAGATGTATTCACCGCCTTGGTTTGACCTTAACCATTTGATTTTCCTTTTTAGCTGACTTTGAACTTTGGTTTTATAGATTTTAAAGTGTTATAGTGTTTAATCTTTCGACTTAAGTAAATAAATATAGCAATACTTAGTCGCATCATCTATGAGAGTTAGAAAATAATGTTTGCAACATTAAGTTAAAATTACATTCATTTCACAAAGATTAGAATGAATTAGTTCAAGTGGAGAAGTGCTTCGCCCTTCAACGCTATGAAAAGGTTTTCGGGGTTACTTTACTTGCACACTCATTTCACACTTTGAACCTTTCTCATAATTATAGCTTGGAATTAAATTCATTTTGCTCAACCGCACAATGGCTTCAAAGTTAACATAACATAAATGAGAATGACAAATATCATGAATTTTATTGCAATGAGAACATTAAAAATGTTTACATTATTCAAATTAAGAATAGATAAGTAGAACATGCCTCCGCTATCATAGTCTTTGCCCACAAAATTATCAAATTTGGTCAACATGACCTTATTGGACTAAAAAACAAGTTTTATTCCTTACTTACATAGCATAGACCCACTCAATAGATTGTGAGTCATGGCAGGCACATACAGCATGTCTTTCAGAATGAGTGTTTTGCCTGAAGTGAGCTTCAATCAAACCTGTCCAATCCCACGTACTGTAGTAGTGGCTCCATTCCCCATTAGTATGGATCCACCACCTTCTCCCTAAAATGAAGAGAAACAAGATCGATCAGCACATATATATCTAGTAGCACCTGTATCACTCCACCAATCAATTAATAGACTTACCATAAAGGCCTGAGGTACATACTCTTCTGTACTGGGGCTAGCCAGTGCAACATTCACTTTAGCCTTATGGCTCTTGTGCTGACCAAGAGAGGGATTGTTGCCTTTGCAATTGCGGCAATGGTTGGCCTTATGCCCCAGCCGTGCCACAGACAAAGCAGATAATCTCCTCCTTTTTCGTCATCTTCTTGCCTTTGAGCTTGTTCTGGGACTGATTCTTGAACCTTTATTTCCCACTATGTAGCACTTGTGACCTCCATTTGATGAGCCTGGACTTGAGCCTTTCTTGTAACATCACCGGCTCTAGCACGCTCTTCAAAATTAATAGCTGTTGACAACTCATTGAGAGTCAAGCGCTGCTTTATATGTTGGTGAGCAGTAACAAAGTCACGCCATAAGAGTGGTAACTTAGCCAGGATGACGTCTACTTGGAACTTCTTTGGTAGGATATAATCGTACTGACCTAAGTCACATAATTGAAGCTGCTCCATCACCGACCGTCCCTCAACCATCTTATAGTTCAAGTAATTGGCAGTTATCAATGACTCATTCCCATTATCCCCTTTGGAATATATCTCATCTAGTTCGTCCTAGAGCTGCTTGGCATCTTTAAAGTTAACGTACACGTCGAACTGCCTGTTGGATAAAATGGCTAACAAACAAGTCAAGACTGAGTTGTTCGCATCCTCCCATCGCATCATTTTAGGAATTTTCAATAGGAACAATGGAGGATTCTAAATGACCCAAAAGAATTTGACATCAGTCAGCTATAGATTCGTCGTTACGGCGTAAGTTTTTAAAATAATCGCGGAGTCGCCGGTTTTTCAGTAAATCGCGGGAAGGGAAAAATAAAAATTGTGGAACAGTGTAAAATGAATAAAATCAATTAAAAATTAATTAAGAAAATTCAGAGTGGGTTGCCTGGGGAGTGGGCCGACCGCCTTGGGCCAAGGCCCAAGGGGGGTGGCCGCACCCCCCCCCCCCCCCCCTTAACCTAGCCGCCCCCCTTTTTCTAACCTAGCCGCCCTCCCCCTCTTCCTCCACCCCTTGGCCGCACCCTGCCCCTCCAAAATTGCGCCTCCCCCTGCTGCTGCCATTGGTGCCAAGGAGAAAAAGAAAGGGAAGAGAAGAAAGGGAAGAGAAGGAAGAAGAAGAGAAGGAGGAGAAGAAGAGGGGTGATCCCAAGGGATCATCTAGGTAATTTTTCCCAATCCCAAACCCTTCTGTTTTTAGAGTAATTAGGGTTCTTGGCACTGAATTTGAAGGGAATTAACAGATTGATTGCCGATTAGAAATTACCTGCTGTCTGCCTGTAGATTAATTCGCGCAGCGTGTTTGTTTGCGCAGATTAGACCCATGAAACGATTTTTCCTGTGGATATTCCCAAAAGGCAAATTGTAGAGGACTTCGATACCCATCTCCTGTACTTTTTTCAGAATTTTTGGCCACGGGATCTGGGCGTAACAGGGTCGGTAGTACCGCTGTCTGTCTGGGGTGCAGATTGGGACAGACTACTGTTCAAGTGTGAATTAGGGGTAGTAAATGATTTTTATGATTTTGGTCGCAATTGATAAAAATGTAGGGAATTCAATAATCTAACTGCTGTATAAAAATCAGAATTTTGGATCCTTGTATTGTGGTTGGGACGCGTTAGAATATTGCTGTCCAGATTGCCAGAACAGAGAACTTCCTCTGTTTTGTGCATTAAGTTACATCTAGCTATGATCAAAATAAAAATATGTGATCTACATGAAAAATTAAGGAATTTAAGTGAGGAATCCAGAAATATATCATTTACTGTATTTGGCTTAATATTGTTAAAGATACAAAAATATTAAGCAGCGCTGCTGCAGTGGGTAGATTTTTGAATCGTTGTAGGACCGAAATGGCAACAGAGGGGGGTGAATGGTGCCTTCAAACTTCCCCGAGTACTTCCACCAGATCTTCTTCTCCGATAGCTAGAGAGCTATGAAGAAGCTAGTTCTCTGCTGTCGATATCTTACTGTGATCGGTCGATTCTCTGTTGTGGTCGGAATGATCAAACCCAGTTCCAGAGGAATCGAGATCCAGCAGCAAGAGAGACCGACAAGAATGGTGAACAGAAAATATTGCACGATCGAGCAAAGATTCCTCTGACCACTCGTTGCTCTCGGAAATAACTTGACCAAATGGTCTTGAGTACGATTTCCAGTTCAGAGCAGGAGGAAACAAGTCAGCTAGAACTCTTCTCAAATCAAGAAGACCAGAGTACAACTAAGAATCAGCTTCTCATGCATACAAGAAAAGGATAACGCAGAGAAAGCACAAACAAAACAATCAAACACCTCACAGAACAGAAACTCAACATAGAGGAAGAGAGATGATATGATTGATCATGGAGGTTTCTACAGCCACTCCATCGGAGGTACAAGAGCAACCGTGCTCTACCCAGAGACAACTCACACAAATAGAAACGAAATACTCAGAGTGACTCAGGAACAACCCCACCGATCACCCGAGCTCTACCTCTCTATTTATAGCCTCAAGCTACCAGGGGAGAATCCGTTAACCCCAACTAACACCGGGTTTTACCACTCTCTTTACCCAACAGTGACAACGAGCTCCAGTGCTTTACCCGTTACACCCAACGGCTCCACTGCTTTGCCCGTTAGCGCCAACAACTCCAGTGCTTTCGCAGAGACACAGCTTCCCTTTGCAGCTTTCCGCATTTCTCCAAAATGCCACTTCGCTGCCTTCCCGGAAGCTTCCTCCTGCCTTGCCGATCACGCTTGCAACCACCTCACAGACTTCGTCGTCTTTGGCATCTCCCAGCCGATCACGACCTCAGCACCCCCGTGCCTAGTCTCGACCATCCATGCCTCACCACAACTAGTCTCAAAGTCCTGCAAACCATCACAGACAAGCAAGCCATTACATAGCACCGCTCACAATAGTATCCAACCACTTGAGCCAGAAAACAGAGCTCAAATCATACTCTTACCAAGTCGTATACCACCTACGACCAGTCGAAAAAAGAGAACAATGAATGCACACGATATACGACCACAATATCAAGCCATACAACCAGATACAAAGAGTCTACGATCATCGCTAACTTGCTACGACCACCCACAACTCGCTACGGCTTTAACGCCCAAAGTCTACGACTTCAACCCAAGTCGTTACGACCGATCGAAAAGATAAACCAACAAATGCACAAGGTCACTGACTTCATCACAAAGCCCTATGACCAAATTCCAGCTCAAATGGTCAAGTCTGCAGGTCATACGACCGATTCCAACTGCGTGCGAGCACGTCCGACCACGCCAGACTGCTCTACGACCAAATCCGACCGGTATCGAGTACAACCGACCGGCTACGACCACAACCGACTGAGTCTGACCCCGACCCGACCTCGTTTGACCGCTTCACAACATGGTCGAAGTCCACCGCCTTCCCACGTGGTCGCAAGCTCAAGTGCCGGCCCCCGACCACGGTGGTCGAAGCATCGACTTCCGACCGCAGCTCTCAATAACGTAGTCGTAGAGTGCCGACTACTCACGTGGTCGAACGCCCGAGCGCCGACTTCCGACCACAGCTCTCAACAACGTAGTCGTAGAGTGCCGACTACTCACGTGGTCGTAGATGGCTCGGCTGGCTTCTGATAGCGCACAACGTGGTCGTACGGGACATTTCGACCATGACCAAGATACAACTAGGGCAGAAACAGTCTTAAACTTCCCTGGAGACCTACGATCACGGCCAAACATGGTCGTAACCTATTTCGACCACGACCAACGTGGTCGTGCTGGCCTTCGACCACGGCCAACGTGATTGTAACCTACTTCGACCACGACCAACGTGGTGTACTGGCCCTCGACCACGGCCAAACGTGGTCGTACTGCCTTCTGGTGCCCTTCGACCATGGCCAAAGTGGACGTAGACCCCTCGGGTGACCTTCGACCACGCCCACAGTGGTCGTAACCAATGCGCATGACTTTCGACCACGACCAACGTGGTCGTGTTAGCTGCAGAACACTTCGCCAGGGCTACGACAATGCAGAACTTAGCACAAACCTCAAAAACTAAACTCAATCTTCCTAGAACAAGAGTCAATTACTCATCACAACCATGGAGTGCCCTTCACATGGTCTCTCAATCGTTGAGCAGAGAGGATTGTGTGTGGGTTCGGGGTTCTAGCGACGTCTTTATTTTTTTTAAGTTGCACTTTATATGCTGTAGCATTGTGCTGAGAGATACCTTTTGGACATGTGGTTTTGCTCCTGATCGCTCGTGATTTGCTTCGCTTCGTCGGTAGAGGCAAGTAAACGTAGCGGATGTGCTATCGTTTAACCCGTTATACTTACTACTTGCAATTTACATGATTATCGTAACGTGATATGTTATGCCATGGTTGCCTGATTTCTAATTGAGGTTATGGTAGCAATTATTGATCAATTGATATGTTGGTTAAATTGCTCATAGTCATGTGGAGATTTTGTTAAATGTGCTAATGCGGAATATGAAAATAAACATGTGGTGGACATGTGGATGCGGATATGTTGTGAGCATGATGATGCTCCTTTGAGGTTGGAATTCATGTGGTTTATGATTATCATATCATTCATATCATATCATGACATTTGTATATGTGGATGTCGTCGCACCTAGCCGCGACCGTACCGGTACAGCATCGTATATTGCCGTAATACGATGCACACTCTTATCCTGCTAGAAAAGAGTGATGTGGAGCATAGCATGATAGCATCCATATGCATTGAATTGTGGATGGAATAATTGCATTCATATGCCAATTGATTTAAACTTTGAGTTATGATTCATGGAAGTCTGTGGTGGTTTATAATCGTGGACACAAATTGTGGATGTGGTTGTATGGAATCATAAATGATTATGTGTAAATGTTTGTAGTTTGAATAGCCTGTTAAATTGTTTGCTTGCTGAGATTTTTATCTCACCGTTGTTTCCCCCCTACAGGTGGTCTTTGAGCATGCATGGGAAGGATAGAGCGGCACCACACTGATGCACTTGGATCATATTTTTTTATGCTGTAATAAAGTTGAAAGGATTCTAGTCTCTTGCTTAGCTATCTCGTCAATGATTACTTCGACTTAATAATGTTAAACTTGTGAACTGTTCTCTTGGTTATTATGTTGGAGTCGATTATAATTATTGAATTGTTATCTCTATCCTGTTATCCCTTAGTTGCTTATGCTTCCGCTTATTCTATCTTGTTTAGAAATTATTGCCAGATTATTTTATCTTGTAATTTGGCTAGTTGTGGAGTGGTTTTAGTGGCATCCCAGGGTAATGTGGGTCCAGGGGTGTTACAAACATTTAAAGTTGACACTGTCAAATACTTTCGGCTTAACGACATCAGACGAGAAAGCCATTTCTTTAATATTTGGTTTTTTGGATTGTTGTAAATAATGTGGTTTCAGCATATATTCAGATTTAATTCCAGCAAAACATAAATGATTTAAAGCATAATTCCACCACCATTTAAACGACAAAATCAACATATGAATATGTAAATCTATCAATCCATTTAAATAGTATAATATGCTTAAAGCATAGAACATGTGGGCTATTAAAATCAGCATAAAGCTCATATTTATGTTTTTATTATTGTGCTCAGATGTAGGGTTACTCAAGATATAACATTGGCCTTCCTGCTACTATGGTCTATTATCTTCACTAATTGAATATGGCAAAATAGATTAAAACTTTGATCTCTAAATATCAGTTTACTAATCTAGCAAGCTAAATTTTAGTCTAATGACAACAATTTATACTTTCAGCCAATAGTAAAGTGATCACAAGACGACACTTCAATTAACCAACTAACTTGATAAACTCCAGTGTAAACAATCACAGTTTTAATAAGTTCAGTAATAAGCCGAATTACCTAACAAAAGGAGCATATATCATGAAATAACAGAGATCACAAAACAATATATCTAACTGCTTCAAAAGTAACTGACTACAAGACTAAGAATCAAATGACAGCAATAGCAATACTTTAGAGCTCAAGTTTGAACAATTCAATTTCAGTACATGACCATTATCATCATTGAGCTATCAAACCGAACCCACATAGTCTCTTTGCAATATCACCTAGTGCTAGAACTAATCAAGTTAACTGAAATTTCAGCTAGCACAACACATATGCAAAAATAAAGTAGAAATAAATACTATGATACTCATGAATGTGATGGCACTCAAGCCACCAAGATGTGCACAAGGCAAGGCACGCACTTAGTGCTATCTCAGAAACTAAACACCTCGCTATGCCACGCAAGGAGACGTGGTTGACAGAGATACAATGCTGGTCTTCAACCTTCAGATCACTGAAGAGTGAAGTCGAGGGTCAGGGAAGTTGCCGCACAAGACCAATAGGTGCTCCGACCAAGAGCACTCAAGAATACAAACTTCAACCTCAATTACTCCTTCCTCAAATCAGCACAAACCCAACCGAACTAGCCCTCTAGAGGAAAATCCCCAAACTTCCTCACTGCCAGATCTCAAAGGAAATGGCACAAGGAAACCGCACAGGAAAAATCCAGAGAAGGCGGTTCAGACTGCAATGAAGAACACGGCGGAGCAGCTGCCCTAAAACTCAAACCGAGACTCAGCCAAGAAGAGTAAGAGATTGAGGAGGAAGAAGACTCACTACAATCAATGCCAAAAGGAGGAGAGGGAGGCAGCCTTTTATAGGGGAGCGACGAGGCGGCAGGTGGGCTGTAGCCAACGGCCGGTGCTGAGGCGCTCGGGCCAGTGACACCTCCGGTGCCGCCACCATCTCCGCGAGACCCGACCGCCGGGCGAAGCAATCAAGCTGAGAACCTCCCCACCAACGTGCACGTGAGAGAAGGCCTTCGGCCTTATCTTCTCTTCCGTCCCACCGACAGGTGGGACCTCCTCTCTCTCTCTTCCTTTTTAAAATTAGAAAATTACCCAAATGCCCTCAAGAGTCCAACACTAAGTCTGTGGGCTTTCATGTTTACTCTTTGAGAACTGTTAAAACAAAAAGAGTTCACAGTGCATTTTTCACCTTTGGAGAGATGGAGCTCCAAATTGGGGGTGGGAATATCATCTTTGGAAATCTGAAAGTGCTAACGAATGGGCTACAGACTCATCTAAGAAGAAGTCTTCTCCCCGGCATCAACAGATGAAGAAACGAGTCTCATTTGCAACGCCAATCGTGAATTCTTCTTCCCCTGATGTCAAAGAAATCTCATTCCGCGGTGAAGGTTGGTTCGATTTTTGTTAAGACTTTTTAACGATCTTGGTATCGGAGGTTCTTCGTCTCAAACTCCGGCTAAATGCCGGCGGCCTCAGATGAATGATCAGGTTCACCAAGATAAGATTTTGAATTTTGGTCCGACTCCGGTTTCATTGCCTTCAGTTACTCCAAAATTCATTTCTGTTACTGGGGATAACACTGCTGTTACGTCCAAATTGATTTTTTGGGAATGTCCACGATGCTTGGGCCTGGGTCACACACTGCGGGATTGCACTCACCCGTAGCTACGGTCACATATCCAAAACATGTTTAAAGAAAAGGAAAAAAAACAGAAAATGACTTGGCTCCCCAAATCTAGCGGGAACAGTATCGGGTCGTCCCGGAATTGCCTTGATCCTCGCCCTGACTCTTCGTATCCCCGCATCAAAATTGTTTCCTCCGCTGCACCTTGGGCCTAGCTCCTCCTGGCTTATAGAACGGTTCGATTTTTAATTTTATCTTTTTTGGCTTTTTAATTTTTTATCTTTTTATTTCCTTTGTTCTTTTACATTATGTGTGTAATGATATAACTTTTTTTATTTTTTCATTTTAAAAAAAATTAATTACTCAAAAAGTAATAGCCGCTAGTCCGCTACAATACTTTTTCAGCCAGAACCTACATTGAGCATTACCCAAACTTCATCTGGAAATTTGAGGATTGGACACTATATAATATATGTATTCGAGGAATTGTCACTCATATCTCACTAACATATGACTATAGAACTTGCATATCAGTGAAACATCAAGTGACAAATCCTCAAATACACATCTTTACAATGGCAAATCCTCAATTATTCTAACTTCTCCTCAATCTTCATCACAACCCACCATGACGAATTTTGATATAATAAACCCCCATCGTTACGTCGCCGCGGGACTACAAGTAGAAGATGGTGGTCTTTCCTAGAAGCCCACCAAGAGCTCATGAAGACCACTCTATTGCAGTAGTGGAGCCAGCCATGCAACCGGAGCAGATTGGTTAAGCCATCCAAGAGATCAAAGCATTCATTGAAGATGAACTCAGGGTACGTGTTGTCAGCTGCTCTCCCCATCTCTTGGTAGTGGGTCTCTTCCAGCTTAGTTCTCCTCTACAACGAGATCTTGAACATGATGAAGTTTCAAACTGGCAGTCTTCTGCTTTTACTAGAGTTGGATGGGTTATGTTTCTAGGTTTTCCCCTAGATTACCTCCATTCACACTTCATATCGCACGCAGTTCCTAAGTTTGGAAAGTTCCTTCATTGGCAAGAAAATGATAGGGTAAAGGGGAGAGTGCTAGTTAAAGTAACAGCACAAAGCATTGAATGCATGCCCCGTCGGCTAGTAATCAAGACGGGCAATTCTAGGGGTGATCATGGTGGATTGTGGACAGTACATGTTTTGTTCTAAACACTGTTTCCTGATGCACTCGCTGAAGAAGACGACCCACCCATGCACAATGGGGGAAATCAGAGTTGAAATGGGGCACTATAATTTTAAATATGCAAATTTAACCTAAATTCAAGTGTTTTTTGAAAATATCAGTTTTAGGGTATATACCCATTAACAATTTAAATAAAACATATATCTTTAAAAATATACTCAATTTCAAAGTTTCGAACGAATTTGGATCATATGCTTTGCTGATTATATATATAATCAGTACATACCTACAATCAAACTATCATAAAAAAGACAACTACAATTGGAGTTTCAGTTTAAACTTATATGAACTAGTTAGTAAATTAATTAAACTCGACATTCAAAAAATCCAAAATTTTTACACACGATACATAGAGAAAAATCCATATTATCCAGGCGCCGCACACTAAGTATTTCATATACTCATCATTGCTATCTCATCACCATCATCAACGATCGGAGAAAATAAGAATCTAGCCCATTGTTTGAGGAGTACCACAAAAAGCACGACAACTAGGTCTCATTCCTCGGTTGATTGCTCATGGCATATTGATAGGTCATCATCATCAAAGTTATCATTATTTACATTGTAACTTTATTTATTGGTGCTAAGTCCTGCGTAGCTAAATAAGTGTAAACTTTGACCCATAAGTTCTCATTGGTTTTTCTCTTAAATAAATTTGTGCCTTATTAGTTATTCGCTATGTATGAAATGATATTTTATCGATGTTGCCACCGTACGACTAGCATGCCTCGAGACTAATGCAGTATACACGAGAGTTCGAATTTGCATATTCAGATCCCAATGGGGACCCTGACCTTAGATTTCGTCGGGGACAAGGTGACCCGACAGTGGGTGGCCGTGGGCTTGGAGGAGGGCAATGAGTGGCGGGGGTGACAAGAAAGAGGGTTAAGAGTCAGCAGTCGTGGATCCAACAGTGGTAGCCGCTGTAGGTAGGGTAGCAGAGCGGCAGTGATGGCGGCGGGAGGTGGAGATGCATCAGCGGAAGAGGAGGTGGGGTGACGGCAGAGAGGCTGTAGCGGCAAGGAGGGGTGCAAGGGGGCCTTACCAGTGGTTGGGCTACGACATGCAAGGTGGTGTCAGGGTGGGTGAAGGCAGAATGGCATTGGTGGAGTCAAGAGTAGTAGACAGGTGAGTTGGGTTGAATTATATGAAGGTGAGGGACGTGTGGACTGTTAAATCTAGATGTAATCTAATAGTTAAAAAATGAATCATCTTGTAGGATAAAATCAGTCAATTTTTTAGTGACACGTAGACTGCCAAAAAAGCTTTTGTGTCTAGGTCGGAACCTAAACCTATCAAGCTTCAGCTTATAACTTTTAGATTGTTCGTGAAAGAAAGTACGGAATAACAAAAACTTATATGTGATTTTAGTAAATATAAATGAAATTGCTATAATATGTATTATAATTAATTTATAGATTATATTTTTTAAAAAATAATTTTTTAAAAAGTTAGTTAATATAGAAAAACTGAAAAAAAGATTGTTGGAGCCGGAAAAAAGAGGCCAGCCAACCCGTAACTTGTGTTTTCGGTCCGGTCGAGCGCAGTCGACAAGGTCGCGCTGTTCGCCGTCCCGAGTTCTGACCAGACGTTTCCACCCCTCCGCTCGCTAGAAGATCTCTCTCACGCACAGGCGAAGTCGTCGAGGAGGAGGAGGGAGGGGAGCTAGGAGCGCGAGGGGATGGGGCGGGAGGTGGCGGAGAGCTGCGTGGACGGGGTAGTGATGGAGATGGTGGCCGCCTACTGCGGTCGCTTCTACGCCGCCAAGCCGGAGCTCGCCGCTCGCCGCATCGAGGCCATCGGATTCCAGGTCGGCCACCAGCTCTCCGAGAGGTAAAGATAGAATCTCTTTCTTGGATCTGTTGCTGTGCGTCTGCCCGATTCGTCATGCGAGCTCCCAGATCCGAGAATTTAATTGCCGATCCATCATGCGAGCGATCCTTCATATGGTTACTTTCGATGCGGTTAAATCTTGAAATGTTGCTTTTAGTAGTATGGATATAAGCGCTAGTTAACTGATTTGGTGCCAAGATCGAGCCTTGACCTCATCGCCCAGCAGTTCTTTTTTCGGGAATCTTACCTGGAATGAAATTTCCACCTTATTTTTCCAAACTGTCACTGCACTTAGATTTGCAGTAGCACTGGCGTAAAACGTCCTCATCCAAGTAGGCGGCTTGCCATCGAATTACAGTGGTTACATAATACTCTGAAGAACAGGCATAAAGTGCGATATGTCTAGTCACCTATTGAATTATAGTAAAAAGCTTGATTTTGCCCTTCACTAGATTGAACCAATTTGAGCGTGGATGACTATCTTCTCAAACAGGACAGTTATTGCACCAATTACTGAATTTTATATAACTTTGTAAGGCTAAATACTTTGAGTCTTCTCATGAATGCTATTGATGTGCTTACTATCAATATACACAATTTGAGCTCAATGCTGTGCGTGAACAATAGATCTGACAACTGAACGCCATCAACATCAATGCTCTATCTGGCAGTGTCACCACTATCAAAAAGAGCATGCATACCTGGCTATATGGAGTATTTTAGTTAATAAAACTACAACTCATTTTACTGTATGTTTGCCATTTAGTCAGTTGAGGGAGAATAGAATCTTAGCATTTTGGATTTCAGCATATCCTTTGAAGCAAGATGGAAAGGTTTGTATCACCTAGCTTTAGGGAACTAGCCAACATACTGGAGTTAATTACTCCCAGGCATTCATCTTGAATTGATGAGACATTTGCTAAACTTGTGGGGCTCCTGGTATGTTTAACCACAAATCCCTCGGCGAGCTGATATAATTAGTAAAGGAAACTTGAGTGAGACTTCGATTCTTAAGGAATGCAGCAGAGATTGACGATGCATCATGCCTGTTCAGCCAAGTTGTGAGAGTTGAGTCGCCATCCATGTATCCCACACATGTTTTCTCTTATGAACATGTATGACCATGATTGATGAATTTCTATGCTTATATTTTGTAATAATTGACGACCTTTGCGAATAGTTTTGTGCACACTGCACATAATATGTTAAAGAGCAGTGCTTCTATACTTTCCTCTTTAACAAGAGTAGCACTAATCTCAAAACAAATGAAGAGGTAAGTAATATCTATCCACCATTCATCGTGTTTTAAAAATTGTGCAAATCACTATTGAGTAAAGTATAGAAGCACCTCTATGTGAAATTGATGGATTTACTATATGTTGATGGCTACACGTTTGAACCCTTGAATAAAGAGCATTTCTTTGCCCTTTTCCTATGTCTTTGTTACATATACTGTGCTATAGTTTGACTTGACATAATGCTGTTTTTCTAGAATTTTTAGATATTTGTGAATTTTCCCCATATGAATTTTTTCATTGGTTTCTTTTTAATATTATGCTATTTTCATATTTTTAATTCTGTCAAAAATTTTCTTCCATTTTTTATAATTATGAGTATTCTGGATTTTCAATTCATTATGATAGATGATCAAATTTTGATATTACTTTACCAACATGGTCTCTGTTTGATTTTCCTAGAGCATTTCTAAGTGTTCCTGCATGCATCATCTTAAGCACAAGTTGTTATGCTCTGCAAATATATTTCTATATGTGTCCTTATTTTTTTGTGGGTGCAGCCTCCTGCGCTCATAGTGCTGCAAACTTGACCAAACTTTCTGTTCACATTCAGATACACAATGGAGCGTCCTCGATTTAGTGATCATCTTGAAGCAATCAAATTTATTTGCAAAGACTTTTGGTCAGAGCTATTCAAGAAGCAGATTGACAATCTGAAAACAAATCATAGGGTAACGAACAGGAAATCCGTACCTTATTTTGTTTTTTTGTGATAGAACTGACAATATGCAACTTTCAATATACAGGGTACTTTTGTTCTTCAAGATAACCATTTCCGGTGGCTTACACGTGTTTCCCTAGAACCATCTGCAGAGGGCATGGATGCAATTGAGAATGGCTCTGCATCATTAGGTGATACTGCAGCCCAAACAACAAGCATGCTTCTGTATTTTCCATGCGGGATAATAAGAGGTGCCTTGACCAACTTGGGAATTCCATGTACCGTCTCTGCAGACATGTCAAACCTTCCAGCATGTGAGTTGAGCCATTCTTTTTCATGACCTTCTACTGGATGGTATTGCAAAGATGCACTGTACTTAGTACATCAACTAATAAACATGTAGAGTGCATCTTCTCCAGAGCTTGTGGAGATGTTGGAGAGTTTGCTTTGTAACACACTGCACTTTCTTCTCCAAGTTGCAGGCTGAAATCCAGTGACGTGGGACTGTAGTTATATGAACCTAAGCACTTGTAGATTCACATATTCAAAACTAGATCACTTGTGGGCTAACTTGTGTATTCACATATTGAAAATTAGATCAATTTGTGGCCTAGGATGTGCTTTGTAACCATTAGTCATTATCGTGATGTGGTTATCCTTATGTCCATATGTTTCACTATCAGCACATAAGACTGCATCTTTGTATCACCAACATATTAAGCCCAATGGACAAGTGTGAGTGTGCAGATTAATATATACACATTTTCCTTTTGTTTTGTTCAACTAATTAATAGGTATTAGTTTCCTGTCTCCTTTTTTAGGTCATTTATTTAATTGGGAAAAAAGCATGTGAATAAATGTTCTCGATTGAGCTAACAAAAATGAAATTTTCGCTATTCATTGAAATATGAATGTAATATTCTATAACATGAGTATTTCAAATCTCCTATGGAGAAATGGTGGTTATATAATTTAATTGTTCCAGAAGAAAGTTTATTGACTCTTTAGTTAAGCTATTCCTTAATCTGTCAGCATCTGTTTTATGCATCTTTGAGGAGCACATTACTTTTCTGCTTTCAGTTTTATACTGGGAATTATAACATGCCAATTCTTTTTCGACAATTCTTATGACATGCCAGTTCATTTCATTTTTTTTATGGCTATTGCATAAAGTCTGCTTTTTCCAACTCTGACAATTACGTGAATTATCATATTTGACAGGTTCTTTCGTGGTGCGCATAAAGACATGAGCTGTGAGAAATAATGCAAGTACAATATGAAATGCCTGCTTGTGGCACAACTGGTTTGAACATTAAATGTGAGGGGTTCAAACATGCAATTATATTGTAGTGTTGTGCTGCGTTTTGTAGCCTCGGAAATACTCCATGCAGCCACTCGTTTTACTCTCTTGTTTCTTACTGGCACCTGTTTACTTGCTGTCTGGATGATATGCTTTCTGAATGATATTTTCCTTCTTCCCACCTTATGCCACATTTCAAATATTATTGTAATTCTGTGATGCTTGATTATGAACAGGAGATGACAAAATGTGATATGTGCTCCGGAAGAGTGGCTGTAGCTATATAATTTTGTTATCTAGAATCGTGGAGTAATTTCGTCTCTTGTACGCCATAACTGCATGCAAGCAAGCCTGTTAACATGTTTTAGGGAAAATTGTGGCATTTTAGGATTTGCTACACTCATTTGGCCTATGGGGTCAAGACATTGAGTGGCAAGTTTTTGCAGTGCTGGATTTTAAGTGTAGTCAATTGTGTCATAGACCTAGTACCCCAGTACTTGATACTATATTTCGATACGATTGGGACTCCGGGACTTCGTTCTAAACGTGGAATGCCTTGCGTGCAGGGGCCCTTCACAAGTGATCCAGTGGAAATTCAGGGACTCCAGAGGCGAAAGCTACATAACTGAGTTGCGATTGATATGCTGAAATTGAAATTATTTTCTCTCGTGAAGTAAGAAATTTTGCTGCATTCAGGCGACCTGCAGCTTTGCTACTAAAACTGTTCAGTAGAATTGAATTAAAACGTTAGATTAATTTGGACGCAGATCTGCTGACTTTAGCGAAGGAAAGTCACAGCGTGATTTTGCCCTTGTATTAGCCGTCTATCCATAATCAACCGTGCAGCATTATCTACTTTACTACAGATTGATTTGTTACTTTTCATTGCAAATCAGACAAATCTTTCTTCGATCTACCTTATCGCAATTCAGGAAGCAGTAATGATGCCAACTCTCCTGAGTTGCACTTTGTTGGGAACCTGGGTCTAGACTTAAAGCCTTGGCCCATAGTAGACACCTCACCATTAAGCTATATATAAAGAGATCCATTGGCTATTTGTACACACGAAAAGAGAAAGCAATAAAGAAAGACCAGGAATTCTCCCCCTCTGTCTCTGTGTTTTCAATCTTTTATTTGCATCATCTGTTATTGATCGTCTATTTGTATAGGAGAGGAATCGATCGGACTGGACTCACCAGCGACGGTTCCTCAACACGTTATTAGTACGAATCGCTCCATGGATCACAAGGTAATCATTCGCAGATTAAAATTGTATGTATCTAGATCGCTTTAAATTCCGCAGATTTCGCTTTCTAGATTATTTTCTATGGTGCAAATCTGCTCTAATCTACCGCTAGCAAACTTGAAGTCGCCGGCACAATATCGATTGATAGATTACATGAAAGAGTAGATGTTGGTTGCATTGTGATTGAAAAAAAAGAAAAAAAGGAAAAATCTCGCTCAGCCGATCGCATGCTGCCGGCACCGTACGGCCGCCGCGTGTGAGCGCCGCGCTGGCCCGAAGCCGCCACGCTTGAGATCGCCGTCGCCCACCGCCTGAAGCAATGGATGGAGTCGCTGAAGCCACGCTCGACCGCCACCTGAGGCCTCCCACACCGGACCGTCGCCTTGGCTCCCACGCCACGCTGTTGGCCCCGCACGGCCGCCCGCGCTGGACCGTCGCCTCGGCTCCTACGTCGCGCTGTCAACCCCGCACGGCCGCCCACGACGGACCGTCACCTCGGCTCCCACGCCGCGCTGCCGGCCCCACACGGCCGCCCACGCCCGCATGTGCCGCCACCGCTCGCCACAAGAGCCCCGGCTGCCCGTCGCTTCGGTGTAGCCACCCGCCGGAGTTGCTCGCCGTCGAGGTCGATCGCCCGCATGAGCCGCCGCCAGAAGAACAGGGATAGGGGAAACCCTACTTGTTGTAGCTACTGACCAAACAGTATAATAGGAGAGTAGTAGAGTGGTTGAGATGAATGGACAATGCTTGCCCCCTCTCCATGCGTGGGGCGTGTATATATTTCCTCATAGAGTATAATTACAACTTTGCCCTTACATACCCTTGTCTCTCCCAAGGGTATACAGGTCATTACATATATCATGTTAGGCCTTCCAATTCTCTAACAGGCCAGATGGGCTCAAGTGGGGGCCATGCCTACTGCAGGAGCTCTCATGGTAAAGGGCTTCTCACGGGCCGAAACCATGCCGCCGAGCCCTTTGGCCCCTTTCATCCGTGCGGCCTGTGATGCCTCTGATGACGGGTTGTGCGGGCCAAAATAATTTCGCTACCCACTTAAAGTCTTAACGCCCCTCCGCTTGAAGCCAGAACGTGCCTTGAGGCTAGCAGGACATGCGACGGAATTTACTGGCGCGTCATGCATTGTCAGTCGGCGTTTGACCATGGTCGTGAGGACTGGTTCGATGATGTTTGCACACCGAAGTCGAAACGTCCTTCGAACTTAGTGGGACACGTGACAAAATTGTATTTGCGCATCATGCTTTGTCAGTCGGTGTTCGACTGCGGTCGGGCGTGCATTCGAGGCGTCGTGGGACACGTGTGCGAGCACAATTGGGAGGTCGTGCGGCGTCAATTTCTGTCGATTGGGCTTCCCGATCATGGGGCAGCTGAACAGGCTTTAAAAGAGCGGTCGCCGTCGCATCACTGTTCGTCACTTTGCACTTACTGTATCAACACTGCTTTTCGTCACGGGTATACACCATCTTCCGCCGCCGTCCACCGCCGCACTTCTTCGCGTCATCAGCCGCGTCTGATCACTGGTGCCGTGAGAGGTTGACCCAGGAGGCCGTCGTCGCATACTGCTCGTCGTCGTCGGAAGGGCTGTAGCTAAGATGGCATGTGGTGTCGACTGTTCTCGCCGACCGAGCACTATTGCGTTTTTAAGCCGCAGCAACCCCCTAGCCGGCGCAGCTCAACGATGACTGAGATAGAGTACGAGTTAGTCGACCACAACCCGTCGTTGGTGAACAAGCGGTGGAGCGTGGCGAGGAAGCTTAATGGCGTCTGCTCAAACATGCTAGGGCAGAGCCTGGTGACAGAGGAGACCATTTGGTCTCTTCTGCGCGAGGGAAAACTTTCGGACCGCAGTGTGGTCCGTCTTCCCTCTACCAACAAGACGGAGCCACATCCCAAGGAGTTGGAGGCGGTGGTCTGCGTCGCTTACCTTGAGGCCGGACTCCTATTCCCGTCTGCACTATTCATCGACGAAGTGCTTTGGACGTATGGACTGGAGCTGGCGCACCTCACTTCGAACGCGCTTGTCCGCCTGGCTATCTACTGTTGGGCATCGCGGACGGAGACAGTGTGGCCTAGCGCTACTCTGTTCACGTTCCTCCATGATGCATGCTGCCAACCGAAGAAGCTAGACAGGGGGAATATTCGAACTTCGGGAGCCTTAACTTTGTGCTTCGTCCGTCATGCATGAAGCTGTTTCCGACGAATGTGACCCGGGCGAAGTGGGAGTCGAACTGGATGCGGAGGTGGTTCTACCATCGTGCGGAGGGTGGCAACAGCCTGAAGTGGACGGGCCATCCGATAGAGTTCAACACCTCACCTTCGGTGACTCTAGACCGTGACAACGAACACTGTGCATGGAGGCTGGTGGGGGTTGCCCTCCGGTTCAACATGTGGGACCTCGCGGAGGAGTTCCTGATGTTCGGGGTGGCTTCACTGGCCCACTAGTGGAGCGTGCAACCAGGGCCTACCCGCGACGACAGCATTCGTCCGACAGTGGCTTTGCTTCCGAGGCCTGCCGATCCAAGTCTTCTCTCACCCCTACTGTGCACGAAGTGATCGCTGTCAATTTGCAGTTTTAACCCTTCTTAATCACAGAGCTCCTCCTTCAGGATGCGGAGCGCGTTGCGACGGTGTTCCTTGGGTCGTATGTGGCCAAGGAGCACAGCCTTCGGGAGTCGATGACGGCGAACGTAGGGCTGATAAACCATGTCTGCGAAGCTCTTGGCATCCCTGTACCAAAGTGTCCCATGCCAATCACTAGCCGGGGTCACCCTCAGGATGGCGACGACAAGGAGGAGGCCTCGCCCCCTCGCCGAAGGGCCCGGTTGCCTGTCGCCCATCCAAGCTCAGCGGCCACCCTTCCCGAAGGACCCGCCGGGGCTGAGGCCGTGATGGTTACCAGCTCCAACCTTACGGAGTACGCGAACTCTGACCTGGAGATGGAGGTAGAGTGCGGCGCGACCAGCGACAAGGGTACCGCGAGCGACACGGCGATGAGGGCATTGTGTACCGCGGACCTGACGCTGACGTCGCCGAATGCGAGGCATCGTCACCTACGCCAGCTGCGGGGGCCAACGAGGTACCCTCGGAGGCATCGAGCGCGAAGCGTGCCCACACAACTTCGCCTGCGGGAGCAAGCGAAGGGTTCCACGTGGTGGCGGTGGCACTGTTAGAGTCTGACTCCGAGGCCGAAGCCGCGGTTCGAAGCGGAGTCCGCCGCATGGGATGGTGGCGATGCCCCCACGATTGCTCCCATGGACGTAGGCGTGGCTTCACACCGACCTTCACCGCTCCATGATGCAGGTAAAAACATGTCGGGACCCCGGATCTCTGAATCCAGACCCTCTGTGTATTACAGCACTAGTCCCAGATTAAATCTAGTGCACACAGTCAAACAGAAATGATTACATAACCAACAACATTTAATACAATAGTAAAGAGTACAGACAGGAAGGTCTCTTTATTACAACTGAGGTTTCAAGATCTCACACACTCACAAAACACAGCGGAAGCAAAAGATAAATCCAGCGAAGACCCATCAATACGCCACAGGCAATTGACTGGGGAAGCGCAACCTAGTACTCCGGAAATCCTTCGTCGAATCCACACGCGAAGTAGTCGTAGTCTCCCTCGTGAGCTTCATATTCCTTTGAGTAATATTTTTGAGTGCAACATGTGAGTACATAAAGTATTCCGCAAGTCTTGGGAAAGAATGCAGTAGATGCAAGGCTTAACAAAGGAGGGCTATATGGTTCTTTTGCGCAAAGTAATGTTTTATTTTAAATAACATTAAATATTTTCGAATGCATTAATTTAACAAAGTAATTGTTTTACCTGAAACTAATAAGCATATTATAGTGAAGGTTCTATCCACCAACACTAATTAACCAACTCTAACCGTTAAGTTTCAAAACATCGGGTTCCATCCACCCGCACTGGCTCCAACCGCCAGGATACCCTTCTGAGAGTTCCCTCCACTCTCGGAATACCAAAATTTTTGTTATTAAAACCAAAACCAAAGATCTATCTGAGAGTTCCCTCCACTCTCGGAATACCAAAATTTTTGTTATTAAAACCAAAACCAAAGATCTACCATGTGAATGCATTCCTTCACCGCCCTTGACCGTGGGCACGGCTATTCGAATAGTTTGACACTCTGTAGAGATTGTACAACTTTACCCCCAAGAGATAAATTATCTTAATAGTCACCACGCTTCCTTTGGCATGAGCACAGATAAAATATCAAAAAGCCTTTACCTCACTTTAGTCTAGCTAGACACCACCCGCTGAGGTTTCACCGCTGAAGGGTTAAATCCACTCAGTCAGAAGCCCCCTCTTGCGCCATATGAGCACAGTAAATCCCTGTCCCTCACTATGAATAACCAGTAAATCCCTGGCACCTACATTCCACTGGTGGCACCTAAACTAGACTATCGTAAGTTAATCAGCTAGGTCGTACCCATATAGACTTGGGGTTGCACAGTAATGCTCAGTCTGGATAATCACAAGTGTCAGTCCTTAATTGACTAGGGCGGAACATACACTTTACAAGATCTCGTGCTTACCACACCAATCCAAACCAACCATCCGCCCCGGTCTAAAACAATTTTTACATTTTAATTTATTTTAAAAGAACAGTGGCAACACCAATCGCCACTAAATTCCGAATACAAAGATTATTGTAATGAAACATAATTTCTCATTTCAAGATTACAAAGGTTAAATAGCATGACTAAGCATTTTACTACCGTTCTAATATTTGTCAAAGATTTAATAATAATCTCATTATTGAGACAAAGAAAATCCTAAGGTTACAAAGGTACATGGCATTCAAGTTCAATTGAGGGCATAACAAGGTTGGATTAACTAGTACCTTAAGATAGAAACTAATGTTTTTATGTAATTAGCAATGCAATTAAATTTAAATTAATAATAAAAAAACATTTTTCAAACATAGGTACAAAATTTTCAAAGGAGACTTGTCTACTTGTGTGCTATTTAGTCCCTCTTGCTGCGGCTCGACAAATTCTTCGGCAACGTCGGGTTCTACGCGCGAAACGACAAAACAAACAAACAAATAAATACAAATAAAATCACAAAAATATAAAATATGTACTGCAAGAAATTTTATGATTTTATACGAATTTAGAAATTTGAATCACTGGATTCGGAGTTCGGACGACGGAGAACGAGCGATTGGAAGTTTGAATGAATTGGAAATTCCAGAAAATGCAAAACCGAGAGAATATTCTCTGGAATCTTATTTTTGGCTGATTTTTGGATATTTTTGAGTGTATGACGTGTGGGGCCTGGCTGTCATTGAGTAGAGATTTTTTTTAATAATATATGACAAGTGGGTCCCGCTTGTCATTGACTAGAGGTAGAAAATGGCTAAGGGCTAACCGAAAAATATATGCCTTGCCCAGGATTCGAACCCACAACCTCTCACATGCTCTAGCTTGCCTCCACTAACCAAGTGAGCATCTATTCTATTGTGACAAAGAACCATTACAAAGGAAAGAAAAAGCAAAGAAGATGCTATTCTTTGATGAAAACAACCGAAGCATATAGAGAGGTTGCGGTCATGGAGAAATGGAGGGCCTAGGGAGAGAATAGAGGGGCGGCGCGGGAAGGGGAGACCGAAGGGGTGCGGCTCTTACCGGCGGCGGCTCGGGAGATGGCCGGAGAAGGCGGCGGCAGCGTGGAAAAGCGGCGGCGCGCGCAGGAGAGAGAGAGTTTCGGCGGCGGCGACTTTTGGCGGCACGGGCGGCGGCCGAAAGGTGGAGGAGGTGCGGTGGGGAGAGGGGAGACCGAAGGGAAGAAAACCGCGCATGGGAGAAGGATTTATAGGTGCAGAAAGAAGAGGAGCGGCTCTAATGGAGGTGGAGAGAGAGGGCTAGAGGAGGAAGAATGTGAGGTAGAAGAAACATATGACATGTGGGGCCCATGCGTCGGTGAGAGAGAGTGGAAGTGAAGGGGTACCGGCCGTCGGATGAGTGACAAGTGGCAAGTGAGTAAATTAGCCCCATTGGATTTAAATGAAGGGGTAAGTGGCTATGGATGGCTAGAATTAGATCAAGTGAAGGGATGGATTTAATCTGAGAGCGACACGTGGCAAGCTGAGATTAAATTGAGTTTTATTTTCAGATTAGTTTTCAGAAAATACTAGAAACACTATAAATACTTAGAAAATAATAATTAATGTCTGAAAATTCCAGAACACTCATAGAATATTCCTGGAGCTATTTTAGACTTAAGAAAAATATTTTTAATTCAAATTTGCCTTTAATAATTTTATAAAATACCTTTTTGACTTTTAAAATTGATTTTTAATTCCATAAAATTCTCAAAAATTCTATAAGATGTTTTAGACTTACTAAATATATTTTCAACTTAAAGTTGGTCTTTTAATTTTTATAAAAATACCTTTTTAGCTTTGAAATTTATTTTAAAAACCTAGAAATTTCTGAAAAATTACTATAATTTCAGGGAAGCTTGGGAAAAGCAAAACTAAACTCTTTTTGGCTTTAACAAAATATTTAAAGTACATTTTATTGCTCTAGGATTTGAAATAAAATCCAGATAAACCCAAATAAATCCCAGAAAATCTCAGAAAATCGAAATAAAATTCAAATACTTTAAAATAATTAATTTGAAATAAAATTTTTACAGAAAGAAAAATTTTGGAATGTTACAAAACAACTCATTTTGTTCTCGCGACTTCGCGACTTTCCCCGATCTACTCGCTGACACCGTCGTCGGCATCAGCGGGCACGCGATCTCCGGGACGTGCACAAGGCTCCAGCGATGGGAGCGGCTGCAGAGGGTCAGGCGTACCTGCCCTGGACGTGTCCTCGATGTTCGCCCCCGCAGATGCCGTTGGAATGGAGGCTCGACGCATGACAGTGGCGGACTTCATCCCTCAACCGGAGGTGCTGCAAGTCTTGCAAGGGGCCGTAGACTGCGCGGACACTGGCTTGGATCAGCGAACACTGTCATCATGTGGACCAGAGCACATGGAGGGCACTCTGGAAGCTGCGGAGATAAGGGTAACCCACTCTTTGATCACACCCACCTTCACAGCTATATCGCTAACTACTGCATTGTACAGGCCCTTGCCCTTGTGCGCGCTTTGCAGGCGGCCCGAGCTTGTGAACGGGGTTGCCTGGAGGATCAACTCCACGCGGTGGAGCTAGAGGCTGCCGCTGCGTGGTAGTCTGTGGAGGAAGCCCACGCCACATGTGCCTCTAAGGATGAGCGCATCCACTTCCTCGAGATGGAGGGCGCGAAGGCGATCTCGGATGCGCATGCTCTGGTGGAGCAGACCCAACGCCTGGCCTCCAAAGAGCACAAGGCCTGCTATAGAAGATCGCCTCGCTCGAAGAGGAGAAGGCCCAGCTAGTTGCTGCGATCGAGGAGAAGGACCGGGCGCTAGGCGATCGATGGAGGCTTTAGGGAATGCACTCACTGATCTCTCCGTCGTGATGCCACCTCGCACGTTTGGGCCCGAGGATCTGTCGAGGACCCTTCGAAGGGTCGGGGAGGCGTCTGCCCTCGCACTAAGTGCCGCGCGCTCCTTCGGTAGCCACTATTCACTGGTGATGACCGAGATTGTCCTCGGCCTCCTCCACCACTGGGGCTGCTCCCACGTTGGGGAGCTGGCTACTCCGCAGCTAGAGCTGCCAGCCGGAAGCTGGGTTATGTCCAGGGCGGTGCACGCGGTCTGGCGCTTTGTACGGGCGTTCCACCAGCAAATTTGGGACTACATCGATGTGGCCGCAACGAAGGTAGCCATGAGGCGAGGCCTGCAAGGTGTCATCGAATTTGGGGCCTAGCTAGACGAAGTCCCGCATTGTGACGAAGGTGGCACCGCCGGCTCCGAACACTGCATCGACCCACAGGTGTGACATCGAAGGTCCGCGCCCGCACATGTAGCCTATTTTATGTACCCCATGTCGATGTTTTGTAAAACGGTGCTTCATGCCTCCACCCTTTTTGGCAATGTAATAAAATTTTTGAAGTTCTTCTCATATCTTTGTAGTTTAGGCGAGCAAGTGCTTGATAGGGGCCGCTTGCTAGTTTCGGACCTTATTGTCCTACGGCGCCTTTGACACTGGGGATGGGCAGAGGATTCTCTACGTTTCTAGGAAACACGACATTTGATGGGGGAGACTTCAAGATGAGAATACATTAAAGTAGAAGAGGAGTCGGACGAGTAGCGGTTTTAACCAAGGCCGAATGGATGTACTTGTAAATACTACCCCTCGCACATTTAATGGAAGCATTACCCAAGGAAAACATGTGCTCCTATCTCCCTTTTGTGATTATGCTCACTTCGATAACACTTGTCGTGGCAGGGAGTGCTCAGGAAGACGATCGATAAGTACGACTTCGGGTGTGAAGTGAGTGTCGCAGGCTTTGTCCTCCAGCACGTAGCGCGCAATATGTGCAATGTAGGGTAGGAACAAAGGGTCGACACGGCCCTCCTCATTTTGCGATAGTAGGCGCGTGCTCTCCGTTCACGACCCTTCGAAGAGGCGGCAGCGGAGCTGGCGGCCAGACGAAGTATACGCGCGAGCGCTCCGTCCCTTACCATTCGAAGTGGCGGCAGCGGAGCTAGCGGCTAGGCAAAGTAGATGAGCGAGTGCTCTGTCCCTTACCTTTCAAAGTCGCGACAGCGGAGCTAGCGGCTAGGTGAAGTAGACGTGCAAGCGCTCCGTCCCCTACCATTCGAAGTGGCGATAGCGGAGCTGGCAGCTTGTGCTGGACACACAACAATATTGTTGCTCCGTATCGTGCGACGGAAAAGGTACCAGCATGCCGTTGTTTACTCCAAAGAGTGCACGTGGAAGCTTACCCTCGTGGATCTTATTTATGCTCCAGGGTCTGTGCGTGGAGACACAATGCTATCATACGCCCCTTCTTTTTTGTGCTTCGTAGAGTTGCCCAGGACGGCTAAGTTCCTAGTGCTTTATACTCCATGGAGTACGCCGAGGCATGAGGCCGTCGCGTGATTTTTTACTCCGTAGAGTTGCCTGGGGTGGCTAAGTTCCCGGCGCTTTATACTCCACGGAGTACGCCGAGGCGCGAGGCCGTCGTGCGATTTTTTTTATACTCCATAGAGTTGCCTAGCTAGGACAGCTAAGTTCCTGATGTTTTATACTCCGCAGAGTATGCCGAGGCGCGAGGTCGTCGCGTGATTTTTTTTATACTCTGTAGAGCTGCTCGGGATGGTTAAATTCCTGGCGCTTTATACTTCGCGGAGTACGCCGAGGCGCGAGGCCGTCGCACGATTTTTTCATACTCAGTAGAGTTGCCCGGGATGGCTAAGTTCTCGGCGTTTTATACTCCGTGGAGTACGCTGAGGCGCGAGGCCGTCGTGCAATTTCTTTATACTCCGTAGAGTTACCCGGGATGGCTAAGTTCCCAGCACTTTATACTCTACGGAGTATGCCGAGGCGCGAGGCCATCGTGTGATCTTTTTATACTCCGTATGGGCCTTACAATTCCTTAACAGGCCGGATGGGCTTAGGTGGTGGCCACTCCTACTACATTGCCCCTCCCTCTTTGAGCCGGCTAAGCGGACCGAATGGGCCGAAAGAGAGAAAAAAGGGGAAAAAAGGGGAGAGGGGGCTGGCGCCAGTAATTTTGCAAAAATGCCCCCAGATTCTAGAAATTATGAAAGGGTCCTCAAAACTTTCAGACGGGTCCTGAATTTTGCAAAAAGGCCCTCGAAGAATCAGAAAATTACACGAAAATTTTCTCTGAATTGAAAATTTGCATATAGGCTATCAAAAAATTCATATTCTAGCATAATAGGGCCTCGGAAATTCAATTCTTGAATTATTTTTAGCATTTGAATCATGTTTAGTATTGTCATTATTATTTTCTATGTTTTTCTGTAGGATCGAAAATGGCAACAGAGGGAGGGTGAATGGTGCCTTCAAAAACCGCCCCGAAGTATCCACACACTTCTTCTTCGATAGCTATAATAGCTATGAAGCAAGAATGTTCAAGCTCACTGGAAATCTACATAAATCAGAAACTAAAGCGAGACAAAGAAATTAAAACAGATCAGAGAGCAGCAACCAGGGGCCAGTCTGACCGCACATGGTTGGCCGGTCTGACCACCAGTGCTTGGTCGGTCTGACCGCCAGTGCTTGGCCGATCTGACCGCCGGTGCTTGGACGGTCTGACCGCCATTGTCCAGCTTGGGGCAATTCGCTCGAATGTGGTTGGAGCCACCACAGTCAAAGCAAATCATGAATCCTCCTCTCTTTTTGTCCCTCACTCTCTTGTATGCATGAGAAAATTTTCTGGCTAAGAGGGCTAGTTGGTTTTCTAGGAGCTGCTCTAGTTGATCATCGCCAATTTCACACAGAGCAGTAAGAGAGAATCCAGAAACAATGTCAGAAGAAGATCCAGAGGCAAGACTGGGATCGGTGACCAAAGCCATCGACTGTGACTTCGACTTGCGAGAGACAATGTCAATCTCGTGAGTCTTGCGGCATGAATACAATGCATCAAGAATCAAAGTCGAAAGATCAGTCGTGTCCTTGATGGTGGTTACATTCATCTCCCAAACTCGCAAATCCAGGGCCGCAAGCATCTGTCGAGCGTTGTCTGAGTCGGGGTACGTGCGACCGACCGCTCAGAGGTTGCTCAAGATCTTGTGAAACCTCGCAAAGCACTCATCCAAGTACTCTCCAGCGAGCATTTCAAACTTGTTGTAATCTCGCTTGTACCGGTCCTGTTGGTAGGAACCTCCTTGGGATGGCCCGATCTTCACGACAGTAGGTCGAAGAACCGAGGATAACTTGCTGCGAACAGCGGGGTAACTAGCTTTATACCTGCCAAGGTTGGATGCGACCAAACGACGGGGAGAGAGACACCGAAACCTTGAGGACTTCGACTCGATCTCCGAACGACCGCAGAACCACAATCCGGGACTAACCCACACAAAAGGCCCGAAAGCCTAGAGCACGAATTAGGGGATCCCAAAGGGATCTCTTCACGAGTCCAGGAAGAACAAGGAAGAACAATGGTATGAGTAAGACACTTAGCAGCTCGGCTGCAAAACTATGGTTTATCAAATGATTCAAAGCTGCCAATTGTTTAGATACAAGGGGTATTTATACTAGGAACAACCCTCCTAGTTGAGTGTGAAAAGGAATTGGAATTTCTGAAGGTAGGCTAGGTGAAAGGTCTCCACGAGATGAATTCCCGAGGAGGTCTCGCGTGACTGTTAGACTTCTGAGCAGTCTCCACTAATTCGATCATAACTTCTTATTGGAAAGTCCAAATGACGTGGGGTTTGTTGCATTGGAAACTAGACTTGATAAGCTTTCCATCAAGTACTCATGGACCCCCAGAGCCTTCGGAAAACAAAAGTTATGGTTGCTTCTTTGTGGCTGTAGGTGCGGTCAGCCAGGTGGTCTGATCGTAGCATTGTGTTTGTTCCTCATGCCAAGTAGCTTCCTCCGCTTCATGTGTAAACCTAAGTAACATCAATGTAGAACATTTAGGTAGTATAACATCCTGAGATATGTTGAAATCAAAATCAGCTAGGAATGAATTCACCTGTTCTTGTATTTTCTTGGCACGACTTCGTGTAAGTGGACCTTGATTTGTATCCTTTATGCTTGATGGTGAATAGTTGATATGTGATGGAACATGCTGAGCTGGGATGTCCTCATCATCCTCCCCCTCTTGAAAAGGAGTCGTCCTCGACTCTTCTGGTCCAAAGAATGGAGACAGATCGGAGACATTGAAGGTTGGGCTTACACCATACGTACTTGGAAGTTCAATTTCATATGCATTGTCATTGATCTTGCGGAGCACTTTGAAGGGACCATCGGCACGTGGCTGCAGCGTGCACTTGCGTTGTTCAGGGAAACGGTCCTTGCGCAAATGCACCCAAACTAAGTCTCCTGGTTCAAATAACATCTTCTTACGCCCCTTGTTGGCACGTTTCATGTACATCTTGGTCATCTTTTCTATGTTTTCTTTTGCTCGATCATGAAGCTTCTTGACAAATTCTGCACGTTTGCTTGCATCAAAATTTACACGTTCCTGCATAGGCAAAGGCAAAAGATCGATAGGAGCAGTAGGTTTGAAACCATATACAATCTCAAATGGACAAAACTTAGTGGTCGAGTGTACTGCCCTGTTGTATGCAAACTCCACGTGAGGCAAGCTTTCCTCCCATAATTTCAAATTTTTCTTGAGAACAGCTCGCAGCAGTGTCGACAATGTTCGGTTCACAACTTCAGTTTGACCATCAGTTTGTGGATGGCATGTCGTAGAGAACAGCAATTTTGTCCCAAGTTTTCCCCATAAGGTCTTCCAAAAGTAGCTCAAAAACTTGGTGTCACGATCTGAAACAATGGTCCGTGGCACGCCATGAAGTCTTACAATTTCCCTGAAAAATAATTCAGCAATATATGAAGCATCATCGCTCTTATGACAGGGAATGAAATGAGCCATCTTGCTAAATCTATCAACCACAACAAAGATTGAATCCCTCCCCCTCTTAGTTCGAGGTAAACCAAGAACAAAATCCATTGAAATGTCTTCCCAAGGTACACTAGGAATAGGTAGAGGGGTGTACAAGCCATGAGGGTTCAAACGGGACTTAGCTTTGTGGCATGTTACGCAGCGGAGAACATGTCGCTCAACATCTCTTCTCATCTTAGGCCAAAAGAAGTGATCAGCTAGGACTTGCTCGGTTTTCTTGGCACCGAAGTGTCCCATAAGTCCACCAGCATGAGCTTCCTGCACAAGCATGAGACGAACAGAACAATCTGGAATGCAGAGTTTATTAGTCCGAAACAAAAACCCATCATGCAAATGGAATTTTTCCCAGCCCTTGCCAACACAACACTTGGAAAATGGTTCAGCAAAATATGAATCAGTAGCATACAAATCTTTGATACTTTCCAAACCAAGAAGTTTAGCATCAAGTTGTGATAGTAAAGCATGACGTCGAGACAAAGCATCTGCTACAACATTATCCTTTCCCTTTTTGTACTTGACAATGTAAGGAAAAGACTCAATGAACTCACTCCATTTTGCATGTCTTCGGTTCAGTTTTAGTTGGCCTTTAAGATGTTTCAAAGATTCATGGTCTGAATGTATTACGAATTCTTTAGGCAAAAGGTAGTGTTGCCATGTTTCCAAACTCCTCACAAGAGCATATAATTCTTTATCATAAACTGAATAATTCAGAGTTGGACCACTTAGCTTTTCACTGAAATATGCAATAGGCCTTCCTTCTTGCATGAGCACACCTCCAATCCCTACACCACTTGCGTCACATTCAATTTCAAATGTCTTACCAAAATCCGGAAGTGCAAGGAGTGGGGCTGTTGTCAACTTCATTTTTA
Organism: Dendrocalamus latiflorus; assembly: GCA_017311315.1. Lineage (NCBI taxonomy): Eukaryota > Viridiplantae > Streptophyta > Magnoliopsida > Poales > Poaceae > Dendrocalamus > Dendrocalamus latiflorus. Next base: position 26,757,126 of record CM029626.1, read on the forward strand.
ACTCTGCAAATGCCTTCTCTTGTGCTTCTCCCCATTTGAAAGGCACTTCTTTCTTTGTCAAGTCATTGATTGGGGCAGCAATGGTACTAAAATCTTGTACAAACCGACGATAGAAGCCAGCAAGGCCAAGGAAACTTCGCACTTGGCTCACATTTTGTGGAGTCACCCACTCACGAACAGCTTTGATCTTTTCCTCATCCACCTCCACACCTTGACCTGAAACAACAAAGCCAAGAAAGACTACCTTGTCGGTGCAAAAAGTGCACTTGGCAAGGTTAGCATACAATTGTTCCTCACGCAGGACAGCAAGTACACATTGGATGTGTGCAACATGTTCATCAAGTGACTTGCTGTAAATCAAGATATCATCAAAGTAAACAACAACAAATTTGCCAATAAAAGCTCTAAGCACATGATTCATCAATCTCATGAAAGTACTTGGTGCATTTGTCAATCCAAACGGCATCACCAACCATTCATACAACCCAAATTTGGTTTTGAAAGCAGTTTTCCACTCATCTCCCTCTCTCATTCGGATTTGGTGATAGCCACTTCTCAAGTCAATTTTTGTGAAAATGATAGCACCACTAAGCTCATCAAGCATGTCATCCAGTCTAGGTATTGGATGTCTATATCTTATTGTTATGTTATTGATAGCTCGGCAATCAACACACATTCTCCATGAGCCATCTTTTTTTGGAACTAAAATAACAGGGACAGCACATGGTGAAAGACTTTCCTGCACATACCCTTTTTTGATGAGTTCTTGCACTTGGCGCTGAATTTCTTTTGTTTCCTCCGGGTTGGTGCGGTATGGAGCTCTGTTAGGAAGTGAAGCACTAGGAACAAGGTCAATTTGATGCTCGATCCCTCTCTTAGGTGGTAGCCCTGGTGGTACTTCATCCGGGAATACATCCTTATATTCCTGCAACACATCATAAACAACACTTGGCAATATAGAATGTAAGTCGTTAGTGGGAAGAAAATTGTCCTTGTACAGGAGTACAAAGAACATGGCATTGGGTTCACTCAATTCTTTTAAATCCCCTTTCCTAGCCATCATGACTAATCCCTCTTTTCCCATTGGCTTGGTTCTTTGTAGCTGTGGAGTTTTATTTGGCTTTGGATTCACTCCCTCACTATGTTTGTGGGTCACTCGTAAGTGGTTCTCACTCTCTCGCTGTTTTCTTTTTACATCATCCTTCAATATCTCCTCCGGTGTCAAAGGAAGCAAAGTGATTCGCTCTCCTTTGTACATGAGAGATAACTTGTTGGTTCGACCAAAAATCTGAACATCACGATCATATAACCATGGTCTTCCTAGCAGCAGTTGGCATGCTTGCATAGGCACCACATCACACTCCACATGATCATTATACTTCCCAATAGAGAAAGGAACTGTCACAACATGGTTTACACGTAGCGTACCACAATCATTAAGCCATTGCATCTTGTATGGATTAGGATGGCGCCGCTGTTTTAACCCCATTCGCTCAACCAATTCTTGACTTGCAATATTGTTGCAGCTGCCATTATCAACAATAATTCTGCACAACTTGTCCTTGATCATGCCTCGAGTATGGAAGAGATTGTGTCGCTGTCCACTCTCTTCTTTTACAGCAGTAACACTAAGCACTCGAAGAGAAATAAAGCAATTATTATCACCTTCGTCGGGTTGGATCTCACTCCCATCATTGCCCACTGTTTCTTCTTGCATGCCATCTTCTTCTTGCTCACTTTCAGATTCCCATTCACCTTGTTCATTTACTATCATAGTCCTCCTACTTGGACATTGTGCAGCAACATGTCCACGACCATGGCACTTATGGCACACAATTTCTCGGCTACGTGCATAGGAAGCAGCAGCCGAAGCAACAGAAGGGGCTGCTGTACTTGCAGCAAAGCGTTGTTGAATGGCAGGTGAAGAAGCTGTAGAAACCGTCGTCTTTGCAGGAGCAATGGATGGAGAAGTTCTAGGTGCAGCACCTTGGGACCGACCTCCAACAACAGAGGTACCTTGCTGCTGCCTATGCCATGGAACTGAGATAGGTCGGCTTCCATAAGACCTTCCACGTCCCTCTTGCTGAAATTTTCTCTCGGTGCGCATAGCTTGATCAACAAGGTCTTGCAAATTATTATACGGAAACATCTCAACAAAACCAGAAATTTCTTCATTGAGACCATTCAAAAATCTTGCCATTTTTGATTCAGGATCCTCTCTAATTCCAGTTCGCACTAACAGCAACTCCATCTCCTTATAATAATCATCAACCGATTTGGATCCTTGCTTCAAAGTTTGCAACCTATTGCGAAGGTCACGCTGATAGCTTGATGGCACAAAACGCCTCCTCATCACTTGCTTCATCTCTTCCCATGTGTTGATATATTCACGCCCCAACACAAGCTGATTCTCCTGTATTTGATTCCACCAAGTGAGAGCATAACCAGAGAACTCAACTGAAGCAAGATTTACACGCCTCTGATCAGAGAGATTATGTACTCTAAAAATTTGATCACACTGCTCAGCCCACTCAAGATATGCATCTGCATCTTCTCGTCCAGTAAATTTTGGGATACTCAACTTGACACGAGCAATGCTGTCCGGATCATCCCTATTGTGACGACCACGGTGATGTTCCCTTTCTTCATGGCCAGCACGTCGGCGATGATCATGGCGCCGCTCAAACCGCCCATTATTTGCAAAAGGATTTTCGTTATTGTCATATCCCTCATCATGGTCATAATCATCAAATTCTTCATCATCAAAACGCACACAGTGGCCAAAAGCCCGACCGTGAGCACCTCCCCCGTGCTGCAGAATATGTGCAGCTGCGCCTCGGCCACGATGAGCACCGCCCCCTCGTCCATCACCCCGACCAAGGTCTTGCTGGCCGTGGAAGTCGTCATTAGCAGCAGCTCCCACTGAGTTCTCATCAGCGGCTTCACCATGATCAGCAGCAGGGTTAGGTTGATGTAGACCCCCACCACCAGCGACGGGAAGGCGTTCATTGAGCATCTGTCCCATGGCCTGAACCAGTTCACGTAATTGTTGCATCTCAGCTCGTGTGACTGGTTGTTCATCTCCTTCATGATTTTCCCCATGTACACTTGAGTTGGAACCTGCCATGTTAGCAAAGAGAAAGTGGAATAGATAATATTTGTGGAATCACACAACCTCACCTCTTACTTACCAAAGCTCTTGCTCGTTCTCAAGGACTGTGAGTGCGCAAAAAGTGATAGTAACCCAGCTGTGGTTAAGCGGTTGAAAGGTTGACGAGTCGAGAGGTCCGGTTTTCAGATTTTTGTGGAGCTATAGGTGGCTGTTCAAGGAAGGCTGCGGTACTGTAACCAAGTGGCGTAAACCGTTCAAAAGATATGTAAACGTTGCTGTTAAGAACACCACAAACTTGAGTATGCAGAACTGAAATTTTCAGTTTTGTAATCCGCAACACAGCCCCTACTTTTCACTTCTTTTCTCTTCTCTTTTTTTTTGACTCTTTCTTTCTTCTCTTTTTATTTTGTTTTTTTTTGACACTAACAGGGGTGCGGATAACAAATAAACAAAACACTATATAAGTAAAGATGGTGACTAGCAACTTGATGAACACAACGACACAAAGGTAACAGTACCGTGAAAAGGCTATGGGATTTTTTTGTGGCTTTTTCAGTGGACTATAGGAGATGAACAAAACAATAGCATATGATGGTAAGACCTACCGTGACAACCTTGCTCTGATACCAAATGGTAGGAACCTCCTTGGGATGGCCCGATCTTCACGACAGTAGGTCGAAGAACCGAGGATGACTTGCTGCGAACAGCGGGGTAACTAGCTTTATACCTGCCAAGGTTGGATGCGACCAAACGACGGGGAGAGAGACACCGAAACCTTGAGGACTTCGACTCGATCTCCGAACGACCGCAGAACCACAATCCGGGACTAACCCACACAAAAGGCCCGAAAGCCTAGAGCACGAATTAGGGGATCCCAAAGGGATCTCTTCACGAGTCCAGGAAGAACAAGGAAGAACAATGGTATGAGTAAGACACTTAGCAGCTCGGCTGCAAAACTATGGTTTATCAAATGATTCAAAGCTGCCAATTGTTTAGATACAAGGGGTATTTATACTAGGAACAACCCTCCTAGTTGAGTGTGAAAAGGAATTGGAATTTCTGAAGGTAGGCTAGGTGAAAGGTCTCCACGAGATGAATTCCCGAGGAGGTCTCGCGTGACTGTTAGCCTTCTGAGCAGTCTCCACTAATTCGATCATAACTTCTTATTGGAAAGTCCAAATGACGTGGGGTTTGTTGCATTGGAAACTAGACTTGATAAGCTTTCCATCAAGTACTCATGGACCCCCAGAGCCTTCGGAAAACAAAAGTTATGGTTGCTTCTTTGTGACTGTAGGTGCGGTCAGCCAGGTGGTCTGATCGTAGCATTGTGTTTGTTCCTCATGCCAAGTAGCTTCCTCCGCTTCATGTGTAAACCTAAGTAACATCAATGTAGAACATTTAGGTAGTATAACATCCTGAGATATGTTGAAATCAAAATCAGCTAGGAATGAATTCACCTGTTCTTGTATTTTCTTGGCACGACTTCGTGTAAGTGGACCTTGATTTGTATCCTTTATGCTTGATGGTGAATAGTTGATATGTGATGGAACATGCTGAGCTGGGATGTCCTCATCACCTGTCGTACCGTCTTGATTTGGGTGGTGCCCTCATGGTAAGCATCGACGGTCGCCCATATGTCATAGGCCGACGTAAGATGAGAAATGCGATCAAATTCGCTTCGGCTCAGTCCTTGGATTATGATGTTCCTTGCCTTAGCATTTGCTTCAGCATCAGGCATGTTTGTCACATTGATGTTCTCATCGGTAGGAACAAGAAAACAAGTTTTGACTTTCCGCCAGATCGCATAGCCCTGAGCCTGTATGTAAGACTCCATCCTACTCTTCCAGACGGGATAGTCGATCCCATCGAAGATAGGGGGCTCGGTGGAATACTTGTCTGTTGCCATGGCTCAAGAGACCGGTTAAGATCTACGAGGAAGAGCTAACCGGCTCTAATACCAATTGTAGGATCGGAAATGGCAACAGAGGGGGGTGAATGGTGCCTTCAAAAACCACCCCGAAGTATCCACACACTTCTTCTCCGATAGCTATAATAGCTATGAAGCAAGAAGGTTCATGCTCACTTGAAATCTACACAGATCAGAAACTAAAGCGAGACAAAGAAATTAAAACAGATCAGAGAGTAGCAACCAAGGGCCGGTCTGACCGCCAGTGCTTGGCCGGTCTGACCACCAGTGCTTGGCCGATCTGACCGCCAGTGGTTGGCCGATCTGACCGCCAGTGCTTGACCGGTCTGACCACCACTGTCCAGCCGGTCTGACCGCTTAACCTTTGTGGTCTGACTGGGAACTTGAAAACAGAGGCTCTAGCAGACTAAAAAACTAAACTGAAAACAGAGAAGATGACACTAGGCAAAGAACATACCCAAGCTACCAAACAGAGAGGACTAAACTGAACAGAGTCTCCAAGCCAGAAACTACAAACGAAAGATACACACAAAAAACCAGAAGAGAAAAGAGATCAACTTACTTACAATCTCTCTAAACAGTAAATACTCAGAAGAAGAGAAATCTAAAAAATGAATGAACGAATATTGCTCTTCTCAGGTCAATTCATCAGGACTACAACCTCAACAGCACATTGACATCAGGGAGAAGCAAATGCAGACAAAGAACATATGAGGATAGTAAACACTGTATTTGTTAGGAAGAAGTCAGCAGGAGAGACAAAACCCAAATTACTTGTGATTCTTGAGTCCTTTCCCATGAAGCTTTGGATTACAGCAGGAGACATGTAACATCCTGAAAATCTGAAATTGAAAATATGTTTTTTCTTGAATAGTTTTGCAATATATTCTATTTGAGTTTGGATTCTTATGGTGTTTCTTAACTTTTGGTTAAGGTTCCAAAACAACATCAATAATGCGAAACAAGGAAATATGCAAATAATAGAAAACTAAACTTTTAAATACGAATCTGAAAAGATGATCCAGTATAAGGAGGGAGAAATATGAATTAAAATGCAAAGTCTTACTCTGGGAATAATAGCATAATTAGTTCAGTAATACATATAAATATATCTAAAAAATTTTGCACATGCAAGGATTAATTCAGTAATAAGGAGATATGAATATGAAAATTTTGTGAGCTATCAAAAATGAATAAAATATCAATGCTATATACACAACAAATAAATTAATAAAAAGAGAAAGAGATGAAGCCAGGCTGGGCGAAACGGCCCGGCCCAGCTCCACCTCCCCCCTCTCGACCATTTCCCTGGCCAGTGGGCTCGCCCTCGCCAGCACTCCCTCCTTCTTTTCCCCGTGCGCCCGGACCCCCCTCCACTGCTCTGCTTCGGCCAAAGCCGCGCGACACGGCCGCGTGAGCCAAGCTGAGCAGCGGTGTGGAGAAATCACGATCGAACCGCCCCCGAAATCGCTGCCCTGCCTCCGCCGCCTGCCATCGCCGCCCGACAACGCCGCCTGCCATTGCCGCCCGACACCGCCGCCTGCCCCGACGTGAACGCACGACGTCGCCCGTGGCCAGCCGCGCCCCGCCGCCTATAAAGCCATTGCGCCTCTCCATTCGCTCGAAAGCAATTGAGCTCGGAGCCTTTCAATCACTGGCGAGCCGTCTCCTTCCCCAACTCCGGCCATTGTCACATCCCAAAATTTGCTTTTTGGAAAAATTTAAATTCAAATAAAGTATTTTAAAGTAATTGGATTTTATTTGGTTTTCCTGAATTTTCTGGAATTTAAAACCTATTTTAAAAATTAAAAGGTAATTCAAACTATGAAAATAAAATACAACAGTAGTTGGAAATAATTTTGCTTAGTCCAAAATATGTCCAGAAGCTTCTGTGAATTTTTCTGGAATTTTGGAGGTATTTTCATGTTTTTCTGAGGCCTAAATAATTTCCTAGCCTTTTCTGAAATTGTAAAATCAAAAATAAAAATCCAACCCCTCCCTTCGGCTGACACTTGGACGGACGGATGTCGTCCACGTCGCCCCGCCATCCCGCCTTCGCCATCTCCCCGCGCGCCACGTGTGCGGACCGGATTCAACTCTCCTCCGCCTCGGCCCATCCCGGCCGCACCTCCCCTCTCCCTCGCTGCTCCGCGGGCCCCGCTCGTCAGGTCCTTCGTCCCTGCGCGGACGCCGGACTCTCCCTCCTTTCTCTCTCTTCCGAAGAAACCGGCGATCAAATCCTACCTGCACTCGGCCTCTTTCTTCGAATTGAACGCGGATTTGAATTCCCGGGGAGATAAGCCCCTTATCCCCTGAGAATCCGGACTCCGCGTCGCCTCCGTCGGCTTATCCCCAATTCAAACCGAACCCCGGCCGCGACTTCGGCGAGGAATTTCCGCCGCCTCGGACCTCCCCGAGCTCTATAAATAGCCCCTCGGCCTCCGCCTCTCCCCGCACCACCTCCCAGCACCCTCCCCGGAGCCCATAGCCGCCACCTACAGCCTCCTTGTGCGTCGGCGAACCCCCCAGCACCTCGGTCGTCCTTCCTCACCGCCGGAGCACCGTCGCACCGGAGCACCCGAGGCAGCTCCACCCCTTCCTCGCCGCCGGCCGTCTCCGTTCATCCCCGGACCTCGCCGACTCCTCCAACAGAACCCTCTTCACTCCAGGATTACAATCTACGCATCACCCGAACACGTCCGGCTTCCCCTCGCCGCCGGCGCCGTCGCCTCCGACCGCCTCTGCCCGGCCCCTCCCGAAGGTATCCCTCATAAGGATTTGCTGCCCTATATAGGTAGGCAAAGCCTCCCCCGCCCATCTGGTTAGCAGCGCACTCCCTCAACTCCCCGGTGCGCGTTCGAGCCCTCGGCTCCGCGCGCTGGGTTGAGTTTTTCGTTTATTTCTCGCGCTGACAAGTGGGTCCCACCCGTCAGCGGCAGCCGTCTGTGCGGGCCACTGCCGCCTGGGTCCCATCTGTCTGCGTCAGCCTCTGACAAGTGGGTCCAGATCCGAGTGGGTCCCACCTGTCAGTGACCCAAAGCAGATGTGGTCACTGTCAGAGGGGTCCCACAAGTCAGCGACCACCAGAGGGTTTACTGTCAGTGGGTCCCACCTGTCAGGCTCTCGGAATTAAAAATAAAGATTGAAAATTTAAATATTCCAGTGGGCCCCACCTGTCAGAAATTTATTAATTTCTGGATTTATTCAAACTGAAAACTCCAAACAAGCATAACTTTCTCATTTTAACTCCAAATTCAGCCATTCAAATTTCTAAATTCATCTAAAATCATGATCTATCCAACCATGGCCTCCATTTGAATTTTTGAGTTTATTTGAATTTTGTTTGTATTTATTTGCTTTGTTTGCTTCGTCTTTTATCGCGTAGATTCCAACGTTGTCGACGATCACTCCACCCAACAGCAAGAAGACCCAGAGAATCTGCAAGAAGGCAAGTCTCCTTTGATCATCTTGAACCCATGATTTGAAATGTTTTCAAATTATTTTAAATTATGTGCATTGCTATTTACATAAAGTATTAGTTCAGATCTTTAGGAACTAGTTATTCCAACTTGCTATGCCCTCCATTGAAATTGAATGCCATGTACTCTTGTCACCATAGAACTCCCTTTGTCTCATTAATGAGAGTATTTAATTACTTGTTGATGTTAGTATGGTAGTATAATGCTTAGTCCTGCTATTCAATACTTTAGAAATCTTGAAAATGGGAATTTATGATTTATAGAACCCCGGTGTTTATGAAAATTTGTGGTAATTGGAGTTGCCACTGTTCTTTTAAAATAAAATAAAATGTGAAAGTTGGTTTAGATTAGGGTGGATGGTTGGTTTGGCTTGGTGCAGTTAGCACGAGAACTTGTTAAGTGTATGTTCCACCCTAGTCAAATAAGGACCGACGCTTGTGTTTGTCGAGACTGAGCATTAACCGTACAACCACAAGTCTATATGGGTACGACCTAGCTGATTAACTTATGATAGTCTAGTTTAGGTGCCACCAGTGGAAAGTGGGTGCCAGGGATGGACTGGTTATCCACAGTGAGGGACAGGGATTTACTGTACTCATATGGCGCAAGAGGGGGCTTCGGTTCGGGCAATTAGCCTACGTGCGGTGAAACCTCAGCGGGTGGTATCTAGCTAGATTAGAGTAAGGTAAAGGTTTTGTGATATTTTATCTGGGTCTCATGCCAAAGGAAGCGTGTTGACTTTTAGGGTAATTTATCTCTTGTGGGTAAAGTTGTACAACCTCTGCAGAGTGTCAAACTATTCGAATAGCCGTGCCCACGGTAAAGGGCGGGCAAGGAATGCATTCACATGGTAGATTTCTGGTTTTGGTTTTAAAAATCAAAAGTTTTGTATTCCGAGAGTGGAGGGAACTCTCGGAAGGGTATCCTGGCAGATGGAGCCAGAGAGGGTGGATGGAACCCGTAGTTTTAAACTTGATCAGTTAGGATTGATTAAACTAGTGTTGGTGGATGGAACCTTCACTAGAGAATTAATGATAGTTTCTGTTAAAACATTTACTTTATTAACATGATGCCTTCGAAAATAATTAGTAGTAATTGAATTTAAAATATTGCTTTGTGCAAAAGAACCATATAGCCTTCCTTTGTCAAGCCTTGCATCTATTGCATTTTTCCCAAGACTTGCGGAGTACTTTATGTACTCACATGTTGCACTCAAAAACAATACTCAGAGGAAGTCGAAGCTCAAGAAGGTGACTACGACTACTGCTTCGCTTGTGGCTGTGATGGATTTTTCCCGGAGGACTAGGTCGCGCTTCCCCAATCAATTGCCTGTGGCGTATTGATGGGTCGTCGTCGATTTTATCTTTTGCTTCCGCTTTATTTTATGTGTGCGAGGTCAATGAAACCTCAGTTGTAATAATGAGACCTTTCGGTCAGTACTCTTAATTATTGAAATAAATCGTTGTTGGTGATGTTTTCCATTCTGTTTAACTGTGTGCACTAGCTTTGATCTGGGACTAGTGCAGTAATACACAGAGGTTCCGGGTTTGGTAATCCGGGGGCCCGACAGCCATCGGCCTCCCCGCCAATTTCCGCCAAGAAAACCCGATTCCCGCTCCCCATACCATCCCCGGGACGTCACCATCATATTTCCGGCCTTCCCCACGCCTCCCGAAGACTGTACATCGCCGGCACCAAAGCTCCCTCCCGAGTCGCTGCCGCCGCTCGCCGCCGGCCCGCCACCGACCTTCCCGGTCCCCGCCGGCACTCCCATCGGCATCACCACAGCGCCGGCATTCCATTTTAGTACTTCCCCGCTCCTCTCTAGCCGCCCCTCACCACTGGCACCGTCGCCCCAAGCTTCCTTTGCTCCATCGCCCATCTAGACGGTTCAATTGACTTCGTTCGCTCTCTTCATTAGGTAACACCCGAAGGCCGAGTGGCTAGCAGCGTTAACGTTACGACCCACCTCGGTCGCCCGCGTTCGAGCCCCCGCTCCGCAGCGCCGAGGTGTGGTTTTAAATGGGGTTTTTGCTGAGATTAGCCGGTAATTAATGCGAGATTAATTAGGAGATAATTACTATTCAGACCATGGTTAGTAGACACTAATGACAATTAATTAGTGATTGAACAAATACTAATGTTGGACTAAAACTGGAGGCTCTCACTGACATGTGGGCCATGCCCCATTTATTTAAATAATAGCCGGGACCACCTATCATAGACACAGTACCAAGAACATAAAAATAAAAAAAGAATTAAAAATAGGAGGTGGGGCCCACCTGTCAGAATTTTAATATTTTCTGGATTTAAATTGGACTGAAAACTTTAAATGGGCATAACTTATTCATTTAAACTCCAAATTGAATGAAACAAATTTCTAAATTCATCTAAATTCAAGATCTATCCAATGGAATGGAAACCATGATTTTTAGAGCTCATTTCATATTTTGGCGATGTTTTGTTTGATTTGCTGATTTTTATCCAAATTTTCACACACGTAAAAATAGCGTACGAAGCTCAGGAAAAGGAGGCCGAAGCTAAAGCAAACCCCGACGCTTAAGACCAAGACCCCTGTGACCAAGGCGAGTCAATAATTTGATCATATTGATCCTACGGTTTTTGCAAATTACTTTTGTTTAAATTATAACTTGCATGCTGTTATTTTATATGCAAATACATGTTTAATTCAAGATTCTAGTTATATGCCTGTTATTTAACTTGATTAATACTACATCTCCTTTGGAATATTTGAATGTGCAAAATTATAATAGTAATCTTTCAAAAATAAGTCCCTCATTATACGCCATGCTTAGTATTGCATAGATACTCGAGGGCGCTGAAATGCCCCAAGCATCATTATCATTTTTAATCATGAGAAACTGGATTGGGAAGTCATGGTGATAATGACTGGTACATTTTGATATGATTATTTTATGCTCCCAAAATATCTGGGCGAATGTTATGGGGCCTGGTATGTGGTGCAAAGGAAGCACAAATTATGGAGTGTGGTAGAATTGCCCAGGTAATTCTAAGGACCGAATCTTGTCATGACCTCCTGTGTAAAACAGTACAACCACAAGTCTATAAAATACAATTTGGCTAAGTAAATTTATCGAAACCCCCGGACTCATCTCACCGGTAGTGGATAGGAGTGGATATGCAAGGGCAAGGGGAGGCCTAAAGGGACACCGAGTGGAGGGTAAAGTTTCCCAGTCAACTAGCGTTGTGGGCAGTGGAGCCCGAATAGCGCTAGTAACCGTGGTGAACATCCCATGCATCGTATGGGACCCACCGCAAGTGGGAGCGGCCCATAGGGTGAGATGACAAATGGGACTAGATACTTTGAAAAGTCATTGTGATGGTCTTCTCAATCACATGACTAAGGAATCGTGTAGGGAAACGAGCGGATTATCTCTTGTGGTGAAAGTGTACAAACTCTGCAGAGTCAAAACTATTCGAATAGCTGTGCCCACGGTCAAGGGCAGACATGGGAACTTAACCAGATATAGTTCTATTTCAAAATGCTTTGTAGGTGGAAATGGGAAAAGTGGAGGGCAGCGGAAAGCCCTGATTTGTGTTGCCCTGTGTGTCGCCCAGTGATAATGTAAGCGGTTATAACGCTGAAAGGTTAGCATATGGTGCAGATGCCATGTAACGGTGGATGGAATCTAGATCACTATTATTGGTGCATTATCTTACATATTATGTTTTTGTTCAAAACTACTAGGTCTCAGGAAATTTCTATGTATCCTATTTTTAAATAATGATAATACTTCTCACAAATTAAAATGTCAGGAAGAATAAATAGAGTCGTAAGAAAAGAAGATGACTATTTTATATATATATATATATATATATATATATATATATATATATATATATATATATATATATATATATATATATATATATATATATATATATATATATATATATATATATATATATATATATATATATATATATATATATACACACATATATATATATTCATTTAGGCTCCACCAGTTTATTTCTTCCAGCATCCATATAGGCTAGATAGATGATTTAAATGATTTTTGGACAATTAGGGAGTGCAAAGGTAATTACTGGATTACAACACGGGTAACTAATATAAATGCTTGGAAGATGTTGGCGATAATGGGATTAATAGGATTTGATCAAATACTAGATGGATGAATTGAAGTTTTGGTAGTATTGGAGGAATGATAACAACTATTGGAGTATAATCTTGATCAATGATATTCTTGGTGGAAGTAAATTAGTGAATTAGTTATAGATAGATAATGGAAAATAAGATTGATTATTGGAAGAGCAATTCATGGTTTTGGATCAATAACAGAAAGGAATGAATTGTTAGAAAGTCCCGATACGAATGATTTTGGTGGATTTAAAAGCAATTATGTTGGATAATCATTAGAATTTATAAATGAAGAGTTGATGACTAGCAACCACGAGATTGGATTGTTAGGAATTTAGAATACACAAAGAGAATGGTGGATCTAGAATAAAGAAATTGGTAAATAGTGAACCCGAGATCGGATCCATGAATTGGTGGAAAAATTTAGATTCATATGGAAGTTAGTAGCCCCGATGTGATTAATAGAATGTTTAGTCAATGGAATAAGAATTGTTTGATCGGTGGATTAAATAAATGATTATACTCGCTGTTTGGAGTTTTAGACAGCAATCCATAAAGGAAGGGTATCTTCGATGGATTAAGTCAATTATGGCAATCGCTGTGTGGAGTTTTGGTAGCAATAACCACTCTATGATTAAATAAAAATAATGTTACTAAAAGCAATTTATGGCAAATAAAATAACTCGAGCCTCTCCTTTGATAAGTCATGCATACTATATATTTGCATCCTGTGTTTTGGCTCGCGGAGCACGGTGGTTTGTGCTCACACTCGCTTTCACAATAAATCCATAATCAAGAATCAGATCACTGCGCCTTAGCAACACGATTGGATATGATGGCAGAGAAGATGAAGATGTCAAGGGCTAGGTCGCGAACCTCCAGTTGGCTGCCTGTGGGCATGTCCTGAAGGTCCCAATTGCGTGCTTCGTTCTTCCGCTGCAGCAATTTAATGATTTCGGCCTAATCGGCCCATAAGTAAGTCTACTACTATATTTACGCTTCCGCATGATATGTAATTTGATATTCAGAACTGTAAACTCTGAGCACTATCTACTGATCCAGTGAATAGTGCGGTAGAATCACAGGGGAATCCGGATTGTAAAATACGGGTCCCTACAAGGCAGCCTCAAAACAAGAAAGCACAAACTGAGAACAAATTCTTAGCCAAGAAATCAAAAGCACCAAACTCCTCTGCCTCCAAACCCTAGAAATTTTGCATACAGAGGAAGGGCAGCGAGGAAATTCTTGGAAGAACTATTGCTGTTTTGAATCTTTGCTCTCAGGAATATGCTAGCCAAATGGCTTTGAGGCGATTCCCAGTTCAAAGCAGAAACAAATTGCAGCAACTCGATCAAAGATTCACCTCAAAAGGGAAGAACAGCTCAAAGCTAGATGAGAAGATGTCGGAACCCGGAGTAACGACTCCTGGATCCTCTGTGTAAATCGCACTAGTCCAGGATCAGCCAGTGCATACAGTACAATAAAGATAAATACCAAGCACAAATGACCAATTATATTAAATAAAAGGGTACGGCCTTATGGCCAAGTCTTACATCAATGCCCATTAGCAAAATAAATAAAGCAAAGAACTGCGGAAACAAACTGAAAAGAAGCGAAGCCCAAGCCTGCCCACAAGCAAACGACAGTAAGACGCGGCCTACTCGTCCTGATCTTCACCGTTGTTGAAAGCATCTTCCTCTGTGTGGAGATAGCAAGGTGAGTACAAACCTGTACTCCACAAATCACACGGAGAAATGCAACATAATGACAAAGGCTTCAATGGAAGGCTTATAGGGTTAGTTTGCATGAAACAACATTTAAAGAAATACAGTAGATAGATTGAAATTGCTGAATTTAATACAGTAGGTAAAAACATAACTTGTAGTAGAAAATAATACCGTCAGTGCAGGCTCCTACCATACACCAACATATCCACGGGCATCCCACCCGGACCGTCTTTTCCAAAAGCTCACGTATGGATTCCATCCATCCACACATTTCCAACACTCGTGGATTCCATCCATCCACAAGCTTCCAATCTCTCTCATTGGTTCCATCCACCCACAAGGTTTTCATTCTCATGGATTCCATCCATCCATAAGGTTTTCGAAAATCATTTTTGAAAAACAAAATCTAATCCATGAAAAACCTTTACTCAACATGCCCATGACCGTGGGCACGGCTATCCAGGATAGATTATACACTCTGCAGAGGTTGTACAGCTTTACCCACAAGACACGATCATCCCATATTGCCACGCGAGTTACACACTTCCTTCGGTGTGCGGCGAGGAGTCGTGACAAGGCCTTTACAATGCAAATCCTTCAACCTGGCCAAGCCAACTCTAAGGTTTCACCCCAGTAAGGAATCCACCAGACCGGGACACCCCCTTGAGCCTGAGTGAGACTTCTCATGGCTACAACCACGCTCACCCAAGTGGGACTTCACAGGGCACCAGACAAAATGAAATAGACTGATTCCTGGAATTATTTTTCTACTGAAAAAGGCATTTATGACATCAGCAGGGATTAATGGAGTTATTTTTCTAAAAGAAAATCGGATTTATGGCGTCAGCCCTGCCTCAGAGGGACTGACAGTGGGCCCTGGTCCATGTGGACCGAGTCCACGGACCCGAGGAGGTGGTGAGGTGCCAAGGGGGCGGGGCGCGGTCTGCGTGGCGCTAACGGGGATAGAGGGGCCGAGGTGGCTGAAGACGTGGCGCCACGTCGGCTACCACGCAGGCGCGGACGGGCTGATGTGGCCGGCCGGCCAGAGGGCGCACGGCAACGGCGGCGACGTCGGCGCTACGGCGACCGGCGGTGGGCAGCGGTGGGTGGAATCGAGAGAGGGGGAGAAGGGGAATCCGGGGGTGGCTCGGGTTTTACCGGGGAAGGCCGGGAAGTGGCCGATGGCGAGGACGGCGGCGGCGCTTCTTGGGTCCAACGGCGCGGCGGAGCTCCGGTGGTGCTCGAGCCGGGCGGAGGGGCGGGGGAGTTGCACACGGGCACAGGGAGGCCGAGGCAGGCGTCAGCGAGTTGCAGCGTGGACCGAGCTGACGGCAATTCCTCGTCAGAGCTCGAGGCAGCGGCGGAAGTGAGGGCGCATGGCGCGAGGGCGAAGGGAAGCTCGAGAAGGGGAAGGAGGGGCGGAGCGAGGTGCGGCGGGGTATGGCGGTGCTCAGGGACCTCTTTATAGGGGGCGGAGGGGAGAGGCGGCACGGGAATAGCTCGCCGGAGTGGGGAGTGGGTGGCGACGGTTTCGGAAGAAGGGGCCGAGCAGGCGCGGAGAGGGCGAAAGTGGGGTGGTGGCGTGCGCACGATTCGGGGGAGTGGGTGGCGGCGGCGGCCTCGGTAGGGAAGGCGGACTCGGTTGCGACCGGAGAAAAGGAGGAGGCGGCGCGGGGAGGGAGATGGCGGCCAGATAAGACGGGCCTGACAAGCGGGCCCGGGCGGTCAGCGAGAGAGAGGAGGGGGAGCGGCCGAGATGGCGCCACGCGGTTGGGGGCCGGATCGAGCAGGCGAGGGGAGAGTGGGGCGGATGGGGTAGATTGGGCCAGGGCGGGGATGAGCACGGCTATCGGGCTGTCCACGTGGCGAGCGGGGGAAGGGGAGAGGCAGGATCGGCCGGGCGATGTGGGCCGATCCTGGCCGTCCACGTGGCGGCCGATGGGAGAGGGTTGGGATTTTTTTATTTTCTGATTTGGATTTTTCAGAAAGCCTGGGAAATTACTTAAGCCTTAGAAAATTTAAAAATACTTCCAAAAATTCCAGGAAAATTCACATAAGCTCCTGGTGACATTTTGGACTTAATAAAAATATTTCCAACTAATGTTGGTATTATATTCTTATACTAAAAATACTTTTTAATTTCAAAAAAAGATTTTAAACTTCAGAAAACTCAGAAAAACAAAATAAGAGCCAAATAAATCCAAATAATTAATTTGAAATAAGAATTTTATAGAAAATCAAAATATCATTTATTTAATAGTTATTTTTAGGTTTTACTTAAAATACTTTACAAATCCAGCTTTTTCAATAACAGAAAATCAGGGCAAATCCAAAAATAAAATTTAGGCAAAAAAATACTTATTTAATAAAAAAATTATTTTATTATTTTTTTAATAAAAACCTGGGCTGTTACAATCTACCCCCTTAAAAAGAATCTCGTCCCCGAGATTCGAGTTGGCTAGCAAGAATTGGGTTTGGATCTTACTCTGCATAGCTTGAGCTGATATCCAATTCAGGCGTCCTTTCATGAACTTCTTCGGTCCTCTATTGGTGACCTGAATGTGGCTGGCAGTTGGTGCTCCCAGTGTACCATTCTTCACTACCTGCTGCTTCTTGGGACAATTGCTGGCGTAATATCCCATGTCCTGGCAGTTGAAGCAGGTGATACCCGCTGTAGGGTTTGGGTCCTTCTTCTTGCCTATGGCCCTGAGCCAATCGTCTGCGTCCATGGGTTCAGTGCTGCTGGAGAAGGTCGGGGGACGCAACCTCATAAACTCCGATAGCCTTGATTGCGGAGCTTGAGCTGGCACAAGTGGAGCATGTTGTGCAGAACTATTGATGGTCTGCATTAGTAGTTGAATGAGCTGGTTCTGGTTTGCCATCATCTGAGCCCAGTCAGGTTCATTTGCTCGAGGGGAAGTAGGAACATACTGACTTCCTTGTACTCCATTAAGGCTACCGTTGTCGTTGTTCCTTGTGTTCACCATCTGCTGGTTGCTTTTAAGAATTAGGAGAGAGGAGACTCAAGGCAAAGGAAGGATAGGGGATATTTTGCGCAACTCAAAACAAAATTTCAACTTTATTAAAACCTTTATTAATAAGTAATAGTTACGGCTGCCGACAAAGGAGAAAGCTTGACAGCTCATAACAATGTTTTATTACTAGCCTGACAAATCATCCTAAAGGGGTAAGGGTCGTCTCGGAGTAATCCTTCGTGGCTCTCGAGATACAACTCGTGATCCCTCGATACGAAGGCTAAAAAGGCGGCAAAGGCGACGAACTGCTTTACGAGAGGCTTCTTGTCTGGCTCTCTCAAACGAGTGTCCATTTCCCTTGAAGCGGAGACGCAGATTTCCTTGTCCAGTTTGCTTGGTGATGAGTAGAGTGAGGTGATGCCCATCGTCCGGTCTCCATGGCGTTCTTCTTTATGTAGGAAGAAGGCTCGGCGTCGGAAACCCAAACGACGAAGTAGTCGATGAAGGCCTCTACTCCATCCATCAGTGGGTGCAACATCGAAAGCGTCCATTTACAATTGTTTTGAAAGGAGAGGGAAGTCAGAATCGTGTTTTTGAATGATAGCATTAAGGAAGAGGAAGGGTTGAGGGTTGAGAGAAAGAAAAGATTGAGGGGTAAGAATAAGCACACATATGTGTATATATATATACATACATATATTTGTTTTTGAAAATATGGTTTATTAAAAATAAGTCCTTAGGGTCAAACTATTCTATTCTACCTATGGTCACGTCTCAGTGTCGTCATGGCTCAGATACCACCTTTGTCGGAACCCGGAGTAACGACTCCTGGATCCTCTGTGTAAATCGCACTAGTCCAAGATCAGCTGGTGCACACAGTACAACAAAGATAAATACCAGGCATAAATGACCAATTATATTAAATAAAAGGGTACGGCCTTATGGCCAAGTCTTACATCAATTCCCATTGGCAAAATTAATAAAGCAAAGAACTGCGGAAGCAAACTGAAAAGAAGCGAAGCCCAAGCCTGCCCACAGGCAAACGACAGTAAGACGCGGCCTACTCGTCCTGATCTTCACCGTTGTTGAAAGCATCTTCCTCTGTGTGGAGATAGCAAGGTGAGTACAAACTTCTACTCCGCAAATCACACGGAGAAATGCAACATAATGATAAAGGCTTCAATGGAAGGCTTATAGGGTTAATTTGCATGAAACAACATTTAAAGAAATACAATAGATTGATTGAAATTGCTGAATTTAATAGCTATGGATCTGAGAACAGCAGGTGGATGCTTCCTAACATCCTCAAAAAAAATCATACCCTAGACCCTGAATGAACATGCAAATCTTAGATTGGTCTAGAATAAGATTCAGCTTCTACTTGCCTCCAACAAATCTCTCAAGAATGTTCATATGATACTGACACTCCTGAAAGAGAGAGGTGCAAGAAGAGCAGGGGAAGAAGAGACAGCAAAAGGAGAGGAAGAGGAAGCAACAGCAGAAGAACGAATGGCATGAGCACGCACAGCCGCCTCAACTTTGAGGTCTTTGCAAGATTTACTGGGAACAGTCCTACTTCTAGCCATTTGGTTCTCGCGGCTAAGCGTCTCTACCATATCCTTAGGCTTCTCCCCCCACCACAGCACATACATCACAACAAGATTGTAGCTTCTCTAAAAGGTCCTTAGTTAGCTTCACACATTTATCATCCAAAGCAACAAGTTCGAGTTTTAGTTTTTCACAACTATTGCATGGCGAGCTAACAGGGTCCTTAGTCGCATACTGAGCCAATTTGTTGTTGTGGTCAATCATTTCTTGAAACTATTTTAAGACAGATTCAAGTTCAGCAGTTAATTTGGGACAATTGGTGCAAGAAACAATATGCTCTAGTAAGGAAGCATGCAATTCTGCAATTTTATGATCTGCCATCTTTAAGTTCATTTTCAAGTTATTGCAGCTTTCATATGTTTTATGCAGATCAAGAAGCATGGTGTAAAGACCTCTAAAAGCATTGTTTTTATCCTCACATGAGGTGCAAGAAAGAGTCTCAACAGTAGATGTAAGCTCCCGTGACAATCTCTCTACTTCCTTCTCCAACTCACTACACCTAGCTCTAGATCTAGCATGAAATTTTCCTAGTTTGAGAAAAGCATCATTGAGCTGGTCATAGGAGGGACATACCTCATCGGAGTCGTTGTAGAGCTCGCTGTCGCTGACGTCGATCTCGTGGGCCATGAAACACATGCCGATAAGTCGTCACCACCCTTGGGATATTGATCATCCTTGCCGTCATCGTCACTCCACCCCTCCACGCTACCTTAAGGAAATGAACCGAAAGGTTCCATCCTTTAGTAGACTAAGTTTGAACGAGTCTCCATCTCCGCCTACATGTCAGTGGACATTGTCACTAGAGACCAAAAATAGTCTGGTGTTTCTTTCATCAATCATCTGCATTTACGCCCGCTGAAGTCGATGTCGTCGAAGGCCGTGAGGACGCGTTGGAAGAGCTTCTTGGCTTTGCCAGGGTTGCGGAACTTCTTCTCTTTGACTTGGGCATGAGCTGAGGGCTTCTTGTTGCGGTTCTTCTCGGTGTAGTCGTTCTTGCTCACACCGCCGTAGTCGTTCTTGCCCTTCTCCAGCTTGGGGCAATTCGCTCGAATGTGGTTGGGGCCACCACACTCAAAGCAAATCACGGCCCCTCCTCTCTTTTTATCCCTCACTCTCTTGTATGCATGAGAAAATTTTCTGGCTAAGAGGGCTAGTTGGTTTTCTGGGAGTTGCTATAGTTGATCATCACCAATTTCACACAGAGCAGTAAGAGAGAATCTAGAAACAATGTCAAAAGAAGATCTAGAGGCAGGATTGGGATCGGTGACCAAAGCCATCGACTGTGACTTCGACTTACGAGAGACAATGTCAATCTCGTGAGTCTTGAGGCATGAATACAACGCATCAAGAGTCAAAGTCGAAAGATTAGTCGTGTCCTTGATGGTAGTCACCTTCATCTCCCAAACTCACAAATCCAGGGCCGCAAGCATCTGTCGAGCGTTGTCCGAGTCGGGGTACGTGGGACCGACCGCTCGGAGGTTGCTCAAGATCTTGTGAAACCTCGCAAAGCACTCATCCAGGGACTCTCCAGCGAGCATTTCAAACTTGTTGTAATCTCGCTTGTACTGGTCCTGTTACCATCTTGATTTGGGTGGTGCCCTCATGGTAAGCATCGAGGGTCACCCAAATGTCATAGGCCGGCGTAAGATGAGAAATGCGATCAAATTCACTTCGGCTCAATCCTTGGATTATGATGTTCCTTGCCTTAACATTTGCCTCAACATCAGGCATGTTTGCCACATTGATGTTCTCATCGGTAGGAACAAGAAAACGAGTTTTGACTTTCCGCCAGATCGCATAGCCCTGAGCCTGTATGTAAGACTCCATCCTACTCTTCCAGACGGGATAGTCGATCCCATCGAAGATAGGGGGCTCGGTGGAATACTTGTCTGTTGCCATGGCTCAAGAGACCGGTTAAGATCTACGAGGAAGAGCTAACCGGCTCTAATACCAATTGTAGGATCGGAAATGGCAACAGAGGGGGGTGAATGGTGCCTTCAAAAACCACCCCGAAGTATCCACACACTTCTTCTCCGATAGCTATAATAGCTATGAAGCAAGAAGGTTCATGCTCACTTGAAATCTACACAGATCAGAAACTAAAGCGAGACAAAGAAATTAAAACAGATCAGAGAGCAGCAACCAGGGGACGGTCTGACCACCAGTGCTTGGCCGGTCTGACCGCCATTGTCCAGCCGGTCTGACCGCCAAAGATCCACTGGTCTGAAAGCTTAACCCTAACGGTCTGACTGGGAACTTGAAAATAGAGGCTCTAGCAGATTGAAAAACTAAACTGACACTAGGCAAAGAACATACCCAAGCTACCAAACAGAGAGGACTAAACTGAACAGAGTCTCCTAGCCAGAAACTGCAAACGAAACATACACGCAAAAGACCAGAAGAGAAAAGAGATCAACTAATCTCTCTAAACAGTAAATACTCAGAAGAAGAGAAATCTGAAAAATGGATGAACGAATGCTGCTCTTCTCAGGTCAATTCATCAGGACTACAACCAAAATAGCACATTGATCTCAGGGAGAAGAAAATGCACACAAAGAACATATGAGGACAGTAAACACCGTATTTGTCAGGAAGAAGTCAGCAGGAGAGACAAAACCCAAATTACTTGTGATTATTGAGTCCTTTCCCATGAAGCTTTGGATTACAGCAGGAGATAGCCTCAAAACAAGAAAGCACAAACCGAGAACAAATTCATAGCCAAGAAATCAAAAGCACCAAACTCCTCTGCCTCCAAACCCTAGAAATTTTGCAAACAGAGGAAGGGCAGCAAGGAAATTCTTGGAAGAACTACTGCTGTTTTGAATCTTTGCTCTCAAGAATATGCTAGCCAAATGGCTTTGAGGCAATTCCCAGTTCAAAGCAGAAACAAATTGCAACAACTCGATCAAAGATTCACCTCGAAAGGGAAGAAAACAGAGAAGAATAGAGGGCAGCAAAACAAGAACAAAGCACACATCATATCACAGGAAGAACAGCTCAAAGCTAGATGAGAAGACATGAATGATTGCATTGATAAGGAGTTCTACAGCCAATTCATACGTGGATTCACATCCTAGGCAACACACGCAAATCGAAAATCAAGAACTGTCAACCAACTACCAAACCCTCAAACAGACATGGGACAAAGGCAAAAATCACTCATCAGAATAGAGGAGGGAAAACAAGCACGCCATCTTCAAACCCTAACCCTCTCTATTTATAGCTTCCACTACCGGGTTCAATTTGCTTTGCCCATTAGCAAACTCAACGCTTTACCCGTTATCTTCAACCGAATCCACTTTCGTTTTGCAGCCTTGTGCATTTTACCGAAATGCCACTCCTGCACCTTCCTGGAAGCTTCATGTATTCTTGCTATCCACGTCTCGCAACCACTTCGAGTCCTCACCGTCTTCGGCATCTCCTGACCGCTTTGACCTCAACACCACCTGTGCCTAGTCCGGCCATCCCATGCCTTGCCACGACTGAGCTTCAAAGTCCTACAACCATCACAGACAAGAAAACATCACATAGCACCGCTCGAGATAATGTAATCACATATTCGCATTAATAGAAGGTACTCAAAATATAATCCCTGAAAGATGTATCCTCCCTACGACCGCTACAGACCACGTCTGAAATCAAAGTCGGCTGACTCCGCTGAGTGTTTTGAAGTCGAAGACCAGAGACTCCGCACCAAGTTCGGAGTCAAAGACCAGATACTCCGCAGCGTTTTGATGATTATTGCATGGCAATGGGAATTACAGTTGAGCATTCCGTACCGCATGTCCACACCCAGAATGGACTAGTAGAGGCATTAATCAAGAGAATTAAATTTATTGCCCGACCACTTTTGCAGAATTGTAATTTACTAGCTACATGTTGAGAACACGCAGTCCTGTATGCAGCAACTCTAATCAACTTTAGACCATCAGCATACAACATCCATTCACATATGCAACTAGCGCAAGGGTCAGCACCAAAAATTTCCCATCTTCGGAGGTTTGAATGCAAGGTTTATGTACCTATACCCCCTCCACAGCGTACTGCAATGAGTCCTCTCCGAAAGACTAGGATATATGTTGATTATGAGATAGCATCCACAATCAGGTATTTAGAACCCATGACAGGAGATTTGCATACTGTCCATTTTGTTAATTGCATATTTGATGAGCATAGTTTCCCAACATTATATCGAGAAATATCGAGAAATTACGTGGCAAGCCACAGGAATCCATGCGCATGATCCGCGCACTAGTGAAATAAATAGGAAAATCCAGAAGATTATTGATTTGCAAGCATTAGCAAACCAACTGCCTGATCACTTTAGTGATTTAAAGAGCGTCACCAAGTCACATGTGTCTGCACGCAATGCACCGGAGAGGGTTGAAATACCAATGACAGTTGAAGGTATCCCTAATCCCGTCTAAAGGCCTCAGAATAAAAGGACGAGAACATCGGCCCCTCGAACTCTAAGTAATCGTGGACGCCTGGTGAAAAGGATAAGAAGGACTTGACACAGCCAATCACTGAAGTTCCCTATAACCAGAAAGGGAGACAGTTGAGACCTGGCACCAGTATGACACCTTCAGAAAAGGGCATACCAGATTTGAACATGCCCATGGAGAGAGAAATCAGCATGGATGTGTGCACACACATTAGAGCTAAAAAAACTAAATGGACTTGCCACCGCAATTGAAAGAAGTGGTGAGCAAGTAGAAGCACAAGAAGAATCAACTCATGATGAAATACTTATAAACTATATGCACACGGGAGAATCCATGAATTGGACAACAGCCAATGTTGATATCTATTTTGCAAAGAAAATTGCCACAATCATCGATCTTGATCCAGAGCCCGCATTGCTCACTGAATGTAAAAAAGATCAGATTGTGAAGATTGAAAAAAGGCAATAGAAACTGAATTATTATCTCTGAACAAAAGAGAGGTGTTGGACCTGTAAGCCGCACACCTCATGTACACCCTGTTGGGCATAAGTGGGTATTGGTTCAAAAGAGAAATGAAAGAAATGAAGTTGTAAAATATAAAGCGAGGTTGTTGCACAAGGTTTCGCTCAACGTCTAGGAGTTGACTATGAATAAACCTATTCCCTAGTCATGAGTGGAATCACCTTTAGATACTTAATCTCAATGGCAGTAAATCTGAACATGGAAATGAAATTGATGGATGTGGTAACTGCATACCTTTATGGAAATTTGGATTCAGAAACTTGGTTCCTGTCCCGAACCAAGATAGAGCAAATAGAAATCTGTATAGTGTGAAACTCAGGAAATCATTATACGGACTTAAGCAATCAAGCAGGATGTGGTATAATCGCTTAAGCGACTTTCTATACAAGAAAGGCTATATGAACAATGAAGATTGTCCCTGTGTATTTATACAATGATCCTAGAATGGATTTTGTATAATCTCAGTATATGTAGATGGTATGAATATCATCCGGACCATGGAAGATATGAAAGAAGCAAGTTCTTACTTAGAGTCAGAATTTGAAATGAAAGATTTGGGTAAAACCATATATTGCTTAGGCTTGCAGCTCGAGCATGTCCTTAAAGGAATATTAGTACATCAGTCAACCTACGCCCAGAAGGCGTTAGAAAGGTTCAGCTTTGAGAAGGCATACCCATCGAAAGTACCAATGATCGAGAGATCTTTACAGCAAGATAAGGATCTGTACTGACCTAGGAAAGAGGGGGAGGAAGTCCTGGGGCCAGAATTCTCATACTTAAGTACAAAAGGAGCACTTATGTATTTAGCGAACTGCACTAGATCAGACATTATATTTGTCGTAAACCTATTAGCAAGGCATAGTGCAGAACCTACCAAAAGGTATTGGTAGGGAATAAAGGACATCTTTCGGTACCTCCAAGGAAGCAACGACCTTGGGTTATTCTACAGAGAGAACCAAGACTTGCATATAACTGGCTATACAGATGCAGGATACCTGTCAGACCCGCATACTGCAAGGTCACAACAGGCTATGTATTCATGTGTGGTGGAACTGCAATTTCATAGAAATCGTCTAAGCAAAGACTTGTAGCGACTTTGACGAACCACTCAGCAATCATAGCACTGT
The DNA here is from genome assembly GCA_017311315.1 of Dendrocalamus latiflorus. Lineage (NCBI taxonomy): Eukaryota > Viridiplantae > Streptophyta > Magnoliopsida > Poales > Poaceae > Dendrocalamus > Dendrocalamus latiflorus. The sequence continues at coordinate 26,782,192 of CM029626.1, forward strand.
ACGAAGCCGCAAGAGAATGTACTTAGCTCCGATGAATGATTTGCCACATCCAGTAGTCATGTGGGATGAATATCATCAAGCTCCCACAATTTTCTATGAAGGTAATGTAGCTTGTGTTACACAAATACAGACAGGCTACATGAAGAGCCATCTCGCAAAGCATATCAACCCCAAGTTCTTCTATGCTCATGAATTGTAAAAGATGGACGAAATTAAGGTACTGCATACTAAGTCATATGAAAATCTTGCAAACTTATTCACTAAGTCACTCCTAGCATCTAGTTTTGAAATATATGTACGAGGAATTGGAATGATGAGACTTAAAGAAGTGCAGAATTCAGGGGGAGATTTTTCTCAAGTTAGTTATTAAAACTTGATCATGAAAATCGAGTACCCAAAGAATAAATCCTGAAGATTAAATGAAATTGAGTGGATTGTACTCTTTTTCTCTTGACGAGTTTTTCTGAAGTTTCTCGGCCAAGGTTTTTAATGAGGCAATTTGTGCAACACATCATAACATGTAGCATGTACTCTTTTTCTAAATTTTTCCCACTAGCTTTTTATGGAGTTTTGATGAGACATGAACATATCGGATGAGTGCCCAAGGGGGAGTGTTAGGAAACTTGGGCCTGGGCTTGAAACCTTGGCCTATGGTGAGGTGGGCACCTCACCATTAGGCTAAATATAGAAAGCGCCACTGGCTATTTTGTACACACACGAAAAGAGAAAGCAATAAAGAAAGACCAGGAGTTCTCCCCTGTCTCTATGTTTTCAATCTATTATTTACGTCATCTGTGATTGATCTGTCTATTTACATAGGAGAGGAATCGATCGGACTGGACTCGCCAGCGATGGTTCCTCAACATTCTTCTCAGATGGGGCCATGCCTGCTTGGCTGGGCGCCAAGAAGCACATGGAAAGGAATTCTCTGGGGAGCACCTTGAGAAGCACCTGGAAAGGAATTTTCTGGGAGCCTTATGTCAGATCAACAGTGGATTGGAGGACCTCACGTGAGGTATTTTCTTCTGAAGCACCTCAAGAAAGCTCCAAATTATTTGCATAATTGCATCATTCGTGTGGCATAGCGGTATGGTATGCATCCGCGTAGCAAATTCTCAAACGGACATCATGCATGAATTGTGTCTAAGGTGATTGATGGCTGAAATGACCACACAACATGCCTCTCTAGACGAAACAATGGCAAGCATAATAGTCCATCTACTCCTGGAGGATTACCTACGACCATAGCAGTCTCGACCACGTAGGAGTAATGTAGTGCTCGTAAGTCGTAAAGGTACGATAGAAGTCATAAGAACATTGTAGCAGTCATAGTTGTAAGGGGTTAGGAGTCAGAGTCTGTTTAGGATTCAGAGTGGTCGTAAACGGAAAGTCGGGATGTTTCCAGGTCAGATTCTTAGCGTGGTATGATGCGTTGATTTCAAAGTATTGTGTGTTGCTTCTCTATATAAGAAAGAAGAAAAGGACGTTGATGCATCGCACTGCATCGCGTCACAAAGAAACAAAATCAATTTGAGTTTACTCGAGTTTGCATGTGTGATCTCAAAGATTGTCGTTCATCGCTCGTCTAGGTCCTGGGTGATTTCCCCAATAGGCTGGCAGCGCTTGAGAAGAGGGAGGGGTAGGGGTGGGGGAGGCTGGGGAAGGGGGAGGTCAAGCAGCGGGGTGGTGATGCTTGAGAAGGGGGAGGGGAGGGGTGGTGGAGGTTGGGGAAGGAGGAGGCCGGGCGACGGGGTGGCGGTGCTAGAGAAGGGGGAGGGGTAGGGGAGACCGGGGAAAGAAGAGGCTGGGCGGCGGGGTGGCGATGCTCAAGAAAGGGGAGGGGTGGGGGAGGCCGGGGAAGAAGGTTGGGAGGCGGTGGAGGAGGAGGTCTTGGTGGCGGTGGCATCGGTAGACTTGGCGGTGGCGGTGGCCTCAGAGGCATTGGTGGCGCTGGTGGCCTTGGCGGTGGAGGAGGTTATCATGAAGGAGGTGGTGGCATCCACATAAGCCACCAAAGTATCCACATGCGCCACCGAGGCAGCCACATGCGCCAGGTCAACTAATTCTGTGACCAAATGGCCAAAAGGACCCACCGTGCAAACAAAGACAAATTGAGGAAGCCGAGAAAGTAAAATGCAACATGTTGGACTAAAGTGGCACAACCACACAAGTTTAGGGATCTACAGTGCAATTTTCTCTTGTTTTTCAAAATGTTTTATGAAAAACTTATGGATGGATGGAATCCATACGAAATCTTTTGGAAAAGATGATTCGGGTAAGATACCCGTGGTTAGGTTGGTGTCAGGTCGGTTTCTGCTCCAACGATATTATTTTGCTTATAATTATAGCCTTTACTTACTGTATTAAATTCAGCAATTTTCAATCTATGTATTTTATTTCCTTAAATATTGTTTTCACTCAAATAACCTATATGCCTTCCTTTGTTGCCTTTATCATTATATTACATTTCCCCGTGTGACTTGTGAAGTACAAGTTTGTACTCATCCTTACTATCTCATCTCAAAGGAGGGCAATTTCGACTACGGTGAAGACCTAGACGAGTAGGTCGCACCTTACTATCGTTTGCCTATGGGCCGCCTTTGGGCTTCTTCTGCTTTGGTGTTTTTCTTCCGCTGCTTATATTTAAATTTGGCCTACAGACTGTTAATGTAAACTTTGGCCTTCAGGCCCATAGTCATCTAAATAAAGTTTGTTATTGTGCTTGATATGTATCCCTATTATCACTATGTACACTACCTGATCCTAGACTAGTGTGATTTACACAGAGAATTTCAGAATTGTTGCTCCGGCGTCCGACACTGCCCCTCACTTAGCATGACCAAGCCACATGGTTCAACCCATCACTCAAACTTCTCTTCAACATTTCCCGTCTTCCTTATGTCATGCTAGACCTTAGCCATCTCACTCAACATCCTTGATCGTTTTGGACTGTGGCTCCTCTATTAGCGTAGCCCCGATCCTCGCCATTAACCATGATTGACTCCAAACCTCCTAGCATATCCAAAAAGCAAGAAATCATTTTCGAGTACAAGTTCTTCACAATTTAGCCCATGTTTATAAAAACATGCTTCATGCAATACAAATGCACTAACATGGGTCAAACCAAAACATGCCATGAAAAGGAAACCCAAAAACACAAATTTCAGCCAAAGCAAACGACTTGGCCGGTTAGACCACTAGCTCCAGCCAGTCTGTAGTCAGGCCAGTCTGACCGCCACCTCTGGTCGGTCAAACCGGTAGGTCTGAACCAAATGCTAAAAAATTGCAATTTTTGCAAAATCCAAATCCCAGCTCCTCCAATTTGATAAGGGTTCATCACAACGAAAACCTAGTCCTTCATATTTTTTTGTCTTTTCTTCCTAGAATCTTTGCTTCCGTTGGGTCCATCCAAGTCCGCTGTTCTCTCTGAGTTTGTCTAAGCCGTGCAAATCCATAAATTTCCTGTTGGTCAGCCGATTGCTTCTCTGGCCATGGTGCATCCTTTCGATCCAGTGTAGCACACTCATTCCTTTTCACATGGCAGTAATTGCTGCTCTTCTCTTTGAGCCACTTTAGATCGTAGAAGTTATTATTCCTCCCCTTCTCTATTCTGTTGTCTGAGCTTCTACGGCCACCGTAATTCCCTTTTGCATCGCCGCCATCTCAAGCTTCGATCTATGCCAGTATGCTTCTATCCATCCTCTTTGGCTAGATTTGACAACTCTTTCTATTTGTGTTAGTTTCATCATTTTCTTTGTCGTGTTATCACAGTCAACTTTGCTCTCGCTTGTCTCAATACCTACACTTTGTGCTTTGTGGGCTGCCGCACGACCCTTGATGGAAAGAGGTTATTTGATATTCACCATATTTTCCAAGACTTGGATGCTGCAACGATATTATCAAAACTCGGATTTTGGAATTTTTCCTATTTTAGTGTCAACTATTTTTCAAATGCAATGCTATTACAGACGACTTGCATTTTAGAGGTTGTGTTAAAAGTATTTACTGTATTTTCTACTATTTTAGGGTTTACTCTTGTATTGTGTCCATGTACTCTATATATAATTTTTTGGACTGAGTTCAATACAACTATTCATCCATCCATTCCAATTCGGCTTGAGTATTTGTGGCATTTCCAGGCGCACTATAGTTTATTCTTGTATGTATCCATATGCTAACCCTTTAGGCTGAGTTTATTACCACAAACCATTCATCCATCCATTCCTCTCAAATAGGACTAAGGACACGTACATTCCTCTCTTACAAATAGGACTAAAAACATGTACAACGTAGTGACACCAGCTATTTGCTATATAAAATTTTTGATGTGAATGAAAGAGAAAAAGAAACTGCCTAACGTACAATAGATAGTCTATAAGATCCTTATAGACAGCTTTTTTTTGCTGTTGTATTAATATCATCTATAAAAATTGTATGATCAATTTAGAGACAACTCTTTATATGAGTTATTATATTTGTCTGTAGATGATATGAAGAGTACTACAAGACAACAGCCATCTTTAATCAAGTACAAAGAAATGCATCATTCTTCCTATACCAGAAAACTTTAACACAATCCCAAAAACACGGCATGTGTAATAAATCTCATGAGTCCGAATCCGAACTATATTCACAGCTAAATTCAAGAGGAAACCAACCTATGTAACTTTATTATCATAGATATTTTCTTACAACTACAATGATAACTATGAATTAATCTTTCGCCGCCACCAACGGAACTGTGTTCCACTCACCAGATTCCCCCTCTATAAACCAAGCACAAGAAAAATTGACAGGTTAGTGAAGAGGCCAAAAGTTACATAGTTACATTTACAGAGATCTGAAGATATTTGGAGATCTGAAAATATTTGGAGATGTGACCGTGCTATGCGTGAACCTTGAGGGGAAAAATGAGGCACAGATCAAAACCACACTACAGCCTAAACACAGCAAAACCCCTTCACTGAGCTTCTTGCCCATGGTTTCCACTTTTGTCTTTTGTTGCTGCAGACATCCCTCAGCCTCCTCGTGGATCAACTCTGTTTATTGCCTATTGCACCGTGCTCAAAAGTCAAAACACGAAATACTACAGCAGAGTAAGAGCATCTTCTGTATACCTAGGCAAATCCGCTCCTTGATCATGCAAAGCTGTCCACGAGTTGGCACGTCAGTCGGCAAAAGACTTAGCTTCATCATCTGAGTCGGTTGTTCATAAACTTCAACAGAACTCAGGATAGGTGCAAGGCCACAGCAGGGCAGCAAAGAATAGGGCAATATGCCACTGTAATTGAGCTAGTTAAAGAAATACGGAGATTCAAGGACATCCTTCAGATCAAAATCTCCCCTTTCTGGCAATGGTGGAAATCTTAATGTAGGGAATGATTTCTTAAAGCTCTCCAACAACTGCATGAAATATACTCAGTTGAGAAATTGAATGCATAGCCTGTTACTGATACTTGCTATGAAACAATTTGGAACAAGAACACAGAAATATAACAAATCTCAACAAGGTAAAGCATGGAAATGATGAACATCCAAAACAAACTATTATGATAGTCCTAAGATTATGACAAACCAATCAGCTTGAAGCATGGGCAGACAAGGGAAAACACAAGGCAAAATTGGCTCCTGGACACTGCACTTGGTTGTCATTTGGTGATAATCATTTAGCTGATGAATACTACGAAATCACAGTCATTTGCCACTCAACACCGGACCGATTATAGTACTATTATTTTAAAAATCAGGAGAAGGGGGGAAATGTCATATTTGCCCTTGTGACTTTCCTCTCTCACCTGCTAAGTGGAGCCTACTGTCAACATCCTTTCTGCGGTTGGGCCACGTGGACCTGGCGTGCATGGTTTGCTGACAAGTGGGCTCCACTTGATAGGTGGGAGAGTAGAACAGTGGCAAATAGGACATTTCACCCCATTATCTATGCTGATTTTCAAACTAATAGTATTTTAATTGGCCCAGTGTTGGGTGGCAAATGGACACCATTTCGCATTGTCTTTGAGCTAAATCACGATTTTGCGATGTCTTAGCAAATGCCAACCAAGTGCAGTGAAAAGAGCCAATTTTGCCAAAACACATCGGTTATACTCAATTCCATCATTGGACAAATATTGTGAAACTATTCCAAATAAAAAAGGCAAAATATTATGTGAAAATGCGCATAATGCAAAGCTTCGCATTTTCACAAAACTTAGGCTTCTAAAAATTCTCAGAAACTTACCAAATGTAAGGTATAGTATTTCTATATCTCTGCAAAATTTCAAGATCAAACTCAATTGCATTTACAAGATACAAAAAAGCAGATAATTGAGAATAGTAAAAGCAATATTTCTTTTTGTATCTCGCAAATGTGATTGAATTTGATGTTGAAACTATGCATAGAAATAAACTCATATCCTCCCCTACAACTCATAATATTTTGAGATTTTTTTAGAACTTCTAAGTTTAGTTCTCACAGAATTTTCACCAATTTGCATTTTCACCGGATACACCGCCAACTAAAAAAGACATTGTAAGAAAAGTACTACAGAATATAACATATCTTACCAATTTCTAATAAGACATTTTGGTATAGGAAACAGTGATTGTTGAATATCCGTGCAAATAACTGGGATAAGGAAATACATACATCTTCTAAAATAGGTCTATCATAGAGTTCCACGAACTTTTCCCGAAGTATTTTGTTCATTGTATCAACATCACAAGCATGGGTCCAATATGAATCATGAACTCCTGCATTAATGTTTTTTCAACAAACATGTTAATGTTAATGCACTTCTATCATCAGGTGATTCTAGCAAGGTTTCTACAAACACTTCAGCAAAAAGTAAAACACTAACCTGCAAAATTCAGGCCTTGCCTTTTGCAAGCAACAGCAGTCATCATCATATGGGAGCCATCAAGGGAGTGTACAAAGTTTGGAGGGAAAGCTGTCCTCTGCCGCTTCACCATAACCTGGTTGAGCAATTCATTGTGTAAGTATGAAGCACTGAAAAAATCTATTAGATTCCAAAACAAGAATGAGATATTATAACAGTACTTTAACGATAAAAATAAAAAAAATCTTCCAATGACCAATAGAGTGTGATGCACAACTTATGCATGCACAGTTTGATTACCCATTTTCGGCTCAATTACCACAGGGTGGCCAGCAGCAGCAAACTGATCAGTAACCAAGGTTTTAAATATAGATCGGGTTTGTTTCACAAAGGATGGCCTGTACAGCTTTGTGGCCAACTCCAAGGGATATGGCCTTATTAGGGTCTTCAAACCAGAATCCATGGTAGACATAGCTGGAAGCTAAAAACTGAGTGATTTTGGATAAATAACCAAAACACCAAATTAACTTTTCTTGTCTAATTTTACAAACTTGACAATAAAATAAAACTTTTCCATGAACATCAAAATCATCTGGAATCAGCAAATATCAAAATACATAACTCAGTTCAACTCATCAGGATTTCATGCCGGATATGCGAAACCGAGTCCAGGACAAAAGCATTTACCAGCAGAAAGGCTGGCTCCCAGTTGAGCTTCTCTTCCTAGTTGGTTACATGGTCAAACACTATAAGTAGAACCCAGTGAAGGGTTTGATAGGTAGAACCCAGTGAAGGGTTTGTTTTGAGAAATGGATTGATTCTAGATCATCCAATCCTAACACCGAACCTAGTCTTTTTGCTAGGTTTGAGGAAATAGAATGAGTTGGTCCATCACCTTGTTATTCGATATGGCCACAATGCTAATATAAGATGAGGAATGAGGTCACAGCACAAACTTCATTGGACCACCCAATGATTAACCCAATCTAGAATAAGGCCTTCCTAAACAAAAAAGGTTGTCACTACTTCAGTTCATGCCATCACACAGGTCATTTCGACCAGCAACCAGCAATAACCATATGAATATCACCTATGTCACAAAGATGCATGGAACATGTCCATGCAAAAAGGAGCACACCTTATCTGTTTCCCGTTGAAGGGTCAGGACTTGTAACGAGGTTTTAATCTACAAGCAGAACATCAGAATGTCATTTTCACATTAATAGTATGTCAGCAAGAGGCACATGTTTATTTCATTTTCAAGCCACGTGGCAACAATAATCGATAGAAGATTAGGAGAAAAATAATTATGCTGAAACACCTACAAGATGCCTCCCTAGTTTGCGATATGGTTGAACAACTGGAAGTCCAAGAGGGGTCGTCCATCTCACAGGTTCATTTTCACAAGCAATTACCTGTCATGCAAGGTGGGCCACAGTTAAATATCCATGGTTATAAAGGCCAACTCATTTAGAAACAACAATTCAACCAAATAAGGCAGCTGGGTTTGACTACCAAGGAAGACTGTCAGAACTGGAAAATGGCTGGAGTGGTTTACCTTGACAAGCTGTTGGTTTAATCTTTAGATAGAAGCATAAGTTATAGGTTGTTTTCATTCTTCTAATAGTCTTTTATGTCCTAATAGTAGTTGGGTTGTATTTTTTTTACTTTTGCCTCTCTTAATACAAATGATACGCACCTCTCCTGTGTATATTGGAAAATATATTTCACTGGCCATGGCCAAGGATTCAAAAACTGGTCACGGGAAAAATACCGGACACTGGGCCAGTTACCAGCGGTAACCAGTTTCTACCAGACGGTTTCAATCATCAAAAATTAAACTAAAAAGTTTGAATTTTGCCAGTTTTTGGCCGGTTACCGCCCGGTTTGACTGGTTCCCAGCCAGTTTTCGCCTGGAATTACTATTCATCGATTCAAATTCAAACTTCAAATTTTAAATTTAGTACTTTTCGAACTGATATTTTTTACCGGTACAGCTGTTTACCGCCGGTATGCTGATATTTATCCTTGGTTGTGGCATCCACAGGACATCACCGCAAATAATTTTGCAGCATGTCTCAATTACAGTTAACTATTTTTTTTTCTAAAAAAAACACCCACAAGGCCACAAGGCAACTTTTTCAGCTTGCCACAATTGCGATCAAGGTTCAAAAACCCGGTGGTTACCGGCCGTGGGGACCAGTAAACAAAAAAACCGGCCGAATTCAAATTTTTTTGAACTTTGACCGGTTTTTTCCGGGTTTTCCGGTTACCGGTTTCAAAACAGCCCAAAATTTAAAATTTGATTTTCGAAGTTTGACCGGTTTTTTGGCTGGTTTTCCGATTACCAGCCGGTTACCGTTACCAGCCACCGGGTGGGTTTTCTCCCGGTTCCGAGATTTGTATCCTTGATTGCGATTACCAAATACAAAAAGGCAGTGCTACATATGACACCGCCAAAAACTGATACTGAGATGGATTTTCTTAATGCACGATGTAATTGTAGCATCAAACATGCTGATATTATAATATGATATTCAGAAGACAACCAGCATACTACAGATGATACCTTGGCACAGTCCCCAAGCCAGTTCATGATGCTGCGGGCGGCTTGGAACATCTCACCAAGTGCTGTCAGCGTAACCTTAGCAGGATAAAAAGAAACAAAAAAGGAAATTTAATTCAATTAGATGTATACGTCAAAATGACGAAACAAAACAGTTTCAGTGAGTAGGATTTTCCACCTTAGCAGCATAGCATGATGCACCAAAAAGTTCTGAGTCATTACCAATGACCCCCCTCTCCTTTAATCTTCTTTTTATTTGTTCTCGTGCTCCAACGTAAGTGACACCATACACAGATGTCATCACAGTTTGTTTTACCAATTTCCTATCCACCTGCATTTAATAAATAAGCAGGTAAACTAACAAGTAAACACTAATCACATAGCTTTCAAGCATTCTTTGGGGGCCTAATAGGCAACAAGGTTTCATATCAACTCAAAACAACAGAACCCAAAACATCCCCTGAAACATCTCAAATAACCTTCCTTCAGTATGTTAACTTGACATTAATCTTAGTACAGCCCAATTAGGTAGCATGCTTTTATAGCAACTGAATAACAGATATCAGTTAGAATTATTAGATTTGTTGCTAAAATATCGGTATTAAGCCCGAAATTTGCTAAAATATCGGTATTAAGCCCGAAATTCCCAACGGATAGCCAGTGAGGTAAAAAAACGAAAGAATGGGTTATATTTTTCATATGATCTCCTCTTATAGATAGGACGAACAAAGAATAAAGTTTTTCAGTCACTTACTTCACTCGCCCTTTTTATCTTTTTTAATGCACTAGGTTTACAATAATAGAAGGGGTTTCCAAAAGGTATAATATTACATATAAATTCTTCATTATTTAGAGCAAAAATGAGTGATCAGTCAAACATTTCAAAGAATGTGTTGATCAGGAAACCAATTAGGCATTTTAGTATGCAATGATCACAGAATAAAGCTGCACTGCAAAATTAATAGAAAAAAATGAAAAATCTAAAGAGATAGCCGATCATAGCATAATGCCAGCTGTAGATTTCCACCAGGGCTCAAGCTTTAATGTCCACTGTTGTGGTTACAGACCAAATAGAGAGAGAGTGTGTGATAGTGGAGAGTTGAGTAAAATGAATGGCTAGGAGCCTTCCTTCCGTGGCCTATGCCACATATATCTTCATATGGGGAGTGTTTGTACAGTTATACCCTTACACATGAGTATTCCCCTCGGGGGCTCTTATGTCATTACACATGTCCTGTTTCGGACCTAACAGGCCTACTGGGCTTAGGTGGGGGCCACCCCTACAACAGGAGTCTCTCATGGTGAAGGGCTTCACGGGCCGAAGCCATGCCGCTGGGTCCTTTGGCCCCCTCCGTCCCATCGGCCTGTGATGCTTTGATGACTTGGATAGTTCGCACGTCCACCTGTGCTTGTGCGAGGGCTGTCTTCGGGTCCCCAAGCTCACGCGGCCTAGAGGCCGCAGGCGCCGGGAAGTCTGAAGGCTTCGACGGGGCCGAGGTCGTGCTTGTGCGAGGGCCGTCGCCCGCACCCAAGGCGGGCGCGGCTTCGAGGCCGAAGACACTGAGTAGGCCGAGGGCTTCGACCGGGCCGGGGTTCGGGCATGCCCTACCTCGCGCTCCAGATATTTATGGGCGAAGCCGACTTGGTCGGCTGCCCTTGGCGGCCGAGACTCGGGAAATGCGTCGCGCGATGTGGCGCCAGCGCGGGAAGATGGTTGCTTGGTCCGGGAGTGCGCTTTAATGACACCTGGAATCGCGCCGGCCTTTGTCAGGCGTAGGCTGGCACGGCTGCCCCACCTGCCCCGCACTGGATGTGGGCACGTGGCCGGCTGTAATTGGAGCGTCGTGGGGTGCCAGCGTTCCCACGACCACGGCCGTTCGCCTCTTCCCCAGGAAAAGTGGCCACACGGCGGGAGTGTATGGGTGCATTGGGCGCTGAGCAGCCACCTACCGCCGCCTGCCGCGGTTTGCAGCGGTTGCACTGCCCGATCGTGGGTAGCCGAACCGCTGTCATTCTGTCGCTCGATCTTCTGCCTGTAGGGGAGACGAGGGGCTTTATAATCCGCCCCTGTGGGCATGCAGTCGTTGCCCTTGGCTGCTTGATCGCTTGTGCGTTCCTTGCTATTCCTCTTGCACCCCCTGCTGCTAACCTTGCCTTCGCGCCTGCCCGCCGCCGTGAGAGAGATGGCTGCGCGCGACGACCTCCCAGTTAGCACGGGTGCCGCCCTTGACGACCCTGTGCGTCGCCTTAGCGAGAGCGCCTCGTCTAGCTAGCGCTGCCTGACGCCACCACCGGTGGAGTACCGCCTGGTTCCGCGCGACAGGAAGCAAACTCCCCAGCACTGGGATGCCGTGAAAAGGTCCAAAGGTCGCTGCTCCCGTGTGCTGGGGCGGAGCCGCGTCACGGAGGAGACCCTCCAGACCCTTCTGCAGGAGAAGAAGTTGGAGGAGCGTGCCGGGGCTCGCCTACCCGGGCGTGACGAAGCGGAGCCGAACCCGGGGGAGTCGGAAGCGATCGTCTTCGTGGCATTCTTCGACGCCGGGCTCCGGATCCCCGCGACACCTTGTTCGTGAAGTGCTGCGAGCGTATGGGTTGGAGCTAGCGCAGCTAACTCCGACCGCGATCGTACGGTTAGCCATCTTCACGTGGGCGATGCGGACGGAGGGTACCCGCCCCCGCGCCGAGCTGTTCGCCATTCTGCACGACGCGCGGTGCCACCCGAGAGTAGAAGGGGGGCTTTGCTCGAACTTCGGCGGCGTGGACTTCGTGCTGAGGCCGGAGTGCTCGCACCTGTTTCACGCGTTGGCTATGCGGGAAAAGTGGGAGACCGGCTGGACACGGCGGTGGTTCTACTACACCGTGACGAGCACGAGCGGCCTCCGGAGCCGTGGAGAGCCGATATCATTCGACCGCTGTCCGAATGTGACGCCTCGTCCTGGCGACGAGCAGCAAGCGCGGAGACTTGCTGGGGTCGTACTCCGGTTCAACATGCGTGACCTCGCGGAGGAGTTCACCATGTACGGGATATCCCCGCTTGCTTGCAACTAGAAATATGAGCGGCGAGGGCCCAATCGGAAGGACGGCATCCACCCGGGGGTGTCTTCGCTTCATAGGCCCTCCGCGCCCTGTAAGTGTCCCTGCGATATGCCAAGTACCACGTGGGTGGTTGCAAACCCCTAGGTATGACCCTCCGCTTGTGCCTGCAATACGCCGGTTAGAAGATGCGGAATGCGCCGTAGCTGCGATACTTGGGCCTTACACGGCGGAGGAGCACAAGGCCAGCGAGTCCGCGACTTTCTTGGCGAAGCAGGGGCGGATTAATCGGGTGTGCGAGGCCTTGGAAATCCCCGTGCCGGAGCGCCCAGTGCCTGCGGGATCACCGAGCGGTGCGACGGTGGCAACGCCATCTTCTCGGAGCGGGGTCCAGTCGGTGGTTATTGCCCTTAGTTCGCCGGCTGTGCCGCCGGTCGAGGACGTGAGGATGGGGGGCGAGACGGGCGCTGGGCTCAGACCGACCGGTTCGGGGGGCGCGTAACTCCCGACAAGGCAGTGTATGGTGGCCAGGCGACGAGCATGCGCCCCGCCGTTCTCGAAGATGACGCCTCGTCGCCTCCCGCGGCAGCCGCCGCGCTGTCGCTAACGGCGGCTTCCGCGGCTGCCGAGGTAGCCACGGAGGCTTCACCTACGACTCCGAAGGCAAAACGGCCTCGGGTGCAATCGCCGCCATCTTCCCGGGGCCGATTCAGTGTGGCGGGTCCGGTGACTGCGGCCCTGACGGCTAGCGGGGATGCTTCTGAAGCCGGGAGGGTTGTCGCGCCTCAGGCCAGCGCGGCGCTCCTAACCCAGGTGGAGGTCGCGGCAGAGGTGACCGGAGGTAGGCGTAGTTCGTTTTCGTCGCGCGACTTTGCGAAACTCTCCCCGATTTGCTCGCTTATTCCGTCGACGCCAGGCGAGACAGGGTCTCCCAAACGAAGGGCAAGAATTGAGCAATGGGGGGCCCCGCGATGTCGCCGGCCTGACTGAGCCGGGACCTGTGTGCGCCCCAACTGCTCCGGAAGGCACTAGGGCGGGGGCTCTAGGGCCTGACGTCTACGACTTCGTACCTCGGTGGGAGGCGCTTCGCGCCTGGAACGAGGTGGCAGAGTATGCTGGCGCCCGCCTAGATCGACAGGCGCTGCATTCCTGCGGGGGCGACCTCTTGGCGCTCGCGTTGGGGGCCTCCGAGATGAGGGTAATGGTCTCCGTTCTCGCTGCATACCCCTTGCTTATCTGATAGGTAACCCTTGCTATACGCCGTGTAGACGCTTGCCATTAGCAAAGCCCTTGAAGAGGCTCGCGCTCGCGAGCGGAGGGTACTGGAGGACCAGCTGCGCGTGGCGGACGACGCCAACGCCACCAAGGACGAGGTCATTCGAGTGCTGATGGCGGAGCGGGACGAGGCTGTTGCCGACGCACAGTTGGTGGGTAGGAATGCAAAGAACGCGGCAGTAGCCGCACACCTTGCGATGGAGGAGGCCCAGCGCACCGCGACGGAGGAGCGGTCCGCCCTTCTTCAGCAAATCTCCACGCTGGAGGCGGAGAAGGTACAGCTTGCCGCCTCCGTTGCGGAGAAAACGCTATCTTGGGATAACGCGTGTTCTTCTGCGTGGAATGCGATGGAGTCCTTGGAGCGGGCGCTCCGGGGGCTTTGTGTGCACGTGGAGGACGCCACCCATTGCCGCCAAGACCTGATGGAGACGCTGGAGCGAATCGAAGAGGGCTCGAGCGTTGCCCTTCCTGGCGCCAAGGCTTTCGGCACGCACTGCGGCTATATGAGTGCTGGGCTTGCCCTCGCCCTGCTGCACGCTGGTGGGTGCGAGCATGTCGATGAGCTAGCGAACCCTCAGCTCGACTTGCCTACCGAGCCCGGGGTGATATCTGATGCCGTTCGTGCCACCGAGCCCGCGACCCGAAACTTTCATGACCGGATTTGGAATTATGTCGGGGAGGGGGCCGCCGCGGTTGCCTTGTGGCGGACGCTGCGGAACGAGGGGGACGTGCTTCGCTGGCTCGAATAGGTCCCTCGGCGCGGCGCAGGCGACGCGGGCGCTCGTCGCGGCGAAGACGGCGCGGACTCATAGGAATAGTCAGGTGTTGGCGCATTCCATGCCACGCGTGTCTACTTCTGGAATGTAACTGTCTTGTTGGGGCCAAACAACGATCTTCCCATGCACCTGTTATGTAATATGCTGCGAGCTGGTGGGTCGTGCAAGGCGCGGGTATCGTGTCGCCCCCTGTTCTGGTATGAGCAAACGGGCTTGTGAACACTGCATCTCGGGCCCCAGACTAGCCGAAGTAGGCGCCTAGGCGAAGTAGACGCGCGACGTAGACGCGCGAACGCTCCGTCCCCTACCCTTCGAAGTGGTGGCAGCGGAGCTGGCGCCTAGGCGAAGTAGACGCGCGACGTAGATGTGCGAACGCTCCGTCCCCTACCCTTCAAAGTGGTGGCAGCGGAGCTGGCGCCTAGGCGAAGTAGACGCGCGACGTAGACGCGCGAACGCTCCGTCCCCTACCCTTCGAACTGGTGGCAGCGGAGCTGGCGCCTAGTCGAAGTATGCATAGGGACCTCGACCGCGCCCCTTGTTTTGTATGTTCCAAGGGGTGCACGCGAGGGGCGTGCCTGCGCGTGCTTGGGAATATCCGAGCCGCGGTTACACGCTGTAAAGCGTGCGGAGATAGCGCCCGCGTTGGTAGAGGGTGCGTGGGATCGACATCCACGTCTTCTTTATACTCCGGAGGAGTGCGTGGGATATACATCCACGTCTTATTTATACTCCGAAGAGTACGCACTGGGGCAACGCCCATGCGTGCGCGGGGTTCACGTCTTGTTTATACTCCGTAGAGTGCGCAGGGAAAGCATCCGCGTCTTATTTATACTCCGGAGGAGTGCGCGGGATATACATCCACGTCTTATTTATACTCCGAAGAGTACGCACTGTGGCAACGCCCATGCGTGCGCGGGGTTCACGTCTTGTTTATACTCCGTAGAGTGCGCAGGGAAAGCATCCGCGTCTTATTTATACTCCGGAGGAGTGCGTGCGGAGGCGGAACTCACGCTACGTCTTATTTAGAGTCCATAGACTGCGCGCCGAGGCGAACCTCCGCGCGTTGCGGGCGGTGAAATTGCGTGCGGAGGCGGACCTCGACGCTACGTCTTATTTATACTCCGTGGAGTGCGTGCGGAGGCGGACCTCGCGCTACGTCTTATTTAGAGTCCGTAGACTGCGCGCGGAGGCGAACCTCCGCGCGTTGCAGGCGATGAAATTGCGTGCGGAGGCGGACCTCGACGCTACGTCTTATTTATACTCCGTAGAGTGCGTGCGGAGGCGGAACTCACGCTACATCTTATTTAGATTCCGTAGACTGCGCGCGGAGGTGAACCTCCGCGCGTTGCGGGCGGTGAAAATGCGTGCAGAGGCGGACCTCGACGCTACGTCTTATTTATACTCCGTGGAGTGCGTGCGGAGGCGGACCTCACGCTACGTCTTATTTAGAGTCCGTAGACTGCGCGCGGAGGCGAACCTCCGCGCGTTGCGGGCGGTGAAATTGCGTGCGGAGGCAGACCTCGACGCTACGTCTTATTTATACTCCGTGGAGTGCGTGCAGAGGTGGACCTCACGCTACGTCTTATTTAGAGTCCGTAGACTACCCGCGGCGGCGTACCCCCACGCGTCTTTATTCATGGTTATGCGTAGTGCACACGAGGGTGACCCTTCGCACGCTTTTAATACGAAAACGGGAGAAGTTGCATGAACAATGCACTTTATTAAATTCCCGTTTGCGCGGGTGAGCGATTACAAGGGTTAAGGCACTAACCGTTAGCCGCTTACGTCTGCCGAAGCCGGGGAAGGCCCTTAGCTTTGTGTGCTTGACTCAGGCGTAATACCGCCGTAGCTTGTCCGCATTCCACGTGTGTCGGAGCGTGTGCCCTTCCAAGGTGGCTAAGCGATACGCTCCCTTCTGCAGGGCCTCCGCGACGATGTACGGGCCTTCCCACTTGGACTCGAGCTTGCCTACCGTTTCCGCGTGGAGTGCCATCTTGAGGACGAGGTCGCCCGGTCTGAATTCGCGTGGGTACAGCGAACGATTGCGACCGCGCACCATCTGTCGCGCGTATTTTATGACATGCTGTGTTGCGCTGGCCCGGTCTCCGTCAAGGAGATCCACGGACAATTGGCGCTCCTTGTCTGGTGCTTGGACGAGGACCCGCCGCGAACCCGCCTTTATTTCTTCGGGTGTGACCGCCTCGTCGCCGAAGAGGAGCGTGAAGGGCGTGAACCCCGTTGGGCGTGTGACCGTTGTGCGAAGGGACCAGAGGACGCTGTGGAGCTCGCCCAGCCACTTCCCTTTTGGTAACCCGACGAGGCGCTTTTTGATTGCGGCAAAGATGGCGCCGTTTTCCCGCTCCACCGCCCCGTTGGACTGTGGGTGGCCGACCGAGGCGAACCGGAGGGTGATGCCCATGTTGCCGCAGAATTCTTTGAATGGGGCTGCATCGAACTGCAGACCATTGTCGACGGTGATCTCCCTGGGCACGCCGAATCGGCATATGATGTTTTGCCAGAGGAAGCGCTGCAGAGCTTCCGAGGTAATCTTGGCCAGGGCTACCGCCTCCGGCCACCTGGAAAAGTACTCCAGGGCAACTGCGACGAAGCGCAGGTCCCCTGGGGCCCTGGGAAGTGGTCCCACGACGTCGATGCCCCACCTCGCCGGCGGCCACACCGGGGGTATGGGGTGGAGGCTTGTCGGGGGCCTGTGGATAGCCCTTCCCATCCATTGGCAACCTTGACAACGGCGCACGAGGTCCTGGGCATCCGCGACAGCTGTTGGCCAATAAAAACCGTCTGAATGCCTTGCCCACCAGAGACCTTGGTTGGAGGTGCGAGCCGCAGAGACCCGCGTGAATTTCCGCGAGGAGGCGTTTGCCTTCTTCGCGCGCGAGGCGCCGCAGGAGCGGTGCGCAGACCCCCTTGTAGAGCGCCTCGTCAAGCACCTGGAAGGACCTAGCACGGTGTTGCAAACGCCGGAGCTCGGAGGAGTCATCCGGTTCCGCAATGCCTTAAAAAGGCTAGAAGGGGCTCCCGCCAGTCGCCCTGCTGGGTGATCTGGTGGACGAGGGTCGCGTCCCGATTATCTTGTGCTATGGCCGCCACCGGCAGGGTCTCGTAAAACGCCCCTTCGGGAATTGGGAGCTGCTGACTGGCAGCCTTGGCCAGGACGTTAGCTTGCTCGTTGTCCGCTCGAGGAATGGCCTTCATCATGACGCCCAAGAAGTGTCGTTCCTTCGCTCGTACGGCTGCGAGGTACTTGGCTAGCTCTGGGTCCTTGGCTTGATATGACTTGTCCACATGGCCCGCCACTAGCCGGGAGTCAGTGCGGACGAGGACTCGCCTTGCTCCCATCGCTTTGAGCTTCCCGAGGCCGAAGAGTAGCGCCTCGTATTCGGCCGTGTTGTTCGTAGCCGGAAACGCTAGGCGCGCCGAGTAAAAAAGGCGCTGCCCCTCTGGGGTGATGATAACGGCGCCCACCCCTGCGCCCGCAACACCGTACGCTCCGTCGGTATTAAGTGTCCACACCGGGTCTTCGAGTTGGAGGGTGGGCTGAGCTGGGGGGTCCATTCCGCGAGGAAGTCCGCCAGAACTTGGGACTTGATCGCCGTCCGAGAGGCGTATGTTAGGGAGAACGGGGCCAGCTCTGCCGCCCATTTCCCAATTCGCCCCGTGAACTCCTTGTTGTGGAGCATCTCCGCCAGGGGGAACGATGATGGCACCGTTATCGGGTGGGCCAGGAAGTAATGTCGGAGTTTCCTTGATGCCATGACCAACGCGTAAGCAAGCTTCTTGAGCTCGGTATATCGCGTCTTGGCGCCCTGAAGGGCTTCAGAGACGAAATACACTGGCCGCTGAAGCGCGCCCTTTTCCAGGACGAGAACGGCGCTGACCGCCGTTGCCGAGGCAACGAGGTAGAGTAGGAGGGGAGCCTCTGGTGCTGGGGCCACCAGAGTGGGGAGGGTTGCGAGGTGCTTCTTGAGGTCGTCGAAGGCCTTCGCGCAGTCATCGTCCCAATGAAACCCGTCGCACCCGCGGAGGGTCTTGAAAAACGGCAAGCCCCTCTCTGCCGCTCTAGAGAGGAAACGGCTCAAGGCCGCCATGCGTCCTGCCAGCCTCTGGACCTCCCGCGTCGTCTTGGGGGGTTCCATGCCCAGGATAGCGTCAACCTTGTCGGGGTTCGCCTGGATGCCTCGCCCGGATACGAGGAAGCCCAGTAGTTTGCCCGCCTGTACGCCGAAGACACATTTGTCCGGATTGAGCTTGATGCCCGCTCTCCGGAGGTTGTCAATGTTAGATGTGTATTTCATGCCTGTGTATTTACCCCATTGTATAAGGGGCTTTGTGCATATTTACCACACCTGTACATGTATATATATTGGCCTATTGGCCTCATAATGAATACATGCGCTATTCATAACATGGTATCAGAGCCAAGGATCTCATACCTAGGGTTTCGTTAAACCTAGGGTTTTCCTGGCTTTCCACTGTCGCTTGTCGCCGTGACCGAACGCTGCCTCTTTCCTTTCCGCGGTGTCCAGATTTCACCTCCGGCCGTCCTCGTCGCGGTTTCCTCGGTTCCCTTTCTTGGCGTCGGGGGCCACCTCGGGATCGCAGTCGCCCTTGCCCTGCCTGCCGTCCAGATTCCGCTCGAAGCCGTGGTCGCCGGTTGCGGGCCGCCGCCGTTCTTCCTCGGTGTCGCGGGCTGCCCGAGGGCCGCTGCCTGAGATCCGCCCGAGGGTCGCCGCCTGAGATCCGCCCTCGGCGGGCCACCGCCTGAGACCGCCGGGGTTGCGGGCCGCCGCCGCCTGCGGGTCCGCCGCCGCCGCCGACCGCCAGGGTTGCGGGCCGTCGCAGCCTGCGGGTCCGCCGCCGTCGCCTCTCTCTGTTTTGGGCGTGCGGTCGGTTTTGGTTTTGGTCGGTCGGCTTGAAGCCGACTGAAGTTTTGAAGCCGACTAAAAAAACAAAAAACAAAAAAAAGAAAAAAAAGAGATGTCTTCTTTTGCAGGCACCGTTTCTGTTCCTCGTTGCCCGGTGTTCTTCGATGGTCTCAATTTTCGGGACTGGTTTCAGCACATGCGCATCCACATGCGTGGTCAGCGCCTTTGGGAGTTTCTTACGGGCGAGTTGCTTTGTCCGCCTCGTCCTACTCCACCTGTTGAGCCTGTACTCCCGAAGGATGCTTCCGAAGACGCTCGTACGCAGGCTTCTGAGACTTTTGAAGATGCCATGGAGACTTTTCAAACTCAGTATGCTGCTCACAAGACATGGATCAATGAAGATGCTCGTGCCTCTGCTATTTTGGTTGCTAGCATGGAGGTGCATCTCACTGGTGATGTTGTTGGACTGACTTCTGCACATGCGATGTGGTCGCATCTCCGCAGCCACTACGAGCCATCTGGTGATTCCTTATACCTTGCTGTTGTGCGACAGGAGCAGTCGCTGCAACAGGGAGATGCCACTGTGGATGAGTTCTATGCTTAGTTGTCTGCGATATGGCGTCAGATCGACTCTTTGGGGCCAGATGTTTGCCGTACCTGTCAGTGTTGTCAGCGTCAGCAGTCTCCCATGGAGCTTCGCCGCATCTACGACTTTTTGACACGTCTTCGGTCTGAGTTTGAGCATACTCGTGCTCAGTTGCTGGCTCGTCATCCTCGTGTGACTTTGTTAGAGGCCCTTACAGCTGTTCGTACTGAGGAGATTCGACTTCGTGGAGCGGATCTGTTATCATCTTCATCATCACTTCCTTCTGTTTTGGTGGCGTCTTCGGCTTCTACACCCGCTGTGCCGTTGGTTACTTCTTCATCAGTTGTGCCTCCACCAGTGACAGCTGCTGTTGGTAAGGGCCTTCACTGCACCTATTGCAACAAGGATGGACATGTGGAACAGTTTTGCTACAAGAAGGATCTTCGTCGTGGTGCTCGTCCTCCGAAGGGCACTGGTGGTTCCTCCTCTCAGCAGAGTTCTGGTACTTTTGACACTCAGCAGTTTCTCACATTGCTAGGCCGCATGGTTGCTTCTGCATCGTCTGGTACTGCTGGTTCTGCTACTCAGTCTTCCGGTGAGAGACCACCTTCTACTTCTCCTTCCTCAGGTACATCACCTTGGATTCTTGATTCTGGTGCTTCTTTTCATATGACATCTGATTCCACCTGTCTTACTTCCATTAGTTCCTTAGCTGATCCTATCACTGTCCACACAGCAGATGGTACCTCTCTTTCTGTCACAGGACGAGGCACTTTCAAATTCCTCTTTTCATGTTCCTGCTGTGTCTCATTTTCCAAAACTAACCATGCAGCTCATATCTACTGGCCAGCTCACTGACCATGGTTGTCGTGTTATTTTCGACTCTGACTCTTGTTGTGTTCAGGATCGTCGCACGGGGACTCTGGTTGGTACTGGCCCTCGCCGCCGTGACTCCCAACGGCTTTGGGAGCTTGACTGGCTTCGCCTTCCTTCCGCTGCCCCAGTCAGTCTTCTCGCCTCCACCTCTGCAGCTGCTGCAGCCTCCACCGCTTCGTTTGCTCAGTGGCATCATCGCTTAGGACATCTTTGTGGTTCCCGTATGGCTTCTTTACTTCGTCGAGGTCTTTTAGAGTCTGTGTCTGGTGATGCTTCTCTACATTGTCAGGGTTGTAAGCTTGGCAAACAGCTTCAACTCCCTTATCCTTCTAGTGAGTCAGTGTCTCAGCGTCCTTTTGATCTTGTTCATTCTGATGTATGTGGACCAGCTCCTTTTGTTTCGAAAGGAGGTTATCGGTATTATATCATTTTTATTGATGATTTTTCTCGCCATACATGGATATATTTTGTCATCTCGTAGTGAGGTTTTATCTATCTACAAGGCCTTTGCCACCATGATTCGCACTCAGTTTGACTCTCCTATTCGCGTTTTTCGCGCTGATTCCGCTGGAGAGTATTTGTCGGGAGTACTTCGTGGCTTTCTTGCTGAGCAGGGCACTCTCTCTCAGTTTTCTTGTCCAGGTGCTCATGCTCAGAACGGTGTGGCTGAGCGTAAGCATCGTCATCTTCTTGAGACAGCTCGTGCTCTCATGATTGCTTCCGCTGTTCCACCACATTTTTGGGCTGAGGCTGTTTCTACTGCCACTTTCTTGATCAACATTCAGCCCTCTGCTCTGCAGGGTGGGATTCCAGTTGAGCGTCTCTGTGGCCAGACTCATGATTATTCCAGACTTCGCCTGTTTGGGTGTGTGTGCTATGTTCTTCTTGCACCTCGTGAGCGCACCAAACTGACCGCTTAGTCGGTTGAGTGTGTTTTTCTGGGCTACAGTGCTGAGCACAAGGGATATCGTTGTTGGGATCCTGTTGCCCGACGGATGCGGATTTCTCGGGATGTTACTTTTGATGAGTCTCGTCCTTTCTATCCTCGTCCGTCTCCTTCCTCCACTTCAGCATCTGTCGTTGAGCCGTTTTCATTTCTGACTTTTCCTTCCAGCCCTATAGTCACCACTCCACCACAGCCTTTGGTCTCCCCGGTACCTTCTTCTCAGTCAGTACCTTCTTCACCACCGACATCCTCTCCCGAGGTTGCTCCTGATCTTGTTCCTCATCCTTTCTACTATACTCGTCGCCCGCGAGTTGAGGATCCTTTTGATATGCCCTCCCCTTCTGACGGGTCATCCCCTTCGGCCACTCCTCGTTATGCTCTTCGCGATCGTCAGTCTATTCGGCCTCCTGAGCGTTTTGGTTTTGCTGCCGCTGCTCTTGCTGAACCGACTTCTTATCGTGATGCTGTTGTTCATCAGGAGTGGCAGCATGCGATGGCGGAGGAGATCGCTGCCCTTGAGCGCACTGGCACGTGGGATCTTGTTCCTCTTCCTGCGCGTGTTACTCCTATCACGTGCAAGTGGGTCTATAAGGTTAAGACTCGCTCTGATGGTTCTCTTGAGCGTTACAAGGCTCGTCTTGTAGCGCGTGGTTTCCAGCAGGAGCATGGCCGTGACTATGATGAGACTTTTGCTCCTGTCGCTCACATGACCACCGTTCGCACTCTTCTTGCTGTGGCATCTGTTCGACAGTGGTCTATCTCTCAGTTGGACGTCAAGAATGCCTTTCTTAATGGCGAGTTGCGTGAGGAGGTCTACATGCAGCCACCCCCTGGGTATTCTGTTCCTGAGGGTATGGTTTGTCATCTTCGTCGATCTCTCTATGGCCTCAAGCAAGCTCCTCGTGCCTGGTTTGATCGTTTCTCCTCTGTTGTCACTGCAGCTGGTTTTTCGGCGAGTGCTCATGATCCTGCTCTTTTTATTCACACTTCATCTCGTGGTCGGACGCTTCTCCTTTTGTATGTTGATGATATGATCATTACTGGAGATGATCCTCAGTATATCACTTTTGTCAAGGAGCGGCTTCATGAGCAGTTTCTTATGTCTGATCTAGTTCATCTTCGCTACTTTCTTGGGATTGAGGTTATTTCTACTCCTGAGGGTTTCTATCTGTTCCAAGAAAAGTATATCCAGGATCTTCTTGATCGTGCCTCTCTTACTGATCAGCGGACAACAGAGACTCCCATGGAGCTTAATGTTCATCTTCGTCTCACGGATGGTGAGCCTCTTGCTGATCCTACTCGCTATCGTCATCTTGTTGGGAGCCTTGTTTACCTTGGTGTCACTCGTCCTGACATTTCGTACCCTGTGCATATCTTGAGTTAGTTTGTTTCCGCTCCCACTCAGCTTCACTATAGTCATCTTCTTCGTGTTCTACGATATCTTCGTGGAACTATCTCTCGTCGTCTCTTTTTCCCTCGCTCCAGTCCTTTACAGCTCCAGGCATATTCTGATGCCACCTGGGCTAGTGATCCCTCTGATCGCCGATCTCTCTCTGCTTATTGTGTTTTTCTTGGTGGTTCTCTCATTGCTTGGAAGACTAAGAAGCAGACAGCAGTTTCTCGTTCGAGTGCTGAGGCTGAGTTGCGAGCTATGGCTTTGTTGACTGCGGAGGTTACTTGGCTGCGGTGGTTACTTGAGGATTTTGGTGTTTCTGTTTCTGCACCGACTCCTCTTTTGTCTGACAGTACAGGTGCTATTAGCATTGCTAAAGATCCGGTGAAGCATGAGCTTACAAAGCATATTGGTGTTGATGCTTCCTACATGCGGACACAGGTGCAGGACCAAATTGTTGCTCTTCAGTATGTGCCTTCCGAGATTCAGTTGGCAGATTTCTTCACAAAGGCACAAACCAGAGCTCAACACAGTTTTCATCTCTCCAAACTTCATGTTGTTGATCCACCATAAGTTTGAGGGGGGGTGTTAGATGTGTATTTCATGCCTGTGTATTTACCCCATTGTATAAGGGGCTTTGTGCATATTTACCACACCTGTACATGTATATATATTGGCCTCATAATGAATACATGCGCTATTCATAACAGTCAAAAGTCTCCTGAAGATCCCGGCCGTGTGAGGCGAGCTGCCGGGTTTTTACTACCACGTCGTCCACATAAGCCTCCACATTTCTCCCTAGCTGGACGGCCAGGGCCAGCGCGACGAGGCGGGTGAAAGTTGCGCCCGTGTTCTTCAAGCCGAAGGGCATCCTCACAAAGCAGAATGTTCCCACCGGTGTAATGAAGCTGGTTTTCTCCTCGTCGTCCTTGGCCATGTAGACCTGGTGGTAGCCAGAATAGGCGTCCAGGAAGCTCATGAGTTCGCACCCGGCGGTTGCGTCGACCAGCTGGTCTATACGTGGTAAAGGGTAATTGTCCTTCGAGCATGCCTTGTTGAGGGCGGTGAAGTCGATGCACATGCGCCAGGCGCCGCTGGCCTTTTTAACCAACACCAGGTTGGCAAGCCAGCCTGGATGTTGGACCTCGCGGATAACCCCCGCTCGAAGGAGCTTCGCCACCTCCACCTTGGCCGCTTGCTGCCGGCCCGCAGACATACGGCGAAGTTTCTGCTTGACGGGTTTGGCGTCGGGGCGGATCGCGAGGTTATGCTCGATGAGGGCGCGGTCCACTCCTTGGATATCCTCCGGGGACCATGCAAAGACGTCTATGTTGTCCTAGAGGACTCGGAGCAGGTCTTGCTCTACTTGCGGAGGGAGGTCCTCGCCTATGGATACAAACTGCCCTTCTGCTCGGAGCGGCACCCTCTTCACTCCGCCCTCCGGGTGGGGCTTAGGCGTCCAACCTGGGGCGAATGGCGTTGTGTCTGCCCGGTATTTGTTGAAGGCGTGCACCTTGCGGTGCAAACGTCCAGCTTCGGTTTCGATGCTCCGAGCCATATCCTGATCGCCGAAGATGGTGATAACGCCTCGCCGCCCTGGAAGCTTCATGCATAGGAATGCGAAGTGCGGGACGGCTTCGAAGGAGTTGATGGCGGGCCGGCCCAGTATGGCGTTGTATGGATATGAGACGTCCACGACGTCGAAGACGACCTCTTCGGTCCTAGCATTGTCGGCTTGGCACAAGGAGACTCGGAGGCAGACCTGACCCAGAGCCTTCAAAGGTTGCCCTCCGAGGCCTTGGAGGGAGGCTTCCAAAGCTTTTAATGGACTCCGAGGTATTCCCATACGATCAAGGGCCTCCGCGAACAAAATGTTGGCGGAGCTCCCTCCGTCCACGAGAATACGCCTGACGTCGCGTCCCGCTATGTCGGCCTGGATGACCAAGGGATCTTGATGGGGGAATTCTACGCCCTGCGCATCGGCTGACGTGAAAGTAATGCTGCAAGGGGATGCCCGCCGAGGTAGTTGTGCCGAGGAAGCGCTTGACGAAGAGCCTCCCTCGATGACATTAATGCTGCCGTACTGGGTCTCTCCGGGGGATCCAGCGCGGGAGGGGTGGGCCGCCGCCTGTCGTACTGCCGCGACTTCGGTGCATGCCCGCGTGAAATGGCCCCCGTAGCCGTGCACCTCGCACCATCTACCGTATTCGAGGATTTCCTGCTCCGCGCGCGGCTTGGCATCGCCGCCACCTTGGCGTCCTCCTGCGATGCGCGAGGCTGAGACGGCTCCCCGGGGAGTACCTTGCGCGGCCAGGATGTGGCGGGCCTTTTGGGGTCTTCGCTGGTTGCGCCGGGGCTTACGAATATCGCTTGCGGCCACTTGCTTGTGGTCTGTCCTCGGGTTGTCTCTTGCGCTACCTCTGTGTGACAAGCCCTCCGCTCGCCTGGCGTCGGAGTCGTTGTCGTGGCGCCTCCGCACGTCCTCTTCGGCTCGAGCGTATGCTTCCACTTTGTCGAAGAGCTCTGCCTCCGACTTGAGCGGCTTCCGCGCGTTGTACTCGGCGAGTGGTCCCGGGCGGAGGCCTTGTGTGGCTGTGTTGATGACGGTCGTTTCATTGACGTCCCTGACCTGGCAACGCACTTTTGCGAAGCGCTTGAAGTAATTCCGAAGCCTTTCGTCAGGTTTTTGCTTGACTGCAAAGAGCTGGTCCGCATCGACACGCTCGACGTAGTTTCCCTGGAAGTTGCTGCAAAGTTGACCGCGGATCTGCTCCCACGCATGGATGGATTGTGGCGCGATGGAGAAGAACCAGGACAGCGCCACGCCTTGTAACGCGAGGGGGAGCCCTCTTGCTTTCGTGGTGTCGTCTCCGCCAGCGGCTTCGATGGCGGCCTCGTACACACGCACGAAGCCTCGCGGGTCGGAGTCACCCTCGTAGGCCTCGATGACATTCGGGAACTTGAAGCCCGCGGGCCAAGCCGCTTGCTGCAGACTCGCGGAGAGCGGGGACTCCGGATCTATTCGCCGCGATGAGACGCGACTAGACGTAGGGGGTTCGGCCGCCACCGCTGGGGAGGGGGTTGGCTCCGAGCCTCTTGCATGTCCCGCACAGCTCCGCGGAGGTCTGTCAGCTCCTGTTGAAACGCGCTGAGGGCCGCCAGCAGGGCCGACCCCGCCGCGGGCGCAGCCGAGGCCGTCGGTGCGCTTGGCGGCGCTACCGGTACGGCGGTGGTCACGGCCTGCGCTCCCAGGTTGCCCGCCGTGTTGTCGCGGAGGACCCTGGAGCCGTTCACCGCTTCTGCGCTGGGTGGAGAAATGGATGCGCCTGCGTTGCCACCGCCGGGGGTGGTCGTCGGGGTGGTTCTGGTGGGGTCGGTCATCGCGTCGGTGGCGGGGTTGGTCATCGCGTCGGTGGCGGGGTTGGTCGTCGCGCCCACACCGCTGCTCGTACCTGCGGTTGCTAAAGCCGAAGCCCTTGTGCTGGCGCGAGACTTCGCCGCCTCCACCTTCTTAAAGTGTCACCGCCGACGGTGACACTTTCTTTGGTGCCATCCTCCTTCGGATCTGGAGGCTTGCTCTTGTCCTCCCCACGGACGGCGCCAACTGTTGTGGTTACAGACCAAACAGAGAAAGAGTGTGTGATAGTGGAGAGTTGAGTAAAATGAATGGCTTGGAGCCTTCCTTCCGTGGCCTATGCCACATATATCTTCATATGGGGAGTGTTTGTACAGTTATACCCTTACACATGAGTATTCCCCTCGGGGGCTCTTATGTCATTACACATGTCCTGTTTCGGACCTAACAGGCTTACTGGGCTTAGGTGGGGGCCACCCCTACAACATCCACATATATAAACCAGAAGGTAAAGGGTCATCTGAAGAGCAAAATTCTTGGAACTTTGAGGACCTTCAGACTTTCATCTTATCTATCTCATGAGGCCAAATACAGTAAGTCAAAAGAAACTTAAGAAGCAATACCTGATCGACTAACAGGCGAGCACGTGCGGCATCAGCATCTGTAGCAGGATCTTTTTGTGCATCTCTGCTCATAATTTCCACCACCCTGGATCACAAGTATGGAAAATATAACTCCAAATTCATTGTCACGAGTTCAAGAAGATATAACTACACCAGACGCATGTTGTTTCAAGATGGATAAATTAGCCCTGATGATCCTCAAATCTAGATTTGAATGACTTTTTTAATTGTACATATGATATTGGGACTACCAAGCAGGATCTCAACAATTTTACAAAGAAGTATATGATATCAAATTTAAACTTGTAGGATATTTCAACATGAGAGTTCAACAAGCATAATTCATTAAGTCTGCAGGTTAAAAAGGTTGTCCTGTTCTTGTTACAGAATGCAAAATAATGCACATGCAATTCTATTAGCAATGCGAAATAATGCACATGCAATTCTATTAGCAGGTAAATCATCTAATCAAGGAGTTAATGCATGTGTCCACGGAGCAGCAAATATATCCTCATACATTGTCAAATATCACATAAGTCCTGAGTCTCCTGACAACCACCTCATTTCTCAGACATGCTTATTGAGTAGTGAATATAGTAGGTATGACTTTTGCATCCAAATAAACTAATTATACAAATATGTGCTAAAAAATTGTGAATATATTTCTCATGAGTCATGACAACAGCCTTGTTACAACATTCTAACAATTTAATATATCATGGTTAAAATCAAGGTTATTAAGGCGGTAAGGCGACCCACCCCCTCACACCTTTTAAGCGGTAAGGCGTGAGGCAAGGCGACGCCTTACATACATGATAAGGCGAAGAAAACAGAGTTCAGGAGGACTAAATCAGAAGAAATCTAAAGAGGCAAAGGACTTATAAGGACCTAATTGTAATTCGTAAACCTCTGGGGACTAACTTGTAAAAATACAACCCATCCATTCCCTTTAACCCTAGCCTAACCCCATTACTCCCTCACTCAGCCGCCGCCTCCTCCCTCCTCCCACATTCCAGGCGACGCCATCGCCGCCTCCCTCCCTCCTCCCTCACTCCAGCCACCGCCTCCTCCCTCCTCCCTCATTTCAGGCGACGCTGTCGTCGCCTCCCTCCCTCCTCCCTCACTCCCAGCCGCCGCCTCCCTCCCTCCTCACTCCCAGCCGCCGCCGCGGCCAGATCCGGCAAGGTGGAGGGTGAACGGCGGCGTCGGCGGCTCGATGATGCCCTGGAGGCGGAGGCGGCTCGATGATGCCCTGGAGGCGGAGGCGGCTCGATGGCGCCCTGGAGACCAAGGTGGCGCGAGGACGTGAGGACGCGAGATGGAGGCTCCGCCGCCTAGGGTTCCAGGCGAGGTGAGTACTCTTCGTCCTTGTCTCTCTGGTTTAGCCGCCGCTCTCGTCTCATTTCTGGTTTCGCTCGGGTCACTTAGACCTAAGGCGGGCGAACGGCAAGGCGGGGGCGACGCCTTGACCCCCCGAGCCGCCTTACCGCTTAGGCGACGCTCCTAAGCGACGCCTTAATAAGCATGGTTAAAATAGCACAGTTATGGGAAGTTGAAGAAATAGGTAAGATTGTTCCTTATTTCTAAGTTCAGTTAAAAATTTATATGTTCTTTATTTCTAAGTTCAGTTAAAAATTTATATCCAACCTGTTGTCTATCCAAATTCATTATCTTGTTATACATGTGAATATACATCTGATTTTCCTAGTACTTTGTATCCAATCTGGTGCAATTATGGTGCCAAATTCTGGTTCTCGAACCCCACAGGTAATACTGATAATACGCTGATTCCTGTATTTTTCCTGCAAGGCCACGAATTGGCCAAATCCGCTACAACTTGAGCTAATCTGGATTAACCTTGTAGCTAGGAAGTAAAACCAGCTGGTATTTGCTATCTTGCTGGTAACCATCGATTGCTTTTGAAAATAGAATGAAAAGAGTACAAACTAAATCATAATTCAAGTGAATTTGGTCATTTCTTTTACTACAGAAATTTAAGACTTTGGATGCATCAACATGATAGTTTGGAGTCCTCAAACAATGAGAAACTGGGTGTACATAAGATTGCACAGAATAGACAGGCCATAAGGGTACGGCATAAAGACTACTACATGTTCCAATGGCACATCGAGTCCTGCCATAAACAAGGTGCAGTGCAAAACACAATGTCGTCCAAACAGCGTACCTGGTAGCTATTCCAGAGTAAACATCTGCAGGTTTCTCCCCAGCAACTAAGTTGACAGCAATGGCTCCCAACTGCATGAAATTGATTACACAAAAGTTACTGACTCTACTAGCCAAAAATTAAATAATTCTCCATGCCAAACAAAACTATTTTAATAAAGCAGCAGAATTATTCAAACATGAACTGACCTTGTCCCTTCCAAGAGCTGCATAGTGCTGCAGGCCATTGCAAGAACCATCCTGAAAAAGAAAACATTATATTGTAATTCTTCTAACATAACAGAAGTCAGATCGTTGGTGAAAATTAAAATCATGTCATTGAGCAGATGATAGCATGCACAGACTATCAGTACCTGATGCACAGGAATATGTGAAATCATTGTTTCTGGTGAGGAGCTTCTTAAAGCTTCAGTAAGATCCATGCATACTGCCAAGCATTGGAATGGATCCTCAGCCCCAAGCCACCATCGCTTGCCTTCGAGAGGCCTATCAGCTGAGTCAAACATGTCCTCCAGGTGATTCTCAGTAAATGCAATTCGGCCATCATATGATAACTTGTCAACACCGCCAGCATACAAATTTGCTAGGTGTATCTTCAGCCAGCGCAGGCCTGATTCACCAAGTGGTCGACCTTCAGCAAACTCCAAGACTCCACGACAAAGATCTGAACCCAAGTGGTTGAGGTAAGGATGCATTGGATAAGCACGGCCTCTAAAATCAAGGTTGTGTGGATAGTAGAACCCGTCTTCACCCTTCATTTTTCGAGCTACCTGTTACCAATAAATATGCATTAGATGAAACAGAAAAGTTTTAAATGATGGAGCTCAATGGATAACTGCCCCCTTATAGTTGCTTACGGCGAGTTTGAGTTCGACATCACATCTCTGAGAATGCCTCTCACTATTTTCCTTCTTGACTGACCTCAAGTTCCACCTCCACTTCTTCAGCTCAGTTTCATCTTCAGTTTCAGGCTTCTCTGGTAAGGGAACCTAGAGTGCATGAAACTTTTTAGTTGACATGTAAAACTACAATGACTTCCTTGATAACCCTCCGCTAGGCAACTCACAGCACAATTTCATGAGACAATAAATGGCAACTCACATCAGCACGATCAACCAAGTCAGCAAGGCGGCCACCACTCGACCATATTCTGTCAACAATACTAAGAACTCTTTTGTTAACCCTCCATTTGGTGCTCCCAAGAGTATTTAAGGCCTGAAACCAACAAGGCATCAAATGATGAAATCACATATATTAAGATGTTTAGCAAAAACAACCATCAACATGTCAATGCGCATGGCCATATTAACTAGAGAAGCAGCTATTGTATAACATCGAGTGTGTTAAAAAGAGGATCTTCATGTATACAAAAATTATTCATCTATCTTGCATTAAAAAAATAGAAACAGGAGCCAAATGAATACCTCGAAAACTGATTGCATTTGTTCCCTTGGAGCCCTTTTTACAGCCTCCCTCTGTTGCCTAGCTCCATGGGTGCGCATCACATAGGATGGTAAAAACAAATGTGCACCCCTGTCATATCTGTAGAAATTTTTGTGAGTAACCCTAACGAATACGTTTGTAAAAACTTCCAGGCATGATGTTACTAAAAAAATAGGGATAACTTTGCTACTTGTTCAGAAATGTTAGTGTCATAGAACTAATAATCTAACAGAAAAGTGTCCACTTGCATGAATAACACACTAAACTAATCGGAAAGGGGATTGTTCTGATTAGTGATTACACTGAACAACAACATTATGCAACCTTACACACTAGAAGGACATCTAAACCATCATGTGCAGAAAGATAATTAAATTTAAATAACCACATACATCTGATTTGCTAAAATGCATCATGTAGCAGCCCAAATAATTCTAAGAAACATGGATAAGCAACACGAACCCAGTCCAACTGATTGGGGGAATCAACATAGGCATGTAAGGTATGACCATATGCTTTGCCTGTAAAAAAAAATTCTCCATGAAGTGATCAAGGAATGTAACATTAGGAGAAGAGTGTTTTGATAAAAAAAAATCATGATAGCAGAAGGGTCAACTCACCGTTCTATCAAGCCCTTGCCGGACCAGTGGATCGCACTTGATCACACCATATCGCCGACTACTCTTCCTGATTAACCACAAGAAATGAGATAAAGCATAGATTAGGACAAAGCAGCATTGTTTTTGGGACAAGAAGGTATTAAATAAGAGTTGACATTATTACTGTTGTTCTCTTGCCACAGTTCTCATTTCATGTGTGAAAGCAGGACGTATGTCAGGTGGACCATCTGAAGACTGGCTAGCAGGTGGTTGTATATAGGCTGTTTCAATCAATAGCTCAATCAAACGACTACCAACCTATAGAACACAAGATCATAGAGTATATCATCAGCGAAATAGTGTCAGAAGTAAAACATCATATCAACCCAAATACTTAACATAATATACATACTTTTGCATGAGCATCTTGACCCCATGGCCTGGAGCTATCTTGCTTCTTCACTATATTCCTCACTTGCCGTAACTTTTGCTTTTTCATCAGATCAGTGACTTTCTTTCTTAGACGCTGTTGTTCTTTGGCAATATCTGAATCACCTACTTCTTCTTCATTATCCATTTCTTTATTGCTCTTTTTCTTTGTCTTCTCTAGAAATTTGTGGATTCGAACCTAGTCAAGGACAAAAAGGAAAAAAAACAAATGCAATTATTCATTAGCAATTGGTACTGTAACTTATCACATAAGTTATTGTCGCTATAATTGGTGCAGTGACCAAAAAAATGTGTCACTATAATTGGTGCAGTGACAAAAAAATGATAAGTCTAATAACATACTGAAATTTAATACAAATTCCAAAGATATGTAAGGAAATAGGAGCTGACTGACATCCACCTAAAGGCATCTCTTTAGGGAACAATGTCAAACATATGTTAGAGAATGGTTGGAAATTCATATGAATGGTGGGTTAAAAGGGAGAACATCTTGGCTGGATTTTGGTCCAGCCTACTGCGAAGATCCCGCATCCCATGCTAACTGCTAAATCGATGCTCCACCAAAGTACTAGCATATCAGCAAAACACACACACACAAAATTCCCAGTTATAGAAGAAAAACTAAGATGACTATACTCTTCTGTTACATGTCAAACTACTACCAATTAGAGTAATTGTTTCTAACCATAAATCACTTCAAATCTCATTAGTAGGCCATTATCCTATCAGTGAAGTGCTGCATTTTTTCTGACACATCATTCCTCTAGATTTACCCTAACCTTATTTAAAGGGACCTTACCTTCAGACCCACTCCTAGCAAGTACGACTCCCAGAGCTTAGCAATTGTAGATATCCTAAATGGTTCAGTCCTAGATCATGCCATACTTATCCAGTTATCCTAAAGAAAACATAAAATGATATATTCAACCATGTCGGTCTCTACTGAATAATAATGCTTACCACTAAATTACTACAAAGTCTACAAGGAGCGATCTATTAAACTTGTTATCTTTTAGAGTTAATTGATAAAATCAATAAACTCAACCTCCATCAATG
This sequence comes from Dendrocalamus latiflorus, assembly GCA_017311315.1. NCBI lineage: Eukaryota > Viridiplantae > Streptophyta > Magnoliopsida > Poales > Poaceae > Dendrocalamus > Dendrocalamus latiflorus. Next base: position 26,815,069 of record CM029626.1, read on the forward strand.
CTCACCCTAGTAGTCACTTCACATTTCTAACATCCATCACTGTCAATTCCTTGAGCTACCAACTATTTTGGAATGCACAATTGCGAACAAACAAGAAGTTCTACCCACGACCCACACACCTCATGCTCTATTGCCTCGCCGATCTGGCACGCAGCCTGGATGACTCTAACGCTTCCGTCGCCACTGCCGGTCATGAGAAGCCCCATGAGTTTGTGCATGGTGATGACAGCCATCATGTCGGCTGGAAGCATATTGAAAAAGGGGCCGTGGGAGGCACGCGCCCCACGCTCGCCCACGAGCTCCTGCTCGGCGATGATCTGGTCCCGCAGCGGCTCAAACCAACCAAGGAAGAGCGACTTGACGTAGGGCAGGTTGGGCGCCAGCTTCTGCTCGCACATGTCTGCAAGCAGATCGCGGTACTCCTTGGCCGCCTGCTCCCACGCCTCCGTCTCGATCCGGATCTGCCGCCGGCGCAGCGCCGCGTACTTGGAGTACCCCATCCCGTGCACCGCCGGCGCAGCAACCGCCTGACTCCCTCTACCGCTCCTCCGCCTCCGCTCCCTCCCCTCCCTCTCCCCTTCCCCTGCTGCAGGCTGAGCAGGCTTCGGCTTCGGCGCGGCCCGGACGATCTCCTCGAGCGCGTGGTGCAGCTCCTCGACCTCCTCGGAAGACACGGCCTCGGCGGCGGCGGCAGAGGACGACGCGAATCGCGGGGGCTGCTGCCGCCACGGGAGGCGCGGGGCCGGGAGGCGTCCGGACGCGGCGGCGGCGGGGAGGAATAGACGGTGAGTAGGAGGAGGCTGCGGACCGGAGGCGCGCGGGAGGGAGGCGGCGGAGAGGAGGGAGGAGGCGAGGCGGCGGGAGGGGAGGTGGCGCCACATGAGGGGCGCGCGGACGAGGAGGAGAGGAGGATGAGGAGGCGGTGGTGGGGAGATGGCTGCGGTGATCGGAGTTGGGGCGGAGAGCATCAACTGGAGGGTGCGGGGGAGGGATGGAGAGACATGGGAATATGCCGCCGCCGCCGCCACCGCGGAAGGGGCTGGAGGAGGGGCAAGCCGACTTTGGTTCGGTTGGGCTTAAACCCTTTTGCCCCGCGGGTGGGGTTTCGAGGTTTAGGGATTGAGCTCTTTCTCAGGGCACAGGGCACTTCCTCTTCATTTTCGCTGCCTTTTCTTTTTCTTGGAGAGAAAAATTGAACCTGACTCCTCCTGTGTTCTCTTTATTACATTGTAACCCTATTAAACCCCTAAAACTCTGTTTTGCACCACAGAAACTTCGCCGAACTTTCGTAGTTACCCGTTCTTTTCCTACCGGAATCAGGAAATTTTGCACATTCCAAAAGGCCTAAACTACTGTACCGATTATGGGCGGTTCTATAGTAAGTCAAGGATATTCAGTCGAATACCTAAAATTTTTGCCAAAAAATCTACTATATACAAGGTATAATATATATATATATATATATTAGTAGTTAGGCTAAATTTGTCTTGTTCATACCCAGTCAGCCTAAATTATTACTAGATTCTTTTGGCCTATTTCCCTCTCCTAAGCCCAAATTGGCGCCAAACACTAGCCTAGGCCCACTAGGCCACTATAGTGATTCACATGACACATAGTAGAAACGCTAGGTCTCACTCAGTCTTTTCTCTCACCCAAGCCTCTCCTCTGTCTCTCTCCATTTGGTGGCACAAGAGCTTCTGGTCTTAAAGAAGCACTGGAGCGGCCGTTTCGCAACGCAAATCACATTGCCATCGTCGCTCGCCAATGTGGTGTAGCCGCATAGGTTCACCCTCCCTGGCCTAATGACCCCCATGACATCATGGCCTCATATCCCTAATCCGATAATCCCTCTATCTCCTACTCCCTTAGCGATCTCTGATTTGAAGCAAAATTATGTCTAAATAAAGACGTGAGTTGTATTTTGCTTAAAGAAGTGAGGTATCTATAATGATTCTAAAGTTTTTGCATAGTAGTTGATTATATTTTGATGACTTATACATCAATTATTTAGAAAATATGTAAGTGTTATCAAATTTGTTATGTAGCTTGATGTGTTGGACGCTTGGATGATTGATCCCCTTTGATATTTGGTTGTCTGATCCATATTTTGTTTAGCATACTACTTAAGTTGCTTAGTTAGAAACCGTTCAACAAAGTATGTTCACGATAAAAGCACTTTTGAACTTCCGCTTGAGAATACAAAAATCTAACAAAGAGAATTGTCTTTTAATTTGATTAAAGCATCTTGTTGTGATTGTACAACTCTATTATAGAATTATTCCGATTTGAACTTTGACTCGGGTTAGTAGTTCCAGGGAAATAGTTCATCTCTAATTCCAATCATCATGGTTAAAACCATTAGTCTTTGAGTTCTGTTTTTCACTCCTTGCTGAAGTTGCTTCCTTTTTGTGTGTTTGTCTACACGATATTATATCTCGTTTCCAAGGCATGAAGCATCGTCATGTTAATTTTTGATTATTTTAGAATTTCTTTATATTATTTGAGATGTTGTCTCTAATATAAATAATTGTACTTTAATTTTCGCTACTGTGGACCTTTATGTTTTCAATTGAACAATATTTTGTAATTTCGAATACCCATTTTGAAATTCCTGGATCCGCCACTGGTACCGATGGAGCGCGCTATCTTCCAAACTAGATTCGGTTGCATGCTTTTATTCATCATGTAAGGAGTTTAATTGTACTAGCCCACGGCAATTAGGACTGTTAGAGTTGTGGTTGCATTCCCACGAAAAATCACACAAAAAATAGAACACACATGAAGTAGTCTCGACAGCCTCTCTCTTTACTTGTGGGTGGATACGAAATCCACAGATGTGTGTATAATGAGAGGCTCATTGCAACATTCTATTTTTCGGAGTCTTTTTAAATCTTTTAAAATAAAATTCACTATTTAAATTTTTCAAGAATTAATTGAAGATTAATTTGAATTAATTTTGACTAAAGTAAACATCAATTAAGTGAAAATCTATTTAATTTGGGTTTCTTGTGTTGCAAGGAATTTTCCTATATTTACGTGGATTTTTTGGAGTTTATTTGCTATTTTCTAGAGCTCATTTCTCTTTTTCTTAATTTCTGGAAATTAAGATATTCCTAAATGTCCTAAGGCCTTGGGCCGAAACCAAATAAAACAGGTTTTCACCTTGGCCCAGTCGGCCCGTTGCGCTGCCCCTTGCCATGTGTCGCGCATCCGCCGTCGCCTCCTTCTATTGGATGTTGCCACGTGTCAGTCATCCAGTCACACCCCTTCACTCGCGCCGTGATCTTGGTCATTCCCCTCTCTCTTCCTGCCAACAAGTGGGGCCCACCTATTAGGCATCTCGTCTCTATCTCGAAGTCCCTTCTCCGTCTCCGACCGGGACACCTCGGAGTTTATGCCCATCCCGGCCTCAACATTCAGCCTGTGCTCACTTGGATTCCTCGGCATCCACGCTTAAATACCAAGCCGCCCCCTCATTTTTCCCACCCCGAGCCATCCTAAAGCCATCATCTTCATCGAGTTGCGCCCCCTTGCCTTCAACCGCCAAGCCGTCGCTTCGGTTCACGCGTTCGCTGACGTTAGCACTGATGTCACCACACACTGGTGCCCCTTTGTCTTCTGTTTTGACAGGAAGCCCCTTTGTCTTCTTCGTGAACCCGATCCACCATGAGCAGAGCCATTGACAAGTGGGACCCACCTGTCAGTACTCACTGTGCCATAGACCCATGAGCCAAGCCACGCAAGCACCCACGCCAGCAAGCCACATTAGATGCCATGTTAGCCTTAAGCCCACGTGTCTGCCACCTCAGCTAGTTGTGCCACGTGTCCGTGCCACCTCACCTGCCACGTCGAATCCATGTGTCTGCTACATCAGCCGAAACATGCCTCAAGTTTGCCACGTGTCAAGCCATGTGTCTGCCACGTCAGCCCAGCTTCCAAAACTTTTTGTAAATGCTTGAGGTCATCTTCATATGTGCGGCTGTAAACTAGAATGTCGTCGATGAAGACGATGACACAACGACAAAGTAAATGGGCCAACACCTCATTCATAGCTCCTTGAAAGGTTGCCGGTGCGCTAGGGAGGCCATATGGCATAACACGAGACTCGTAGTAGCCTTGATATGTCTTGAACGCAGTCTTTGATTTGCGCACAAGTTGAAGGGGTAAGGACCAACGAGAGACCAAGAGAGAGAGGGAGAACAATAGCCAATAGAATCACGTCTCACCAAGGTAAGGATACACTGCCATCACCTAGATCCACCCACATTTCCCTCAAATCCAATCCATCGAAGTAAGGGAGCAAGAAGAAGAAGTGAGCTGATGCGGCCAGGCTAGGAGGAGAAGCCAGCAGTAAAGAGGACCCGGGACCAGGAGGAGCAGAGGGGAAGGAAACCACCACCACTTGGGGATGTCTCAATTGGACTTAGGGCCATAAAAGATAAGCCTGGCGCATATATTTAGCGTGGTGGAGTGTTGGTTGAAGGTGCGTCTAGCCCGACCAACGGCTAGAAAATCCCCTAGTCGAGTGGTGGTATAATATACTGAAATAGAGGGAAACATTCTGTACTCTGATTTGAACATCGCATCTAAAGAAATACGAAGAACCATTCGCAATAAAAATTGAATAGCTATGGGTAAAATAGTACAAGCCTGTGTAATGCTATATAAACCGTGAATTCATGCATGTCTCTTGGATTGGGGGGCTACGGAAAACAAATAGGGTTCTATCTTGTCGTGTGAGTAATCCGTAGATTTCTAAATTAAAATCTAAAATCTTATCCAACCTAAAAATACTTATTTTTGAGATGATATGAGATGAGATAGAATCCATTAAGGCATGGATTAGTGTTCATAAAGCTTCATATTTGCTGATAATACTTGCTGAGTACTTTTGTATTTACCTTTGTTATTATTCTAATTTGTTTAAAGGCTAGTCCGTTCAGAAGTCTTCTGAGTACCGATAATGCCTATCCAGAAGGTAACTATGATAAGGGGGATGGAGATGACGCCAAGTATAATGCGTACGAGGTGGATGCCCTATGTGGAGATAATGCTAAGTCTTAGGAAGGCTGGGTAGGTTCTTTTAGGCTTTTGGTTTATGGCTTTTAAATTTTGATTGTTTGTTAGATAGAGTACGAAGAGAGAGACAATCACAAATGATTTTGGCCAGTATAGCTGGAGTCGGTACAGTGTCTACTACAATTAACTTGTAGATCCTGCCTTAAAAAGCACACCATTTGAAAGCTAGTTACTGTAGCAAAAGCCAAAAGTTGTAAGCATGAAGCTGAAAAGAACCCAAAGCCCATGCACACATGGCCAGAAGTTAGATTATCTGTGATATGTTTTAGTTTTGAATAAAATTTAGAAAAGCCAATGTTGGCACCACATCTTGCGTATGAGATGAGTTGAGAGTAGATTCGCTTTGGATGAATGGACAAGTGTCTAAGAAGATATCTCCTTGCTCAATATTTGCTTGGAGAAAGAATAGATCAATGGATTGAGATTTCTTGCCCTTGGTTGTATCTACTCTTGAAATGTGGGTCTTATATGTGCTTTGAAATTAGTGTAGGTGGAAAACACATAAAGGCAAAATCCTGAGAAATACAGAACTGCACATACCTTAGTAATATGTGGGCCCCACCGAAAAGGTGCAAATATAATCTTTCCCACTCTCTCCTCCCCTTCTATTTCTCTCTCCTCTTCCACTCTCTACCTCTCTCTGATTTCTCTCTCCCCTCTGGCAACAAGGCAGCACCATTAAGGCAGCCAGTGGCTGCGTCTCTTGGTGAGCATGGTGGACACGGCGATGTGGTGTCATGTCCTTCTCCGGTGCCAATGTGCACCACTGGTGGCCAAAACATTTTAATGCCCTCGCCATCGGCCGGATCTAGGGCTCTTCATCACTGTTGGCTGGATCCAAGGCTCACCCTCTTCAGTGCCATCAGGATTCGGTCCTACTCTTCGCCACTGTCCAGATCCAGCCCTCATCCACACCGGCATCATCCATTCGGATGGGATCAAATCCTTGTCTCCACCATCGACAAGTTTGAGCCTCTCCGTAGTTGGTACCGACGGGATCCAGTCCTCATCCGCGCTGCCGGCCAATCTTGTCCTCACCCCTACCATTGGCTGATGAGGTGCACATCATCTCTCTCTCTCTGCACCTCGCACCTTGCCACTGACAACACTTCTCCCTGCACTCTGCCACCGGCATGCAGTTCACCTAGCACCTTACCACCGCCATACACTTGGCCTTGTATCTCACCGCTGGCACCACTTCGCCTTACATGTGTATATGGCTTGTGTACTCTATAGTATAGGTGCATATGTATTGTTGTATGGATAGTACACATGTATGTGCTTGTATGTTGTTCAGTACATGTGTATGTGTATAGCATAAAGAATTTTTTACAGGAGTATGGGTATTTGATAGTAGGGCATACTGGCATAGTACTAGGATACCGTATAGTACATTTTTTGTGAAAAATATTTTTTGTATAAAAACATCTATGGAATTATATATTCTTGTACACATTAGTATTGTATGACAATCTATGTAGTTGTAACATCCCAAAGCCTAGGGCATGCAAAAATGAGAAAAATTTTAAACTTTTTGGATGCATTTTGTATCCTTGGCTCTTTGCTGGAGTTTCTTTGAACAATTTGATTTTCAAAAATCAAAAGTGCATGCAATATAAATCAAATTGAAACTAAATCAAATAATCAAATTCAACAAGAAGACTCAGATTTTTCTAGAAAAATCAAGAGAGGATAAAACTATGAGAAGCATACACAATCATTAATAACTCTATGTCAAGAGCATTCACAAAGATTTTTTAAGTCTTTCGAGTACATCTGACGTGTAATTAAAATGCCCGAACTCTCAGCTCACCTCACTTCTTTCCACTCGCTGCCATGTGGGGCCTAATCACAGAGATCATCGTCCACCTCGTGTGCATGCGCTAGCTCCGCTGTGGTCGTGGCCGAGCTACCCCCAGTTTTAGATGTCACGTTCGTAATTCTCCTCTGCTACTGCCAACTCCGCCTACCTGTCACCTCAAACACAACGTACATCCTCCCCTCGTACCTGCCTGCGCCTCGTGTTCTACGGCGAGTCTTGGACCACGCTCGTAAGAACTTGCGCCCAATGCTCGGCCTTTATGTGCCTATAAAACCCCTCTGACCATACCAATTTCTCCTCAGCTCACCCTCTCGGTCTCTTGAGCACGGTCCTTGAGCACTCTGCTCTCTAGAACGTCGAGAAACCGTAGTCATACACGACGCCGACGAGCACGCCACCATGTGCTAGCTTCTCTAGTGAGCTTCTCTCATCCCAGCTCCGTCGCAACATGCCTTATCTCTTTCTTGTGCACCCTACTCATTTGTTTGCCCTTCTGTGTAGTAGATCACTCGGTAGATCACCCGTTCTAGGCCTTTTTCTTCACCTCTAACAGGATGCCGCCGTAAGACCTTTCTCTCTTCGGTGAGCCATACCTTGACTCCTTCTACTCATACCTCCACATTCATGCAAGCAAACTCATGCGCACCCTTTTGTAGCTTCACTACAGTCGGAAAAATCATTGTCGTCATGGACCCCTTCATCGCCAATGAGGTCTCCAACGCTAGCTTCTTCCACTTCTCCTCGTGAACCATCATCACCTTTGGTGAGCACCCCTTTCCCAGTAGAGTAATCAAAGTTGATAGGAGAACTAAAGTAATCGAAGTCAAAAAAAGAGAACTGAAGTAATCGAAGCTGAAAGAAAACTAAAAGTAATCGAAGTCAAAAAGAGAACTAAAATAGTCCAACACGTAAAAGGAACCGTAATAGTCAAACATGAGAACAGAACCGTAGCAGTCACGGTCGAAATCTTCGATCGTTGCCACGTCAAGATTTTCGATCGCAGCTGGGCATCGAGATCCTTGACTGCTACTGTGTCAAAATTTATGACCACAGTCGTAGTCAAGATCTTTGACCACTGTCAGTGTTGAAATATTCAATGGCAGCCGTAGGCGAGATCCTCGACCGCTGCTATGTCGAAATATTTAACCGCAGCCGTAGTCAAGATCTTCAACCGCTGATGTGTCAAAATATTTGACTGCAGCCGTAGTCGAGATCTTTAACCGCTATTGGTATCAAAATATTTTATCACATCTGTAGTCGAGATCTTGGACCACTATTGTGTCGAAATCTTCGACCGCAACCATAGTCGAGATCTTCGACCGCTGTCGATGTCGAAATATTCGACCGTAGCCGTAGGCAAAATATTCAACCACAGTCGTAGTCAAAATATTTTTCTTTAGCTGTAGTCAAAACTTTCGACTGCTATAGTAGCCATAATCTTTGACCTCTAACGGTAGTCGTAAGCTGCAGGGTAGTCATAGACAGTAATTGGTAGTCGAAACCTATATTAAATCGACCGTAAGAGCAGTAGATCGGTCATATGATACATTAGATTAGTCATAAGAGTAGTAGATCGGTTGTAAGAAACATTAGATCGGTCATAAGTGTAATAGATCGGTCGTAAGTGCAGTAGATTGGTCGTAAGATACAGTAAATCGGTCGTAAGAGCAGTAGATCGGTCGTAAGATACATTAGATTGGTCGTAAGTACGATAGATCGGTCGTGAGATACATTAGATTAGTCGTAAGTATATTAGATCAGTCGTAAGTCATAGAACGTGGCATCTGAGCACCGTAGCAGCTGAAAAACATTAGTAGTCATAGAGAGTACTGTACTAACCGAGAAGGAGTAATTCAAACCAAGCTAAAACTTGAACACATAACTTTTGCAATCGAACGCCAAATGTAGTAATCCTTGTTTCTAAATTCTTCTAAAATCATAATCTTCTTGATTGTACATGCACCGTACAACCATATGTATTATATGGGCTCTAGTATTTAGCTGATTAAGTTGTCTATATCTAGCCTTGCATTCTGGTAGGCACATATGTACTAAAGGCACTCCAGCTAGGTTTGCTCGTAGAGGCTCCCTTCAAAGTGTTGGAATCAAAGCTTGCTAATACAACGGTGAATACCTCAACAAAGGCAGATAATCCACTGAGGTGAAGGTCTGTCATGCAGCTCACTTGGTCTACCCAAGTGAGAGCTTGTCCATTCATCGAGCTAGTGCAAGGTTAGGACTAGATAACCTAAAGGCTATAAGATAATCACTTTCGTCGCATGCCCAAGGAAGCATGTAATGGACAGTATGTTTGTTTATCTCATGTGGGTAAAGCTGTACAATCTTTGTAGAGTATTAAAAACTATTTAAATAGCCGTGCTCGCAGTCATGAGCAAGCTTGGATGTAGCTACAAAGGGTATACTTTTTCTTTTCAAAACTGTTTCACTGAAAATATGGGATGGCATTACGCAACCATGTGACATGCCCATGGGTGGGAATTATGCGATGTTCATAGTTGAGGAAGGCGAATGGTTTTGATCTACTGTTATGGAAGTCATATAAATATTATTTCATTACATGTCAAATTCTCTTTACAAATTTGATATTGCAAAATAAAATCTGCTTTATGCTGAAAATAACTTAGTATAGAGTCTCATCCTTTGACAGCCTTGCATATATATAAAATTTGTGATACACTACAAGTCTTATTGAGTACACAATGTACTCAACCTTGTTTAAATTATTGTTAATCAGAGAATGAAGATTACGTGCCCGATGATTCGTATTTTGCCCCTAGCACTGGAGAATTTGATGAGAGGTCTTGCTAGGGTTTGACTCTAGTTGGTTGCTTGTGGATTATGATTGTAAATCGTTGGATACTTTTGTTATTAGACTTCCATAGTATTTTGTTCAAGACTCTGATATTTATTTTGGCCGGTTAGCCTTATGTGTATATACTCCTTTATGCCTCATTTATATATCATCCTTTTGTTGTAAGCTATTTATGTGCGATATGTATGGATGTGATCTCAATGATATGAATGTGTGTACTAGCTACTGATCATGGGACTAGTAAAACACACAAGCGACGACCCTAGGCAGTCCCCCATAGTAGTTGTAATGTTGTAGCTAGTAGTTGTATAGTAAATTCCTTTTCAAAAGAGAAGCTTAGAAGAGGGAGAGGAGACATGGCAAAGTAGAGGAGCTCAGGAGAGAGTGAAGGAGAGGAGAGGAAATTGGAAGAGAGAGGAATGGAGAGGAGAGGAGCTCGGGAGAAGGAGAGAAGAATAAGAGAGGAGCTAGTTAGAGAGGAAGACGAAGGAAGCTCATTGATAAAGAGAAAAGGTCTTCATGTGAAGGTAATTGCCTCATCCGTTCTTATTCTTATCTGAATGTAGGCAATGTGTAGGTATGTATTTGGTTAGCAGATACTTAATGAATTCATGTTGACAAATGGTAATATTTGCAATGAGAAATCAGTCATGTCAGAACCCGCAACATTGAAAGTGCATTACTGTACTGGTACCATTCGTGAAGGTCCATATGGTCTTGATCTAAGCAATTTTTGGCAAGTCAGTATGGTACTCCCAGACATAGAGAATGCTCAAATCAGAGATGTCCTATATGGGCTTACACGTAGCTCTCCTTGGACCCCAAGGAGTGCAATGTTGTCCTACATGGGCTTTAGAGTCAGTCAGCCATAGACATTCGGTGGGAGTTGAGATGTTGTGTGCACAGTTGCGCGGAAGGGCTTTGTGGAAGGCTACCAATGATGTGGTTACGTGTGCATGCTACTCATGCAACTATATCCGAAGGGAGTCACATGAGGTCCAGTTGGTAGGAGCAGCTCGAGCGTGTAGCACACGGTTCATCAAGAGGACGCGGTGGGCGATGTTGCGTCGGTAGAACTGGAATATCGCACACTGCACGCTAAACCTACCTGGTAGGCAGATGCAGATGTTACTAAGGCAGATGACGAAGATCGCATGACGCAAGCTGAGCCCATTGGATAGGCGAACGCAGGGGAGTATGTTGATAGCATAGTGCACCAAATGGAGATCGATGACCAGATGACTTGGGCTGAGGAGGAAGCTTTAGAAGAGGATGACGATCACTCTTCTGATGAGGACGAAGGTCCCATGCCGCGGGCATGAAATAGGGTAGATGTTGAGGGCCTTTCTGTGCACGACTACCATGAATCACCGTGGGAGTACCATGCTATGGAGGTTCAGCTTCATACAATGTTTGCTGATAAGGGATCACTGTAGGATGCTATTAAGCTGTGGGCCTTATCCATGCAGCAGACATTTTGGGTCCTAAAATCTAGCCCGGTGTAGTACACGCAGACCTAAGTACGACTCACTGGATTGTCTTGAAGGTGCAGCCGCACTCCTGCGTGCTGAATAGTGTTTTGCCAAAGCATCACAACCTAACGTTCACCTTCATAGCCAATCTCATGTATGGTGAGATAGTAAAGAAGGACCTAGAGGCCAAGCACATCACGGTGGCTATTGAGCAAAAATTCAAATATAAGATTAGTTATGCCAAGTTATGGCGTGCGAAGCAGAAGACTTTGTAAAGGAGGTTCGGTTTTTTTAGGCAGCTTATGACAACCTTCCTCGTATGCTCGAGGTGCTGGGGGCAGGAACCCTAGCACACACACATTGCTGTGAAGTACAAGCCATCCAAAAGACCACTCGGTTATCTAGTTTTGTAGAGGGCCATCTTAGCCTTTGGTGCCTACATTGATACTTTTAGGCACATGTTACCGGTAATCTCAGTTGACAGGACATTTCTAATGGGGAAATACATGGGGCAGATTCTGATAGCAATTAGCATTAATGGCAACAATCAGATTCTGCCCTTGGCCATTGCATTCAACAAAAGTGAATTTCGACAACTGGTTGTGGTTCCTTTGACATGTGAAGAAGGAAGTAGTTGGAGCACGTCCTGAAGTCTACATAATCCATGATCGCCATCCCCCGGGATGATGAATGCCATAAGAAAACTTTAGCAAGACCCAGAGGAGTTGTTCCCTTGGCTAGACATGAGGAACAAATGGTGCATTCGCCATCTGGGGGCCAACTTCTTTAAGCAATTCTTGCAGTAACTGTTGATGAAGCTGTTCAAGAGGCTGGCTATACAGAACTAGCAGCATATATTTGATGCGTTGTGAGAGATGTTGGAGGAGCACACCAAGAAGCACGTTGTCGACAGGAACAAGTGGCCGATAATTCCTAGGGCAGCGCAACCCAAATGTCTCGCACCATTGTCAGAGCTTGTCCCTAACAGAGTGACGTGGAGGACCTCGAGGAATATCAAGTGCTTCTCCCATTGGATCCTTTGGACAAGTGGTCCTTGTTGCACAACATGGACGGTGCGAGGTATGGCATAATGATCACTAACCTTACAGAGGTGTACAATTGGGTTCTTAGGGGCGTCCGTTCTCAGCTCCTCGTCGCCATTGTCAAAGGCGTTCTATAAAGTACAATTGGATAATTCATAGAAAGGCATGCAAATGCAACACTTCATGCAACCAACCCAAATACACCATACTGCTCAAAGATCACAGCATACATACAGGCCAAGACTGAGAAATGTCAGTGGCACATGATCTACATGATGGGCAATATGGAGCATTGTTGTGACGTGCTTCTTCGGGACAAAGCCAAATTAGGACTGCTCGCTCTCTTGTTACCCACGAGGTATGCCTTGGAAATCATGTGAATGAACCTAGCGGTACATGCAATAAGCCAAAGCTTCTTTTGAATGAACCTAGCTGCACATGCAATAAGCCAAAGCTTCTTTACAAGCCACGCTCTCATGTCCTCATCGCATATGGTACTATCAACATGGAGATGGTGCTGCACGCGTGGTGTGGTGAGCTAAGAGGCTTCAGGGTTGTGGGGAACTTTGCCACGTCAGATATTGCATAGAGGGCTTGGATTTCGGATCTTAATCTATTGAAGGGTAAGAAGGGTCGTCGGCAGTCATCGCATTAGGAACGATATGGATGAAGGGGAAGCTGGATCGGCGAGTAAACATTGCGACCGCTATGGCCAGGAAGGCCGCACTATGAGATGTTACAAGACGCCTGCCACGCCTTATTGTATGTGTGTATTGGTATTACAATTACAAATGCTATCATGTTGTAACTTCATTTTCAAACTTTAACTTCATTTGTAGTGTCAATCCATAAAGTACAACATCATTTCTTCTTGTGTGTGTACTGGTACTAGGAGTACTAATGCTATCAAGTTGTAACTTTATTTGCCAGCCTTGCACAGTGAAAAGACTAGATGAGACAACCTTGGCAGTGACAAGACTAGATGAGACAACTTTAAGTAGCAACATTATGCTACGCTGGTCCACGAATAGTCCAACATGCCGCTACCTCACGGACGCTAATTTGCCCAAACTGAATTAGACTTCTCAAGCGTACACTGCATTGGGTTAGGCTATAAGTACTACCCCTTCTACAACGTGTTTTCCTCCACCATGACTGCAACACTACATTGCTAGCATGGAGAAGCAATGGGAGGTGATCACCCGACTTGTAAAGGCTGCTGCAACCTGGGACGAACAAGCGCAGCATGCTAGTAAGCCACCTCTACGAAGTGAAGCCCCCCGTACCTCCAACCCCGAAGCGAAGTTCCTCGTACCGCCAACCCAAACCTATACCTCAATGTTCCCACCGAGCATTCGCCGCAAGACCCGCCTGTTGGAGATACACCCCCTGCTGGTGTAGGGACACATGCAAGTTATTCAAATCTAAGGAGCGATTAAGCTTTGGCATGCATTACTAGGGTTGCGGTAACTACGCCTGGGACTATCTTGACCAGTGTTGGGACACGGTCTGCTACCAGCAGTCGGTAAGAACGGGTTACAATACATTCTCTTACCAGTTCTCTTGTATGGCACACACTAACAAGCTCTCCCCTCTTCCCGTAGTCTCCAAATCTGCTATGCTCCTACCACAAATAGATTGACTGGGAGATCCACTCGCACGACCAGTGGACTCTAGACTACGAGGAGTGGGATGCCCAGATGGCACATGAGAGGAATGGAGGAGCAGTGCCATAGCATAGATTTAAGCGAATGTATCTAGTGGGAGACGCAAGTTCACCTAGAGGCGTGCAGGCGCAGGGAGTAGGAGGCTTGTGAGGAGTGCGAGAGAAGACGCAAATTGGCAGCCAAGGCCATGGCTGATGGCGAGGACTACAGCGCCGAGCTGGGCCGCAAAGGCAAATGGCTAGGCTCCACGCAGTAGTTCGATGCTCTTCGATCATATGTCCTATGTATTTCTAATTTCCTAAAGTCATATGCGTACCATCCTTGGTTCGTTAGCCTACGTGGCATGTAACCCCCTTGTCACATAAACGGTCATGTTGTTTTCCTTACGTCATTTATTTGAAGTTCTCCTCCGTGTATGAATTCTCGATTGCATCACAATATCACTTACATTCCAACTTACGAATCATTGCTACCTCAATTGTCCTCATAAAATTCTTCTAAAATTTATTGCACTACAACAACATACGATGATCACAAAATATTATTGCAAATCTAACAGATTTTGTACCCAACATAGCTCGTCCATTCTCTCGTGGTCGGTCACGTCGTACGCAAAGCTGCCTTGTTGGGTTACATCTGCTTTACACTTGCTGCACGAAGCCGCCTCATTGGATCACGTCTTGCGAAAAGGTGGCTCGTTTAGTCACATCATGTCCCTACGTAAAACTACCTTGTTAGATCACATCAATGCGCAAAGCTGCCTCGTTTCGAGAGGGAGGTCATGTCCCGCTCTAATGATGGAGGCGATGTTGCTCTGAAAGATAAAACATGACCCGCTATGTTACAAAGCACGCTGCCTCCCCCTGTGGGCTATAAAATGCACACCCCACCCCTTGAAAGTAGGAGCACTCGACGCTACCAACCATAGGAAGAACTTTCTCCGTCGTACAGTAACATACTATAGCAGATGCCAAAGGGCCAGTCCAACCTGGGTCCCCGACACAAAACCTTCCTATTGAAATGAGGGAGGACTTCGGCCCTAAAATAAAATAATTATTATTTTAAATCGCCTAACCATCAGACAACTAGAGCTAAATCGCTCAACAAAATTGAGCAGCAAGACACTAGCCACTGCACAATTGAGCGACTTGGCTACTTATTGTCCAACGGTTAGGAAATATTGAAAAAAACATAGGTATATTAATGTAACTCAAAATTAAACATTGATTATTTAAAAAATCT
The DNA here is from genome assembly GCA_017311315.1 of Dendrocalamus latiflorus. NCBI lineage: Eukaryota > Viridiplantae > Streptophyta > Magnoliopsida > Poales > Poaceae > Dendrocalamus > Dendrocalamus latiflorus. The sequence continues at coordinate 26,830,227 of CM029626.1, forward strand.
GTAGATAATAGGTGCAAACACAACCAGGGACAGGTTTTCTTTTCGGAAAGTGTACGGACCAATCCGGAAGCCACAAAAACTGCGGCCTACACACTTCAGGCACAAAATTATAGCAAATTGTGGCGAGCAAAACATGCTCATTATTGAACACTGAAGGGATCCTGATCCTAAAGCAGAAAACTCGGGCACAAGACAAGGGCGTCATCTGTTCTCATAGCCGAGTGGAGCAAGCATAATGAGCGGAGGTCGTCAACCCCACGACGTAACAGCATACAACATTACATAGCAATATTGTTTACAGCTCATACAGAACATACAGGCACATGGCATATATGAACACATTGTAGAACATTTCATTCTCGCTCCTATTAGCTCCTTCCAGCGTGTATGGCTGCCCGGGCAAAATCTTCGCATTTCGTGTAACCACTCGAGAAAACATCCGTAAGCACCCCCATGACATCGAAGGCCTCCTGCAAATCTTCAGATGAGGTCATGTCTTCGAGCCACGAGAGCAGATCCTTTGATAATCCCGCCATCTCCTTCATGTTGCCCAGCCTCTCTTTCATCATAATCTCCCACTTTTCGAGGTTACCGCTCGATTCATCTTTCTCGCCTGACTTACTAGTCCCAGATGATTTTCCCTTCTTGAAGAATAGCTGCAGCTGCTCAATCAAGCCAGTGTATACCAGCATCGGCTGTACAATGGCAAAGAGCCTCTTGCTGTCGTTTGAATCAGCAGACGAACCTTCATCTGACTGGACTGCAGAGGAAGACGAGTCAGAGGAAAGCTTGGGGGTAGATCGCCCGTGCTTGTGTTGCATGTAAGCATGGTAGATGCCCCTCTGCAGGAAAGCGGGGCGGTGCTGCAGCCAGCTCTCATAGGACTCGGACAGCAGAGAATTAACCATCATAAACTGTACAGTCTCCTCCGATGAACCTGAACTACCACGAGTTCCAGAGAGAGAAGCTGAGAGCCGAATGGGAGATTCTGGAGTTGACGGAGAACTGGACAAGTAAGTGGCAACAGACTTGGCCATCACATGACGTTGTTGGTTAGCACTTCCATCTACAAGATGAGAAGCCATCTGGATCATGAAAGGAAGAAACCGCGAGTTGCTCTCCTTTCCCCCACCTTTGCAGTCGGTGCTGAAAGAAGCGCCTGTTGCAAACCTGGCCAACATCTAGAGAAAACAGAAGAACCATTCTGCTATTAGTCATGTGTAAGATGAATGTGGAGTATAATACTTGATATATCCAGGAAAAATGTTACAGCAACTCAGTAAATTGCCAGGCCCTATATGTTTCCCCCTAAGTTCTGAAGCTGGATTTGCCTCAAGGCAAATAGATAAGAATGATCAATTTGCTGTCCACAAAGGAAAGAATCTCCAGCAACCAGTTTTGCATCCTTACATAGCAATACGATCATGGACGAGGGTTAGATTTGAATCATATCACAAAATTATATGCCCTACAGTGTGTTCTTCACAAAGCATCAAAGAAAGTGTGTAACATACACTAGAAGTTTCAGTTTTTCTGTGAAGTAAAATAAAGCAAAATCAATAAAGACTGTCGATTACACTGGAGGTTTCAGATTTTCTTCGAAGTAAAATAAAGCAAAAGGCTGTTCCTGCAAGGATATTTTCTCTTTAGTTTTGGAATTATTTCTGGCTTGATCACCTATTCATTTTGTGTTTGACTTGCATTGTCTTCATTGGCTTTGTTGACTTTGTACAGAATTTCGTGGTTTTACTGCTTTTTATTAATATATTTCAGTAAGGTTCTCCCCTACTGTTCTGAACTTATGATACAAAAAATAAAGCAAAACCTAGGTGATAGTAGAAACTCATGCAGTTCATAAGGATTTAATCACAGAATAACAAATGAAAGGAAAATTTTGTATGACCCATGCAGTTCATAAGAATTTAATCACAGTAACAAATGAAAGGAAAATTTTGTATGGTTTAACACAAGGTCAAAACAAAGTCGCTGTCACGTACCAGAACAATGTCATATGTCAACAACCGGAGACGACTCCCGTCTGCTCGTCCTAGAGAGTTCAATTGGTCCCAGTACTGATCGACACACCGGGTGTACTGCCCAAGAGGAACAGATGGCCCTCTCAACGGAAAGATACAATTACACAATGTCTCATTATTTCTTAAGGTAGCACCATCCCATTCCTTTTTAGGATTCCTCAGTGCAGCATCAGCTCGTTTGGCTTCCTGATGACATTGGTAGTGTATGATGTTGAAGTGACTAACAGTAGTGTAAACACAGTCCCGACGGCCACTGCCAGAATTTGTTGCACCCAAGTTCACCCGTTTACTGAACGCGTAGACTCCTAACATGTCCGTTGGCCTTAAAGTATAACCTTCTCTACAAACCATACAAGCTAACCCATCCTCTTCTTCCACATCATCCAGACCTTCAATTATAGGCTGAGCGACAACGATACGTCTACCTCCATCTGAAGCAAATTCTTGTCGCATTCCTAGCCCCTGGAACAGAAAAGAAAAAAAGGCAGCACAACACATTACTTTGTGCACATGTAGAATCCAAGATCAACAATAACCTATGATTTCAATTCAGAAATCTACAGATGAAAGCTACTGTTGAAAGCATTTGTAGAAGAATCTTTGAAAAGCAGGATGTAAACCAACCAGTGCAAACATAGCAGCTCATGAAACTATATCTGCAACAGTTACCTGAAGTAGCATTTCTCTTTGCTTAAGAGCGCGACGGCGCATCTCATCCCTTGTAGCATGTCGCAGCTCTTGAATCTTCTCTCCTAGGAAGCCGTCACCATTATTTTCTTTGTTGGCTAGGGTGTCCAAAAGATTTTCTGCTCTTGCACCAATTTCGTTTTCACCTGGCACCCCTTCTAAAGCATGAAGCAGTGGTAGAATGCCTTCTTCATCGACACAGTTCTGTGTAGGCAAATGACCCTTCGCAAGCCCCTTCAACATTGACAAGATGAGTGGAATAGATGGTAGCTTTAACCCACCTGTCCATTCTGCACTAGTTCTAGAGCCAGGCTGCCCTGCAGAACCAAAGCTTTCCCTCAGATGCCCTACAGCAGCTTTTGTAATGCCCTTCTCTAGAATAATCTCCTTCAGACTCTCACCACATGAACTTGTCTTGAGCGACTCTGAGACACGAACAAAGTTTTCAACAGCAGATCTCTGCATTGATGCCTTTTGGCTTAAATTATCATCTTTTGGATTCTCTTCATGTTGCTTCTGCAACCGGTCAAACTCACTCCAGTCCCTCAGGTAGGGCTCAAAATGTTGAATAAGAGCTTCCATAGCTGCTGGCTCCCCGTAGGTCAAGTAAGGCAAGATCCTTGCCACCATCTCCTCATTCCTTTGTTGCTTGTTTGATTTTTTGGCACCTACAGGATGACATAACCTCTCCAAAAACATGAGAACAATTTTCTTCGCCTGCTCACCAGCACCAGTCTCCTCTATACTAGTTGTAAAAACACTTTGGGCAATACTTATGTCACTCTCATTAGCTTCCATTGTAAGACTTTCTACAATTAATAGAATTCCCTCTGCTGGTTCCATTGCATCGACTGAGAATGCACGCCGGGCTGTCTCAAGTAGCAAACCCAGAGCACCCAGACGTAACAAAGCACATCTATTTTCACGGATTTTGCAACAATACTTCAGAAGGTTAAGAACTGAAGCCAACTCTTCCTGGTTAGATCTTAACTCATCATCACGTAGGCTCTGGCATAAAAGGGTATTGCAGAAAAAAAAGTTAATCATCAAGCTCATTAAGAATCACAGGATTGGAAAACAAATTCCAAATAGATGTAAAGTTGGTCTGATCCATGATGCTAAACTTGTTAAGGGACAAAGCAAATCAACTCGATGTGTAACTGAACACACCTGAATCATGCTTAATATGATTTCAAGACCTCCGCATTCCCTAACAGCACCTGCTATAGCAAATTCAACTTCAGGATCTTGTGATTCCTCCCTTTCCTCTTCTAGCTCTTTAATCATAGGCTCGGTGGCTTCACCATCTAAACCCTGATCAGAATATAAACATTTTCTATGAACACAACATTGAACTGATGTGAACAAATAAGAACATCTAATCCAACAGGAGGCAGCACATCAAGCACAATGCTTAATAAGTTCCAGACACAAATAGACTACCCTCAGGATCAGTCTTTTCGCTAATTTCTGGTGAATTCATCATGAAATCATGACACATCGGACCCACTAGGTAGCTTGCTGTGGTCTCTCTCTCTCTCTCCCCTTTCCTCACTGGTAGCCTCCATATTTATTCACCATGGTGTCGCTTTTGATGGTAGCAGCGCCGTTCCTAGTGGGTCTCATGTAAAATCACAAGAAACCAGCAATAGTATGGGGGAAAAGACTTGCAGCGCGCGTGCGCGCAGGGGGGGCAAGGTTCCAAAACCCGGAATTGGAAGAAATCCCAGCCGGCGACCAGTAACAGTAACCAGCCAGTTACCGGAAAAACTGGCAAAAAACCAATCACAATTTGAAAATCGAAACTTGAATTTTGGTATGTTTTGAAACCGGTAACTGGAATAAACCAGCCAAAAATCAAAAATTGATACCCGCCGGTAGAAACAGTAACCACTAGGATTTTGAACCAGGGGGTGGGGGGGGGGGGATGACATATATGGCTAAGTGACAGGCAGGAACTTCTAAGGGGGATGACATATATGGCTAAAGAAAAGAGGGTGCGTAATTGCAGTTCTTATAAAACTTACATATAAGTTCCTGATATTAATGTATTAAAGCACATATGCCAGGTCAATGTATCTATTCACTGCCCAAAATGCCCAAAAATTTGACTCGTTTATATCTCAACTTGTTTGTGGTGAAGGACCAACGCTTAGAAACAAGCATCAAGATATTAAAAGTTGTTAAAACTAGAGGTGATACTGACAAAATAAAGAATTTAAGGCAAAAAAAAAGGAAGCCTAAATGCCATAGCTAACCTGCAGTCTGTAGGTTACTGTCATTGGCGGGCAATCTCTGACAGATGAAGCAGCAGAGAGAATGCTGGCATTGGACGAAGCATGCTGAGTTTGACCATGGTGCTTCCTCCACACTTGCTCATAGACTTGGGAAATGCTAAGGTCAAGTGAGATTATATTCCCAGCAACCAGTAATTCCATACCATAGTCATCCTCTAAAAGTCCAATCAAATCAAGTTGGTGACATATTTTGTTTTTCACGTCTCTCATTAGAGGGCCAATCTCCACACTGGAGTATGGATTCTTTGTCATAGAACCCCTGATGAACTCCTCTTGAGTATGTGCCTTGTTTAGAATCAGGAGATAAACAGGCTCTGGTTTCACTGGGCAAATCAAATTGCAGAGTTGCTCCAAAATAAACTGCAAAAGATAATTCCAGATAAGAACATCACAAACAAGTTGCATCTTATTGTTAGAATTGACAGTAAAGGTTTAAAGTTAAACCAATATCCAAACCAAAAGAAGTTTGTGCTTGTACCAGAGATGTTCGCCTCTTTTTCTCCTTCACATGCTTCTGCAATCCAGAGATGCAAGCCCGTATAAACTGGCGTTTGTTTGCAGTACTCTCTATGAGCAAGCTATCAAGAAGGTCTTTCAAAAGCCGATTGCAATCATTGATTAACTTCGTCTTTTGCACAACTAGCCCACGGATAACCAGAAAAGCCTCCAGCACCTCAGACAGTAACTTATCACTCATAAATCTGCAACATGAAGAAAAATGTAAAGACAGAGAAACAAGTGCATGGGTGTGCGTGTGCAAAAACAAAGAGGGGGTTGAGAATGTGAGGGTTGAAATTTACCTTGCTCTGATATTGGGAATATCAAGAAACTTGTTTAGGAGCTCAACAAGCTTGTGAAGAATGAATCCTTGTGATATGTCAATGCTAAGGCTTCTCTCCTGTGATTCAACATTGGAGACTTCTTTTGTTATTAAAGAACACAATGTGGTTAAACCACCACGAACAGTTAAGAAAAGCCGTGAAGCCTCCGAATCAATCATTGTCCCAAGCAACTCGAAGTACTCTGCTGCACTTTCACCAGCTGACAGTGTTCGAGGAAGTAAAGACATGAGCAAGTTCAATAACTGAAATTGTCTGGAAGAGTTCGATGGGCATAGCAAGCTTATGAGATTGCATATCTCAGATCTTATTGACTGAGAACAGGAACTTAAAATCAAGTCTGACACCCAGGAGCCCAAGGCAAATTTTGAGAAGTCACTTTTAGATGACCTCCGACATGCACGCCGCTTCCATCTGAGTCCATATTTTAGAACCAGGTAGTCAGATTTCTGTGAATCGTGCCGTGTTTTCTGTACTCCTTTCACTGCCTGTGATACTTTATACTGCCTCCTCACAAAATCCAGATATGATGCGCCACTCTCCCATTCTGAATAGCTCAGAAGTGGAATATCCTGACCTCTTCGACTTCCATCAGGATTTTTTCCAGATAAATTAGATTGAATCTTGGAAGTGGGAACATTAGTTGCTGAGTGAGCAATTGTATCGTCATTTTTCGATTGCAACATCAAGCTAGATTTTCCCACACCTGGCTCTTTGTCTGCAGCATCAGATTTCGGAGGCGTGCAAGCCTGAGAAATGATTCTCAAACAAGGAAGAATAATATGCTCTGAAATTGCAGGATGCTTTGCTCCAACTTTAATAGAAGAGAACAGCAGCTGAAAGGCAACACGTAGCCTTGCCTCCCAAAACTCATCTACAAGGGCACAGGTCTCTGAAAGTAGCAGTAACTCTTCTCGTGTTGATTGTGCAATATCCATGGAGCGATGGTGCTCAAGACAATACATCACCTTCTTCTGAATCAAATTGTTCAGTTCCTGAACTGCATCTGCATCACCTTCAGAGAAGGAAGATAGCACAGCCCTGGCAAGAGTACGCGTGGTTCTAGGGCCCTGATGAATGTTGTTTTCAAATGACTCTGATACAATGCCAGCACTGACAAGTTGCTTTCTGCAGTTTGCATGTTTGGATAGCACTTGTAATAACTCCAGGCATTGTGTAACAAACGTAGTACTACACCCATAGCAACTACTTGGAGACCTTGGTATTGAAAAAGCTGGTAATGCATTGGTCTCATTGGAATTTTTCTGGTGCAGATATGTCATTAAAACACGGCGCAGTCCTTGTAGTGTCTGAACACTCTTGCTCACTGAATCAAAAGCTGCTTTGCATTTTTCACCATACAACACACCAAGAAGTGCAATCTTGCGATTTACCTTGCAAGTGGGCCCAGGCAAGGACACTATCATCTGCTGGACAGCATCTTTCTGTTGTGCATCTATCTCCTGTTCACCTATGCTTGATACAAGTTTAATGAGAGGCTTCTTAAATCCCATCAGTTGCTGGTATCGCCTATGAGCATTTTCGGACTCTGACTCAATTGCTGCCAATCCTTTTCTCATATCATCATCATTTTCCATGTTATCAAATGAGAAACTTGGTTTCGCCATGAAATGGAATTCAAAACGGCCATATTTGCTGTAGCCACACTCATTGCAGAGGAAAGAGTCAAGGTTTTCATAGTTAATATTTCTGCATTGCCTACACTGATATGCATTTTCATGGCAGTTGCTACAGATGCCATGCTTATCAGTGACAGACCTGCTACACCGTGGGCACTGCAATGACTCAAGGGAAGAGGCTTGAAGATTTTCATAAAACGAATCAAGCTCAATCATGAAATTGCATGCGGTAATTGGGATGGGGAATTCAACCTTCAATTCAGTCTGATTAAAAGTAAGATGGCAGCTTTTAGCACGCTTCCACAGAGACCAATTATTCTTCAGTTCTGACAAGTCTGTTACAGGCCTGTTGTTGTAATACAGGTTGAGTACTTTCACTGACTTTGACTTACGAGCATCATAAACATTCATTGTCACTGACTGTATAGTAAAGCTTCCAGTACATTTCACTATTATCCTGTTGTCAGTAAATTTGGTCTCAGACTTGAGGCTTTCAAGCTTCATTCTTGAATACGGAACATCTGGGCAGCTGCAGGTAACACAAGGCTCACTCTCCAAGTAATAGCCATCAAACTCCACTAAGCAACTCAGCATGTTGTATATACGGGAATTTGGATGATTTGCCAATAGCTCATTCTGCGAATGAAGTGTGTCAAAAATGCAGCTTATTACATCAGATGTTAAACATTTATTCAGAAGTTCAGTGTCATTCTGCTTTGCACTGGAATCATTTGCTTTTCCTAGTAAGCACGTCATGAGGTCAGTGTACTCAACAATGTTTTGGCCATACATGGGAAGATATTTCACCTTCTGCAGTAGAATTGTTAACATAGTTTCCTTAAACAAGTTCTTTGCATGGTGCCACAGTCCAAATAAAACACATTTGGCCTCATGACGGACACTTGTTGAGTTCCATTCTAGCAAGAATGTATCAACAAAACGCTTCAACACATCACCTTCCTTGTCATTGACCACTTCCACAGCCTGCTCCATGTCCATGCAGGATTTTTCTGAGGCACCTTCCGAACCATCATCGCCTTTCCGCTTCTTTTTTGAATCTGAAGAATGTGAACCAGTTCTTGTAGAACCTCCAAGATCCCCACTCTCTGATTTTTGTGCACTATGATTGACATCTTTTCCTGAATAGAAGGCCAAATTTAAAAGCTTGAGAGTCTGAATAATACACTCTTCACTGAAATAGTAAAAATTGTCCATCAGAAAAGGGAGGAGATCCATGTGCTTCAAGCAGAATTTTTGCCAATTTCTGGGCCTTGCTGCAGCCACATCACAAAGAGTAGACAAACATTTTATGAGCTTAACACTTCTCTCATAGGGCACAGGATTTCGAAAACCTCCAGACTTGTTTATGATTTTATGAAGTTTTTTGACTTCATGGGAATATTGCCACAAATCCCTGACACTATAATAGTGAGTCTTGCTGCCACATAAATGAAGGAATAGCCTCCTTGCATACCTTCGAACAAATGTAGTATGAGGATTGCTAATGTAGCTGCAAAGAACATCCTGATATCCATCCAACTTTAGATCCTTGGTGTTGGGAACCTTGTAACTTCTATCCTTCTCAGCTGACTTCTCCTTTTCTGGTCGAACCATGCTATATACAAGCCGGAAAGTATTCTCCAACAACAATTTGTTGTAGTCCATGAACAGATCAGTCGGATGAGATTTGGCATATGAATCCGAAAAAAAGGGAGAGAAATTTCCAGCTGGCAGCTCTCTCCGTACTGTCAATAGGGATCCGCAGCCTGAACCAGAACCACCACCTTCCCCATTTATGGATGATGACTTGAAAACATGAACAAGTTGCTGCAGTATATCCATTAAATAATTCAGAAATGATTGTTGTCTGAGGGCAGAACAGGCACGAATTAACTGAGAAGCAAACTCATTTTTATCCTGGTCATCACTAGAGGATGGAAGAGTTGTTGTTGACACTGGAACCTGACCAGGACCTTTTTCGGTCAAATCAGAGCTCCCACCAGACTTCGAATGAGAGCCATCACTCCCAGGCTGATGCCAGTTACGGAACATAAGTGTGAAAAACATGAAAACAAGGATCGATACTTCTCCAAAAGAACAGCGTGTTTTGGCAGGAAATGGTTTACTTATATTGATTTCATCCATGAGCCACTTAACAAACTTTTCCAAATCCAAATTTTCTGGCTTTGAGCTATCCATGAAAGGTCCACCAACTGCAGATGAAAGTTTGTAGAACAACTGCATTATAGGTATGGCTCGACTGCCAGCTGTGGTCTCCATCCAGCCTCTGAGCTCTTGAATTAGACAACTAAGTAGAAGGGAGTTAATGGCACGTTTCGATGCAGAAATTGAAACTGTCCTTTGGTCTGTCATGGACCCAGGGAAATCTGCAGACTCACTTGCATCCAATACATGAATTGATGATGGTGAGGTCTGGACACTTCTATCAGCAGGAGCATGAACAACACTGGAATCTGTTAGCTCGTCAATAGAGAAATGAATTTCATTGCCTTCACCTCCAAATGTATCAAGTTCAATTGGTATTGCTGACATGGAATGATCTTTCGAATGTGGTGAAGGTAGACGATCTGCATCAAGTATCTCATAGCAGGTTTCACATAAGTCAAAGTCTGGACATATGTTGCAGTGCCACCTTTGCCTGAGTATTGGAACAGTGGAACAACCATCACAACAGTATTGCACTGATGATGTGGCAGGATCTTCTTCAATCATAACCTGAGCATCTCCACTAGAGGAATTCATAACGGAAGCACTTGTTTTTGCATGATTATCAGGAGCATCATCATTAGCTACCATTGTCTGCTTTGGGAAAGGGACTTGGAGAAATCGTGATGAAATAGCCAAACTGAAAAGTCAGCAACAAATATTACAAAAATGACAGTAAGTAGGATGAGTGCTGATAAGACCAAAACAAAACTGACAAGTGTCAATAATGCTGTACAGGCAAATACAGAAAGATCACCTGCTAGAAGTCTGAACTGCTTCGTAGGGTGCAAAGAGTAGTTTCTTAAACAGAGCAACTGCAGGTGCCACTGAATCTCCAGATTTTTCATTTGAATGCATGGCCAAGCATTCAGCGTAGCTATAAATAAATTCCACACAAGGTATAACAAGACTATTTATCGTTTGGGTGTCTGGCCTGTCTAAATCCAAAATACCCCAGAAAACTTGCATGAGACCTTCAACTAGTTCTGTACCTGAAAAAGAGAAAGATATGCTATTAATCATTATTATTTATAAAATATGCCAATTCTACAGGCCATATGTTCATATAATCAATATAATATATACTCCACAATCCCAATGCCAGGTTATCGCATTTACAAGTATATATTGCAATCAAGAGTTGGACACTCAAGTAGACAAAGTAGCGCATTAAAAAGAAACAATAATTGCTGAAACATCTTTGCAGTTACATATAATTCAAACTGCAGAAGTACTCTGAAACATCTTTGCAGTTACATATGATTAAAACTGCAAAGTACTCGTGTCTACTCATATTAGCCAACAAGAATACTCTTCCGTCGTCACATCTACCCTACCTTCCTGGTGACATTGAGCACAGCACACATCTTATTTTCCGGAACAGAAGGAAAGGAGGTGAGTCAACACAAAGAAAAAATGTGTTCACATTGAAAAATATAATGCATTCCCACATGTATTTTATGTGCATGTATTGCCCACACCACATGAATGGCAACCTATACCTTTATGTCGATTGGCAACATATAATCAACAACAATAGAAGATCCAATGAGCATATAGACTCGCAAAAAAATCAAGGGAACTTTTTTTACTCCTAGCAGTAAACTACTTCCTACAGCTGCATTTGGCATTGCAGTGGCTTTTTACGAACACTTTTATTATACTATTTTTGGTCGTATTTAACCAATTAACAAGCTCTTTTAGAATTTCAACAGGTGTTTCACTCGAGTTGGTGAAGATTATCTATAACCAACTAGATTCCACACCGCAGCACAACACTGCAAAACTGGCCCTTTGTATACATAGTGTACCATGTACGTAACTACGGAAGTATAATGGTAGTTCACGGAAGTGCCACAAGACTATATATGCAGTGCACAAAGGACGTGCAAGCCACCAAAGTATATGATATATGGAAATAGCATGTAAAAATCATAGTTACAGGATTCCATTTTCCGGTTTCAGGACAAATCCCATACCCACAGGGATGCCTGCAACCAGCCAGTTTCCCAGTGGATACCAGTAAGGCATATTTTTCTTCATGTTTCCTCAAATTATATTGTTTCCTCAACTCTATAATAGTGTCTGTATCCAAATTCTATCAAAATAGAACTCAAAATTATTTAAATCCACTTAGGTTTTTAAATCATGGTAATTACTGGGATTTCCAGTTACCGATAGTAACCAGCCTTTTTTGGAACCCTAGTAGCTACCATTTTGATTAGTATCAAAACTAACAAAATATTTATGCATCAGCCTCTCAAAATACTTTAGCACTCTGTAGCACGGACACGTGTCAAAACCGCCGTATCCGTGTCCGACACGTGTCGGACACGGACACGTCTCCGACACGTGTCGGCGACGTATCGGCCGATTTTGGAATTAATTTTAATTATTAAAATTCTCGACACGTGTCGGACACAGTAAATATACGAGTCGGACACGGTCTGGACATAGCCAGCCCAGGATGGCCCAGGACACGGCCGGCCCATCCCTAACCCTAACCATAAGCGCTGATTCCCAAGCGCATCATTCCCATCGCTCGCTCGCGCTTCTCCGCATAGGCCGCTCGCGTCGCCGTCCACTCCCGCCGGCTCCCGCATCTTGCCGCCGCCCGCTCCCGTCGGCTCCCGCATCTCGCCGCCGCTTCCATCTCCTCACTCGCATCTCCTCTGCCCGCCGGCTCCCGCATCTCGCCACCGACGACATCTCTCGCATCTCGCCGCCGACTACATCTCCCGTGTGTCGCCGGCTCCCGCATCTCCTCCCGTGTAGTCTTGCCGATCTGATCATGTTACTTTTTCCCAGGTTAATGGAGTTCTTATTTCTAGAAATGGTATTCACATCAACAATTGTCGTCAGGATTAACAAAACAATTCATGAGGTACATACATATTCCGAGTGTACACTTTACAAATTGTAAGTTTACAATTTACATTATTTCAGATAATAAACATGTGGAAACATAGAGAATAATACATATATATATATATATATTATTTATTATTTAAATATATATAGCCGTGTCGGCGTATCGGTATTTTTGAGAAAACGGCGAATTCCCGTGTCGGTGTCGTGTCGTGTCGACGTATCTGTGTCCGTGCATCATAGCTTTAGCATCAAACTCACAATAATACAACAGTGGTTATTTTAGTAAACATCATAAAAATCAACATGCTATAATACTTTAATAAAGAGTTAAGAACTGGTTGTTATAATCAACTCCTTCCAGTAAGAATGTCATTTTTTGACTTTGCGTAGCCTTCAGTATACAACTTTAGTCTCTAATTTTTATTGTTATGTACTAGCAAAAATTATAAAATTACCATATTACAGAAGCACTCTTTATGGCAAATATGTCAATGCCACTTTCACATGGGCAATATTGATGCTTATAAATAAATGAATGGTCAAACTTCCAAAAGCTTGAATGAAATGCATGCAAAAAAAATTGAGTTCTTTTTAGACTAGTGGGAATAAGAACTTAAGACATCAGACAAGAAAATCAGGAGCCCTCTATTAGAAAAGTGCAGAATTAGAATTAGTACCATGATTCTCAAGAAAAGAGGCCAAGTTCGATTTCCTGTGGAAAGCAACTTTTGACACTGTATGCATCTGGGCTATAAATTCTTTTATCACCCAGCTAGATGCAGCACCTCCAACTCCTATTCTTGAAGTAATTGCTGGAAGTGATTTTACTACCCCTAGAAGGCGCATAGTGTCCTTAACCTGTGCAAAAAATAGGAATAAATTAAAAGAGTAACAGCTGAGTAAGAGGGAACAATAACCCCTAGATATGAAGACTAGTATGGAAAGATATTTGGCATTTACATGATAGTATATTTCCTTCTTTGGGAACACAGCCTGAAGGACACAGCATGCAGCAGAATGTAGCAGAGGCCCCCTGTCACTCTGAAAGATGGTTTCCAACAAAGCTCTGCATTTTAGATTATTAAGTTCCATGTCTGCATCAACTGTGTCAGTACAGCAACTTGTTTGGCAAAGCATATATATTCGTGAAAGGATCCTGAGAGCATCTGCCAAAACCTGATCCTGGACAGAAGCAGTTTGCATCGTTTGAGGTTTCTTTCCTGATTTTCCACCAGCAGAACTACCACCCAGGACATGTGCTTCCATATCAAGTACAGCATCCATTTTCTCTTTCCATCCAAATTCATCTTTGGCTCGACCATAAACTTCAATAGAATCTATCCTAGGTATAGATGAGCCATCGAATGTTCGCCCAACAGTAATTGTGAATTCTTCATCAGCCAGAAGTGATTCAGCAGTAGTAAATGGAATATCGTACCATGATCTCATGCCTTCATCCAGCTTAACGACTCTGTGAAAAATTGTGATTTCAGAAGGGATATTGCTAGCAGATGTGTTACCCACATGGATCCGGCAACCAACCATGACAATATCAGGGTTTTGATTTGAAATAGTCACCTGCAGCAAAAAAGAGTGCAGATAAGTAATTCAACGTCAATTACAGGGTAGCAAACAAAATATAAACAATAGATACCCCCATGGGTAAAAATTTCACAGTAGAGTCACCAATGGGATTAACAGGTCAGAACTTCCTACCTTGAAGCCAGCGGATGTCAGACTCTCTAAATACCCATCATCTGTGGTCAATCTTTGCTTGATGCTTTCAGAATCACCACTTTTGGTTGTGTCACTGCTAAATTTCACATCGCATGTAATGCAAGTCGTCTTCTCAAAAAAATCAAGTGGAAATTCTGGTTTTGTGCCAGCATAAGCTCTACTGCTGAGGATGCTGCTGCCCAACTTCTTTGTTTGTTCTGCGGTAAGGCTCGTCGAACTATCACCTCCACTAGGTGTATGTGAGTAAATATGAAGGCTTCCATCATCATACAAAAGAAGACAATGTGTTTTATCTTTGGATAAAGGCTTATATGCAGCTACACCAACCACTGGGGTATTTGAACCAGTACCATGTCTCATGTTTTGTGCAAACAACTCACGAGGACCCAAAGATACAGTAAGAGGAGCATTTGATTGAAATTTTGATAGACAGGTAAGAGTCCCACTGCCAGCTATTAGCTCTCTCCAACGGTAAAGCCCAGCTGGCTTGGGTTTACCATCTTGATCTTCCTCACATACATATGACAATTCAGTAATTGATGAAGAATCAGCATCTAAGCGCCCCATGAAGGTGTTACCATCTTGATGAGACACAAATAGAAGTCTGTAGGTTGATGAGAAGTACAATGACAGACCTTTATGCATAGATACTGCATCTTTAATCAAGATTGTATCAGTCAATGTTTTCGCACCAACATCACCCGCCAATGCAACATTAAGCCTATACAAAAGGCCCCCTTCAGAGAGAACAAGAAGCACCAACCTTCCCATTGAGGAGGGAACAAGGGTGGCATCAGCAATTATATCATCAGCCACAGTAAAGTAATGCATTGGGCTAATATTGTCCTGTGAGAGATCATATATCTTCACAAACATGTTTGTTACTACCATGAGCTGTACCTGAGAACCTGGAACCCATTCCACATGACGAATATAGGCTCCTTGCAGAGCAAGTTCTATGGCAAGGCGATCAGTTACTTCACCACGACTATTTAATGTTAGTACTTGGCAATCCTCGTATCCAGCAACAGCAAGGTAATGATCCACTAATGGATTGAAAACCAGATGAACAATTTCAAAGCGAACTATGTTCCTGGATAGCGGCTTCACATTTGTTTTGTCTGCTGTAATAGGGGTTGCAGTAGGCTGTCCAATAATTTGTCCCACGTCAAATATAGCTACTTTATCCCCTTCTCCAACAGCAAGCTTACCTCGAATGCTGATACTCAGTAAGGATTTAGTAAGCGAACCATTAGCAAGATGTGACTTAAGTTCCCTTGAGTTTGGATAATCTGCTTTTATCTTCAGGTCCAATGATCCACTTTTGAAAGCTTTCTTTAGTTGGAAAGTATCAGAAGCATGTGACACCAGCATATCACTTCCTAACAAAACTTTCCTGTCTTTCAAAAGATTCAAGTCTCTTTGGCTAAGTATCGTCGGAAGCAACTTCTTGCAGAGTTCAAGCATTCGAACTTCAATATCAAGACTTTTAAGAAATACAGGAAGCCCATCACTGAAGCCTTTTGGCACAGATAGCTTGATGGAGTTATCAGCATCAGTTGAGATGTCATCTTCAAAATCAGAGCCACTATCTGCAACCTGTTCCAGATCCTCATGATAAGGCAATATAGGCTGGAAGCTGCTAGCGGCAGGTGGTGGTACACTAGAGGTGCCAGAAAATTTCCGAGGTTTCAAGCACTGACAGTTGCTTCCTCTCACACCCCCAGCTCCACAGTCACAGAAGAAACGGCTTGATCGGGAATAAACAACACGATGCCCTCGATGGCACACCTTGGCACAAACAGAACAGCAACCTTTGGAAACAGTCAAGTCACACGTATAGCAGAAGTACCAATGCTGTTCCATGAAATTACTACCACTGGATGTAAATGTGCACACTTTGGATGCTAGAGCTCTTTCACTGTTTCCATCCTCTTCCTCATCTCTATCCATGCTCCCCAATTCCCCATCAGATGTTCCATCATCTTCATCTTCCTCACCAGAACTAACATCACAATCAACAGCGGAATTACTTTCTTGATTGGTGTGAAGAACAAGGCTGTCTGAATTCTTCAATTGCTTTGGGATGAGAGATCCAGAACCAGAATTGTTGCCTGAATTTTTAGATGAAAGCCTCTTAAGAGCACTCCTATTCAATCCAGCATCACCAAACACTGACTCCACAAAAGTAAACAGAAACTTCAAAGTATGAAGCAAGCCCTCATTATCAACCATTGTCTCCATCAGTATCAGAGTCCTTTCAAACAGCTGCTTGAAATGTGATTCCTCGCTCAACAGTTGAACAATCAAATGGAAATATGCTTTGGCAGTATGAAGCTCACATGACAAAAATGCTTTATCAAGTAACAATAGCATCGAGTCAAAGAGGTGAAGTTGAAGTTCTTTAGCCAATGTTTCAGACGAAGGGCAGATGAGACGCATAAGAAAATCCACTGCCGATTCTCTTAGGGTTGTCAGACCTACTGTAGTACCACTGGTGCTTTCAATTTTCACAGAATGACCCAAAATTCTAAATTCTAACCAAGATGAAAAGCAGGACACATCCATTCCAACAAATTTGTTTTGCAACTTCTGCTTAAGACCAGGACAAAGGCCATCACCTAAAATATCAGTAAACAAGTTAAGAATCTTCCAATTAACCTGCTCAGATTGGCATTTGTCCAACACATCAATAAAAACTGACATATCAGCATGCTCTGGGGCAAAAAGACTGCTTGCTCCTTCAGGTGCACCTTCTGTGTCACCAAGGAAGAATTTAAATACATCTGTTTTAGATCGAAGGTCTTCCACTAGATCAACAACCGCAGAAACTAGTATTTCTTTCACCCCATGGTGCATGTTTTCTTTCAAGTTGATGTCAGCCAGGAACCCTTCTAACTGCTTCAGAACAAAAAGGTCACTATATCCAGCAAGATCATCCCTGTGGTCAATTAGATTCATGAATATAGAATCACAGTGTCCATGAATGGATCTAAATATTCGATCTGATCTTACAGCCATCACCATATCAAGCAGTTTGGAAACAACACCCTCATCAACTTGGTCTCTGCCTCCTGGTTGCATGATCTTTATGTATCCATCAAAGGCATGTATGATCTCATTTATTATGAGAATGCAAGAAAGGAGAGCACAGTTGCTAGAAGCGTAATCTGATGGAAATCCATGTAACAAGCACTTCAAGACAGAACAATTTTTCTTCCCTTCACCCAGTTTTGTTGCCACTCCATCTATCCTTGATGAAAGGTCACATATAGGTTCCAGCATTTCCATGTTTGAACCAACTTTCTCAAGGAGATGATGATGCTTGGATTTGTCGAATGCAGAATGCTTCAGCAGCAAGAAAGGATAACAGTGATCCTTAGAATGCTTGCCTCTTTCAAGAAATGAGAGATATGCTTGCTTAAAAGTATGAAGATATATCTCCAAAAGAGATGATAAGACATTCAAACAATGTCCACTATTTTCACTTATGTATGTAACCAAACTCCTCCCAAGAACAAATAGCTCTCCATCATCGACCACCTGTTTGCCGTATGAGTCCACATCAGTTTTATCACTTATTTGGTGCCTCCAAACGCCAGTATTAATGAGAGAGAGAATAAGAGAAAGCCATGCTCCTTTTCTGGGGAAATCCCAACTTTCTAGAACGCTTGAACCAAGAAGAATCTCAGAATGCAACAGCTTTAGGAATCCAAAAATTACAGCAGGCAGATTGGCACCCACAAGAGATGAAGCATCATCAGCTACCCTCAGAGCAAATGTTAGGAAAAAGTTGACATCTGTGAAGTCAGGGTTCAACAGATCATCATTCCGAAGAAGGGTATCATTGCCATGATAACCTATACCAGAGAGAGTGCTCCAGCAAATCAGAAATAAATATCTTTCCACAATGAGATCATCAGCCACTTCGGCTTTCCTGTCCCTCCAAAAGCCAAGGATTTCTGAAATCGTTGCGCCGAAATCATCCAAGTTTATGCCCAAATTTCCAGCAGCAGACTTATCAAAGTAAAGCTCAGCATGAGCTGGAGCCACATCTATCAATTGTGGGAACAAACTACTAGTTGCAGCATACTCCTTGACAGTATCAGCAAACATGCCCTCCACAATAACAGTTGCAAAGGATGGCAAGCAATCATTCATAGAACGTGACTGCTCTTCCTTCACTTGTATATCCCTCATCCTGGATCTTAACCTCATAAACAACCATGATGGATGTGTCAATGGGTACAACAAAATATGTCGCAGGACCAGCAGAAGTCTTGATAGGAGTAAAGCCCATCTTGTGAGTCCAGATGCACCTACTCCAGGTGGAGGCTGTTTCATTTTTTCTAGGGAAGAAAGCACAATTTTAGTCAAATCAGCCTTTTCTGACCCAGTGGTTGAATGGAATGCCACCAAAAGAATCTCCAGATGGAAGGCACAAGGAAGAGTTTCACAGAAATCATTGAAATTCAATGAGCTGGTTGATTTATCATTTGCCTTTTCCAAAAGATAACCAGTGTACTGAACAAAAATTTTTCTTCCCAGATTATATGCTGAATTTGTTCCAGAGATGATGGCACGCGCAACTAGAGCAAGCGTATAGTTGTTATATGTGTACTTCCCATTCTCAACATTAAACACTTTCTCCACAAGGTCTTCTCTCAATGAAGCAGGACATTCATCAGAAACAAGAAACATTTGTAGAAGTTCAAAACAGGCAGTATTGATGTGCAATAAGTTACTCTCCGAAGGGAAAGATGTTGTATTATCAGCACTACTTTCACCAGAGAAACAAGCTTGGCAATTAAGTATTGAAAGAATTTGTGCTAAATGATCAGTGTGAAAGTTCCTGCAAGCATCCAGATATGTAGCACTGCACCATTCAGGAGAGAAGATAGAACTTTTCATAAAGCATATCAAATCAGCAGCTAATTGAGTAGGCCCATGCTGGCTGCTTGAAGAACCACTCCCTAGAGAAGTTGGCTGTTCAATACTATCAGCTACTCCTGTAGAACGGGCTTCAGCAAAAAGATTTCCGAATAGTGCTTCTTCCTCATGACTAGCCACTGACTCCAACTCTGAAACAGCAGCTTGTTTTGTGCAACTCAACTGCGGCTTCTCAAGTATAGTCATTGATTTTACCCCTTCTTCATGGAGGAAGAAAATGAGATGCACCAAATCATCCAACCATTGTTCTTTGGGAGGGAAGATAAATCGTAGATACTCCTCAGATGTGTATTTCTTCAGCAATGGCACCTCCTCAGAACGAGCACGACAAGACAAACCATCTATCACAGAATTGCATGAATAATCTAGAACATCTTTACCAGGTCTATCCCTGTCAACACGACTTGTCCATCGTTTGGTTTCTCTCAGAAGCTTCAGCACATATTGAACAATCTGAGGAGAGTAAGCTAAAGGGGGCACCAAGCAAGCACTAGATTTGTCATATCTCCACAACTTCGGACTAAAAATTTCCAACAGGGAAGCAAGTATACATACTTGTACTGTACAACAAATATCACTATTGAAGAAGACAATTTGAATTAGCTGTAGAAATTCTTCAAGTATTTGCAGCATGACAGTTCCAACACCATCCCCAGAGAACACTCTGTCATGGTTAGAGAACTTGAACTTCAGTCTGAACAAGACTGGCAGACTATCAGCACATCTTGCTACTGAGCATAACATCTTGGTATCAGAAGCATCACAAGGAAATTCCATAGCGAGACCATGGACTAACTTCAAAATTCTTTGGGTGAAAGACAACCTCATGTTAAAGTTGATATCTTCTATCACTTCCAAAGCTGGAGATTGACAAAGCTTCTGAACTAATGTAAGAAGGCGAGGTATACAATATAGGTGAACAACTGCAAAATGTTGTGCTATTGACACCATGCCATTTGGAGATGCTGCATGCAGTGATTCAGTGTTATCTGCAATAACATAATCTTGCTGTAAGCATTCTGGTGATAAGGTCAAACGAAACCGTTGCAGATCATCTCCACTCTTCGAGCAGTTGAAGCCTGGTCAAGTATCATCAACAAGGGTACAAACATCAGCAAATAAAGCACCAATGGTGTATAAAACCTTGAATTGCATTTGAACAGATAAGGTCCCAAGAATTTACCTTTCAAATAGCAGAAATAATTCTCTTGCGGGCTCAAGCGTTCGGATTCAACTTGGACAGACGACCACTGCTCGATAACGTCATTTATAACGCTGGGCTCCAATGAGTACACCTTGCTGGGAATCCCTCTAAGCAGCACAGATTCAATGAAATAGGCAACTTCATTCTGCAAAAATGTAAAACATGATTAACAAAGACAGAATGCTAAGTTAAGCACATTTTCAAAATGCTGATTGTCTCAACTAAAAATGATGGGAACAGCATGGCGATAGCATCTCAAATTACTACAAGATTAGATAACAGCGAGGTGGATTTCATTAGGTAAGAATATCGTTCCCTGAATTAAAACCAAGCCAAAAGATTACCAGTAAGCCAAAGTCATCACATGCATATGATGATTTTTCCAGATACAAGAGACAGAATTCCAAAGACCTCTCCACAATCTCCACAACCGTCAGCTCCACTTGCTCCACTGATAACCAAAAGTAGAAAGAAAACATAGAAGTGAGAAACAGATCTGGATAACGGTGCACTCAACACAGAAAGGAAAGGAAAACCATATAGTAAACGAGACACTATCAAACATCAAATAAGCAAGGGGCCCAGAACCTAAGAAGACTACCAAAAAAAAGTGCAGCAAAAAGCATGTAAAACAAGAGCCCAACATTACCGGGCCGACTTCACATTTCAAAAGTTTTTCCTCACCAGATGAAATGGTTGAATGAGAAGTCAAGAATGACTCTGAAACTACTGTAGATTTTTGCACATTCATGGAATCAACAACATATCAAAATACAAATCTGGTATTGGATGGCGTTCACAGACCTAACAGAAGCTAGACATCACGACTGATAACAGAACTAACAAAGAATCTGCAAGTTTAGGAGATAAACATTCAGGCTTTATACCACGAGTTACTCCAAGGTATTGATGATTCTTACATACTCTTGTGGTCTTGCCGATTTTATTGTTAAATACAAACACCTTACTCCTTAGTTAGCTCCAGGAAGCGACACTGGCCACCAAGCAACAGCCGGACCAATACCGGTTATAGCAAAATAAGAAAATCAGATCAGTAGGCTATAGCCAGTGTACTGAACATGGCCCATGCATGCATCTTTAGTGAGACTGCAATTAGCTCACATGTGTCAATTCACGGTACCAAAAGAGTAACGAGATGCACACACATGCACACATTCATGACCCCGCAGCACCAATAGTACCCATGTTAAGACAACAAACACAAAATGGAACAAGCATGTGCACCTCTCATGACACAAAACCAAGGCAACTAAAACATAATGCAGAAGTTGAACGCAGCGCAATGCGCGACACGGGATGGATGTTAATCAAAATAATTTAAGACTGCAGCCTGATGCAAGCAACCAAGTGAAGAAAAGCCTTAGCTACAACGCGAAGAAAACAGCATAAACAGTGCTCCAGCATAATGGAGACCAAATCACCCAGTAGATAATCCAGACTCAATACCCTACGATCATGCAAAAAGGAAAATGAAAACAGTAACAATGGTCATCAAAGCCGCCCAACAAGCAAGAACATAGCAGCCACATAAAGCGATGAAACATGAAAGCTATCAATCGATCCGAAGGAGATAATAGATTGTTCTAATCAACAAGAAAAAATGATTACGATCCTAAATCACCCAACCATTCCTCAAACCAAGTTAATCCTACTCCCGAAAAAGCATGAGTAAACTTAGGATCGCAAGCCAACGCAGCAGCAGCAGCGCATCTCACACCCCCAAGCTTACAACTGCAAGACCACACAACCTACTAAGCAAATCCAAAACCCTCGATAGCAGCAAAGCAACCACCCTCGGAGGCAGCCGAAACGTTAAACGCCCAGGGGTTCGGGGGATCAGGGGAGCTCACCGGAGGAGGCGAGGACGGCGGAGACCACGGCGCGGGCGGCGGTGAGGACGGCGCGGGCACAGGCGGGGTCGGGCGGCGGGCCGGCGGCGAGGGCTCCTGCGAGCGCCTCGAGCCCCGCGCGGGCCGCGGGCGAGCGGAGGCGGCGCGCCGGCGGGTCCCGGTCTCCGGCGGCGGGGCGGAGGAGGTCGAGGAGCGCCGAGATCTCCGCCGCCATCGCGAGGGATCTCCGATCGGCGGCGGAGCCCTAGGCGAGAGAGAGCGCGGGGTCGGATCGATCGCACCGCAAGGGTGTTGTACTGCTGTGTTGTCGTCTCTGGAGAGAGAGAGAGAGAGGGGGGGAGGATGGGCGTGGGGAGGAAGGCGAGGCGACGATGGGGGAAGGGCGAGTGGCTGCTTCCTTTTTTATTGAACACGGGTGGGGGTGGGGGGGTGGGGGTGGGGTTTCGGTGTGGTTTCTTCTGGGGTAAGGAATGGGTGGGTTCGTATCAGGCGGCGGCTCGGCTGTGGATCGGCGAGTGCTCCGTATATGTAGTGTATATAATCTAAAAGATTTTAAGATAGATTCTATTTAAATTTTAAGGTTGACTCAATAGTGTATGTAACCCAAGGAATTTTAAGACGGTCTCACTTGGTAGATAAAGAAAAATTGTATTTTAATGCTTGTGGCCAAGCCTTTAGCTTGAGGACCAGCCTTAAGACTTTTTGACTTATAGCCTGCTTAAGGTCACCCCTGTAATGTATAAGGTTGACATTAATGTGGCTTAAGACTCTCTATTTTCATACACTACAGATACCCTAAGGCGGTTCCCGGTGATTTTGCTGCAATTTTTGTCGTATGGCCCCTGTGGAATAGGTTGCTTTTCAGAATTATCCCTTCCTCGTATATGTATTGAGTGGGTTCTTTTTAAATTTATGGTTTGTCTTTTTATAATATGTAACGTTAAAATGAAGTGTCTTTCAAAGTAGTATTTACAAATTGATTATAATAGATATTTCAAATGAAGTGTCTTTTCAAACTTATGGTTCGTATCAGGCGGCCACTTGGCTGTGGATTGGTGAGTGCTCCTATTAAGGCGGTTCCGGTGATTTTGCTGCAATTTTTGCCATATGGCCCCTGTGGAATATGTGGCTTTTCAGAATTATCCCTTGTATATGTATTGAGTGGGTTCTTTTTAAACTTATGGTTTGTCTTTCTATAATACGTAGCTTTCAAATGAAGTGTCTTTTTAAAATAATATTTACAAATTGATTATAATAGATATTATCTCGACTTTAACTATATCAACCAAAATCGCACAGAAGTATCTCTCTATACTCTCTCGCGAATAGCTAGAATTCAAAATTTTAAACCAAAAGTTACAAGTCATAGTTCAAAAGAATCCATCTATTATAAGCAGGTTTTCTACGATACATTCGTTGAATGATTTTGGTATATGCATGCGTGTTTTATGCATGTTATATAAACTTTTTCAACGTACATTGCTCACCCTACAAATAAAAGCGGAAACAAACGTGTAGGAGGGAAAAAGTTGAGAATGGTTTTGTCAAGGCAAAATTGCACCATAAACTCCCACCAATTATTCTAATTTGTGCAACCACGCCCATAAAATCCAGTTTTGTCCTGATTTTGTTGATTTGAGCCCTTCTACTATTTATTTAACCAAGCCCTTTATTTCTGAAAATTAAGTGATCAGATTATTCAAACAAATATATTATGTCATGGACGCTAATTTGCTCCAGTAAGGATTTGTAACTAAAATCTAATAAGATCCCTAACTTCTTCGAACAAAAGTAATGAACTAGTTATCTAGCCTTATTATCGTTCTCTAAAGAAACTTTCCCATCAAAACAATAAGTTTTAGCATAAATCTTTTATCTTAATATATCTACTCCTTAAAAGTGTAAGTTGGTGGTCGTCGGTCCGTTCTCCCTCAACTCAATGCGGTTGTTCGTTCTTCCTCGACTCTTCCCAGCAATTCGATCAAATGTGTATGGCTCCTCTCAAACTGTCGCTTTTCAAACCGCTCCCCGCTATGCCCACTACTTTCGTCTGCTCTCTCTCCCAAGTTTCCACGCTCGCACCACCACCGCGTCCCCACTATCGATCCTGTCTTTCCTCATCTCTGTCTCCCTCTTCTCCTCCTCCCGGCCCGGCTCCTTTCCTTCTCGCCGCTCCCCTCCGCGGCCTCTGCTGAGCCGCTCTTTGTTAAGGCCAAACTGTGCGAGCAGCAGATGCTGGCCAACCCTACTCGCCCGTAGCGAGCTATGCCCAGGATCGCCTACCTCGTCTTCGGATTCGCCGGCCAACCTATACGTGGTGCACCTCGACCTGGAGATGCCAACCGCCGAGTGCTTCAAACTCGCTACTACCGTACAAGCCGACCCCATCTACCTACGGTTCCAGGTTATCAAGATGCTCACCTGCGCCAACCTGGTCACCTACCAGGACCCGACCATGGTGGCCAACACGTCGCATGCGGCGGCCATCCTGCTGTGCAAGGGTGGCGACTAGGACTGGTTCATCAACCTCTCCACCTCCGACTACCCACTCGTCACCCAAGACGGCAAGCGCAGATGAGATCTGCTCCACCCTAATTCCGCTCTCTTGTCGTGCTATCCTCCTCCGCATCGTCATCACCTAGCTAGTGTCCCACATGCTCTCTTCTCATTTGCCCCCATCTGCATCGTCACTGCTCGGGTGCCATCCCGCCTGCTATCTCCCAGTGCCACCCACCGAAACCTCCCCCTTCCCCTCCGCCTCCAACCACGGGCACCTCGAGTGAGCCTCCTCATTGTCGTTCCCTGACTAGATCTGATCATCACCATGCCTCTTCCCTCCCTCCCCAAAGTCTCCACCTTGGTTGCTAATGGGCGGTTCTTGGTGTAGCTGCTATGACGGCATCCAGCCCAGGTCACGATGCAGTCCCTGCTGGACAAGGCTTAGGAGTGGAGCGGCATGGCGGCCGGCAATGCCTTTGCCATCAATGATGACAACCTCTTCGAGGCACTTGACGGCACCCCACAACCCTTCATCGACCTCTCCACCAACTTCTACTCTAGATCTGCTCCTTGGTTTCTCTTATCCCGTCAGCTCTGCTCTAAATTTTCTTCCTTCCTTCCTTCCCCAATTTCTTTTTGAGAAATTTGATGATTTGCCCCTTCTTTATTTACAAATAGCTCATTTGCCCCATAGTTGGTTTTAATTGATGATTTGCCCCCATCTTTCGCTAAACCATTGATCATTTGCCCTTTTTGATAATTTTACCCTTATCTTCCTCCTCCCTCCTCTTCTTTCCTTCTTTCTTCTTGCTCCAGCCATGGTTGACCTAGTTCGCCTCCATCGCCACCGCTACCGATGCCAGAGCAGCTCGTCGAAGAAGTCGATGAAAATGCCTATGCCCACCTCGCTTATGTAGAGATATCCAGAGAGGCCCACATGAGGATGGTGTCGTGCGCGAGGTGGCAGCCATCGCCAGCGACGGTGGGCATGCAGAGCGTGAAGTCGGCGACGAGGCCACGGAAGTGTTAGGAACTTCGACCACGGCCACTACAGACCACGCCTGTTACGACTATGGCCACTACAACCACAGCCGCTATGACCATGTTCACTTCGACCACGACGGTTTTGACCACGGCCGTTATAACCACGGCCACTACGACCACTACTACTCATAACGACTGTGGTCATAATGGCCATGGTCAAAAATGCAAGCAACTAATCTTGAGTAGAACTCAATAGTAATTGTTTGTGGAGTTCATGAATTACTAAAGTAGCAGTCGTTGTGGAGTTCATGAATATCTACCAAGTAAAAGTTATTGTGTTCATGAATTGCTATTGAGTAATTAAAACTATTAAGGTGTGCTATATGTTTAGAGAATCTTATTGCTATGGTCTTGCTATGATCTCAGATGAGACAGTGGGAAATGTGGAGACTACTGCAGAAGTTGTGCAACATATAGCTGAGGTAACAAAGAAGCTAGCAACTAATGTGGCCGACCAACTTGTTGAGGATGTGTATCTATAGAAAGCAGTGGAGAAGGTTGAGTACATTGCTGAGATAGTGGATAAGGACGTAGAGAAGGTTGAAGTTGTCATTTACATGGTTTGATTCCATATTCTTGTTTTCTTCTTCAAACTTGATACTAATTTTTTATTATATTTCAAATATGATGGATAATATTATTTGTTGAGTATGGTCATATGTCGAGTACTCGTGTGTTCGAGTACTGTGTAGTTGATATCGAGTACTCAGTGAGTTCGAGTACTACGTGGTCATAGTCGAGTACTTGGTGTATTCGAGTATTGCGTGGTCATAGCCATAATAGTCGTAGCCAAATGTACTCGGTGTGTTCAAGTACTGCATGGTCGTAGTTGAGTACTCCGTGTGTTCGAGTACTACATGGTTGTAGCCGAGTATTCGGTGTGTCCGAGTATGTGTAGGAGTTGAAGACCAAGAGTTGGAGAGCAATTAGAGACTCCGGACCAGTTGAAGGTATGGTTGACAAGCCATGGTCGATGCCGTGGTCGAAATCACAGTGACCCAATCAGTACTCGAAGGAGTACTATCGCAGTTGTTAGTCAAACTATGTAGTGGTCGATGGTCGTAGCTACAGTGGTCAATGGTCGTAGTAACAGGGATCGATAGTCGATGGTCGTAGCTACAGAGGTCGATGGTCGATAGTCATACCTATAGTGGTCGATAGTCATAGCTACATTGTTGATGGTCATAGCAACAACGGTCGATGGTCGTAACTACAGTGGTCGATGGTCGTAGCTATAGTGGTTGAGGGTCGATGGTCATAGCTACAGTGATCGAGGGTCGACGGTTATAGCTACAGTGGTCGATGGTCGTAGCTACAGTGGTCGACAGTCAACAGTCGGTGCTGGAAGACCTGTGTAGTCTGAGATGCAGTCGAGGTGCTGTAATCAACAAGCCTTGGTTAATGATGTGGTCGAGAAGGCGTGTTGAAGCCGTGGTCAAAGCCGTTGTTGAAGGAGCAGTTGAAGCCGTGGTCGAAGGAGCAGTGTGTTGTAGCAAACGTGTGCGGCCTCTCATTGTAGCAGTCGGTAGTCACTGTAGCAGATGTGTGCACTGTTTGTGGTCGAAGGCTTGGTCAATGCCGTGGTCGAAGCCACAGTCGAAGGTATGGTCGATGTGCGGTCGAAGCCACGGTCGTAGTGTTCGAGTACTGTGTGGTCAGTATCAAGTACTTGGTGAGTTTGATACTACGTGGTTGTAGTCAAGTACTCGGTGTTTGACTACTGCGTGGTCATAGCCATAGTGGTCGTAGGCAAATGTACTCAGTGTGTTCGAGTATTGTGTGGTCATTGTTGAGTACTCGGTGTGTTTGAGTACTGCGTAGTCGGTGTGTCCGAGTATGTGTAGTAGTTGAAGACCTAGAGTCGAAGAGTGGTCGGAGACTCCGAACCAGTCGAAGGCATGGTTGACAAGCCGTGGTCGATACCATGGTTGAGGCGTAATCAATGCCATGTTCATAGGAGTGGTCAAAGCCATAGTGACTCAGTCGGTACTCAGAGGAGTACTATCGCAGTTGTTAGTCAAACTGTGTAGTGGTCATTGGTCGATAGTCATAGCTACAGCAGTCGATGGTCAATATTCATAGCTACAACGGTCGATGGTTGATAGTCATATCTACAATGGTCGATGGTCGTCGTTACAACGGTTGATAGTCGATAGTCATAGCTACAGTGACTCCTTGGTCGATAGTCGTAGCTACAGTGACTCCTTGGTCAATAGTTGTAGTTACATCGGTTGATAGTCGTAGCTTCAATTAATCCCCTTAGGTTCAATTTTGTTTATTCTTTGAGCCCTTATACTATTTGATTCAATCCGTTTGGGCCCTTTAATCTATTCAATTTATAAATTGGTGGTACGAATATAAATTTGTATTAACGTGGACCATTAGTTCAATCATGATAACCTATTGCTAAAAATGTATAAAATGGTTTAGAAATATTTTTGATCTCCGTACTAAAATGACATATGTTTTTGATCTCCCTAACAAAATGACATATTAGATGTCTTTTTATATAAATTCTTTATATGCCACTCAAATTTAATCCCTTCCGTAATTTGTCACTTAAAAAGTTGATTTCCTTCTGTACCACCAAAAGGTAAATTGTTACCTTTTCATGCCACTTCTATCACCCTGCCATGACTTTGCCATTAAATGGCATGTGAAATTTTTTTTTGCCCTTCCTCCTCCATCTATCCCGGTCCATGGGTGGAGCCAAGGGGGGTGTTTGGTATGCACGGGCACCCAAAATTTTTGAAAATTTTGTGTACATCATTTCTCGCTATATGTTCTAATTAAAGCTAGACTTCATTGCAATTTGATAATGCTCAAGAGAATTAGATGCAAATTATAAGGTTTTGTAGGCAACCCGACATATGGTATGAAAGTACTTTATTTTGTTTTTTCGGTTACAAGAAAGACTCACACACGTGCACACCACTACGCGCACACACATACACACGCAAGTACGCCATCTTATCATAATGCTAGAAAGATGCATGTTGGGATAAATCCGTGACCTCACAAAATTCTTATTGAAGCGCTAGGATTTGAACCCTTATAGGTTTGAACCGTACATCTACAACTCTGCCACGCTACCAAGAGGTGGTTCCCATGCTATATTTTATTTAGCTATTAGAAAATTTTGTAGTTTGTAACTCAAAAATCGACTGTCTAATTCTCTATTTATTTCAGCCATTGTGATCATTATTTGAGTGCAATGATTCAAAACTAATATGGAGGATTTTATATGCAACTAAATTTTGAAGCCATATATGATGGTAATAGGTCTACATCAATATATCATATTAAATATAGATATACTAAAAATCTATGTGCTTTTCGAGTGGTAGAATATACGAACTATCATGAGAGTTATATAGTGTACAAATAAAAATCTATAGAATTTATTTGTTCATGTTAGTATTTGTTATCATTATGATGCACCCAAAAGTTACAAAAAAATTTGCCGGAAGTAAGTATGTAGTTGAGCCAAATTCTAGGTGACACCCACTGTGGAAGATCACGGAAGAAGATGAATGTAACACCCCCATTTCTAGAAGCGTCGTGAATCCCTCGCAACTGTCTAGGACTGTTCAGCTACGAGTTATATCAATCGAGTGTATAACATTGCTAACACATGCTTAAGAACAAAAGCCAACTTTATTACAATATAAGGGCTTAACAGCCGAGTTTTATAGCGGGGTGAACGGCCCTTAGATACAATACATAACAAAAGAACGCAACAGGCACGCCTGAGCGGAGAACAACCCTAATTCCAAGCGTCATCTACTTCATAGAATTCCACCTCGTCGCCATCATAGACTTCCTCGTTGCTTTGCCAGGCTATCTCTATGGATGTTTTTAGCAAGTATGAGTACAACCACCGTACTCAACAAGTCACACAAAAATTACTATTAACTACATACATGGTTTACCATGGGATGGGTAGGAATGTTTATCATTTTATATGGATGCAGTTTTAATTGTAAACCAGTTTTAAACATAAAAAGAATGATAGCTTCTTTAGTTAATGGGGTTTCAAACTTGATTACCAAACATTCAATATTTCCAAATCATTCCCAAATCTACTTATGTCTTGTTCTTGGATTCACCCATTAAACACAGCTTCATTTATCGGAAGCACGACGTATTCGAATACCATTATTCAATGATTCTACAGAGCTGCCCTGCTTTACCCATAAGATTTCTTAACTCCCGCGACAGAATTAAGAAAACAAGGCTTTTCATTGCTCAATTCTTTATATAGCCTCTACCCAGTAGGCTTCCCCAAGCTTTAGTGACCCCCTCAGGTCTACCCAATTTATCTCAGCCCTACCGTTGTGTGGATATCCACCTTCCATACGGACCCACTCAACCCCTCTTGTATGGACTCACACATGGCCTTCCACAGCCCGTGTAGAGGTTCAATTGAATTGGAGCAACTACTAAACCAGGTTTGACGTATCAACGCTTGTGGTTGGGCTAGTGCTATGTTCTTTACTTAGCATAAGGGTCTAGTCCTTATATTTTCACTGAGGCAACTTCCCCCCACGCACCCATATTCAGTGCCTCTACACTGCCACCATTTCACAATCCATGCCTCCACCCTAGGATAAGGTCATGGGATCTGGCCGCCTCGTGGTCTCCAGTAATCCTCTCTTATCCTAGAACCATTTTTCAAAATTCTACCAATAAATATCAAATCTTTTAATAGTGATAAGGTTTGTTGAGTTACTAAACTATCATGGTTACTTTAATATATTTCATATTACTAGGTCTTATCAAGGTGAATATGGCCATTAATTTAAACTGGGTTTTTTTTGGGTGGCAGGACATAACTAATACCATGTCATTCTAAACAATTAATGTACATAAAATAACAACTTGAAAATAATGTAATGAAAGTAGTGATAAATAAATAGCTAAAGGAATGTAGGTTCAACATGATAAAAAACATGTGACTTGCCTTGTGGGTCTACTACTTCGACTATTTCAAATTCTTCAGTTGCTTGAGCTTGGGCCTGATCTTCTCCTTTCTGCTCCGGGTGAACTTCGACGTCGGAGGCTAACGCAAAGTCAGATAAAATAAATCAGTTCCACACTCGAAGGATTGAGCTAGGAATAAAGAAATGAAATAAAGAAAGAAAATTCAAAAAATCCAAATAAATAGGGTATTGGGCTTTTAGGAGGGTCCAAACGGCGAAGCGGAGCTAAGAAATGGGTCGGCGGGCTCGAAATGGTCAAAATGGGTATATTTATGTGTTTTGGGTTTGGCTGAATAGTAACGGGTCGAGTACTGTTCCTTGCGGGTTTTTACTGTTCATTGCGGGTTCGGGTGTGTTGGATCCGGTACTATTCACTACGGGTTCGGGCTCAGCTACCGGGTCGGGTGAACAGTAACGCGATGTTACTGTTCATCTTCTTCCCCCGACCACGAGCGCGCGTGCCAAAACAGGGGAGAAAGGCAACGGCGGTTGGCGGGGTCTAGGTGATTTGCGATGGATTTGGAGACTACGGCTAGGTTCCTGGGGCACTAGGGGTCCATTTTAGGGGTCGCCCGAGACTGGGAAGTCGGCGATCGCCGGTGGTGAGCCTTTCTCTTTTCGTGAAAACTTTGAACAGTGTAGGGTGAAAGGGGGCTTAATTGGGCGATCAGGCTGGTGTTTGAGCATCAGTGGGGCTAGGGTAGGCTTGTGGAAGTGACGGTTTGGGCTGAGGAGGTCGGAGTTGGGCTGGTCACGGCGAGGTGGTTTGGCCGTGCGATGGCTCTTGGTGCTAGGGAAGAGGGGTGCTCAGGGAGCTAAGGCGGTGGTTTGGACATGTTTCTGGGGGCTTGAGGAGGCTACGGGCGAGGCTAATTGGAAAGTGTTGGACCGGAAAAGCGACATTGAGTTGAAGCTTGCCTTTGGGGATTTCGGAGATTACCGGCAATGATGAGGACATCCCTTCCATGGATACAACTCAGCCACAGCAAGTGTTACAAGGACCACTCACTCGAGCTCGTGCTCGTCAACTTAATTACCAGGTGAATTCATTCCTAGGTTCATATATTACTGAGAATAGACCGCTACCTAATGCAAGTGATTTAATTGTGCTTAGTAACCTGGGAAAGGATGAAGGAGAGGGACGTGGAGTCATGGACATGCCTGGATGGAATAATGGAGTTCACCACGTCACTTTGGGGCCAAGCCAAACAAGAATTCGAGTTGGACACGTTCAGGAATCAGATTCGGACTGCTGCGTTGGTACCAAGTTCAAACGGGCATAACTTCCTCATACGGACTCCGATTGGAACGTTCTTGTACTTCATGGAAAGCTTAGGAAGTCTATTTTCCAACGGATCTGACCTCATCTTCAAATTCCATCTGAGCCGGCCGCAATCATTAAAAGACTCCATATTGGTTTCTGAGTCCGAGTCAAAAAGGGTGCTGCGCCACCTCCACTTGGGCCCATGGGCCTTGTAACCCTAGGGCGTGCCCTTGGACCCCCCTGGTCGTCCTCCCTATAAAGGAGCCGCCGCCTCCGTTGTTAAGACTTGGATTTCGTTGAATTTAGGTTTGGCCATTGTGCAAACTTTTGTTCTTCAGTTGTGTCAGACGACCACCTGTCAAGACATCTTCGGAATCCCACCTTTGTGATTCGCAATACAATTTGTGCTTCATTCATATTCGCAATATCAGATTGCCTACATCTTATTCTTGCTAGTTCTTCGATTGCTTGCAGGGATTGAACTTCGTGTTCAGGTTGATCGCGCTTCCAGTGAGATCAATAACATCTCGGAGTTGGTTCAGCGATTGCTAAGGCACAAGCGACGTCGTGCATTTGTAGTCGGATCGCCAGGGTCACCTCCA
The DNA here is from genome assembly GCA_017311315.1 of Dendrocalamus latiflorus. NCBI lineage: Eukaryota > Viridiplantae > Streptophyta > Magnoliopsida > Poales > Poaceae > Dendrocalamus > Dendrocalamus latiflorus. The sequence goes on from CM029626.1 coordinate 26,862,976, forward strand.
CCCAAAATCGATAGTTATCAATCTCATCGAAAGATCGGACATCTCGTCTTCATCAACCAGCAATGGGGAGGACGGCGGAAGCTTTGGGAGTGTCCGGCTGGCTCTAGGGTTTGTTGCCTTTGAATTATAGAGCTAGGGTGCATTTATAGGGTCGTGGAGGCGGTTCAGCACAGTGGGCTGGCCATGGCGGCGACGGCGCATGGCCAAGCTGGGAGGGTTCGGGGAGGCACGATGCGGTGGTCAAGGGGGCGTACTAGCTGCCTTGGATGAGGGAATGCGGTGGTCAAAAGCAGTGGATGTGTCATGTCGGCCAAGAGAGGGCAAAGAGCGCGCGAGAGCTGACGGTAGGGGTGGTTGGTGGGGCTGACACGCTGCAGGGGTGACAGGGGAGGGCGTATGACCTTTGACAGGTGGTACAGAGCTGGCAGCGGCGAGAGGGCGCGAGAAGGCGCGGAAGAAGCTGGCGGCGGCGGTCGGTTTTCAGATTGTGAACAGTGACATCGAGCTTCTCCTCCGTTCGTACAAAGCTAGGGTGAATTGGGAGGCCTGGATGGTCAAGATTCATGCGGGATAGACTAACGATCAAAGGAAATCAACTTTAAAATGGAAATACAAATTATTTTGAAATTCGGTTTTTTTCAATGAAGGACCGCAATGTCCTAAGATCTTTTTTATGTCCTACACATGACATGATTTGTCCCCATAATTTTTCTGGTGTACATTGTCTAATGTTTTCTATATCCATGGATGTTTTGGAACATTCTTGATGCCCAACTGAAACATAAGATATTACTTGCATATATAAGTGCCAATGCAATACTCATACCACTATTTAGAATTGTCTCAGGTAATTTTGCACCACGAATCACAAGGCGCGTATAGTACAACACATGTATTAACTACTTTACTCAGGTTCTATTGAATTGAATTAAGTCAATTTCTGTAATGGTGTATCATTTAACACATTTGAACAGTAGCGGATCCAGGATTTACCAAAGGGTATGCCGCACCAAAATTTTCATATGCAATTCAGTAAAACCATAATTGAATGTCTCTGTTGTAGGGGTGGCCCAACCCCCCGTGACTGGGCCGTGCAACTAGTCCAACATGTAACAGGCCCAATAGTGTAGAGGAATATACCAGTGTAAATATACCAATGTACCCCCATCCCTTGTAAGTACTAAGGGGTAGAATGGGGATTTCCCATTCTACCTCACTCACATATATAAACCCCCAGGAGGGGCAAAGGGGGGACATCCTCTCATTCTTACCAACTCCCCACAGATCTAGCTCTCCTCTTCTCCTTCTACTAGTCCCCTTCATTCCTGTTTAGCCTGTAGCTACAACAGATGGCGCCGTCCGTGGGGAGTGAGCGAAAAGTCGCTTCAGGAGCTGAGAGCTGTTCTTGGGAGCATACCCTTTAATCCGTAGTATTGGTACCATTCGGCGCACCATTAACAGGCATCCGTGGTGGCTAGGTGATCTATTCTTGCATGCGTACACCGCCAGAGTCCGAAGCAGCCTCCACACCGAACACCGCTTCGGCGCAGCCTCTGCGTGGGCGTCCATGGTCTCCACGCTGAGCATCGCCGAGTGGTGGCGGACACAGAGCTTCATCCGCCGCAAGTTCTACCGAGCTTCCCAGGACATCGGCGCGCACTAGCTTCGCCATTACAGCGGAAGCGTCACTAGCCCAGCCATGGCTTCCACCTCCGCGCCGAGCCCCCGACTGATGTCGAGCCTCCGCGCTGAGTCTCCGTCTGATGTCGAGCCTTCGCGCCGAGCCTCTCCGCACGACAAAGCAAGGGTCTTCGATTCCGCCCGCAGCCTCTATGCCCAACTGCGAAGTCCTCGGAGGTGCGGGACGCAAGGCCGGCGCCCACTGCGAAGTCTTCGGAGGTGCGGGACTTGCGAAGTCCTCGGAGGTGCGGGACGCAAGGCCGGCGCCCACTGCGAAGTCTTCGGAGGTGCGGGACTTGCGAAGTCCTCGGAGGTGCGGGACGCAAGGCCGGCGCCCACTGCGAAGTCTTCGGAGGTGCGGGACTTGCGAAGTCCTCGGAGGTGCGAGACACAAGGCCGGCGCCCACTGCGAAGTCTTCGGAGGTGCGGGACTTGCGAAGTCCTCGGAGGTGCGGGACGCAAGGTCGGCGCCCACTGCGAAGTCTTCGGAGGTGCGGGACTTACGAAGTCCTCGGAGGTGCGGGACGCAAGACCGGCGGGCGCCAGGCGGCGCTGCATGGCTGGGTGAGGTCGCGCGAAGGCGGGCGCAGAGCCGGCGGGGTCCGGTGACTGAGCGCGGCGACGGACCGAGGCCGGACGTAGTCTCGTATCCATCCACGTGCTCCCTCGCACAAGTTATCCATTCACATATATACTAATGCATGTCATCCACTTCACGTATCCATGTATCCAAGTATCCATTCCTGAGCCTTATTCATGCATGCATGAGCCCCTACGTGCATGGATTATCCATCCATGCATGCATGAACGGCCCCTATGTCCACTACTGCTTGTCTTTATACAGGAAAGAGCAAGTATACGTGAGGCTTCTATCTCCACGTGCTGCATGGCTTCCGCGTTGCCCGCGTAGAAGACTCCTCGTCGGCCTCCGCGCCAGCCCCGTCTCCGCGCGTAGAAGATGGCCACCTTGACAGAGACTTCAGGCTCCGCGTCGAGCCTCGCACGGAGTACACCTCGCCAAGCAGCAGCAACAGCGCCAGGGCGGCGAGGCTGAGCTTGCAGCTCCCGACTCAGATGGCGCGGGGGCACGGGCTGTAGCTAGGCGTCGGCCGGTGCAGGACGAAGCCGGCGATCAGCGTGCCTGCGTCGCCGACGAAGGCCACCCCGCCGAGTGAGCTGGAGCCGGCCCTCCCGCGCCGGCACGCCGGGTTTCGCCCCGACTTCGCGACTTCGGCCCTCGCCACTGACTTCGCCAAGGTGGATTCCGCGCAACCGAAGACGGGCTCCGGCCTCTGGTCACCTCCGCACCGCTGAAGCCTGGCACCGGCCTCCGTGCTACCAAGGGTGGGCTCCGGCCTTTGCTCACCTCCGCGTTGCTGAAGCCTGGCGCCGGCCTCCGCGCTACCGAGGGTGGGCTCCGACCTTCGCTCAACTCCGCGACGACTTTGCCGGTCTCCGCTTAACTCTGCGATGACTTCAGCGGTCTCCGCTTAACTCCGCGACAACCTGCACTGCGGCGGCTCCGCGCGACCTCGGCGACTTCGAAGCATCGGCAGCGTCAGGCGGTGGTCTCCGCGTCGTCGACACATCTGGCGTGTCGACTCCATACAGGCGGAGACCCCGATACATGGCAACGTGACTACGGCGACTCCAACTTAAGGCGTGCATGGGCGCTCTGTAGATTGCACGGACGCGGGCATACAGCAACGTCATCGACAAATTTCGTCCGTGTGTCTCCATCGAGACGCGAGCTCCTTGCCGCATGCACCCACGTTGACTTCAACCCCGCGTGCCTCCGCCTCGGGTCCACGATGACTTCGCCGGTCTTCGCTCAATCCTGTGGCGACTTCGTCGGCATGCCAGCGATACTCCGCCTCGGCTCAGTGTCTCACGACGAGGCCTCCACTAGATTCACGCAGCCAGGATCTTCGCACCCGCGGAGTCTACTCCGCGGAGTCACCATACCACCTGGTACGTGCTGCATGTGGTTATGTGCGAGGCTTTAAATCCCCACCGCATTTCTTGTGTGCATGGCTTTAAGAAAACGGTGGCGCAGCATATTATTCATTGCGGCTATGGTTCCATTCTGAGAGCACTCGATTTGGCCGTATGTGCTTCTTCGGTTTTGGCCTGTTTTGGGCTACCGTAGGCTTTTCCAGACTGCATTCTGGAGCGTTTTGTTGTCGCAAGTCTTCGGCCATTTCTTCGCTGCCTCTGTTTTGGTTCGCGTTTTTTGTAGTCTACGGACTCTAAATAAGACGTAGCGTTGAGCTTGCCTCCGCACGCGCCAGTCTACGGGCTCTAAATAAGACGTAGCGTCGAGGTCCGCCTCCGCACGCGCCAGTCTACGGACTCTAAAATAAGACGTAGCGTCGAGGTCCGCCTCCGCACGCGCCAGTCTACGGACTCTAAAATAAGACGTAGCGTCGAGGTCCGCCTCCGCACGCGTCAGTCTACGGACTCTAAATAAGACGTAGCGTCGAGGTCCGCCTCCGCACGCGCCAGTCTATGGACTCTAAAATAAGACGTAGCGTCGAGATCCGCCTCCGCACGCGCGCACTCTACGGAGTATAAACAAGACGCGGATGCCGCGCACACATGGACATTGCCCTTACGCGTACTCTCCGGAGTATAAATAAGACGTGGATGTTGATCCCACGCACTCTACGGAGTATAAATAAGACATGGATGTTAATCCCACGCACTCTATGGACTATAAAAAAATTGCGGCATGACCGAGACACCAGGGAGAGCCTCGCTTTAAGCGCCGCACCACTTGGATATCGTGCCCTCGCGCGCGTTGCACTAGGGAGTGCATCGCCTCCCTGCCTCCGCGCCGCCACGGGCAATGTTTTTGAAGGTAGGGGAACGGCGGCTTCGCCTCCCTACCTCGGCGTGCGTAGTGCGCTCGGCCTACGGCGCAAGCGCCCGCTCTCCGCGGGCACTATTTTTGAAGGTAGGGGAACGGCGGCTTCGCCTCCCTACCTCGGCGTGGGTAGTGCGCTCGGCCTACGCCGCAAGCGCCTGCTCTCCGCGGGCACTATTTTTGAAGGTAGGGGAACGGCGGCTTTGCCTCCCTACCTCACCGTGCGTAGTGCCCTCGGCCTACGCCGCAAGTGCCCGCTCTCCGCGGGCACTGTTTTTGAAGGTAGGGGAACGGCGGCGTCGCCGGCGCTCGACTTCGCCGTCCGCCTCGAAGGCATCGCCTCGGCGGGACGGCACAGCTCCGACGCTGGACTTCGCCATCCGCCTCGTAGGCATCGCCTCGGCGGGATGGCACGGCTCCGGCGCAGGACTTCGCCGTCCGCCTCGTAGGCATCGTCTCGGCGGGACGGCACGGCGCTCGACTTCGCCGTCCGCCTCGAAGGCATCGCCTCGGCGGGACGGCACGGCTCCGGCGCAGGACTTCGCTGTCCGCCTCGTAGGCATCGCCTCGGCAGGACGGCACGGCTCCGGCGCAGGACTTCGCCGTCTGCGTCGTAGGCATCGCCTCGGCGGGACGGCACGGCTCCGACGCAGGACTTCGCCGTCCGCCTCGTAGGCATCGCCTCGGCGGGACGGCACGGCTCTGGCGCAGGACTTCGCTGATTTCCTTGTAGGCATTGCCTCTGGGTCTGCAAGCTACCAGTTGCATCGGCTCACCACTCGGTACCCTCGCGCTTGCTGTCGGGGAACGGGGGGCTGGGGTGGTTGATCACGTCAGCTCGCCCATCGGGACCTCAGCGCTTGCTGTCGAGGGAGTACTGTTGTAGGGGTAGCCCAACCCCCCGTGACTAGGCCGTGCAACTAGTCCAACATGTAACAGGCCCAATAGTGTAGAGAAATATACCAGTGTAAATATACCAACGTACCCCCATCCCTTGTAAGTACTAAGGGGTAGAATGGGGATTCCCATTCTACCCCACTCACATATATAAACCCCTAGGAGGGGTAAAGGGGGGACATCCTCTCATTCTTACCAGCTCCCCACAGATCTAGCTCTCCTCTTCTCCTTCTACTAGTCCCCTTCATTCCTGTTTAATCTGTAGCTACAACAATCTCATATACTCTTCCAGCAGTCAATATAAGTTATCTGATGGAGACTCTATTTTTTTAGATCGATCCGATTAATACTATAGGTAACAAAGTTGAGTACAGTAATGAGCAAACAGTCAATCGAGCTAACCTATTTTTGCCCGTCAGTCCTAAGTGTTATGAACAGAAGTACAACAGTTTGGACCTGTGTTCCGAGCAGCATTCCAATCCAAATGCCCTGTAGCAATAATCAAGGAGAGTTAGGACCGCAACTTATAGCCAAGACGCACAGAGGTAATAGCTTTAGTAACAAATTGGCTGATACAAAGTATCGTCTAGATTAATTATCTTACCTTTACATGCAATCCAACTACATAACCTAGTACTGCTTCAAGAGGGATGCCAATCAAGTAATATGTTGTAATGTTAACATAGGTAACTACACTTTGCCAACCCGCACCGACAGCAACACCTACAGGTAATCAAACAAGGTTGTAGTTTCAATAAATCAAACAAAATGATTGTAATATATGTTAGAAATTGGCCCATTTAATTATGGCATATTTCCTTAATTCCAAAGTATGCATGGTTTAATATCATATTGCTAAGGCAGGGTGCGAGTCCGATTTATAAGGTGGAGTCCTCCCCACTCCTTGAATATGGAAAGAGATGGTATGAGGAGGGTTCTGTCTAGTCACACACGTGCGCACGCACGCGCATGCATATTCGCGTGAAAATTGCGTGACTTGTGACTTGCAACCGTGCCGTGACGTGGCGCGCCACTTGGCAGACCAAGTCCATCTTTATTTTTTGCTAAATTCTGCACCACTCTCTCTCTCTGTGTTTGAATGAGATTCAAACGTTTGAATTTGAGGCTTTACTAGGGTTTTGATGATAGACAGTTACTAGTAGATAAATGGCTGGTTGAATGTGTCAGTTACCAGTTGGTAAATGGCTGTTTTAATCATGTTAGTTATCAGTCTATCTATATATGCCTGGAGACGTCCAGAGTGTAAAGAAGAATCCTAATGCCTCCAATTTTTCCTTCTCTACGATTTTGTGCTCGAGTACTGTGATGTCTGAACCTCATCGACCTTTCTTCCCGGCGTGCACCTGGAAGGAGGGAGAGCGGCTATCTCCGAACCGTTGCCACAGAGAGTACCTGCACGGGGGCGGCAATAAGGTTTCTGGGCAGCGCATCTGCGCGACCGCTCACTACACTGCGTCATCTACGTTCTGCACTGCGTTAAGCCTGCGCGGCTTCCTGTTCTTCATCAGGCTAACAAGTAAGTCGTTCGCGCGCACGTTTGATTTGGTTACTATATTCTTTCTTGAGTATATTCTGAAGTATGATGAGTAGTCTGCAGTTAGTTGTGAGTTTTGCATTATTAGTTTATTGTTTGTGTCTCCTAATAAAACTTGGAATTAAAATATTGCCTTACAAATCAACAATATATATGCGTTTACCATTCATTGAAACGCTGAAGCAGACCTGATAGCACTGGTTGAACACTGTTCAACAAAATGGAGAAGGCCAGAAGAGGCGAAAGGTCAGCAACTGCAGCAGCTACTGCTCGACTCTCAGTGAATATGTAGGCAAGGCTTCCACGGAAGGAAAGGAAGAGCACGAAGAGCACAAATCCACTTGAGAAAGAAGTGATGACCACATTGAAGATGGCAAACTTGGCCCTTCTTGCACTTCCAGCTCCAAGCTCATTTGCCACACGCACTCTATAACACACATAGGCATTATCATCAAAATTCTGAAAAATGGCTCTATCACAGGATCAGATAACCAATAACAAGGTAAAGACCAAAAAGTTACCCTGTTGCAGACAAAAAGCCTATAGAAATCATCATCTCCCAACCATTGATATTAAGGCTGCATGTAACAGCCTGAAAAATATAAATATTAAATTATGGAGTTATTGGATTATTTTATTGCTTTTTATTTAAATTTGGAGTTTATTGGCTTTTTGTAAATAAAAAGGAAATTCAAAAGTAAAAAAAAGAGGGAAGAAATCCACACATAAAATAATAAAACATGAGCACCCAATAAAGAATCTGAAAAGATGATCCATAAACTACCAAGTTAAGAAATGAAAGTAAGTATAAAATAATATCCCTAAAAATGTTGGCAAGCAAATTTTAGGAGGCTAGCATTTACACATAGGTGCAAACACATATGAATAACAATGTATATAGAGATATATGTATACACATGTATATTATATGAAAGAGTAAATAAATAAATATATGTGTACATACACCAAAAATCAGAGAGAAATAAAAATGTATATACATGAAATTTTTAATACAAAAGCAAAATAAAAGAATTGAGAAAAGAAAAAGAAAAAGGAAAGCCGGGCCGGCCATCACCCCCGGCCCAGCCCTCTCTCCACGCACGGCCTGCGTGCGCACGCGGCCGCACGGCCCAGCCGGGCGCGCCCCCGCTGCCCAGCTCTCGCGCGTGCATCGGCTCTCGCTGCCACGCGGGCCCACGCCCCACGTCTCTCTGACGCGCGAGCCCCACGCGCCAGACTCCCTCTCCGCTGACCGGTGGCCCGCTTCCGCCCGCGCCTCTCCCTCTGCGCCGCGGGCCCAAGCGCCCCCGCTCTCCTTCTTCCTCCCTCCTTCTTCTCCACGCGCCTGCTTCGCCTCGCGCAGCTCCCTCTCGCGCCTCTACCGCAGCAAATCCCCGCTCTCTCTCACCTTGCGGGCAAAAATTAAAAGGACCAGCTACAGGAGGGGGGATGCATCTCTCCCGCCACCTCTCCCCTACAAAATCCCGGCGGGATTTGGTTCATCTCCCCCGCCGGAGTGAGCAGGGCGGAGGCCGCGCGCTGCCCCGCCACGTGCCTCCCCCTTCCGGCTATAAAAGCCCATCCCGGAAGTCGCAAACGCGCCGCTCTACTCCCCTCTTTCCCCCTCTGCGAGAAATTGAGCCGAGAGCCCCTTAATTCCCCGCCGGCCATTCCTTCTTCCCCAACTCCGGCGCCGCCCTCCCCGCCGATTCCGGCCGTCCCCGAAGCCAACCCAAGCTCCTGGAGCTTCGCGGGAACAAGGCGAAGCTGTCCCCGCCTTCCCCCGCACCTCCCGAAGCCCGTAGCCCGCCGTCGCCGGAGCTCCCGCCCGGGCCTCCGCCGTCGCACGCTGCCGGCCTACCTCCGGCACGCCTCAGCCTCTGCCGCCACCACCACCAGCACCCCCGCGACCCCGACATTATATATCACGAAGCCCCCGGACCTCTCCGGCCATCGCTCGCCGCCGGCGCCGTCGTCTTCTTCTTCCTCTGCCCGGCTCCCTCCCGGAGCTACTTCAAAGGAGTTTATTACCCTTACATGTGGGTCCCACTGTCAGCAATTTGATAATTTTTGGAATTTACTGAACTGAGAACTTCAAATAATCATAACTTTGTCATTTTAACTCCAAATTGAGTGAGACAAATTTCTAAATTTTTCTAAATTCAAGATCTATCTAATGGAACTAAAATCATAATTTTTGGAGTTCATTTGAATTTCTGGTGATATTTTGTTGATTTGATGTTTTCTTTTTATCCAAATTTTCGCGCACGATTACAATAGCTTACGAAGCTCAAGAGGAAGAGTTCGAGGCCGCAGCACTAGGAGATCCGGATAATCCAGCACCCGACCATTGTGACCAAGGTGAGTCAATACTTTGATCATGTTGAACCTACATTTCATGCAAATTACTTTGTTTTAAATTAACAAATCGCATGCTGTTATTTTTATGCAAATACATGCTAAATTTGATATTCTAGTTACATGCCTATCGTTTGCCTTGAATAATATTACACCTCCTTTGGAATATTGGAATGTGTGAACCTTGTCGCCCTAGCAAAATTATAGTAGTAACCTTTCGAAAATAAGTCCGTAATTTATATGCCGTGCTTAGTATTGTTTAGATAATCATGGGCGCGAGAGCGCCCAAGCATCACTTTTAATCCTGAGAAAAATTGGTTGGGCAGTCATGGTGGTAATGACTGATAAATGTTGGATATGATTATTTTATGTTTCCAAAAACCCCAACATGCTTTAATATCTGGGCGGATTGGTTCGATGGTGTGAGAGTGTGGTGCAGTGGAAGCGCAAAGTGGTTAGTGGTAGACCGCCCAGATACCACTAAGGACTGAATCTTGTCATGACCTCCCGGGTAAAACAGTACAACCACAAGTTCGTAAAGTATGACTTGGCTTAGTAGATTTACCGGACCCTAGAAGTCATCCTTCCAGGAGGTGGTGTGGGATAGTGCAAGCGGCAGTCGGTGAGACGGCTTGAATGGGACACCCGGGTAGGGTGAAGTTCTGCTGTGGCGGGCTAGCAGGGGTGGGGAGCCAGCTGCTAGACGTTCAGAAGGAGGACATCCCGCACAACGTATGGGACCCACCGCAAGTGGGAGCGACCCATAGGGTGAAATGATGGAAGGGGCGAGGTACTTTGAAAAGTTACTGTGATGGTCTGCTCAACCACATGACTAAGGAATCGTGTGGGGCAACGAGTTGATTGTCTCTTGTGGTGAAAGTGTACAAACTCTGCAGAGTCTAAAATTATTCGAATAGCCGTGCCCACGGTCAAGGGCGGACATGGGAACTTAACCAGATATAGTTCTATTTCAAAATGCTTTATGATGGGTTGGAAAAGTGGAAGGGCAGTGTAAGGCCCTAGTTTGGAATTGTCCTGGGTGTCGTCCCAGTGGTAAGTTAAGCGGCTATAACACTGAAGAATTGCTATATGGTGCAGATGCCATGTAACGGTGGATGGAATCTGAATCACTATTATTACTGCATTCATTTACAACATATACGTGTGTTCAAAATGCTAGGTCTTAAGGAATTTTTATATAATTGTATTCAAAAGCACTCTTCGCAAAAGAAAATAAACTTAAGCCATCCTTGATTAGCCATACATGTTATATACTGCATTCTGTGTGTTGATTCGTTGAGCACGAGGTCGGAGTGCTCATGCTCGCTTTTGCGACAAAAATCCAGAAGCAGGAACGCAAGACCACTACGCCTACGAGGAAGCTCCCGCTACGGAGGAGAAGAATGACGAAGGAAACTAAGGCGTAGGCTTCGTTAAGTAGACGCGGACAAGTGGACATCCGGTGTTGTGTGCACGTATGTTACTAGTTAGCTGGTGACATATAATGCACATAGTACCTTCCAGTCGCTTGCCTGTGGATTTGGGTTTGCTTTTGCTGTATTTCCGCTGTGCGTACTTGTAATAAGGATATTTGGCCTGATCGGCCCCTTTTGTAAACTCTATCACCCGACGTGGTGTATTTCCATTTATGTAATATAATGGATGATTATGCGATGTATGAAATGATTCAGCAATGTAACTGTGTGCACTAGCTACTGATCCAGGGAATAGTGCAGTGAAACACAGTAAGATTCGGATTGAAAAATCCGGGTCTGACACTGCACATTTCACAAATAGAAACCATAATGATTAGATTATATGTAACCACAAAAGGAACAATACAATGACATATATACACTGGCAACTAGCTCTTGTTCTCTGAACTAACAGAAATCCAGAGTGGAAACCAAAGCATACGGAATAAACATCAAGAACAATGACTAAGCGAACTGTAACGTAAACTAGTATGCTGGCCCCAGGGTATGCCGTGGCCCACCGGCATACCCTGTGGGTCCGCCCCTGCATTTGAATGTGTTTATTTTTTGAAATTTATCAAAATTGTACTGTAGAGGGGGTCTAATGTTGCTGTTTACTCCAGCTATATCAAAATTCTCTTAAGTGTGATAGAGTGGGACTCGTAAGGATCGACTCCTGGACCTTTTTTTTTTTTTGGGTAAGACTGACTACTGGACTTCTAGCCAATGGTTTGGACAGCACTGACGACAATACTGGCTAAAGCTAGCGAAGGGTGGCAGAAATAGGACGAAGGTGACAATGCATGCTTAGCTAATACAATACGAACACAAGGAAATGCCGCAGGGGGTTGGCCAGCTGGGGAATCCTTTTTCTTCTTCGGGCACCTTTGGCCTTTTGCAGCTGCTTACGCCTCAAACCTGCTTTGCAAGCAGGATTAGCACCTAGGCTCTCTTTTGCCTTGATTAATTTTAATGGTGGCAACCATCTCTCTTCTTTTCTACATCTTTCATTCTACCTTTCCTTTTCAGAACAGATACTTTCTTCTCGCTGGTCTAGCACAATTTATGCCCTGTAGATGTGCCCACCTGGACATATTTAGCTTGTGTCACGCTAGCAGAGTTTGATGTGCCACACTTGGCCCTCTTATGGTAAGAGTCATTTTCTTCCCAAAATTTACCGTATCTATGACGATGTAAAATCATCTAGAAAACATATGGTGCAGGACATGGGACCCGCTAGGGTCTTGTGCTGGCACTGTCAATGTAATGCCACGGTGTGTGAGAGGAAGGTTGCTGATGCGGAGATGAACAGAGGGGGATCAACGGAGGCTAACCAATGTATCCCATGTGCTGTGGAGATGCATGTATGTGCGGTACGAACCATGCCATTCCGACTCCCCTCCTCCCTCGCCCGTATCCTGTTCGACGAAATGCCGCAGCGAGGCCTCCTCGCTATTTCCCTCTTCTCCCCCCTCCCGGGCATGGCGTCGCGATGCTGCGCAACTTCCCACAAGCCCGGAGGCTCCTCAGGTGAGCCTTCCCCTCGCCGGCTTCTTGGGTTGCCTTGCCTACGGTTTCTTGATTTTTCTTGTGTTTGTCTGGTTTGTTGCGTTGGGGTTCCAGGAGGATGGGATTCGAGAAGGAGGATTCCTACTTCTGGAAGCAGATCGGCAAGGCCATGCTCCGCACCTACACACTCTTCGGCGTCGCCTGGCTCTGGAACAAGACCTCGCCGCTCGGCTGGTGGACACTCAAGCCCCGCCCCAAAGTATGCCCCGTGTCCCCATTTCGCCCTTGTACGTTCAATTGCGAGTATGTAAGATTATTTGGCTGGAATCGGCACAGCTATGGCCCAACTCTCTATTTTTGTTGCAACATTAGCAAGGCTATTGCGTTCTGTGTAGTCCCCATTTGGTTCTTCATACAAGAGCTAATTCACACTGTTCCAATGGTTAATTCAGTTTCACTTGCTTCATTTATTAGGGTATTTCCATGGTATTGCTGTATGTCTCCACCTTGTGTTAGAATTTTCTGCATAAATCGTTTTTGATCTAACCTTGGAAGTGAAACCGATCCAAATAATACATTTTGTTCTCCAATTTCAGCTGTTAGAGTTGTAGGTAGCTCGTGTTTTTGCATCGTATACGTTTCTTCTAGGTAACTCATATTGATGCTATCACTCATACTGCGGAATGACATTACGATCATTCTTTAGCCTTTTGATTTCTATGCTTCTTTGAAGAATGTATTGGGAGATAGCCGTCCCCGATGCAGGATCACCGCGCTTTGCGCCTGCGGTGTTTTCGCCATACGGAACATTCAGCAAAATCAACGTGCACATTTCCTCTTTTATGCTTAGATGTGTAATGTGTTATGGTGCGGCACTGTAGCAGACACAATACTGTTCGTTTTTGGGACCCACCGGAGCAGCATCCAATTCTCCTTGATAATTTACTGAGGCCACAAGCCATTAACTTCTATCTTTAGTTGTCCCCCCCTCCCCCTATTAGATGTATTACAAAGATCAAGCTTGTTGGAAAATAACATCCAGGTGTCAATAACATATGGGCCTAGGGCCACTTATGAACCTCACATTGGATGGTATTTTTTAATTTATAAAACCTCAGAGTTATAATTCTTATTTTTTTCATTCGACCTTCTTGAGCCGGTCAAACCACATCATTGTTTGAGGGGGATATTTTAGATATTTGCCACTCCAAAGGATGGAGTTTCATTATTTGCCATCTTGCATAACGTAATTTGTTTGTTGTCATTCAAAAGATGAGAAATGCATCTTTTGCCACTTTATGACCATCCTCTTCTTCCTCCTTCAACTCCTCTTCCTCCATAAGTAGCCATGACTCACCACTTGCTGGTCATCGGCCATCACTGGCGGAGTGTTGTTGGGGCCATACAGGGCAGTGGCCTCCCTTTTCCTATAGAAATTCCTTAACGTAGGCAATAGAATTCAGGTTTAATTTACTAATAGTCTACTACTGTGTTGGTATCTTCCTAAGTCCCCTACATCAGTTCATCCACTGCTCCAGTTCTCCTATTTCTTTCCCCAAAATCCCAAGCTGTAGCAATTTAGGGGCAGTTAGCTCTTTAGCTTTTTACCTCATCCCTAAGAGCAACTCCAGCAGTAGCCCTCAAAACAGGGCCCCTACTTTTTATTTGAGGGCTCCCCCTACTTTTGAGGGCTCTGTTTTTTGGGCTGCACTCCAGCAGGAGCCCTTAAAACAGGACTCTCAAATTCATTCTTTGAGGGGATGACACATAGGACTCACTCCTGGGGGTCTGGAGGGAGCCCCTACTTTTGAGGGCTACTTTTGAGGGCTCAAGTAGGGGCCCTGCTGGAGTGAGTTTTTTGCCCCTCGGCCCTCAAAAGTAGGATGAGGGCTCAAGTAAGGGTCCTGCTGGAGTTGCTCTAACCAGACCAAAATTCTCAAAAGTCATGCTTATTTCTTCCTTGTATCTTATCTTGCCAGCAGCTAATGCTTCCAATTCAAGGTAGTAGCGTTCATAAGTGCTTGGAGCAAATTTCTTTGGCATGATATATTCAAGAGTGGACAAAATCAACCTTTGATATTTCAATGACTACAAATTCTACCATAACCTGATATAACAATTTAGCACCTATGTATCATCAATTTCTGTTCCCTATTGATTTTGGGCCCTCCCTTATTTTTGGCTCTAGCTCGGCCACTTCAAGCCAGTGGCCACAACTATTGATTTGGATGCGGCTGTGCTGGATGTCACGGATCATTGCCGCGCTGCCATTGAACAGCACTGACACTGCCGCCGCTGTCCTGACTCATGCCGTCCTCACGAACCTCAAGCTGCTGTCATGCTCATGGTTAAGCTGCGGCGATTTGCATGAGGTGGGGCTTACATGACACGGCTTACAAGCAGACCTGTGGGTTCTTTGCTGCCGCTTCAACGACGCAACGACGTCTCTACTCTGTCGCTTCCTAAGCGACCTCGCCGTTACTCGCTCAGTCTCCTGTCAAGCGATCAGGTGCATCCCAGACACCGCAACTGGCCATCATGGCCGGTGAGGTCCTCCGCCTCCTCGTCATCTAGCATAGTCATTGCTGTCCTCGAGTCCGTCGTGGTGGCCTCAGGAGGTAGTGCTGCAGATGTCAGCGGATTTCGGGGACATCTTTGCTGGTGCCACCCTAGACACCGCAGTTGGCCGCCATGGCCGGGGAGAGAAGGAGCAAAGGAGGAGGAAGAAGAAGGAAGAAGAAGAGGGGCAAAATGATCAAAAGTGGCCAAAAAAAAAAAAAGAAGAAGAAAGAAGGATCCTACCTCTAGAGTGGCAAAAAACAAATTACTCTATGTACAATGGCAAATCATGGAAAACCACTCTTTGGAGTGTCAAATATCCAATGCTCCGGCCATAACAAAAGACTGAGCTGCTAGATTGTTTGGACACTCGGTCATGGCTAATGATACAAAAACACAATATAAATGTGGAAAGGAACCCTAAAATAACATGACACAAATCTTGTTTCTTGTTTAGTTGGGTTCTTGGGCCGTGGAAGTGGGCTTATCATGGATCTGAAGATGCGGTATAGGAGCGAGTGCATCCTTTTTCTGCGTGGGACCAGAGGTTGCCGACTTGGGGCTAGAATGAATTAAATAGGGATGTTTAGCAGCGTTGCCAAGTAAATAGGCTTGTTGTATTCAGATTTCAGGAACCAACCAAGAATGAATTAAAGAAGTCTCCCTAGTCTATATATATCTCTCTCTTTGCTTTCCTCTTCTTCAAGCTGTCTTCTGGCCTCTTCTCTCATGGTATTTACCCCATGGTTGGTTTGTAACAATGTGGCAGTAGAGTAATGGATGCAGGGGCCTTCGCAAATTCGAATTTAGTTATACCTCAGAAAGTTGATGGAGATATACTTTTTAGAGAAAGATCTTTCTTTTTTAATTTTTGAGAGGATAGAGAAACACCTTTCTAATGCTGATAAACAGGACATCCTGCAGTGTTCATTCTATGGATTGCATTGATTATGTGTCATGTGGGGCCTTCACTACTCCAGGCGCACCTGAATGCCCACCGGTGCCGGCAGTGGCGTGGCAGCTTCCTCGCCGGCAACCCAGGCTTAGAGGTAAGCCTGATATCATTAGTTACCTTTTGTTAGGATTATCTGTTAAGATTAGTTGCTTGTTAGCTAAGTTTGTTAGGGTCCATCTCTATATAAGAGATCAGGTGCATTTGCTTTGAATGAAGAATGTGGTGGTAGATCAATCCATTTTATTCCTCAAAGTAAACAAGTGAGGTTCAGAGCTATGATCGGATAATCTATTGACCATCCGGTCCCTCAAACCAAACACCCCATTAGAGATTGGAGGAGAAAATTTGCACACATCAGTATGGCTGGGATGGCTACAGATGGCCACTGATTTTAACGCGAGGATGGCTGGGATGTATGTGGATGGCGCTCCTGAGGGCAGACACCAGGCCACTTCGCTGGATTTCGGAGCACCTCTGTAGACGATTTGTGCATAGACCTCTTCAAGTGATGACAAGTGCTCGATGCCGGCAGGCGCGGCCCCGTTCTGCTCCCATCCGTCCGGGTCCAATCATAGACTGAGCTTCTGGGGCTTGGGCATTGCCCCAGCCTGGAAGTTCATGTATGATATCTTGTTGCAGCAGATTGATAGATGCTTCGGAACCGGGAATGCTTCCCCATAGATGATGATCCTTTCTTTTACGGCTGTTCGGAGTTGTATGCTGAGTTCGGTGAGGGCGGGCAGCTCGAAAGAATACCAACACCATCCTTCGGCAGCTCATCAACTTGGTGTTGGAATACAGGTAGTCTACACTAACATAATATAAAATTTTTACTGCATAAACTAGAAAAGCATGCGAGTAAAAGATCATAGAATGTTACTATTAGACTCGAGGTACAACAGAAGAAAAGTTAGAGTATGTCCCGTGCATCGATATAGTAGAAGTAGTTGATCATCCAATGCCCTTGACTGCTGATTGTCTCCTCCAGTAGCTCCTCTCGCATTCCTCATGTACGTCACGGTTCATCCTCGATCAGCATAGCGGCAACCGCAGCGGTGCCTCTATGATATGTTGGTCACTATGAGGGCATTTTGATAATTTTCCAATTGAGAAAAGCAAAAGGAAAAAAGAAAAGAGAATGCAGGCGGGGCCCACCTGTTAGTGAGCCACGCGAGGAGATAAGGGAGAGGAGACTGCATCTTCTCCCCGTGCGCATGCGCGTGCTCATGCCGTTGCGGGCGCTTCGGTTTCGCCAGATCTGGCGCACCAACCGACGGTTTTTGCGGCTCATGGGGGAGACGGCGACTAGGAAGCGGTGGTGGAGGCGCGGGTTGGCCCAGGTTCCTTGGAGCCGGCCGCTCGCATCACCTCCCCGCAACCTCCTGCCTCCTTTTCTTAAGCCCTGTCTTCTTCCTCCGTGTGGTATCTCTCGCTCGATCTCAATCTGCTCCTCTTGGGTCTTCCTCCTCTCTGTTCTTCGGGTTGTGCGGAGGATTGGGGCTTCGGCACCATCTCCGATTGAAGCCTTTGCTTCCGGTTTCTCGTGTGCGCCTATTGTGGTGTGAGGGGAAATCCAAAGGTTGAAGGTTGATCCGAGAAGAGGACGAAAGCAGTGACGGTTCGTTATTGCTTTGAGTGCACTCGGCCGATGCATTCTTGTGATCTTGTGTGGCATCACCCTGACCTTCAATTCCAGCGTCGGCTACCCGAGGTTGGAGAGGGCACTGTATTTTCGGCAACCACACTCTTCTTCTGCATCCGCACAGAGGAGTGCTAGGTTTTCTGAGACAACACTCTTGAGTGTGCCTTGCCCTGTTCTTCGTGTTCTTCACCGTCTCGGTTTGCTTCTGGATGGCTTTGAGTGCCGTCTGCATCGTGAGTATTTTAGTTCTTCTACAAATATCAGCGGCTGTACTTGTTCTTTAATTTTAGTTTTAAAGTTCAAGTATTTGGAGATACTATGTTTACTGGTGGGCTCAGACCTTGTGCTCTGTGATGAACTAGTCGAATACTGAAATAGATCTTGATACCAAGATTAAATTGAGCTCTTGTGGTTTGGCTTCTACTGCCAATACCTTAGTTGTCTTTCGGCTGATAAGATTTGTTCATTGACGATTGAAA
The DNA here is from genome assembly GCA_017311315.1 of Dendrocalamus latiflorus. NCBI lineage: Eukaryota > Viridiplantae > Streptophyta > Magnoliopsida > Poales > Poaceae > Dendrocalamus > Dendrocalamus latiflorus. The sequence continues at coordinate 26,880,951 of CM029626.1, forward strand.
TGTTGCTGTGCAGTATTTGTTCTTGCTGTTCCAGGAGAGGATTTTTCCCTTACTACTTAATTTTTGGTATATGCTGCATGTTAAATTTTTGGTATATGTTGCATGTTAAATTCTGGTATACCATTTGGTTACTGCTTACTGTGAACATATATACCGAAAGTTATAAATTGCTAATCACTGTTTTTTTTTGTAAAGTTCTGATAGTAGAATCATATTTTAGAGCTCAAATTCTAATTTCTAGTTATCAGATTGATAGTGAAGAGTTTCGACATTAGCATGAGAAGGCCAAGATCAAAAATCTTAAGCAACTATGTTCTGAGAACAAACTTAAAGCAATTAGTTTCTCATATGCTAGATTTAATTGCTTTTCCGCTCAAAGGACTGCATTACATGTTATTTTCAGTAGTATTGTGGTTTTATATATATATATATGTATAAATGGCAAGATGGAATTACATGATTATATGCAATTTATGTCGTTTATATTCCGCTGGAAATGTTTTGAATATATGTTTAATATAGCTGGAATTAAAACTGAAAATTTGCTAATTCCGCACTGTTTACAACAATCCAGAAAACCTATTATTAAAGAAATGGCTTCATCGTCCGATGCCATTAAGCCGGAAATATTTGACGGTGTCAACTTTAAGCGTTGGCAAGCTAAAACGAAGTTATGGCTGATAGATCTCAAACTCTTTTGGCTCATTTCGAATCCTCTAATGTTTACTTTGGAAATTCCTGAAATGATGCGATGGGAGGATGCGAACAACTCAGTCCTAGCTCATTTGTTAGCAGTCTTATCCAACCGGCTGTTCGACGTGTACAATCTATTATTTTATTTTCTATGATTGATCTCATTTCTATTAAACAAAGAAATCGATCGGACTGGTCACCAACGGTGGTTCCTCAATAACAATATTTCCCAAATCCCCAAATTCTTTAAATCTCAAATGCCTAACTCTCATAGTTTCACTGATTCCCTAATTTCCCTAGTCTAATTGATTCCAAATGGAAGTAATGGTTCTCGAATGGTTTCTACCCTTGATTTCAATTCCTTAACATAATTATGTAGATTTGGGGCAAATAATCCCAATCGGTGAATAACACTCCACAACAAGCCCGCCCTATCTGATGAGGTAGAGACCAGGTGGGATAATTCTATTTCATTGTTATCTGATTTTTGTTGTCATACAATTGTAGTTTATACCGTACGATGCTTCCTGTTTTGAACTGTTAACTCTAAATCAAAATTATGTGGTTCTGGTCTAGCAAGCTGAAACATTCAGATTGTGGCCTCTCCAGATATATTAGCCCCTTTGACCGATCTTGTTGTCCCGGCACGTGTTCAAGGTGTTCACTGAAATGCCAAAGTGGCCCCACTCCTGTTTAAGAGGGTATGCAAAATATGTTTGTGCTTATTCATTAGTACTTGAGTTGCATGAATGAAATTGGTTTCTACCCTGCAATTAACTTAAGCCTAATTTGGGATCAAATGCCCACCATGGGCCAAGGTTGCTGGCCCAGGCCCAGGTTTCCTAACACTCCCCCTTGGGCACTTATCCGACACGCTCATGCCTCGTTAAAACTCCATAAAAACACAGTGGGAAAAATTTGGAGAAAGAATACATGATACATGTTATGCTGCGATGCACGAATTGCCTCATTAAAAACCTTGGTTGAGAAACTTCAGGAAAACTCATCAAGGGAAAAAGAGTACAATTCACCCAATTTCATTCAGTCTTCAGGACTTATTCTTTGGGTACTTAATCTTCATGATCAAGATTTAATAACGAGCTTGAGAGAATTCTCCCCCTGAATTCTGCACTTCTCTAAGTCTCATCATCCCAATTCCTCGCACGCACCTTTCAAAGCTAGATGCAGGGAGTGATTTAGTGAACAAATCTGCTAGATTTTCATATGACTTAGTATGCAGTACTTTAATCTCATCCATCTTTTGTAATTCATGAGCATAGAAGAACTTGGAGTTGATGTGCTTTGTGAGATGACTCTTCACATAGCCCGTCTGTACTTGTGCAATGCAAGCAGCCTTATTTTCATAGATAATTGTGGGGTTTTACACAATGTTCATCCCACATGACTGCTGGATGTGGTGAATTATTCGTCGGAGCCAAGCGCATTCTCGTGCAGCTTCATACAGTGCTATAATTTCTGAGTGGTTCGTCAAAGTCGTTACAAGACTTTGCTTAGACGATTTCTAGGAAATTGCAGTTCCACCACACAGGAATATATAGCCTGTTTGTGACCTTGCAGTATGCGGGTCAGACAGGTACTCGGCATCTGTATAGCCAATCAAGTTCAGATCTTGATTCTTTCTATAGAACAATCCAAGGTCCTTACTTCCTTGGAGGTATCGGAAGATGTCCTTTGTGCCCTGCCAATGCCTTTTAGTAGGTTCTGCACTGTACCTTGCTAACAGGTTCACAACAAATGCAATGTCTGGTCTAGTGCAGTTTGCTCCCACTGCACTTAAGTATGGGAATTCCAGTCCCAGAACTTCCTCCCCCTCTTCCCTAGGTCCAACAGGATCTTTTTCTTGCTGTAAAGACCTTCCGATCATCGGTACTTTCGATGGGTATGCCTTCTCAAAGCTAAACCTTTCTAACACCTTCTGGGTGTAGGCCGACTGATGTACTAAGATTCCTTCAGGGACATGCTCAAGCTGCAGGCCTAAGCAGAATTTGGTCTTACCCAAATCTTTCATTTCAAATTCCGACTCCAAGTAGGAGCTTGCTTCTTTTATATCTTCCATTGTCCCGATGATATTCAGATCATCTATATACACTGAGATTATACAAAATCCATTCTGGGATCGTCGTATAAACACACAGAGACAATCTTCATTGTTCGTGTAGCCTTTCTTGTAGAGAAAGTCGCTTAAGCGTTATACCAAATTCTGCCAGATTACTTCAGTCCGTACAAGGACTTTCTGAGCTTCGCACTGTACAGATTTCTATTTGCTCTGTCTTGGTTTGGGAGAGGGATTCCTTCAGGGACCTTCATATAAATCTCCGAATCCAAGTTTCCATATAGGTATGCAGTTACCACATCTATAAATTTCATTTCTAAATTCAAGTTTACTACCATTGAGATCAAATATCTAAAGGTAATTCCACTCATGACTAGGGAGTAGGTTTCTTCATAATCAACTCTAGGACGTTGAGTGAAACCTTGTGCTATCAGCCTTGCTTTGTATCTTACTATTTCGTTTCTTTCATTTCTCTTTTGAATACCCACTTATGCCTTACAGGGTGCACATGGGGAGGTGTGCGGCATACGAGCCCAACACCTTTCTTTTGTTCAGAGATAACAATTCAGTTTCTATTGCCTTCTTCCAATCTTCCCAATCTGATCTTTTCTTACATTCAGCGAGTGATGTAGGCTCGGGATCAAGATCGATGATTGTTGCAATTTTCTTTGCAAAGTAGATATCGATATTGGCTATTGTCCTATTCATGGACTCTCCCGTGTGCACATAATTTATAGCTATTTCTTCATGAGTTGCTTCTTCTGGAGTGATTACTTCTTTTGGAGCTTCTCCTTGCACATCGCTTCTTCCAATTGCGGTAGCAAGTCTCTTTAGTTTTTCGGCTCTGATGTGTGCGCACACATCCATGCCAATTTCTTCTTCCATGGAGATATTCAGATCCGGTATGCCCTTTTTTGAAGGTGTCATACTTGTGCTAGGTCTCAACTGGCTCTCCTTCTCATTTTTGGGGACTTCAGTGATCGGCTGTGATAAGTTTTTCTTATCGTTCTTCACCAGGCGTCCCCAGTTACTTATGATTCGAGGGACTGGAGTTCTCGTCCTTTTATTCTGAGGCCTCTGGACGGGATTAGGGAAACCTTCTGCCTTCTTTGGTATTTCAACCCTCTCCGGTGCATTACGTGCAGACACATGCGACTTGTTCACACTCTTCAAATCACTAAAGCGATCAAACAGTTAATTTGCTAAAACTTTCATATCAATTGTCTTGTGGACTTTTCTTGTCTTGCGGACTTCTCTATTTGATTCACTAGTGCGCGGGTCATCTGCATGGATTCTTGTGGCTTGCCACGTAATTTTCCGATATTTTTCATCAAGGGGTTGATTTCCTCCCCGTAATGTTGGGAAATTATCCTCATCAAAAATGCAATCAGCGAAGTGGGCGGTATGCAAATCTCCTGACATGGGTTCCAAATACCTGATTATGAATGCAGTCTCGTAACTAACTATATCCTAGTCTTACGGAGAGGCCCATTGCAGTACGCTGCGGAGGGGGTATAGGTACATAAACCTTGCATCCAAACCTCCAAAGATGAGAAATTTTCGGTGGTGACCCTTGCACTAGTTGCATAGGTGAATGGATGTTGTAGGTCGATGGTCTAAAGTTGATGAGATTTGATGCATGTAGGACTGCGTGTCCCCAACATTTAGTAGGCAAATAACAATTCTGCAAAAGAGGTCAACCAATAAATTTAATTCTTTTGATTAATGCCTCTGCCAAATCATTCTGGGTATGGACATGTGGTACCGAATGCTCAACTGCAATCCCCATCGCCATGCAATAATCATCAAATGCCTTTGAATTAATTCTCCGGCGTTGTCCATTTTGATGGACCTGATGTGATGATCAGGGAAGACATTTTTGATGCGAATGATCTGCGAGATCAGCTTTGCGAAAGCATGATTTCTAGTGGACAGTAAACCCACATACGACCATTTCGGGGAAACATCAATGAGCACCATGAAATACTTAAATGGCCCTGAAATAGGCTGAATGAGATCACAGTGTCTCCCTGGATGCGTTCTAGGAATGCAGGTCCCATCCTTCACTTTTAGAGTGGAGGGTCTAGTAACTAATTTTTCGGTGGCACATGCAGGGCACACAAAATCTTCATGATTTAGGAAATTCTTTACATTAATATTATGCCCTTGGGAATTGTTGATTATATTTCTCATCATTCTAAGACCTGGGTGGCCTAATCTGTCATGCCAGAGACAGAAGAGTTCAAAGCTTCTAAATACTGTCTTCAGGACAATGCAGGCTGCAGGTGCCTTGATGTTGGTATAATATAACCCAGTTTCTAGTGAAGGAAGTTTTTCTAATACCCTTTTTCCATTCTCTTCGAGCTTCATAATTTACTGTACTATTCTTCAGTCTCAACGTGGAAACCATTGGTGCGAATATCCTTAAAACTTAGGAGAGTTCTAGTCGATTCTACGTATAATAAGGCTTCTTCAATGACTAAAGTTGTGCCCATTGGAAGTATAATTGTGGCTCTTCCTGAACCAATTATACAAGCATCACTTCCGGCAATTGTCCTAAGGCTACCAGCATTCTTACGAATCGACTAAAAATACTTAGTCTCTCTTAAGATGGTATTCGTTGTGCTGCTGTCGGCAAAGCACACTTCTCCTTGTCATCTTTCTTCATAGGACATTGAGAGGCAATGTGCCCCTTTTCATCACATTCATAGCAACGAATGTTGCTATACTTCTTGTTGGAGGAAGAATGCCCTTTCTTGGTCTTCTCATGGCTTGTGCTTCGATATGGGCGCCTTCTCATGAACTTCTTCATTCTCCTCACTAGAAGAGCAAATTCTTCTTCGGAGTCCTCCTCCTCATCTTCTTCAGATTCTTCACTCATCACCGCTTTAGCCTTGAAGGCGGTGATCTTCTTACTCTTGGAAGAAGATTGCTCCAAGAGCTCTTCCTTGTCTTTCTTGTAGAGCTCGTTGGTGATGAGGTTGCCCAACAATTGCATTGGTGTCATTCTTGACAACTCCGGTGAGTTGAGGAAGAGAGTCACCAACACTTCATATTTCTCCGGCAAGGCCCTAAGCATCTTTCGAACAATATCAAGATCGGAAAGGTTAGTTCCAAGGCCCTTAAGCTCATTCACAATGTTGTTGAGCCTTGAGTACATCTCATTGATGTCTTCATGGGGCAACATTGTGAATGTCTCATATTTGATCCTAAGCCGGTGCAATTTGGCCTCCTTGACCGTGGATGTCCCTTCGTGTATTTCCGAAAGGGTAGTCCAAATAGCATGAGCCGTCTCAAGATTGCTCACGCTATTGAACTCATCCGCGTTCAAGGCTCCAAATAAAGCATTCATAGCTTGGGCGTCTAAATGAGCATTACGCCCGTCTTGTTCCGTTGGGTGATCCGGATCAAGAGCCATAACGTAACCCTCATTTACGACTTTCCAAATTTGAGGACTCATGGCCTTTAAATAAATAGACATCCTAATTTTCCAATATGCATAATTTGAGCCATCAAAGAGAGGTGCCTTTCCTATTGCTATACCCTCACTAGCCATCCTTTTCTCTCTAGACGGTTAAGTCTAAAATTGAGAGACCAAGCTCTGATACCACTTGTAAGATCGAGGAGGCCGACTAGAGGGGGGGGGGGGTGAATAGGCGGTTTTTAAAATTTTCGTCCAATTTCAATTGTCAATTTTAAACCTAATGAGTTTACTAGAGCAAGATAATAAAAGAGCACCTAAAACAATTTAGAAAGGCTCAAGAGATCACTATCACAAGTAATAGACTAAGAGCAAAAACAAATAGTCTAAGTCGAGGAATGCTACTCTAACTAAACAAGCAATCAAGTAATGTGAATAGAGAGAGTTGCTTGAATGTAAATAAACACAAGAGAGCAAACCACACTTGACACAATTACTTTTTACCGTGGTGATCGGAGACTTGCCGGTCTCCCCTAGTCCACGTTGAGGTAAGCCCGAACGAATCGGACCGGCTCCACGAATTGAGCCTAATCACCTCGATCACTAGCGGTAGCCCTTTCCCTCTCCGGGTAGGCGAGCTCCGAGCCTTCACAATCTTCCGGGCCTTCTCACAATCTTCTTGAGAAGATCACCGGACCTTCGCCAAGCCGTCTAGGTGCCGGCAAACACCAAGAGAATGAACCACGATGGCTTGATCATACTCAAGTGCCTAATGGATCAACTAGAATGCAATGCACTTGAATTTTGGATCAACCACCACAATTGAATGCACAAGTGAGAGAATGAGGTGTGAGAGGTTGCACTAAGCTCAAATGTATTCAATGGAGGTTCAACCACACTTACAAGTTCTGGTGGGGATGTATTTATACCCCCACCAACTTCAAATAGCCGTTACAATAAACAATCCTGAAAATCAGGAAATCCGGAACTACCGCAGGTATAACCGCGGTACTTCCGGATTTTCGCTGACCGGTCAGAACGGCTATGTCAGTGAGTCAGAAGTGACCGTTGGTCAATGAGTGCGGTACTACCGCCGTTGAAATCGCGGTACTTCCGGAAGTCCGGAAGTTCCGCTCCATGAACCGGTACTTCCGATCTCTGCGAGGTTAAGTTTTATTTCCGGCGCTCTCTGGAAATAAAGTTCCGCACGGGTATCCGGAACTTCCGCACATGCGGTAGTTTCGCAGGTCAATCCGCGGTACTTCCGTTTTCCGAGAGGCTAAGTTAAACTCCGGGCGCTCTCTGGAAATAAAGTTCCGCTCGGGTGCCCGGTACTACCGGCCATTCGGTAGTTCCGCAGTTCAACCCGCGGTACTTCCGTTTTCCGAGAGACTAAGTCTGAGTCCGGGCGCTCTCTGGAAAAATCGTTCCGCCCGGGCGCCCGGTACTTCTGGCCCTGCGGTAGTTCCGCCCAAATAACACCGGAACTACCGGATTTTCTGACAATGCGCAGATTTGATTTGATTTTAATTTCTAAGTGCATGCATGATCCTAAATTGATCCATAGGGCACATTTGAACATGATCAAGCAATCACCATGATCCCTCTTAGTAGTACGGCGTCTATCCTATAATCCGGTCTTCCAACCTATCTCCAAGACCGGTAAAAATAAAATAGATACCTAAACTATTTACCTTGTCGCCCTAGTGATCTTTGAATCTTCATGGGATATTTTGTGAGCCTCTTTCTTTGCCAATTGAACTTATCCTTTCAAACACTTAATGCACACATTAGTCCCATATTCACATAATTTCATTAATTACCAAAACCAATATTTTTAGGGGCCTAGATGCTTTCAATCTCCCCCTTTTTGGTAATTGATGACAACAAGAGCAAATTTTGAGAAGAATTTAAGATTTGGATATACTCCTAGTTCGCAAGTTGTATATCACAAGGTCTTTGAAATTTTAGCAGTTTAGAACATGGGGATTTTTTGCAAATTAGAAACTAATAAGAAAGAGCTCCCCCTAAACATGTGCATCAAATTTTATAAGAAATTATATGAATTCTAACAATAAAATCAGGCATGATCGCACCATAGCATTTCAGCACATTCACCAAAATTCAATGAAACGCAATAGACAAGTAAATAAGCATTGCATTAAGGGCATAACATAGTTCATTACAATGCATCAGAAATTAAAATACTAAACATCCACAGAGTTTAAGCAACACATACGCATCACATGGTTCATTGCACCATATTTTATTACATAGCCAAATAGATAGATAAAAGTCTTCTCCTTGCTTCATTTCTCCCCCTTTGGCATCAAAGTACCAAAAAAGAAGAGCTAGTCCTGAGCTGCACTTCGAGAAGGAGGACCGCGGCGACGAGTGCGACGAGAATAGCGAATAGGATCCACAGCACTCTCAAGGGACGAGACGTGATCACCAAGAGAAGAAACCGAAGTGATCAAAGTGGCAACCTGTCCCGTAGTCTCAATCTGGCGTTCCTCAAGCCTGAGAATGGCTGAGTAGATCTGGGACAGAGTGACATCACCCTCGCCCTGGGGAGGAGGATCAGCAGCTGCCTGATGCTGAGGCTGAGGCTGTGCACGGGGACGAGCAGGAGCAGGAACAGGGGCCTCTGCGCGAGGCTTATACGGCTTGTGCGGGGTGCAGAGTGCTCCTCGGTATCCAGTCTTGCGTATGATCAAAGCCATAATGAATGGTGCAAAGTTAATCCTTTTCTGTTTGTCATTCTTATTGGCGTCGATCCCCCTAATGATGAGATCCACCACATCAAACTTTTGGCCGCGCATAATGTAGTCAATCACATTCCACGCATGGCCACGAATAGCATCATAATTTCCACTCTTGGGAAAAATGGTGTGGTTGATGATCCTGTTGACAAGGCTGGGAATAGGAAGTAGTCCAATTGTCGTCCCCAGCGTTTGTTCAGCTGCTTGGTCATAATACTCTGAATATGCAGCAATGGGAAGAGCACGCTTGCTGTACACCTTCTCATAGGCACTGGTTTCCATCCCAAGTGCCAACTCAAACTCGTGCCTGGTGCACTCAATGAGCTGCGTTCCAGTCATCCAACACAAGTGCTCAAAGTTGGGAGAGATATACAAGGTAGCATAAAACTGCCGAATCATATTATCCATGTAGTTGCACTTGAACGCAACAAGTTGATGGATCCCGGCTTGCTGAAAAAGCTGATATGCACCGTTAAACTTGTCAATCTGTGACAAGTGGTCCCAGTCCACATACTTGTGTGCAGCAAACTTGCGAGCAGGACCATACATCTCTTGGTACACTTGCTCCTGAAACTTGGAATGAAACTGGGGGTTCTTAGAGTTGCGAGGGCGGACATACTGACTGCGACGACGAAGGATGGCATAGTCCTCGTTGGAGATTTTGGAGAGGTCCACTTCTTCATCTGCAGTTGCCGCAGGCATCTCCTCATCTGAAACCGCATAATCCTCGCTCTCATGCGAGGCCTCGGATCCGCTCTCATGCGAACCCTCTGAGTCAGTCTGAGAGTCGGAGGCGGGACCCTTGCCCCTATCCTCATGCTCCGCCGTCTGAGAGGCAGGAGTCGAGGAGGAGGATTGGCCAGCAATGCCCCCATAGGTCTTGTGGGAAACATTTTTCATCCTCGGCATCTTCAATTACAGATCAGGATAAACAAGGAGTGAGAAGAGATACGCAAGAAATAGGTTTGAATTTGAAAGTAATAACTTTCTGCTGTTCCAGGAAAAACGGAAGTTCCGGCGGCAAAATGGTGGTACTTCCGGGAAATCCGGTAGTTCCGGCATTAAACATGCGGAACTTCCGTGACCCCGGTAGTTCCGGCCGCTCGACCGGTAGTTCCGGTTTTTCTGGGCATTTCTAGGGCATGTTAAAAATTGAATCTTTTTGGGGTGTTTCTTGGATTGAATCCAATGCATGCTTGTAAAAGCATTCTAATACCCCAAACATAGTGTTTTGCCCGAAGAAACTACAGCAAAAATCGCTATATTTCAAATTTAACCTAATCTCAACCCTAGGGTACTTAGAACAAGATAAAGAGGGATTTGATCCGATTTACCTTGTGGAGTCGAAGGAGAGGAACCCTAGGAGTGCAAGGAATCGCCCAAAAATGAAAAAACTCCCCTCGGATTCGAAGATCGGGAGAGGAGGGGGAGTTTTGGGAGAGAGAGGGTTTGAAGAGAGGAGAGGAGGAGGAGAAAGAGGCGTCTGCGGTTTGGGAGTAGGAGAGGAGAGAGAGAGAGAAGAGTTAGATGGGGAGTAACGGCAGGAGAGGGCAGTTACAACGCATTAACTCCCGCAGAAAACGGTAGTACCGCGCGTAACACGCCGGTAGTTCCGTTTTCACAGAAATTCCGGAAGTTCCGCAGATTTCATTGCGGTAGTTCCGGTTTTTCTGTCAGGAGCGGAAGTACCGCACAATGAACTGCGGTAGTTCCAGATTTTCTGGAACTTTTCAGGATTTGAACTTTAGAGCTTGAAAATATGCAAATGATCCCTAGTTTTGCACCCAATTAAAGTCATCCAGGATCATTGTGCATTAATTTAGCTATTGCTATACTTTGAAACTAATTTTTTATGAAAATGATCAAATTTTTTGACCAAAATAGGAGAAAATCCATTGAAATTCCACACAAGAGCATCAAATGAGCAGAAATGAATGAAATTTGATTTCAAGCTACATTTGAGTAATCTATGACATTTAATTCATTCCTCAGTTTGCAAAAGCGGCTTTCATCTAAAGGTTTGGTGAAAATGTCCGCTAGTTGATCTTCGGTTCGGATGTGGCTAATTTCAATATCATCTTTGCTCACATGATCTCTCAAGAAATGGTGGCGTATATCTATATGCTTGGTTCTTGAGTGTTGAACGGGATTGTTGGATATTTTGATAGCACTATCATTATCACACAAAAGAGGCATTTTATCAAATTTAATTCCATAATCCAACAATGTTTGCCTCATCCAAAGCAATTGAGCACAACAACTGCCCGCGGAGATATATTCGGCTTCGGCGGTTGAAAGGGCTACGGAATTTTGTTTCTTTTCATTAAGGGCTTTTGTACCATGTAGCTCCCGGCGTTGGCTTCACGGCTAGCGGAGCTCACATGTGGCTGAGTGATATAGTTCTTGCGAAGAATTTCGTCCTGAGCCTCCGCAACCTGCATCATATCAATCAATTCGGCATACTTCTTGTAGCCGTCTTGACAATAATTGCGTGCAGATTGTACTGCATTGGGGGTGGAAGGTGGATAAGGTCTTCTCAATCTTATGCTCGTCTGTGATCTACTTGCCGCAGAGTTGAAGATTGGTACAAATCCTGTGCAAGGTAGAATTGTACTCCCCGACCGTCTTGAAGTAGGCAAACCTCAGTCTGATCTACTCTTACTCTACTTGAGGAAGAATGATGTACTTTAGCCTCTCAAATCGCTTCTTGAGTGTGGTCCAGAGTGCTAGCGCGCTCTTCTCCACCATGTACTCATTCTTGAGAGTGAGACAGAGGTGGTGCCTAAGAAAATGAAGTGCCTGATCATTCTCCTCAAGAGTGGGTTGGGCAGCATGTGGTCTGCCAATCCCAACAGCCGCGCGGAGCATATTAGCTCCAAGCACTATCACGACATTGGAAGCCCACGTCAGATAGTTTTGGCCATGCTGGGCCAGCTCCTCGAACTCTTGGTTCGTGATGCTAGTCATTTACATGTGTATGATAGGAATAAATAAGTTTACTACTGGTAAACATACACGAAATAATTTACTACGGCTAAATAATTGGTACAAAAGGTTCTCGTAATGTTCCATAATTTTCTATGAATTTTCTATAAATTTTACTGCTAATTTCAGTGATTAAAAGCAATTTTAAACAATTACGATTAACAAAAACAGTAAATAAATACAGAAAATAATAATGGCAGAAATAAATATGCTTCAAATGCTAAAAATAATTCAAATGCTAAAATTTAGATTCTCGAGGCCCTTTTATGCTAGAATATGAATTTTTAGTGAATTCTGCAATTTTCGAGGGTCTATACGCAAATTTTCAGTTCAGAGAAAAATTTGGCGTAATTTCCTGATTTTCCAAGGGGTTTTCCGCAAAATTTAAGACCCGTTCGTAAATATGAGGACCTATTCATAATTTTCAGAATTACAAAGGCCTTTCTACAAAATTTGGGACCTATATGCAACATTCGAGGGCTGATCGGTAATTTTTAGAACTTGGGGGGTTTTTCTACAAAATGCCGATGCCTCTCCTAGGCCGGGCCTTCAGCCCATTTGCTCTCTCTGACCGGCCAGGCCTCTTGCCCCAAGAGGCCTACTCGGCTGGCATAAGACCCCAGGGTAGGGTTTCCCTACCCCATCTACGGTGGCGGCGGCCCGAGCGGCTGGCTCGGGCAGCGCGCTCGGTGGTCGGGGGGGGGGGGGGAGCGAGAGACGGCCGCGGGCCGTCGGTCTTGCGTCGACTGAGGCGAGCGCAGTCGGAGGCCCGGGACCAGAAGCCGAAGTTGCGGTCAGCCATGCGGGGCGGCGCCGACGGCTTCGGGACCAGAAGCCGAAGAGGCGGTCGGCCATGCGAGTGGCACCAGCGGTTTTGGGACCAGAAGCCGAGGGGGCGGTCAGCCATGCGGGGCAGCGCCGGCGGCTTCGGGTGGAGTCCGACCTCGGGCGGCCACGGCTTTGGGCTGGGCGACGCTAGGAAAACCGGCAGCGGGCGTCCTTCACCCACTTCTTCGTGCGGAGGCTGGCCTCGGGCGGCCTCGACGCGCGCAACGAGGCGGCGGACCGGCGTCGCACGTTCAGGCGGCGAAGCCGAGACGACGTGCGACTGCGGGCCGGCGGTGGCGCACGGTTCGGGGAGAAGCCGAAGCGGCGGACCGGCAGTGCGCGTTCGAGCGCCGAAGTCGAGGCGACGCGTGGCTTGGGCGACGGCCGACCAGCCGGCGGTGGCTGCAATGCGGGGCAGCAACCGAGCGGCCGACCCGTACCCGCGACCCCGATTTACGCCCACGGGTATACCCGTGAAGGACGATGGGCGAAAAACCTCTCCCATACCCATCGCCCGTGGGTATACCCGTTTACCCGTGAACTGAGATGAGAGTTGAACTAATGATAGATACATATAAGCAACAGCTATTGCTAGGAAATATAATAGTTATAAAAAAGTTTATAAGAATCAATAGCAATTAGAGATATGGAAAAGTTTATAACAATCAATAGTTATTATAGATATTGCTATGACTACGCCATCTGTCAATCTATATCATGGGTAAACGGGCGGGGCGGGTACGGGTGGAGCTTACCCATACCCGTGCCCGTTTACCGACGGGTAGAGTATTCCCCCCATTTCCATACCCGTGGGTAAAGATAATATCCCATACCCAGGTTCATTAGGGTATTTACCCACGGGTATATGGGTAAACGGGCACAATTACCATCCCAACCGACGAACGGCGGCAGGCCGACGGTGGCTTCTCGTGCTGCGGCCGTACAGGGCCGTCCGTGCGATTTTTCCTTTTTCAATATATAGTGCAATCAACATCTACTCTGTATGCAATCTACCGATCGAAATTGTGCCAACGACTTCAAGTCTACTCGCAGTAGATTAGAGTGGATTTGCACCGTAGAAAACCAATGTAGAACGTGAAAACTGCGAATTTAGAGCGAACTAGATAATTCAATCTATTAGAGCTTCGATGATTACCTTCAATTCACTGGAGCGAACTCGTGCTGATAACTTGTTGAGGAACCGTCGCTAGTGACCAGTTCGATCGATTCCTCTACTTAATAGAAACGAAATTAATCACAGAAGACAAAATAATAGATTGAAAACACAGAGAGAAGTAGAGAGAACACCTGGTCTTTCTTTATTGCTTTTGATTGCATTAGTACAAATTCTACCGGTATGGCTCCTTATTTATAATCTACCAATAAGGTGCCCACCATGGGCCAAGGCTACTGGCCCAGGCCCAGGTTTCCTAACAATTGTAACCTTCGGGAAACAAGGCATGTTGTGGCGAAGGATGGTGTGCAAGATAGTGTCCAAGTGAGTACGGAGATGAGGATGAAGAGCTTCACTACGAGGTCGCTGGAGTAAGGACAGCGGCTCAAAATAGATCCAATTGAAGGTGGACTACTAACGTCGATGCAGGGCCGAACGACACCGTTGGTCTGGTTGTGGAGTAGACAACATGGATGCTCGATTGGAGGTTGCAGCCATGGCTATGGCCATGGAGATAGTGGTGGGCGCATTCTACTCAGCAATTCAGCATGGAATGGAATTGGAAGTGACAATGGACCATGATATCTATGTAGGGCAATATTTTAGGTTGTGGAGAGGGCAAGTTGCAGATCACGTATGATTTATTTTCTTCATTGGAGTTTGGAGGTTGGATGCCTTTGTGTGTTGTTAACTAATTGATTTACAAAGCATTTGCGCATCGTTGCAAGGGATGGGTTGCCAAAGGCCTGTTCATGTTGTAGAACCTGCAGGAGCGCATGGGTTCATGCCTAATACAGGTGAGAACACACCCATTGACACTACAATAAAACATTTAAACTCTGCTATATTCAAAAATAATAGAGAGCTGATTGATTTAAATAAAGTGTCAATTGATTGGACAAAGAATTTTGCATAAACTATGTGGAAACATGAGAAGCCCGTTATTGATTAGTATGTGCTATTAGTAGCTACTTCATAACTAAGATTACTTTTCATATTGAGAACTTGGATTCTAAATCCGAAGATAGTTGCTAAATGCAAGAATCATCATGATTGGGATAATGAAAGGAAGTAATTGAGAATGAACTAAACTCGCTAAACAAGAGAAAAATCTTTGAGCCAGTGGTCAAGACACCTCATGATGTTATTCTTGTTGGACACAAGTGGGTGTTCATAAGAAAAAGGAATGAATATAAACAAGTGATGCGGTACAAAGTGAGATTAGTAGCACAAGGGTTCACACAGAGACCTGGTATCAATTTTGATGAAATTTACTCTCTTGTAATGAATGGCACAACATTTCATTACTTGATAGCCATGGCAGCAGGAATAAATTTGAAGATGAAACTTATAGATGTTGTGGCTGCATATTTATTTGTGTTACTTAATTTTGAAATCTATACAAAGATTCCAAAGGGATTGGAGGTCCCACGTGCAAGCAACAATGAATATCACTTGTTGCAAAAGTCGCTATATGGATTGAAATAGTTAGGTTGTATGTGGTGCAACCGAGTGAATTCCTTTTGCAAAAGGGATATGTGAATAATGAAGCTTATCCATGTATGTTCACAAAGAAGTCCATGAATGGATTTAGCATCATATTGGTATATGTTGGTGACTTGAACATAATTAGAAACATGGAAGACTTTCTCAAGGCAAGATCATACTTAAAGATGGAATTCAAGATGAAGAATTTTGGTGAAAACAAATATTGTCTTAGTTTGCAGATTGAGAACTTTCTTGATAGTATATTTTTGTATCAAACCACCTAAACGAAGAAAGTATTGGAAAGATTCTATTTTGATAAATCTCATCCAGTGGGTACACCCATGATCATTAGTTTGCTGGAAGTGGAGAAGGATTCTTGTGGACTTAGACAAGAAAATGAGGATATATTATGGCTTGAAACTCCATACTAAGTGCTATTGGATCCTTGTTATACCTAGCCAATTATACTAGGCCTGATATAGTGTTTGCAGTATGTTTGACAAGATATAGTTCTAAACCTACGAAGAGGCATTAGAACGGAATTAAAGGAATCCTTAGGTACCTGTGGGTACAAGTGATCATGGACTCTTTTATCCCAAGGGTTAAGGTGTGAAACTAATAGGTTACTCAGATGTTGTTTAACCTTTGATCCTCATAATGCCAGGTCAAAGACTGGATATGTGTTTCTAAGCAAAGGTATAATTTCCTAGAAATATATAAAGTAGTTGATCATTGCTACATCGACAAATCATCTAGAGATCATTGCTCTGTATGAAACAACACGTGAGTGTATATGGCTTAAAAGACTGATTCATTGTATCCGAGAGTCCTATGGTGTAAAGGTGGAAAAAAACTCCCACAGTCCTTAATGAGGATAATGCAGGTTGTGTTGCACAAATAAAGAATAGCTATGTCAAAATGCATACGACAAGGCATATACTCACAAAGTATTTCTGCCCATATGAGCAGTAGGAAAATAGGAATACGGGAACATAGAAAATTCAAACAAGTGAGAATTTTGTAGATTTATTTACTAAGTCTTTACCGAGACCAAGTTTTGTGAAACATGTCATCGTTGGGATCAAAAGATGTTGTACTCTTTTTCTCTTAGTTTAGTTTTGTCCCAATACATTTTTCTCAATTGAAGGTTTTTAGTGAGATAGCATGTGCAATGGCAAGAATGCGAGCTATGTACTCTTTTCTTCTTACCATTTTCCCATTGGGTTTTTGAAAGGAGTTTTTAACAAGGCATGAGCATGGTGTTGGCTCTTATTTTATGCATATATCACACCAATATTATGCTTATATTTGATAAAATGTGCATAATTGTGCCATTTAACAACTAACCCTAACCGAAAACTACAGTTGTCGCATCATTTCATATTTGTTTGTAGAAAGAGTCATAAATAATGCCAAATACATCAAAACATAGGAAATCAATTTATGGAAAATATATAGGGACTCACCAGAGCAAAGCCTACTTGGGCCCACCAGCCATGGGTTGCTGCCACCCTAGGTGCTACCCCTCAGCCCAGTGATGGACCTAGGAAAAAATCGGAGGTAGGGCGGCATGGATCAGGACTAATATACAATAACAATGTAAATATATACTTACCTTAGTAGTATACTAAAAGCAATAAAAAACCGCAATATAGGATAGGATTGAGCAAATTTGCTTAATATATGTATATCGACATTCTTGTTTACCTTTTGATTATCTCTATATGCAAATTCAAGTATGAGATATTCTATACAAAAGTTCATGGGTCTAAGTAAGTCCTTATGACTCCATCTATGACTCCTACTACACATTTTCATTTTTTAGAAATCAAAATAACAAAGACTAAGAATGATTCCATCTACAGCTCCTACCGACATTCTTGTTTACCTTTTCATTTTCATTCTTAGGGAGGGGTCCACCCTTGGATGCCGGTGATGACTAGGTACTCTCCCTCCTACCAAAGAATCTACTGGGATTGAAGGCAAAGAACACCACTAGTTTTTGGTGGTGTATTAGGGGGATCCCATCAAGTGAATCACCAAAGGAAATCCATCACCGACCCTCGAACCCCTATGTCATCCTCTACTCCTAGGAGGGCCTTCCTTTACCAACTCAAACAACGAGTCTCTGCTATGGGTGTCCATGGCGAGCGGAATCACATGAGAAGGAATAAAGGGCTTATTTGTATTTTTCTCTTTTATTTTGAGCCCACTTTGTATGTTTTAAGGGCCACAGTGTATTTCTTATCTCTAAAGGGGCTTTTTTTTGTAAACATCAGGGTAGCAGTACCATAGCTATTAAAACCGAAGCAGACCGATGATTGAATAGGAAAAAAAATCAGAACCAACCGCCTCAATGGGTTGGTTTAGTTCAAAAACCATGCATGCAATTAGACCCAAAAAACTGAAAGAATTGAACGGTTTTTTGGGGAAATGATGAACCTAAACGGTTGTAGATGAAGCAGGTAGGTAAAGAAACTAGGCAATGGGAGGAGTGGCACCATGGGGTGGTGGCCCAACCCAGCTGCCCCACCCCTCATGTGCCCATCTTAAAAGGAGGCTAGGGTTCCTCTTCTCCTCCTCCTTCATCTCTCCACCCCTTGTTCTATCTCCCTTCCCTCATATTCTCCCTCAATCCAGCCAGGAGATGGCGTTCTCCACTGCTAGAATCCCAATCCTGTGAGTTGCCGCTGTCCTCTACTAGATCCAAAAGCAATAGCCATCCTTCCTCCGTTGGGGTAGCGTCGGTGGCAAAGATTAGCAGAGCAGCAGCTTCACATGTGAGTTCACCGGTGGCTTGGCTTCCTTTGTTCCTCGGTGCTAAGTCCCATTGAAGAACACTCGATTGGTTAGACCACATGCAGCCAGAGCAAGGAGGGGGAAGGTCCAGCTAGTGGAAGAGTTCAGCAGGCCACTAGACCTCGCTCGAAGGGAGGGTCTGCCCTTGCCTCACCCGCCTCTGACTAAAACTCCATACTCCTCCAAGCTTTTAGAAGCTTCCTACCGACTCCCTCTTGCAAGAATTGGAAATTACTTGACCGACAATGGAGGAAAAGGGGATTCGGAAGGGAAAACAAGCTCTAAATAGAAAACTAAAGCTAGAAACAGAAAGAGGAAACTGAGAAGGTCGAAATAGACTTGGCCAAGATTGGCTCCAGCCTAGGTGCCAATGGGCTTCACCATAGGTGCAACCCCGATAAATATTAGCACCTCCCCCTCAGCCAAAGCATCCAAGTTTCAAAGTTTCAACTCCAAATTCCACCAAAAAGTCGAGATTTTGAGGGTTCTTCTTCTAGCTGATTAGGCGAGATTAGTATAGAGATTAGCCTGGTAATTAGCTCTCTAGTTGGAGTAAGGTCCTCTAATTCCCTTCTAATAGCCAACTAATACCGAGGTTTATGGGATTTTCTAGGTGCACTCTAGTTGGGACTAGATCCTCTAATTCCCTTCTAAAGGACAACTAATGCCGACGTTCCGGAGCCTTTCTTCTTTGTCTCGTTGAGTTATGTGTGAGCAGTTCCCTCTCTTCCCTAGGGTGTGAGGATCTTGTTATAATTTATGACTTATAGATTGATCTATTATTTTAGCACCTTTTATGCTTTGGTTGTATCTACTTGATATTATGTTTTGTCTCTCTTTCAATAATTATGGTACCTATCGATTGCTTAGTCATAGATGTAAACATGGTGTTTATATCTATTAGGCTGATCCATGTTAAGTAGTGCAAGTCTTGTCGGTATTGATTATAATGGACCTATCACAAGGGTGAAATACAGAAAGGGCCGGTATAAATTTGTATGGTGAGAGGCAACCTAGTATGAGAAGTAATATTTGCTATTACATCAATTTTCTCATGAGTTGCAGTACGTGAACCTAGCCTATGGGAGGATCTCAATTAGCTTGGCTAATCTAATTTATTCTCACTTAGTTTCTTAATCACTTCTTAGTTTATCAATTAGTTAGTCGTAATTTATTCTAAGTAGTAATTCTATACTTCGCTTCCCACTGGATTTCGATACCTTAGAATACTCCATGGTGAAAAGCTACAGATGATCCATGCGCTTGTGGATTCTAATTTGTGCACGTATCTAGTGTCAACACATGGTGTTAGCAAAGTGTCCCAAGGAAAGTGTTGTATATTGGCCCATTCATGAGGATCCGATTGTGTGGACACTTTACCTAAACAAAGGCCTATTAGGGGTAGCCGGCCTACGAGGCCTATTAGTGTAGTTTAGTCCTATATGGTTTATTCTATCATGAAGCCACCCCACCACTCCCTACATGAAGTGGGGTAGATGTTGCACATTGTACACACCACCTATGGACAAAAAAGCAATAAAGTTGAGAGAAAGATTATGACTACATCTTATGTCTCTTGTTCTACTTTTTACTTTTATATTCTTGTGAGTTGAGTGCTTCATTGTAGGCAACACAAACCCGAATATACAACAATGTAGTTAGCCTATTTTCCTACAACTAATGCTAGATGACACTAGTGACAAAAACCTTGCATCTTACTTTAAAAATACATAGAAGAAAATAACCAAAAACTTAGAGGTTTTTGCAAAACAAATTAACCAAATGTAACACCCCGCCCACTCACTGGGCCAAGATGCTACCACCACTACTACTCTTACCATTTCCTCAACACAGGAGAATTTAAAACCAACATTAACTTTATTCATTTTTTTTGCTGCGTTCAGATACAACATAGCATTTCTAGTGATTACTCTAGCCTAACACAGCTAAAGTACATTGACAAAAGTGATACATGAGTGCTGCTGGTTCGTGCCAGTTATCCATGTGCTACTCCCGCCCGTGCCTGACGTCTTCAACGGTCACCTAAAAACACCAACAAAGCAAGGCTGAGTCCACCGACTCAGTAAGTACAAAGCAAAACAGCAAATAACATGTTCATTCATTAGACCATTATCATTCCAATTTCATTAACCACTTTTCCAGTTAACCTCTTTTCCCTTTAACCATTTTACATTTCGTTGATCTGTTCATCACGCTTACGCACATGCACTTCTTTCTCATCGTTTTAGCCTATACTACTAATCGGTTATCACTTCCCACCTCTGTGGACTGTACCTCACTATCTCTGTAAATATTCTACCGCCATCACTTCCCAGTTTTGTGAACTACTCCTCACAATCTCTGTAAAATTCTGCAATCATCCTTCCCATTTCTGTGAGCTATTCCTCACTATCTCTGTACTGTTCTTCTATTATCACTCCCAATTTCTGTGAGCTATACATCACTATTTCTGTAGCTACTTTACTATTACCATATTCCATCTCTATGAAATACACATCACTATCTCTGTAATTATTTTACTGTTATCACCCCAATCTCTGTGAACCATACAACACGATCTCTGTATCTGTTTCATTATCAACTCTTTATGCAATACAATGCATCTGTAACTGTATCATTGTTCAGTTCTGTTTCCACGCAATGCAATGCAATGCAACTGTAATGCGTCTGTAACTGTAGCTTATACTGGCAAAGCGGAGTGCTCACCCGTCGATGAGCCACTCAATCCCCGTCCTCTTTCATACGGGGTTCCAAGCTCCACTCCCGTGGAGTACCTACCGAAGTAGGTAATACTCAAGAGCACTCCGGATTAGTCATCTAGCTCCACTCGTAGCTAGGGACGTTCTCACCGCCCTCACTCTTGAGTGCACATAATGCAAATGCATATGCCACATGCAACATGCTTTCACTGTTAGCACTTAATCATAAGCAACACTCATCAAAGTGTGATTCTCCCAAAATCATAAATCACTGTAGAGCATGTCACAGAAGACATAAAAATACCAATCATTCACCCTAATCCACTGTTCTACCATGCCCTTGCAAATTCCTTTATGCTTTTCAACTTATCATGTCTTAACGTTCATCACTCACCTTTTCTCAATTTGCACTCGGAATAGGTAACCTTACCCCAAATTATTCAATTTTAACCGAAATCACTACCCGAATTCACCGCTTTACAATGTACTTGCCTGGTTCGCCTCGGGGATGACGCGTGGACGGCTCCGCCCCGGGATCTCCACCTACGTACATGTTAACCCGACTCAACGGCAAATAAATACCAGAGCATAAACAAAGAACAACTACTCTAAGCGCAAATCCCGATCGCTGGCGTAAACGCCCGGGTTTTGGGGGACTTGTCGCGCAGGCGCCGAACCCCCATTTTCTCCTCTTTTCTTTTTCTTTTTCTTTCCTTTCTTCCCTTTCTTTCCTTTCTGTCTCTTTTCCTTTCCTTCCTTCTCTCTCTCCTCCTTACCCAGCCGGCCGAACCGGCCTCCCCATTTTTTTCCTCTCCTGGCTCCCCCTCTCTCTCCCTTATCCTCATCTCTCTCTCTACTTGTTTCGGCCGAACCAACCTCAACCAGGGGCGGCGCGGCGGCGCGCAAGGCCGGCCGGCGACCCCCTCACCGCCGGCGGCCCCTCCCGCCGCCCCCCTCTACCTTCCTCTCCTCCCCTCTCTCGCTCCCTCTCTCCCTCCGCCGGTCGGACCCGGGGCGGCGCGGCGGCGCATGGCCGGCTCGGCGTCGCCGGCCCCCATCCCGCCGCCGGCCTCCGCCTACCTCGCCTTCTCCCCTCTCTCTTGCGCGCGGGCCGGGCAGATGGCCCCCTCCTCCTCCAGGCGGCGCACGGGCGCGCCGGTCGCTGGGCCGCCGGCCGCAGGCCACCGCCGACTCCTCCGCCTCCGCAACACCCCCCTCACTCTCCTCCTTCCCCTCTCTCTGGCGCACGGGGCCCCAGCCATGCGCGACCCCGTCGGCCAGGCGTCTCGCGGCGGCTCTGCCCGCCGCCCCTTGGGCTCACCGCCGGCCTCCCCTGCTTGCCTCCCCGTGCGCGCAGCTGCGAGGCGCGGCCGCCGCCGGCCGTCACGGCCAACGGCCGCCGGCTGCCCCCCTCGCCTCCCTCTCCTCCTTCTCCCCTCTCTCCCTTGCGCGGCGCCTCCCCGGCGGCGCAGAGGCCCATGTGCATGGCACTGCTTGCCGGCCTTGGCTCACCTTGTGCTTACCTGGAGCTGGCCGAAGTGGTGAGGTTTTGTGGGCTGTTTTAGTGGAGAAGAAGAAGAAGAGAAGAGAAATGGAGGGTGTGCTGTTACTGGCTTTGTTCCCTTTGCTAACCTCTTACCTTGGTTGTTGCTCTCGGTTGGGAAAGAATGGTGAAATCGGGCTTGGTCTCACGGTTGGGGAAATAAAAGGGTCTTGCTATGAGGCTTTATATGGGGCTGCCCTTTGCACTTGTGGATTTACCGAATTGCCCTCACTTAATGCCCATGCCCCTCTCATACACTTGGCTGCCCAAGGGCATTTTGGTCCACGGCTGTTGGCTTGGTTTCTACTGCAGCGGTAAGTCGGTAAAAAGGTGAGGTAAGAATTTGCCGGATGATGAACACCCGAGACGCGAGACGGTGCCGACTATCCCTAGGCGGTCCGGGAACCTCTGAGAGCGCTTAATATGCGGCTCTCTAGACGGTGCCGACCGTCCTGGGATGGACTGGGAACCTCTGCGCGTGACACTAAATCGACACTCTAAAAGGTCGATGGGTCTGACGGCAAAATTCGCTCTTTTTCCCTTATGTCTCTCTTTATGTAGATTTGGGGTATTACACCAAAAATGGGCATACCACGCACGGTCGGGTGGGCGGGCGACATGTGTCATATCCTGACTGCCGTGATGCCAGCTTACCGTGATTTCAAGTTTTCAGCTGCGGTACATCCATGGCATTGAACGAAGGAGAAGGCAACCTCGCGAGTTGATCATGTAAAGGGCACGTTTGTCTGTCACGTTGTTCATACATATGCATGAGAAGTGAGATGCAAGCAAACATCAGAGAATATATATACTTAAACAAGATAGGTAGCTAGGAGCCTAGGATCGATGTTGCTCTGAAGAAACGGTCTCGAGTCATGTCAGGAAAGGTGGCGGCAAACCATCAGATCCACATCCATGCCGCATCATGTGATAGAATATGCCCATCTTGTGTTTAACCATTGCGTGATATACTAGCTAGCTATGTCCAAAGTTGCAGCAAACTGCTGCCTAATTTTCGTCTGTTGTTCCTTTCAATCCAACCATTGAATTTTCGATTATACAAGTTTGTCATTCAGAATAGCACGTGCATATATGTGTTATATATTTGAACTACATATATACAAGGCAAAATTGAAGTTAGAAATCCGCAAGAACAAAGTTACATGCCCATTATACCCATGTTATATTATCTACATGCATGCATGAGGTATATTAATCAAGTATCGATGTACACAAGTTGGTATAGGCCATGATTTAAGGTGTATTCGCTAGCATTATCCTTCTTGATACCATAAGTTGGTCGATAGGACAAATCTAGTTTGTACTGTTATGCTCAATTCAAGCAGCTACTATATATTTTGCGCGCGTATTTGTTGGCTAAATAATTGCTGAGACTGGTACGTTCCAGCTGGTATACATACTCTTGAATGTTAAAACATGTTAGTCAATCAGAATCAACACAGAAGAGTAAGTACGGATTAAGTTAACGTCAACTGTTAATTAATCCCTACACGACATGTCTATGATGAGTAAACACGCTGCCAACCGAACGCGGCTAGTTAAATGAACGTATGTTAGTCTTGTCCAATGACTCAGCACATGGATCGAAAGCTAAAAAGACAAGGCTACCATCAGTTTCCATCCAGACGGGATCGATTTGGTTTCTTCATTTCGTGTTGGTACCAGGTAGCAATCACGTCAGGAGCCAGTAGTACTGAAACTGAATCGATATAGCCCAGTGTTTCTGTGTGGCAGTTAAGTGTTCACTGTCGTAGGAGACAAATGAAGCTTGGGGATTTATGAAGAGGGGGTCATTTTGTAAATTATTTGTAGCACAAAGATCCTAAGAGTGACTATTAGGGGGATTTAACCTATTAATATGAGGATTCCTTTGCAGGAAGGGTAGGTACAAGGAATATTTTCTATTCTATTTAATTTTAAAATTTAATTCAAAATTTTTACAACTAGATTTTCAGTTCCCACTGATAATCGGTTTTAATCAGTTTGAATTTTCCATTGTTGAATAGTTCTAATCGAGATGAAGTACATAATGGAGCAATCCACTGAATGTTGCATTAGATGATCAATACTAGGGATGGGATAATCCATTTTATCCGATATTCGTATCCGACAAAACGCGAATGTGGTAAGCAAAATCCGTATTTGAGAATGTTCATATTCATATTTGAGAATGTTCATATTTATATTCGTATTCGAGATTATTTGATTCGTATTCAATCTATTTCCATTCGTGGCGATCTCCCAATGGATGACTACAGGAAGTAGTTTTCTGATGAATTAAGGTTCACAAGTAAGAAGTGATTTCTAATGAGCTAAGGTTCACAAGTAAGAAGTGAAAATTACTTTGCATAATTTTCAACTCTATGCGCTACACTACTAGCTCGTATAGATGTATAGTCATGTTATATAAATTTGTTCTACCGAGATTTGTTACAAAAGTTTTAGGATATTCGCATTCGACCGAATTAAGTACATATTTGATTCAAATTCATATTCATTACGATATTTGATTGGTATTGGTATTCTAGAATGTTCGAATTCATATTCGTATTCGTTTGAAAAATATGAATTCATATTTGTATTTGAGACAATTCTATTTATATTTGATCCGTTTCCATTCCTAATCAACACGGATACTACCAGGAAATAATGTTAGGTTCCCTTGTGCTAAAAACACACGATACAAGGCGTAAAACACTCGGGATAAACTTGCGTCCAAGTAAATTAATTGTATAACTATTTTGTTTCCTGAGAAATACACCTAATTGAATACATTTGAATCCGAGTGTGATTCGGTACAATCCATTAGTTTAGATAATGGCACCCGACTACAGTTTTGCTGTAATATTCTCCCAAACATTAATGTGCTTATATAAATGCAGAAAATAATTGATTAGTACCCCCCCCCCCGGCGGCGGCGTCAGAAGGAAAAAGTGATAAGCCTTTCAACCGAAATGTTAATCCAATTTTACACGAGCACCATGCAATGTTGTTATGAAGTTGCTGTAGAGCATGCATGCATGTTGTTAGTTTGTCATTGTAGGTCAATATTTTTAGCCAAAAAATTGCAGTTTTAATTTATCTGCATTTTCTCTTTAAAAGTGACTTGTTGACTCTTATCTCTTAGTATAAACCTTACTAGTTAACTTTGTAGTTTGTTGTTACAGATTTGCATCTTATGGTGGATCTGGACACTTCAATCATGTCGACCCAACTATATACAGGTTTGCAGTAATATATATTCTCCCAAACATTTGTGCTGATATTATATATGTAGAAAATTAACAATAACCGATTGGTATTTCCAATCAGAAGAAAAAACTAATGAGCCTTTAAGGACAAATGTTAGTCCAGTTTTAAATGTGCGTCATGCAGTGTCTTTTTTAGAAAAACATGCAATGATGTTATGAAGTTGCTGTAGAGAATATTGTTAGTTTGGCACCTAGGTCTATAGTTCTAGCCAAAATTAAAATCACAATTTTAATTTTATCTGCACTTCCCCTTTAATGTTGACTTGTTCACTACTACAGAAAATGTCATCACAGACGGTTCAAAAACGTCATCACAGACGGTTTTGTGAACCGTCTGAATTTATGGGTCAGTGATAATCGAAGGTTATCATAGACGGTTTTCGAACCGTCTGTGATTATCAGATATCACAGACGGTTTTTCTCTAAAAACCGTTTGTGATAGCTGATAATCACAGACGATTTTTAATTAAAAACCGTCTGTGATAGGTGATAATCACAGATGGTTTTTAGTGAAAAACCGTCTGTGATAGGTGATAATCACAGACGGTTTTTAATGAAAAACCGTCTGTGATATCTGATAATCACAGACGGGTTTTAGTACAAAACCGTCTGTGATTATCAGCTATCACAGACGGTTTTTAGTTAAAAACCGTCTATGATATTCTTTCCTACCCCTAAATCTTTTTCTGTTTATTGGCTAGCCTCAGGAAATGCTAGCCATGCCCTCTGAAACAAGCAGATCAACATGTATATGTATACATATAATTCACATCTTAATTCATTTCACAAACATAAAACATCCAATTCACATCGCATTTCATTTCACAAACATAAAGCATCCATTTCGCAAATCAATTCATTGAAATGAAATAAAATATCCATTAACATATACACAATTACAAAAGATCTACATTGCATTTGCACTTAGATGGTAACATTGCACTTTTTATTGCTCTATCACTCCGGAATCGAGGTCTCGCGAAAGGAACAGATCCATAATCAACGAACTTGTCCGGCTGAACAAGCTATACTTGGATGGTGCATGATTGCCATTCAAGTATTGCTTGTGCAGCCGACAAGTTCGTTGATTATGGATCCATTCCTTTCGCGAGACCTCGATTCCGGAGTGATAAGAGCAATAAAAAATCATTGTGCGCAGTGGAACTCTCCATCTGATCTTACGACTTTAGTTCACAAAAACCAAGTGAACTCTCCTTGAATTTGTGCAAAGTCGGCTGTTTCAATGCAGATGTAGAGATGGGCGCAGCCTGTCGATAGGAATATCAACGCGCGTACATATATAACCTGACAAGTATGAAATAAATGTGGGAAGGTTGACAAACCTTAGAATTGGTGATCTTCGAGGAATCGAGGAATAGTCTCATATGGTGGCACACGTAGAATCCACACGTGTTGCCCGGCTGCTGCTGGTGGCACTGCAAAAAATAAAATGTGTTAAATCAAAAGGTATTACTGCTAAGTGTTGTATAGGATTAATTAATGTGTAGCTAGTGAATACCTGAAAATTGTGAGCATGTTTCAAGGGCTTGGCCCTTGTCGTCGAGCCACGTGTTTGTTGAACGTATGTGGCGAATGACCTTCGTTATTCGAAAAAGTTAGATTAGTCATTCGGAAGGAAAGAAAGAGTACAATGTACAATGTACTTACCTATCGAGTATTTGGGCGATATCTGTGTACTTGGATTTGTTCTTACTTAGAGAATTAAGGTATATAGCCTTGTTCCATTTTGGTATAATTACAATTAAAATTCAATGGAAGTGCTCATTGTATGGCATAAGAACAAATTCCTTATCGTGGTGAGCTAGCAGTGTTGTTGTAATATAGTTCTCGACGAAGGATGCATCCTCGTTGATGGTATCAATGGCGACCAAGCGTGGGTCCAGGAAACCAATTGGTGATTTCGATGATTTAGCTTCGGTCAGCATGAATATATATATATACACAGAAAAGCAACAAATTGTGACATATATTGGTATTACGTGAACAGAGACTGTGATTGTATAGACTTACAGCGTCCAGCATCGAACGAGTGAGGCGTCGAGAGCGTTGAGCGTGAAAAGACCAAATATATCGTCAAAGGTCACCACGAAGACACATTCCTGAACTTCGTGCTGGAAATGTTTCCGCTTGAATTTAACAGTGATACCTGAGCGCCGTTCTGCCTCTGGCCTATTGGACTGTTCCATATACCAAGCGTGTAATGTTTGGCAACCAAGTCCTAGGGTTACGAGGTGCTCTTCCAAGAATATCATCGGCTCGCCTAGCACGAATTTACGGGCCAATGGCAGGTATGGGATATCGTCATCATCCTTCGTCTTTGATTTGCCCTGGCCACTGCCTCGATTGTTGGTCGACTTTATGGTAGTCGACTGTAATGGTAGCACCGGTGCAAGTTGCTTTGGCGAGAATAGCACCCGTGGAGATAGCACCGGTGCAGGTAGCTTTGCTTCGCACTGCCCTTGTGGAGATAGCACCAGTGCATTTAGCTCTGGTTCGCGCTGCCCTTCTGGTCCGGCCACCGGTGAAGAAGCTTCCAGAGAGATGTCGCTTTTGGGCCACTAGATGAATGTTCCAATGGCCTGCCCTAGAGTCACGATCTTGTCGTTGGGGGCCTTCGGTAGCGGGACGACCTCAAAATTGGCATGCACACCATCCACATTAACTTTTGTGTAGCCTGGCGCTAAAGGTTGACCGTGCACCATGGCCCCGATACCAGACTGATATGCCTGGCCCCAAGCAGCATACAAGGGAATGGAGGCACATATCACTTGGAGCCTGCACTTCGTAGGCTCCTATATAACGATACAAAATTAGCTACTCCAATAGGCCTATCATTGGAGCAAGCATTCGAGAGATAATAATTATCACAGACGGTTTTTTATTAACAACCGTCTGTGATAACCAGCTTATCACAGACGATTTTTTATTAAAAACCGTCTGTGATCATCTGGGATTATCACAGACGGTTTTTAATACAGACCGTCTGTGATACTAAAGTATCACAGATAGTTCATCGGTAAGAACCGTCTGCAATACTCCTTTTCCCCGATGCCGCCAACACAGACGATGTCCAAATTAAAATCGTCTGTGTTAGTGTCAGTCACAGACGGTTTTGTCAAACCGTCTGTGATTGGCCGTCTAGTATTAGGCTTTCTGTAGTAGTGGTTATTGACTTTTATCTCTTTAAATAGATCTTACTGAATGAATACGTAGTGTAGTTACAAATTTACAACTTATGCTGGATCTTGACACTCCAACCATAGAACACATGATTGGTCGATCACCTAGACCTAGCTTGGATGTCTAGATAACCAATTGGAGCCCAGTCTTCTTCAATGTCACCATAATGGTAAAGAACATGTCCTCTCTGGAGTTCTCTGAGGATGGGATATTGTAGACGCATCACAATATAGGACACACATATCAAGTTATCATCCATCTAAAATGGGGCCATGAATAGTTTTTGATCCTCCAAATTAGAGGCCAATTCAAGAGTACCAAGACAGGTTGGCAAATTAAGATGCAAGAATGGTTGTGAAGGACCATGTGAGAAGATCTAGGGCTTTGTTGTGATAAACCATTGCCATTTTAGAGGAGTTGAAGGATTGGATTTTGCAAATTTGTAGTTTTTCTGGACAGGTTGCAGACTTGGCGGCCTGACTAGCCAGAGGAGGCAATCAGACCAACCATGGCTAGTGGTCTGACCGAAATGGCAGGTTACCTCGGCCAAAATTTTGGGATTTTGGTTCTGTTGTAGGGGTGGCCCCCCACCTAAACCCAGCAGGCCTGGTAGGAGGTTATAAGGCCCAGAATGGGCCATGTGTAATGACATAAGTGCTCCTGAAGGGGATGATCAGATGTAAGGGTATAACTGTAAAAGCACTCCTCATGTGTACATATATATAGATACAGGCCATGGGGAGAACCGAAGGCCATTACTCATCTCTCTCACATTCCACTACCATCTCTCTCTCTGTTTGGTCTGTAACCACAACAGTTGGCGCCGTCCGTGGGGAGGACAGGAGTAAGCCTGAAGTTCGAAGGAGGATGGCACCGGAAAAGGCTTCGTCGACGGCGGCAAAGGGAAAGAAGACGGCTGGGGCGGAGCGTCGCGTGAGCTCCAGGGCTTCGGCGTCGGCTGTCGCGGGCACGGGTGACGACGTGGGTGCGGCGGTCGAGGATGTCGACGCTCGCGCTGCGACAACCGACCCCGCCATCGGCACCGCGGCGACCGACCCCGCCATCGGCACCGCGGCGACCGACCCCGCTATCGGCACCGCGACGACCGACCCCGCCATCGGCACTGCGACGACCAGTCCCGTCATCGGTGCTGCGGTGACCGACCCCGCCACTGCCGCCACCGGCAGTTCGGGAGCCCGCGAGGTGACCGTACCCGTGCCGACCCGCCCGCTGGACGCATCGGCGGTCCCGCCTGCGCCGGCAGTAGAAGTTGCGCTACTGGCGGCCCTCAACGCGTTCCAGCGGGAGCTAGGGGACCTTCGTGGGGCTGTCTGTGACATGCAAGAGGCTCGAAGCCGGCAGGCCGCGCCAGTGGCCACGCCAGATCCCGCGCCGGAAAGGGCGGACAGCCGCGACGCCCCCACGTCTAGCCGCGTGCCGCTGCGACGTGTCGATCCAGAGTCCCCGCTTTCGGCAGGACTGTAGCAGGTGGCGTGGCCCGAAGACTTCAAGTTCCCCAATGTCATCGAGCCATACAAAGGTGATACGGATCCCCGCGAATTCGTGCGCGTGTACGAAATCGCGATCGAGGCCGCGAGCGGAGATGATACCACAAAGGCGAAGGGGCTCCCCTCGCGCTGCAAGGAGTGGCACTTTCTTGGTTTTTTTACCATAGAGCCAAACTCCATCTATGCGTGGGAGCAGCTCCGCCATCGCCTTCACAACAACTTCCAAGGAAACTATGTCGAGCGAGTCGATGCGGGCCAGCTCTTCGCCGTGAGGCAGAAACCCTCGGAAAAGCTCCGGGACTACTTCAATCGTTTCGCGAAGATACGCTGCCAGATCAAGGACGTTAATGAGACAACTGTCATTAGCGCGGCCATACAGGGCCTTCGTCCGGGCTCCTTGGCTGAATACAACGCACGGAAGCCTATCAAGACAGTCGCCGAGCTCTTCGACAAGATGGAGGGGGCTGCGCGGGCTGAGGAAGATGCGCGGAGACGCAACGCTTCCACCCTCGATCTTGCTCAAGCGATGCGCTCGACATACGACGAGGGGGTGGGCGACGACTCCCCGAAGCAGGCCCGCAGCCGACAGCCCCGGGAGGACCCCCCTGGGAGTAACAGCACCAGGGAGCAGGAAGGCTCTCCAAGGAGCAGACGCAAGCCCCGGCGTCACCAGCGCAGACCACAAAAGGCCCGCCATACCTTCGTCATCGAGAATGCCCTTCGAGGACGTGAAGGCGAACTCGGCCGCGATGAGCAACCCCGAGCGGAGCAAGAGCAACTAGATCACGGCAAATGGTGCGAGGTGCACGGTTATGGTAATCACTATATGAAGACGTGCACCGCGGTTGTGGAGTTGCGACGGGCGATGGCCGCACCTCGGGACTCGCCCCTTCGGCTCCCCGCCGAAGTCCAGGAGCGGCATTCGAGGGGCAGCCCCTCGCAAGCTTCAGCCAGGGAAGACGCACGGTGCCGCGCCGTCAACGTCATCACCGGAGGCTCCTTATCAGGGGCCCCCTTGGAGCAGCCGCAATCGTGGCTGCCGCCCTGCAACATCACCTTCATCGTGAATGACGCTAGGGGCGTGGAGTTCCCTCATCAAGATCCTTTGGTCATCCGGGCCCACATCGCGGGTTGCGACGTCAGGCGCATCCTTGTCGACGGGGGGAGCTCTGCGAACATCCTGTTCACAGGGGCCCTCGATCGTATGGGAACCCACCGAAGTCGTCTGGAGCAGGCAGGAGCTCCGCTTCAGGGCATTGGAGGTCAACCGCTGCAGGCCATAGGGCAGGTGTCCCTCCCCGTCACGCTCCACCTGGAGAGTAACATCCGGACCCAGCATGTCGTCTTCGACGTTGTGGACATCGCACACCCCTACAACGTCATATTGGGACGGCCCGCCATCAGCTCCTTCGAGGCGGTCCCACACCACGCCTTCTTATGTATGAAGCTCCCGGGCCCGGAAGGTGTTATCACCGTCTTCGGCGACCAAGACCTTGCCAGGCGCATCGAAGTCGGCAGCCAGGATCTGCATCGCCCGGTGCACGCCCTACCGGACGTGCTTGGCGACGCGCCCTCCGCCCCGGGATGGACGCCTAAGCCTCGGCCCGAGGGCGAAGTCAAAAGGGTGCCGCTCCAGGCGGAGGGGCAGTTTGTGTCTATTGGTGAGGGGCTCCCCCCGTAGGTCGAGCAAGATTTACTCCAAGTGCTTCGAAACAACACCGACATCTTTGCATGGTCACCGGAAGATATCAAGGGCGTAGACCGCGCAGTAATCGAGCACCGCTTGGCGGTCCGCCCCGACGCCAAGCCGGTCAAGCAAAAGCTTCACTGCATGTCCATGGATCGGCAGCAGGCGGCCAAGGTGGAGGTGGCAAAGCTTCTTCGGGCCGAGGTCATCCGCGAGGTCCACCACCCAGAGTGGCTCGCCAACCCGGTATTGGTCAAGAAGGCTAGTGGGGCCTGGCGCATGTGCATCGACTTCACGGCACTCAACAAGGCGTGCCCAAAGGACAATTACCCTTTGCCGCGCATCGATCAATTGGTCGATGCTACCGCGGGGTGGAGCTAATGAGTTTCTTAGATGCCTACTCCGGCTACCATCAGGTATACATGGCGGAAGACGACGAGAGCAAGACTAGCTTCATCACACAAATCGGCACCTTCTGCTTCATTAGGATGCCCTTTGGGTTGAAGAACGCGGGCGCTACCTTTACCCGCCTCGTCGCCATTGCCCTGGCCGCCCAGCTCGGGAGGAATGTCGAGGCCTACGTCGATGACGTGGTAGTCAAAACCCGGCAGCTCGCTTTGCATGGCCGGGACCTCCAGGAGACCTTCGACAACCTCAGGAAAGCCGGCATCAAGCTCAACCCCGACAAGTGCGTCTTCGGCGTGCAGGCGGGCAAACTTCTGGGCTTCCTCGTGTCCGGGCGGGGCATCCAGGCGAACCCTGATAAGGTCGACGCTATCTTGGGTATGGAGCCGCCCAAGACGACGAGGGAAGTCCAGAGGCTGGCGGGCCGCATGGCAACCTTGAGCCACTTCCTATCCAGGGCGGCGGAGCGAGGTTTGCCATTTTTTAAGACACTCCCGGGTGCGACGGATTTCGTTGGGATGGCAACTGTGCGGAGGCCTTCAACGAGCTCAAGAAACACCTGGCGAGTCTCCCCACTCTGGTCGCCCCAGCACCAGAGGCTCCCCTCCTGCTCTATCTGGCCGCGTCAGCTACAGCGGTCAGCGCCGTCCTCGTCCTAGAGGAAGGCGCCGTACAACGGCCTGTATACTTCGTCTCCGAAGCCCTCCAAGGTGCCAAGATGAGATATACAGAGCTTGAAAAGCTTGCTTACGCGTTGGTCATGGCCTCCAGGAAGCTCCGGCATTATTTTTTGGCCCATCCAATCACAGTGCCTTCCTCATTCCCACTGGCGGAGATGCTGCACAACAAGTAATCCACAGGGCGCATCGGCAAGTGGGCTGCCGAGCTCGCCCCGTTCTCCCTGACATACGCCTCAAGGACGGCAATCAAATCTCAAGTTCTCGCTGACTTCCTTGCGGAGTGGACTCCGCCGGCTCAGCCTGCCCAGCAGCATAACGACCCGGTTTGGACACTCACCATCGACGGAGCCTACGGCGTCGTGGGCGCGGGCGTAGGCGCGGTAATTGTCACGCCCGAGGGTAGGGGTGGATATCGAGCCAACTACTCGTTTTATCGAGCTTTTTCTAAAATTGGCATATTTTGATTTAATATCATTTTACAGATAATTTAAAAGTATTTTTAGAAACGAGCTAACGAGCCGAGCCGAGCCGAGCCGAGCCGAGCTTGAGCAAAATTCAAATTCATTTGAAATCAACTCATTTTAATGTTTAACCAATTAACAAGTATAATTGAAGCAATTTTAAACCGAGCCAACGAGCTTTTTTTCCACCCCTACCCGAGGGGCAGCGCCTGCTATACTCGGCGCGCCTTGCCTTTCCAGCTACCAATAACACAGCTGAATACGAGGCGCTGCTCTTCGGCCTGGCAAAGCTCAAGGCAGCCGGCGCACGGCGGGTGCTCGTCCGTACAGACTCGCGTTTGGTGGCAGGCCACGTCGACAAGTCCTATCAAGCCAAGGACCCTGATCTGGCCAAGTACCTCGCCGCGGTTAGGGCAAGGGAAAGGCACTTCTTGGGCATCACGGTCAAGACCATCCCTCGCGCGGAAAATGAGCAAGCCGACGCCCTCGCAAAGGCGGCCAGCCAACAACTACCACCCCCTGATGGGGCGTTCTATGAAGTACTATCGCAGGCGGCCATCGCGCAGGACAATCGGGACGCGGCCCTCGTTCACCACATCGTCCAGCAGAGCGACTGGCGAGAGCCCATCTTCAACTTTCTGTAGGGCATCGCCGAGCCGGAGAACCCCACAGAGCTCCGGCGGCTGCAACACCGCGCCAGGTCCTTCCAGGTGTTCGAAGGGATACTCTACAAGAAGGGGGTCTGCGCACCGCTCCTGCGCTGCCTCTCGGGCCAAGAAGGGAAGAACCTCCTTGTGGAGATCCACGCGGGTATGTGTGGGTCTCATTTGGCGCCGAGGTCATTGGTCGGCAAGGCATTCAGGCAGGGTTTCTACTGGCCGACTGCCATCACTGACGCCCAGGACCTCGTGCGTCGGTGTAAGGGGTGCCAGTGGATGGCACGGATCATCCGCAGACCCCCGACGACCCTCAACCCCATTCCCCCGGTGTGGCCGCTGGCGCGCTGGGGTGTCGACATAGTAGGACCACTTCCACGAGCCCCAGGAGACCTGCGTTTTGTGGTAGTCGCGCTGGAATATTTTTCCAGATGGCCGGAGGCAGTGGCCCTGGCTAAAATAACCTCGGCGGCCATGCAGCGTTTCCTCTGGCAAAACATCATATGTCGCTTCGGCGTGCCCAGGGAGCTCACCGTGGACAACGGCCTGCAGTTCGACGCCACACTCTTCAAAGAATTCTGCGAAGGCATGGGCATCACACTTCGGTTCGCCTCAGTTGGGCACCCCCAATCTAACGGAGCGATCGAGAGGGCGAATGGCGCCATTTCCGCCGCCATCAAAAAGCGCTTGGTCGGGTGGCCGAAGGGCAAGTGGCCGAGTGAGCTTCACAGCGTCCTCTAGTCCCTTCGCACAACGGTAACACGTCCAACGGGGTTCACGCCTTTCAAGCTTCTTTTCGGCGAGGAAATCAAGGCTGGTTCGCGGAGGGTCCTCATCCAGGTGCCTGACGAGGAGCGCCGCGTGTCCTTGGATCTCCTCGACGAGGCGCGGGCAAGTGCAGCCCAACACGTTGAAAAGTACGCGCGGCAGACAGTGCGTACCTGGGACCGGGCCATACACCCACAAGGATACAAGACTGGAGATCTCATCCTCAGAACGGCGCTCCATGCAGAGACCGTCGGCAAGCTGGAGTCCAAGTGGGAAGGTCCATTCATCGTGACGGAGGCATTGCAGAAGGGAGCATACCGCCTCGCCACGCTCGAGGGACAGACTCTCCGCCACACGTGGAACGCGGACAAGTTACGGCGATATTACGACTAGAAGCAGGACGAAAGTTATAGCGGCATCCGCCCCTTAATTGTATGATGCTTGCCCGCGCAAACGGGAGTTCAATAAAACTCGCTGTTCGCGCAAAGTACCATCGTCTGGCCGCAATATGCAGCGGATTCTAAATAAGACGTAGCGTCGAGTTCCGCCTCCGCACGCGAGAGTCCACGGACTATAAATTAAGTCGTAGCGTCGAGGTCCGCCTCCGCACGCGCCAGTCTACGGACTCTAAATAAGACGTAGCGTCGAGGTCCGCCTCCGCACGCGAGAGTCCATGGACTATAAATTAAGTCGTAGCGTCGAGGTCCGCCTCCGCACGCGCCAATCCACGGACTATAAATTAAGTCGTAGCGTCGAGGTCCGCCTCTGCACGCGCCAGTCTACGGACTATAAATTAAGTCATAGCGTCGAGGTCTGCCTCCGCACGTGCCAGTCAACGGACTCTAAATAAGACGTAGCGTCGAGGTCCGCCTCCGCACGCGAGTCCACGGACTATAAATTAAGTCGTAGCGTCGAGGTCCGCCTCCACACGCGCTAGTCTACGGACTCTAAATAAGACGTAGCGTCGAGGTCCGCCTCCGCACGCGAGAGTCCACGGACTATAAATTAAGTCGTAGCGTCGAGGTCCGCCTCCGCACGCGAGAGTCCACGGACTATAAATTAAGTCGTAGCGTCGAGGTCCGCCTCCGCACGCGCCAGTCTACGGACTCTAAATAAGACGTAGCGTCGAGGTCCGCCTCCGCACACGAGAGTCCACGGACTATAAATTAAGTTGTAGCGTCGAGGTCCGCCTCCGCACGCGCCAGTCTACGGACTCTAAATAGGACGTAGCGTCGAGGTCCGCCTCCGCACGCGAGAGTCCACGTACTATAAATTAAGTCGTAGCGTCGAGGTCCGCCTCCGCATGCGCCAGTCTACGGACTCTAAATAAGACGTAGCGTCGAGGTCCGCCTCTGCACGCGAGAGTCCACGGACTATAAAATAAGTCGTAGCGTCGAGGTCCGCCTCCGCACGCGCCAGTCTACAGACTCTAAATAAGACGTAGCGTCGAGGTCCGCCTCCGCACGCGCCAGTCTACGGACTCTAAATAAGTCGTAGCATCGAGGTCCGCCTCCGCACGCGCCAGTCTATGGACTCTAAATAAGACGTAGCATCGAGGTCCGCCTCCGCACGCGAGAGTCCACGGACTATAAATTAAGTCGTAGCGTCGAGGTCAGCCTCCGCACGCGCCAGTCTACGGACTCTAAATAAGTCGTAGCGTCGAGGTCCGCCTCCGCACGCGCCAGTCTACGGACTCTAAATAAGACGTAGCGTCGAGGTCCGCCTCCGCACGCGAGAGTCCACGGACTATAAATTAAGTCATAGCGTCGAGGTCTGCCTCCGCACGCGAGAGTCCACGGACTATAAATTAAGTCGTAGCGTCGAGGTCCGCCTCCGCACGCGCCAGTCTACGGACTCTAAATAAGACGTAACGTCGAGGTCCGCCTCCGCACGCGAGAGTCCACGGACTATAAATTAAGTCATAGCGTCGAGGTCCGCCTCCGCACGCGCCAGTCTACGGACTCTAAATAAGACGTAGCGTTGAGGTCCGCCTCCGCACGCGAGAGTCCACGGACTGTAAAATAAGTCGTAGCGTCGAGGTCCGCCTCTGCACGCGCCAGTCTACGGACTCTAAATAAGACGTAGCATCGAGGTCCGCCTCCGCACGCGAGAGTCCACGGACTATAAACTAAGTCGTAGCGTCGAGGGCCACCTCCGCACGCACCAGTCTACGGACTCTAAATAAGACGTAGTGTTGAGGTTCGCCTCCGCACGCGACAGTCTACGGACTATAAATAAGGCGTCGTCGGCCCAAAACACAGCTTACAACAGTAAGAATAAATGGTGTATAGTCCCATTTCAAAAATATGAGGTCAAATGATTAT
Organism: Dendrocalamus latiflorus; assembly: GCA_017311315.1. Taxonomy (NCBI): domain Eukaryota; kingdom Viridiplantae; phylum Streptophyta; class Magnoliopsida; order Poales; family Poaceae; genus Dendrocalamus; species Dendrocalamus latiflorus. Next base: position 26,918,400 of record CM029626.1, read on the forward strand.
AGGTATGGGCGTGCAAGTGCCATCCGCCTGATATGATCAACACCTCAGTCTTCGCGCGGCGCCGAGGGGCCCGTGCCACTGCCATGGCCTCGGGAAACTCCTTCGAGCCAACGGAGGAAGTCCCCTCCCCCGCACAACGTTTGCTGTACTGCAACCCTCGCCGCATCCTCCCCGACACGACCCCAGATCCGCCGGTGGAAGTTCCGGAGGCCAGGCTCTATGGAGCGAATAGCGTCGGCGCGCAAGTGCCATCCGCATGATATGATCAACACCTCAGTCTTCGCGCGGCGTCGAGGGGCCTGTGCCGCTGCCATGGCCTCGGGAAACTCCTTCGAGCCAACGGAGGAAGTCTGATGAGGACATCACTTCGTCAGATACACACAACACTCCTCCACTTGACATTCAAGGACCAATCACTAGAGCTCGCGCCCGACAATTGAATTTATAGGTGAGCTCGTTCCTAAGTACTTCTTTTTGTTCATTTGAGAATCGATTGCTACCTAATGATTTAATTATGATTAGGAACCATGGAGAGGACCTAGAAGTACTTGGAGAAGGGCTACGAGGCGCACAAGTCCAGCAAGGGTGGTCGAATCATGATGGAGGTCCAACTCAAGCCGACTTCGAATCCAATTCGGAGTCCAGGACCAGGCCGCACTAAAATGGACGCCCAGATCGCATCCGGACTCCGTTTTGGACGTTCCACATATGTATGGAAAGCTGAGAAGACTACCTTTCCAATGGCTCTGGTCCCATGTCAAAATTCCTTCTGAGTCAACGGGAATCATCGAAACAAGTGGGCGTTTCAGAATCTGTCAGGGTGCTGCGCCACCGTCTTTGGGCCGTTCGGCTTTGTATCGTGTTGGAGCCCATTAGGGGCGCGTCCAGGGGTTTTGCACGCCCCTAACTCCTTTATATCCAGCCGCCACCCCCACCATTAGGGTTGGGTTTTGCTTAGATCAATTTGTCTTTGAACAGATTCGCCGTTCATCGGTTTGTGAGACCCCAATTTTCGAGTGCTAAATCAATACATCTGCAATTCAGTTGTGTTCTTCCTTGTTCTTGCTTGTGTTCTTCGATTCGCAGGCGAGGATTAGCCTTCTTGGCGAGGTCAACCGGGCTGCGCACGGTTGATAACCTGAGGAGACGTGGTGCTGCGATTGCGGGGTTCGGAACGTGTTGTTCGGAAGCCGGATCGATTTGTGTCGCGCCTCCACCAAATCGAATTTATCCAGAACCTGTTGGAAGATCGGGACCCCGTTCCCGTCAAAGTCCCCTCCCCCGCGCAGCGTTTGCTTTACTGCAACCCTCGCCGCATCCTCCCCGACACGACCCCAGATCCACCGGTGGAAGTTCCGGAGGCCAGGCTCGATGGAGCGAATAGCGTCCGGCAGCGCCTCCAGCCGGCCAGGAAGATCCAGGTGAGGGTTCGCCAGCTCCTGCATATGCCTACACCCACGGGTGTGAAGCATGTCGAGGGCAAGGAATGCGCCAAGATAGCCGTAGTGCTCCCCGAAAGTCTTGGCGCTGCGGAGCGCGACGCCCGCCCCCTCCTCGATCAGCCCAAGCGTCTCCATCAGGTCCTCCGGCCCGTGAGTGGCGTCGGGCACGTCAACGCACAGATCGCGGAGGGCCCGGTTCAGATACTCCATTGCCCCCAGGCCGACGTGGACGCATCGTCCAAGGCGCGGGTCTTCCCTGCAAGAGTCTCGGCCAGCTGGGTCTTCTCCTCCTCCAAGGCGGCAATCTGCCGCAGGAAGGAGGCGCGCTCCTCTGCCGCGGCGCGTTTGACTTCCTCGGCCTCGACTTGTATGGATGACAAGGCCCCCTCCAGCGCACGGAGCTCTTCGTCCTTTGTCACGTGAGCGTCATCCGCTTCATGAAGGCTGGCTTCTAGGGCCCTCCGCTCCCGGATACGGGCCTCGTCTAGCGTGTCACTGATGACAAGCGTCTGCAAGCAGCAATGATAGTCACCAGGTGCCCGGTAGCACCATACAAAACACGCGGCACACGTACTCACCCTTATTTCTGAGGCCCGCAGCGCCAGCGCTAGGTGGTCTCCCTCGCATGACGACAGCATCCGCCGGTCAAGGCTGCCGCTGGCGCGTTCTGCGGCCATGGTGAGAGCACGGAGTATCTCCAGACGCGGGAGGTAGTCGTACAAGACGGGTTCTGACCCTACCGCGTCGAGGGCCGTGGAGGCTTCGGCCGCTTCGATAGCGTCAGATACCGGCACGACACCCTGCACAAGGTTCTCGACTTCGCGCACACCCCCGTTGCTCGATCCTTCACCACGCCCGGGAGACCTTGTCTCACCTGATGCTGACGGAATGAGCGAGCAGATCAGAGAGAGTTTCGCGAAGTCAAGCGGAGAGAGGGAGCCACGCTTACCTTCCGCACCCCTCACCGCAGTGGGAGGTGGTGTCTGTTCGGCCACCAATCGGGGCGTGAGCGCCTCGGTGGTCGGGTGCGAGGCCCCCTCGGCGGCATCGGGCGCCACAATTCCAAGCATGGGGCCTGCAACGTTGTAGCGACCCTTCGGAGGCGGGGGAGACTGCATCCGAGGACATTTCGGCTGAGGAATTGAGGGCGATTCCTCCGTGACGTTAGCGACCGCAGCCCCTACTCCACCTTCGGTCTCCGCCGCGCCGGACGTGTCCCTGGTAGCAGCAGCACCATCGGCCACGGCCCTCTCGTCAGGCGTAACGTTCCTTTCCGGGTTGGCGGGCTCCGGCCTAGTGAAGGCCGTGCCTGTACGCTCAGCAGCGTCTGTGGATAGTGCAGCCGGGGGAATCGAAGCGGCGCGCCCCGCCGGACTGGTCCGGCCAGGCGCGTCACTGATCGAGCGTCCTGCCCCAGCAGCGCCGGCTGCTGAGGTGGCTGGCAGGCTGGGTATGGCAGCCTCGGAGCGAGCCCGGCGCCGCGAAGACGAGGCGTCTGCACGGCCGCCACCACCATGATGACCCGAAGTCCTCGCGGGAGTCTCCGCTGGTATCGGGCGTTGCGGCACAGCAATACCCAAAACCTCGCATGTGCGGTTCACTCGCCCTTGCTTCGCCGTTTGGGTCGCGGCCTCGCATAGCTTGTGCTCCTCAAGTGTGTATGGGCCGAGGAACACCTCAGCCGCGCGCTCCGCGTCTTCTAGCCGAGCCACTGCACAAAAGACAGCAGGGCGATCACGTGAGAACAAGTGCGGATACGTCAAGAGATGCCTGCTGCACTCTAAACAACTTACAAGGGGCGGAGGGCGGAAGTAGGCGGGACACTGGCGGGCAGATCCCGTCCGCTCGGTCATTGCCCCGGCCCGTGTATTTCCACCGGGAGGACAGTGGCACCACCCCGTACATCGTGAACTCTTCGGCCAGGTCGCGCATACTTAGCCGTCGGGCGACGCCGACAAGGCTCCATAGTCTCTGTGCGTCGTCAGCCTCCGGCTTCACGCTCGGCGAAATATTGAACGAGATTGGCCCACCTCGGCATAGCAGGCCACTCGGGCCGGTCACGTGGTAATAAAACCACCACCGCGTCCAGCCGGACTCCCACATCCCCAGGGCGGTCGGCGCGGGGAATAGCGTCGTGCAGGACGATCGCAGCACGAAGTCCACGCTGCCAAAATTGGAGATAGCTCCATCTCCAGCCTTCTCGGGGCGGCAGCAGGCGTCGTGCAGGGTGGCGAACAGGCTCGCGCTGGGACGCCGGCCTTCTGTCTGCGTTGCCCATGTGAAGACAGCCAGGCGGACTATTGCGCTCGGTGTCAGATGCGCTAACTCCAACCCATAGGTCTGCAAGACTTCGCCCACAAACATCTTTGAGGGCATGCGAAGGCCGGCGTCAAAGAAAGCGACGAAAACGATTGTCTCGGTCTCCCAGGGCTTCGGCTCTATTTCGTTGCGACGGGGTAGGCGAGCCCCATCCCGATCCTCGATCTTCCCTTCACGAGCAAGCCGCTGCAGCGTCTCCTCGGTCACGCGGCTCCTTCCCAATACGCGGGAGCAGCGGCCCCCCGAGTATTCCATGGCGTCCCATCACCTGTCGGCACGCGAGCGCCCCCGCAGCACCAGCTTGTAATCCCCAGAAGGGAAGGACAGCTTGTCCCAACTAGACGAGGAGCCGCCACTGGGAGGGCGAGACGCGTCGCCATGACTGGCCATTGTCTTCTAAAGGTAGGGCAAAAGAAACCAAGGCAGGAAGTCGCGCTACTACCGGCACGGAATAAACCAGAACTAAGCGGTAAGCGGGGCAAAGCGCTCCCATCGCGGTGAGGGACCTTATAAAGCCCGCTCGCCTCCCCCACGGCCAGAAAGCGTAGTTAGGTCAGAACCCCAGCGGTTCGACTACGCACGACCTGGAAAGAAGAACTGTCGGTACTTGGAGGGGCGCGCCTGGTAGGTGGCCAGGCAGCGCACAACTCCAACACGCGCTTGACACGCGTCCCGCCTCCCTGGGGAAGCAGCGAACAGCCGCGAGCACGCAACCGCTCACATCCCATGACGCGCCAGTTGCAAGCCGCTGCGTGCCCCACCCACGCGAAAACAGACTGCATAATGCGACAGCCTGCCCTCTGACAGGCCAGGCGTCGGCATGATTCCAGCCATCATTTAAAGCGCACTATCAAGCCGCGAGGTCCTGGCAACTGCGAAACGTGGGAAAGCCGGCGGCGCAGCGCCCGCCTTCACCACTGCATCGCCCACGACCCCGGCCCCGCCCCCAACATGGACCCCGGAGTCAAGAAGTTTAAGCCCCACCTCGGCAGCTCCGGTCCAGCTCCGCTGCCACCCGTTCGAAGGGTAGAGGACGGAGCGCGCATCTACTTCGCCTAGGCGCCAGCTCCGCCGCCACCCGTTCGAAGGGTAGGGGACGGAGCGCGCGCGCGTCTACTTCGCCTAGGCGCCAGCTCCGCTGCCACCCGTTCGAAGGGTAGGGGACGGAGCGCGCGCGTCTACTTCGCCTAGGCGCCAGCTCCGCTGCCACCCGTTCGAAGGGTAGGGGACGGAGCGCGCGCGTCTACTTCGCCTAGGCGCCAGCTCCGCTCCCACCCGTTCGAAGGGTAGGGGACGGAGCGCGCGCGCGTCTACTTCGCCTAGGCGCTAGCTCCGCTGCCACCCGTTCGAAGGGTAGGGGACGGAGCGCGCGCGTCTACTTCGCCTAGGCACCAGCTCCGCTGCCACCCGTTCGAAGGGTAGGGGACGGAGCGCGCGCGCGTCTACTTCGCCTAGGCACCAGCTCCGCTGCCACCCGTTCGAAGGGTAGGGGACGGAGCGCGCGCGTCTACTTCGCCTAGGCGCCAGCTCCGCTGCCACCCGTTCCATGGGTAGGGGACGGAGCGCGCGCGTGTCTACTTCGCCTAGGCGCCAGCTCCGCTGCCACCCGTTCGAAGGGTAGGGGACGGAGCGCGCGCGCGTCTACTTCGCCTAGGCGCCAGCTCCGCTACCACCCGTTTGAAGTGTAGGGGACGGAGCGTGCGCGTCTACTTCGGCTACGGCCTCAGCCCCTGGTCAAGTTCGGAAAAGTTCACAGGCCGCAGGGACGGAGGGGGCCAAAGGACTCGGCAACATGGCTTCGGCCCTGTGATGCCCTTCTCCATGAGAGGCTCCTGTTGTAGGGGTGGCCCCCAAACCCAGCAGGCCTGGTAGGAGGTTATAAGGCCCAGAATGGGCCATGTGTAATGACATAAGTGCCCCTGAAGGGGATGATCAGATGTAAGGGTATAACTGTAAAAGCACTCCTCATGTGTACATATATATAGATACAAGCCATGGGGAGAACCGAAGGCCATTACTCATCTCTCTCACTTTCCACTACCATCTCTCTCTCTGTTTGGTCTGTAACCACAACAGGTTCTTTTGATCATGGGTTGATTTAGTTTGATCTAGGTCAGTGCAAATATATTGCATAATGCATATTTTAGCTAAAGTAGGTCAAGTTGAGATAAACTTGTGCGTAGAAATGATTTTTTTGTCTTTAGATGTGCAGGGAGGCTTGGAGTTAAACAAGGTCAATGGTAGAGATCGGGGCTACGCTCATGGAGGTAGTAAGGCTCAGAACAATCAAGGATACCGGGTGAGATAGCTGAGCTCAAGCATGGCACAAGAAAGGTGGAAAATATTGAAAGGAAAGTTCAACCAACCGGTTACACTATATGGTTTAGTCAGTCTAAGTGAGTTAGTAGGAGAGCCTGCTTGCACTATTTTAGCTTCAGTAGAGCAGCCTCCTCCCACCTTCACTGGTGCTTCGAGTTGCTCTTCTCCTACCTCTACAGCCCATGAGTTAAAGGCCACATCTGCACCAAGACCTCATCTTCATATTCAGTGATGAGACCCTTAGGAGTAAATGTTGGGGATCTCTATGAGCAAGTTACTCGCTCCAGGTTTATCTTTCCAGATTATCATATACATTCTACTTTTTTGCATCTTTTGAGCCCCGAGATATTACCCATGTTTTATCTGATTTCTCTTGGGTCAATGCCATGGATAGAGAGATCGAGAACATTGAAAGAAACCAGTCTATACCTTACCTAAATCTCCTCCTAATCATGATGTAATTGGTACAAAATGAGTCTTCTAAAACAAGCAAAGTGAATATGGATTGTTAGTTCACAATAAGGTTAGGCTTGTAGCTCAAGATTTTTCCTAGGTAGAGAGCTTAGACTTTCAGAAGACCTTTGCACTCGTAGATAGATTAGAAGCCATTTGCATTTTGGTAGCATTCCTAGTATCTAAGGGCTTTCAGTTATTTCAAATGGATGTCAAGAGTGCTTTTCTGAATGGTTTCATAGAAGAAGAGATCTATGTCAAGCAATCTGCCGGTTTTGAAAATCCCAAGTTCCAAAACCATATACATGAGCTCTCAAAAGCCTTATATAGATTGAAGTGAGCCACTAGAACTTGGTACAAAAGGCTTAATAGTTTTCTGCTTAAGAATGATTTCAAAATGGGAATAGTAGACAAAATCTTTTTCACTCTCAGGCATGGTAGTAACTTTTTGTAACACCCCAGCCAATCAATGACCTAGAATGCTACCAAACTAACAACATAATAAGGAAAACTAATATTCATCTTACAAAATTTCGGCAGAACCTCCTTTGTTTATTGAGTAAATCGGAGGTTCCAACAAGCATAATCAAATGGTATGAATAACAGTAAGCAATATATTCATTTATAAGCAAAACTGGATTATGATCACCATCGCACTCATAACAATACTACTTAGATAAAGAACGGATTCAATGTAAAAGAGTTCTAATCTTTTATTACATTCTGAACCTGATAGACATTAATCAAATACCACTTAAATTATTCAGCAGATAGTGTTTAATGTTCTTTCTTTCTTGGTGAATAGACCGTGCAAGTGCAACAAAATTAATCCTTCTTTATCCCTATGCATGCCGATCTCATGTAGATACCTAAAACAAACAACAACCACAACAGCAACAACAACAACAACAACAAGAGTGAGTTCAACGCCTCAGCAAATATAATAAGTAGTAACAAGAATAAAAGTGAACATCATTTCACAAGCTCATCCATCAATCATATAAATAAACCATGCTATGCAATATGATCAAAAATCTCTTTATCTCTTCTCTTTTGTATTTTACCGATAATGCGGAATGTGCATCCGTCAATGCACACCCATGCCTGTACCATCTGGTACAGGGACCAATTGCCCATACTCCACAAGTATGGGGACCTTTAGCCCGTCATATCATCAACATGACGGGGACCTCGGCGCTTGGTCATCTCGTGACCAAGACTTCAATAAATCAGCATGATGCACAAACGTGAATGTCTCAACAAATAAAACTTGCATTCACAACATCTATGCATCAGAAATTCTCCTGAACACTTCAATTGCAATCGACCATAAACAAAATCAACATATCATTAACATAATCAAGATCACATATACTCATAATATAGATCAAACATCTGCAAACCAACAATCATCAACAATCCACACTATAAAGTTTAAACCATCATTATACTTGCCTTAACCACGAGAAAACGGGGAATGAGCAGAAGGTGCGGCCCCTGGGATCCGTCCTCCTCCTGAACAATAATTATAATGATTGCCAAGATAACAGTAGCGAGTCTTTAGATTAAACAAAAACACCCCCAAACTAACCCAACATGTTTAGCTTGACTCAAAACCCCAAATCCTTTCGGCCATCCTGTCCCCCTCTACAGTCAGTCAACTTCAAAAATTTGTATCTATTGGTACAGAAGTCCGAATAGGGCTTTCTCAGATTTCCTGGATAGATAATTAAATTATCTAACTAAACCTAGTTGGTGAGTCTCCCTGATTCGGCCATCTTCTATCCGCACCATCCAGTTTTCTAGAAACAGCAGACTCCTATCGGGTCCTCTGGACAGCGCACTAAAATTGCCATAACTTTCACCCCGAGTGCCCGATTCGTGATTTCTTGACCTTTCTGGAAAGCTACGGGAATTATCTACAACTTTAATGATATGGAGATCCTCTGATTCTCCTGTTCTCTAATCTCCCAAACCAATCTACCGAAATCTGACAGAAATTCCCCCGATCTGCAGAACAGTCTTGCTAGAAAAATCATAACTTTTGATACACAAGTCCGAATGACGCGTTCTAGAACTTCATGGAAAGATAATTACGTCCTCTACAAGTCTCTAGGAGAAGTCCAGACCCGAGTTCACACAGATATACCCCGAAACTGCCATCTAACATAATCTGCCCTAGCAGTCCAGAATACCGACATAGCTAGCACAATTAAAATATAGATCTACTTGGGCAAAACAGGGATTACCCGTGACGATTCGCTGAAGAACACGACGAACACCCCACGAGTTCCACCTCTTCTCTTTTTTCCTCTTTTTTCCCCTCCTCTTCCCTTCCTCCGGATCCAATCGTCTTGCTGTGAATGATTTCTTCTTCCGCTCGACCGGTAGCGAAGAGAGGTATTGATCACCGCCAATGGAGGAGAGGGGAGGGGAGGTGCTGCTGGGGGCGTGCAAGGGCAGCAGGGGGCGGCGCAAGGAGCAGCAGGGGCGGCGCAAGGGGGGAGAGGGGGAGGGGCGGCTAGGGTTGGAGGGGGTGGGCGCCTCTCCCCCCTTTGGCTGGTTTCCCTCCTGGGCCTTGGCCCAGGCCCAGGTTGTCCGAAAAATTCAGAAAACCCCCTTGAAAACACTATTTTATTCTTCCCTTTAAGATCCTTTTCTCTGATTAATTGATTATTTGTCGAATCTCTTCCGGGATATTACACTTTTTACTCATTCAAATTTATGTGGATGATATTATTTCGGTGCTTCTTTTCATGCTTTGGTGTCTATATTTTCAAATTCTATGAGCAGAAAATTTGAAATGAGTATGATGGACGAGCTGACTTTCTTTTTTCGTCTTCAAGTCAAGCAACTGAAGAAGAGATCTTCATTTATGAAAGCAAGTACACAAATGACCTCCTTCAGTGCATCGACATGGAAAGCTACAACATATGTCTACTCAAATTTCCACTTCTACACTGTATCCTGATGAGGATGGAGAGCCCGTGGACCAGAAAGAGTATCGCAACATGATCGGCTCCCTCCTCTACCTCATGGCTTTGAGGACGGACATACAGTTTGTTGTGTGTCTGTGTGCTCGAATTCGGACTTCCCTTAGGCTTCACATTGTCAAGTAGTGTGTCACATCTTTAGAACCTTTAGGATGCTCTTGACTTTGGACTCTGGTATTCTTCTGATTCTATACTCCCTCTTCGAGCTTTTTTTGATGTTGATTTTGCGAAGTGCAGAATAGATAGAAAGAGTACTTCTAGTACTTGTCACTTTTTAGGCACATCTTTTATCTCTTGGTCTTCTAGGAAGTAGTCCTCTATTGCAATATCCATGGTAGAACCAGAGTATGTAGATACTGCTAGTAGTTACTCATATATTCTTTCGATCTTACATACTCTATGAGACTATAGGTTGCACTTAGATAACGTTCTCCTCTTCTATGACAAAACTAGTGCTATAAATATTGCCAAAAATCCAGTGTAACACTCCAAGACCAAGCACATTGGCATTAGATACGATTTTCTTAGAGATCATGTAGAGAAGAGTGATACTATGCTTCACTTTGTAGAGTCAAGAGCACCAGGTTGCAGATATTTTCAATAAGGCTCTTGATTTTTCTTGTTTTGCTTCTTTAGGGGAAGGTTGGGGTTATTAGTCCTTTTAAACTATTTTGAAGGGGAGTTTGACTCTTTTGCATCTAATGTATCATAATGCATATTTAATTTCAATAACTTATATTGTAACATAACTACATAGAGATTTAACTATTATTCTTATGTGACATGTTATCTTGCTTTATATCTTACCATGTGTTGTGCTAGTTTGCTTGATTTATCATATCTTTCTAAGTGTAGTTTAGCTATTGCCATACTAGCTTTCTTAAATATGAGAAACTTTAACTAAATCATATCTTATTGGTTCTTGTGACTAGTTTTATTCTAATGGTCCTCTTATGATTCATGCCATATCAAATAGGCTAAGTTGTGTCTTGAACCTTATTTGAGCTATGCTAATTCTTTATTGAAGCATGAATTTACTTCTCCTAGGCTTTTGCGACTCTAGTCGGGTATAGCTTATGGAATCAAGAGTACCTCATTATTCTTTAACTAAAAATGGAAAATAAAAAATGATCACTTTTGTGCAAAAAAATGATCTTACCAATTTTTCCTCTTGAGATGACTTGCCATTGCACTAGACATGAACTCAGTGGGAGTTTTGGATTATCAAGATCACTCCTTTAAGTTTCTTGCTTAGGATAGTCATAGTAAGACTTGAGATCTAGCATATGGTTAAAAAAACCAAAAATATGATAAATGGTTGAAACTTAGAAGACAGTTGTGTATGTCTACTAGTTCAGGACTTGCTTTACTACGGTACGACCAAAATGCGCTTTACAAATTTCCAATTATGCTAATTATGATCAAATTCAATGTGATTCAACAAAATGATTTAACATTGAAATTTTAGCATTCTTAAATTGACTCAATTGTGGTTTCCTGGTTTCATTTAGTTTATTGACATGGTTTGTCTCATTTTTTTTATACCATTGGCTAAACTATGACTTTGAGCAACTTGACATGCTAAAAATCTATTTAATTTTAGATTCTTGCTTAATTGGCTTTAGCTTTGCTATATATGGTTTGCCATAACCTAGATGGTTGATTCACATAATATGGCTTGGTTTAACACTTGTAGAGTCACTTTGGATAATTTTCATGGCTCCTTGAGCTAAAAATGAATAAATTATAGCCATTTTATTTCATTCATGATCTATGTTCTTCCACACATCTTGATTACTCTATTGTCAAAGGGGGAGAAGGATTAGTAAAAATGCTTATCTAGAGCGTGATTTAGAGTTTGTATGTGAAATTTTGCTAAGTTGGAGCTTTTATATTTTGATATGATTCTCTTAATTATTTGATGTCTTCTCATCATGACCAAGGTTAAATGGAACAATTATTCTTTCATATTAATCTAGAGTGAGATTTCCCAATTTACTTGGAGGATTTGAAGCCTTTTTTTGCGAAAAACCATGCAATTTTTAGACTTCACTCCATTTTTGGTTCATATGATCATTTTTAGTCTTTGCAATCTTTGTGTGACTATTTTGAGTTTCTATTTGCAAAATTGCTTCTTAAATTTTAAACTACCTCTGGTTTGCATTTTTGAGAAATTACCAGTGGATTCATCAAGTGTGAGAAGATTCAGAGCTTTGTTGGGTGAACTATTGTCATTTTAGAGGAGTTAAAATTTGGTTTTTGAAAATTTAAAGTTTTTCTAGATAGATTGCTAACCTAACGATCTAACCAGCCAGAGGAGGCTATTAGACCAATCGGTGCTAGCGGTGTAATCGGCAGTCAACAGCAGTCAGACCGGCCGAGGCTATTGGTCTGACCAACAAGGCAGGTTGCCTGGGTTGAAATTTTGGGATTTTGGTTCTTTTGGTCATGGGTTGATTTGGTTTGACTTAGGTTAGTGCATATATGTTACATGATGCATGTTTTAGCTAATGTAGATTATGTTGATATGAACTTGTGCTTAAAAATGATTTCTTTATCTTTAGATGTATAGGAAGGCTTGGAGTCATCCATGTTTAGTGGTGGGGATTGGGGCTAGGCTCATGGAGGAGCTGAGGGCCAAAACGATCAAGAATGTCAGATGAGATGGCTGAGCTCAAGCATAATACAAGAAAGATGGGAAGTGTCAAAGGTGAGGTTCAAGCGACATGTTGCACCATGTGGCTTGGTTGGTCCAAGTAAGGCATGATCCGGTGGCAAGTTAGTGGTGTACCTATACGTAGCAAGCATGATAATTGCTTGCAAGAGAAGATGAAGACCGGGTCAAGAAAGAGTATTTTGGTAAGTTGATCAAAATATCGAAAACTATCTTGTATCAAAACTGTGGTGCTTGAGTAGTGTTTGGGAAAGCAGTTTAGGTCAAGGAGAAATTGAGAAGATCAAGTTAGATCAAAGTAAGGACTTAGCAGATTCAGGCTAATGTGCTTCGACAAGAGTGCATAAGAGTAGTGTGTAAAACCCATGTTGAGTGTGGTTAACGGGTTCCCCCATATGTGCTAATGGATAGCATCCATTAGGATTAGATAAGTTCTGGTTACCTATCTATTTAACGGGTTAGGATGGAGACTTGGTAGTAATCTATCCGACCATCCAACCCTTCCTTATTGAAGTCAAAAGTTTTACAGTTAAGGTTTAAGAAGTGTTAGTACTGTAGTGTGCTCTCTTGTCTTCCAGGACAGTGGTTGTAAGACCTTCATCCTCAAGTAGCAATACATCAATTTTGTTCATCTCTCATAGACCCATCTTGTTTTAGTTTATTTGCTCTTAATTTTGTTGGTTTTGATCTTCTCTCTCCCATTCTTAAACTTGTTGGATGCCAAGGATGAGTAAGTAATAGATATGTCTTATGGAAATCAATTCTCATATATCTAGCCATTAGGTTTGGCAAGCTCTTGAAGTTGTCCATTTTTTATTGGATTTGACCTTCTCAAGAGATTTCTTAATCCTAGTGTTTGTCTCAAATCTTCGAGAGTTATTACTTGCTATGACATGTGGAAATACATCTAGAGCCATCTTAGCCATCCTCCATCCATGAGCAAGTTGCATTCTTCGCTTTTGGTTTTTGCCCGGTTTTAATGCAACCTTGCTTATTCTTGAGAATGGTTTGAACATTGACATGAATCCTTGTGATCCTTGGATGGAATAGATTTGAGACCTTAAGCAAAGTGTGTGCAAAAATTTCATATCATTTGGACTTGGAATTTTTGAATTGCATCAAAATTTGCATCGGCTCGAGCTAATTTTTCAATTCTAGAATAGGGAAGCGGTCAGACCACCCCCATTAGACCGCTAGAGGCCGGTCAGACCGGTGTCTTGTCGGCAGTTAGACCACCGGGCACCAGTCAAATCGCCCCTAGTAGCCGTGTTTGTAACGTCCCAAAATTTGGATGTCCAAAAATGTGGAGTTTTAAAATTTTTCTTGCATTTTGCTAGCACTCAAATTTCCCTTGAATACTTATTTGAAGTCTTTTTGAGTTTTGTGTCATACAAATTAATAATCAAGAATACTCCCAAATGCAAATAATAATAATGGAAATTACAAAAATGGAGAATGTCATTACAGATCATGAATTCAAAATACCAACATCTTGACTTCAAGTTCAGTTCAATAAAATAAAAAAGGATATTAGAATATACCCCTAAATAACTACACCAAAATCCAAGGGTGAATATTCAAAACTTATATATGCAATTTATAACAAAATCGAAATCCAAGGGCAAAAAAAATAAAATACAATAGAAAATAGAGAAATATTAGATTTTGTAACTAGATATGTGAACCAATATTTGAATTAAAATTTCAAATGTTTATTTCAAAAATCTTAAGCATGAAATAGAAATTTAAATTAAAACCCAAATTCTATAATTGTGCTTAATTCTCTCCCCATTAACTTTTTGCCTCATCCTCCTTCTCTATTACAGGTGGGCCCGGCCCCCACCCCATCCCCACTTCTCCCCTCTTTCTTTCCCCCCTGTTCTTTCTCTGCTGCTGGGCCCGACGCCTCCTCCCTCTCTCTTCTCCCTCCTTCTCGCTGACTCCTCCCCACACGCTTCGGTCAGAGTCGAAGACTCCTGCTGCTGCTGCTCGCGTAATCTCATCCTCGCGCCAACTGCTCCAATCACCACATGTCGCCGCGCCATGCTCCTACGTCACCGTACCTGCCCCTGTCTCATCCCCGCCTGCGCGCGCACGCCGCCCATGCCCGCTCCCGTCGCCTCAACACCATGCCGTCGCCTACACCCCGACCTGCTCTCGGGTCGCCGGGCACAGTGCCCCACGACGCCCCCTCCCGCGCTATAAAACAGTCGCCTGGCTCCCCATTGCCCCCGCACCATCTCTTTTCCTCCCCCACCTCTTTTTTTTCCTCCTCCGCCTGTGACTCTGTGAGCAATGCCGCCACCGCCATTTCCACCATCCACTCCCCCTCCGGCGCCCTTGTCTCGATTCCCCGCTCGGGGAGCCTCCTCTCGGCACCTTGAGGCTTCCCCCAGCGCCAGCCGTGGGTCTCCTTCCTCCCAGTTCGCCGACACCATGCGCCACCACCGCCGGACCCCATCCCACGCCGCCAGTCCGCCACGGGCCCTCCCCAGCTCGATTGACTTCACGGTGAACCTTGCTCTACCTTCTACACGCTTGAACACCCGCCAATTTCTCCCTTTCTCCTCGCCGGCACCCCACTCCACCTCTGTCGCCGTTCCGGCCACTGCGCCGCCACCCCGAGTTGCCTCTTGCTCCGGGCAATCCGTTTTACCGGTTGCGCCAGCATCACGGCCGCCGCTTGTCACCGGCAAGGATGCTCGCCCAGTCAGCCAGCCCAGGCCGTCGGCCCACTTGGCTAACAGAGCATCGCTAAGAGCTTGCAAGTCCCAGGTCCTCGGTTCGAATCTAGACAGCCACACCATTTACACCCATTTTATTTCGTTTTTATGATCAATTTTAATTCAGAAAAATGAAGGGAAAATTTGGAAATAATTTAGAGAAGCTAATAAAATTTAATTAGGGTGTAAATGATGTTATTAAAGGTTTAAAATTTTAATTAATTACCATATAGAAATAAATAATGAGCCTTTACTATTTTAATCTAATTATTAAGTAAAGGCATTCATAAGAGATGGATCTAAAACTTAACAAAGATATCCAAGTTAAAGTTAAGGAAATAATGTAGAGAGGCTAATAAATTTGGTTGGGATATAAAATGAAATTATTTAAGCTTTAATATTAGATTAAATGACATATATGAATAGCTAATGTAGATTGGAACATTTAACTAAGTCTAGATTTTAATTAACGACATTCATAAAAGGTGGACTTGGGTACATGACCAAATTTAATGAAGATCCCGATTAAAAATACATTCAAGGTTAAGATTAAGGAAATAAATTGAATGGTGTGTTATCTACAAAAGCGAGACTTAAAATTAAAAGATTACCCTTAATTATAATTAAATATATGCCATAACATTTGACATGCAGCCACAAAATAAATCTTAAGGGTAGATTCGATTAAATGATGACTCAAGCAGCTTCATAAAATTAAATGATATGCCGAAGCCATTAAAATGAAATATATATTTAAATTAGAAAGTCATGATTTATAAACCCCACCATTAGTATATCGCCGATAAATAAATCTCAAACGCTAGATTTAATTAATAATGACAGTTGGTGTTTAGATTAACATTTCACATAAATATAACACTCGGGAACAGAATGCTAAAAAAATTGTCAACATGTCAACTAACCATTAGCTCTGAATGCAAGTTATATTAAAGACAATATATGAACCCCTAGGTCCGGATTAGTGCTCTTACCATGTACAAGCTCTTGCCATTCAAGGAATAGCAAGCTAATATTATATATCAGCACATAGGTCTAACCTGGCTCATGGAACTTCCTAAATAAATATAGAAATAATAAAAGAAGTTATTAAATAAAAGATTGACTCATGATGTTCTAAAAATCGGCTATGCCTGGCCATCCTCAAAATCCAAAGCAAAATATTCTCGTGAAAAACTCCTCTTGCCATGAAGGCTTATTGACATCTACCTTGGTAGATTTCCCTCCCTCATTCTTCCCTTCACTCCAACCTCATTTGACTCCGCCAAAACTCCACGCCCCATTCAACCTTGTCTCAAACCCCTGTTAACTCGTAATAAAGCTAAATTGAGTCTATTTGGATCTTTTGAGTTATTTGTATTTATTTGGATTCAGTTGTTTAGCGCGTACCTAGAAATTGGAGTCCTAAAGAATCAAGGGTTCTAGCGTGATCGGGGCAAAATGAAGATAAAGACCAAAATCTCAAGAAAAGCATTGTGTGAGCACAAGACCGCGGTAACCCGCGCAAGGCGAGTCAATACTTTGATCATGTTGAACATACATTTTCTGCAAATTACTTTGATTTAAATTATCAAATTGCATGCCGTTATTTTATATGCAAATACATGTTTAATTTAATATTCTAGTTATATGCCCATTATTGACTTGATTAATATCATCTCTCCTTTGGAATATTTGAACATGTGACCCTTGTCGCCCTAGCAAAATTATAATAGTAAGCTTTCGAAAATAAGTTCGTAATTATATGCCATGCTTAGTATTGCTTAGATACTCATGGGCGCGAGACGCCCAAGCATCAGTCTTAATCCTGAGAAAAATTGGTTGGGTAGTCATGGTGGTAATGACTGGTGTATGTTGGATATGGTTATTTTATATTCTCAAAAACCTCAAATTGCTTATTTATCTGGGCGGATGGTTCGGGGGTATGGTGCAAAGGTGCACGAGAGTGTGGTTTGTGGTAGAACCGCCCAGATAACCCTAAGGACTGAATCTTATCATGACCTCCTGTGTAAAACAAGTACAACCACAAGTCTGTAAAGTACAACTTGGCCTAGTAAATTTACTGAACCCTGGAAGTCATCATCATCGGTGGAGGAGTGAAGTAGTGCAAGTGGCTGTCTGGGTGGCGGGCTTGAATGGGACATCCGCAGAGGGTGAAATTCTGTTGTGGCGTGCTAGCAGTGTGGGTAGCCAGCTGCTAGGCATTCAGAAGGAGAACATCCCGCACAACGTATGGGACCCACCACAAGTGGGAACGACCCATAGGGTGAGATGATGGAAGGGGCGAGGTACTTTGAACGGTTACTGTGATGGTTCGCTCAACCGCACTACTAAGGAATCGTGCGGGGCAACGAGTGAACTGTCTCTTGTGGGTAAATTGTTCAAACTCTGCAGAGTCAAAACTATTCGAATAGCCGTGCCCACGGTCAATGGCGGACATGGAAATTTAACCAGATATAGTTCTATTTCAAAAACTTTGTGGGTGGGAATGGAAAAGTGGAGGGCAGTGGAAAGCCTGGATTTGTGTTGCCCTGGGTGTCGTCCCAATGATAATGTAAGCGGCTATAACGCTAAAGGTCTAGCATATGGTGCAGAGACCATGTAATGGTGGATGGAATCTGGATCGATATTATTATTGCATTCCCTTACACATTATGTTTTTGTTCAAAACTGATAGGTCTCTGGAAATTTTTATGTATTATATTTTTAAATAATAATACTTCTCACAAAATAAAATGTCAGGAAGAATAAATAGAGTCGTAAGAAAAGAAGATGGTTGTTTATGGTAAACACATAAAGATAATGGTGGATTCATGTCGATCATAAAAAGGAAACGATAGTGATGATTCTAGGAGAAATAAACTGGTGGAGCCTAAATGAATAGATAGGCTAGATAGATGATATAAATGATTTTTGGAGAAATAGGGAGTGCAAAGGTAATTGCTGGATTACAACACTGATATCTAATATGAATTCTTGGGAGATGTTGGCGATAATGGGATTAATAGGATTTGATCAAATACTAGATAGATGGATTGAATTTATGGGAATTTAGAGATATGATAATTGGAGTATAAACTTGATCAATGATATTCCTGGTGGAGGTATACTAGTTAATTAGTTAGAGATAGATAATGGAAAATAAGGTTGATTATTGGAAGAGAAAATAATGGTTTTTGGATCAATAACGAAAATATTGAATTATTAGAAAGTCTTGATATAAATGATTGGTGGATTACTTAAATGATGTCATTCGCTGTTTGGAGTTTTAGACAGCAATCAATATATAAGTGTATTATCGGTGGATTATTTAAATGATGTCACTCGCTGTTTGGAGTCTTAGGCAGCAATCAATATAGCAAGAGTATGATCGAATGATTAATTAAATGACAATCGATGTTTGGAGTTTTAGACAGCAATCAATAAAGAAAGTGCATTTTCGGTGGATTAAGTCAATTATGGCAATCGTTATGTGGAGTTTAGGTAGCAACAATAACACCATGAGTAAATAATAATAATGCTACTAAAAGCAATTTTTGGCAAATAAAATAACCCGAGCCTCTCCTTTGATAAGCCATGCATACTATATATTTGCATCCTGTGTATTGGCTCGCGGAGCACGGTGGTTTATGCTCACACTCGCTCTCACAACAAATCCAGAATCAGGAATCAAATCACTATGCTTCAGCAATACTCTTGGTCATGGTGGCAAAGAAGATGAAGATGTTAAGGGCTAGGTCGCGAACCTCTAGTTGGCTGCCTGTCGGCATGTTCTGAGGGTCCCACTTGTGTGCTTCGTTTCCGCTGCTGCATTTTATTGATTTCGGCCTAATCGGTTCATGAGTAAGTCTACTATTATATTTATGCTTCCGCTTGATATGTACTTTGATATTCAGAACTATAATCTGTGAGCACTATCTACTGATCCAGGGAATAGTGCGGTGAAATCACAGAGGATGCTGGATTGTAAAATCTGGACTCCTACAGTGAGGTTCTTGTGTCTTCCGATTTCTTGAGTTGTTTGCTTGATTTTGGCTTCCAAACATATACTTCATAGCTCACTAGCTACTGGAGCGATGGATTGGTGAATACAACGGAAAAATTTTAAAAGCACCATTCACTCTCCTCTGTTAGCATACTGATCCTACAGGTTGCATGTGTTAAACACGATGAGCAAGATAGTGATAATGGATACGCACGTACTGGATTATGTCCACAGATATAACCATGCAAGTGGTTTATAACTTCATGAGCTGAAACCTCAATTATCATGTAGGTAGGACCGTAGGAGAGAATGTCATAATTGATGAGTTCTCCAACTACAGCCAAGAATATGTTTTTGGCTGCTGGAGCATTATATTTAGGCTAATAGCTATTTAATTTAATGTAATGCTTGAGTGATGAACCAAGAAGTTATGAACATGAATGAGCTTGTCACTGTTTTTCCTCCGCCCTACAAATGTACACAGTACACGTGCATCTTGTTCACTGCTTAAAGCCAAATGTCTTTTATTAGAGAGAGTGTGAATAGCTGGTCACTATTCTAAGACTTACATAACATAAGATGTCACTGGATCAAATCACCGAAAATGAAAGAACCCTCACTCAGCACATAATTAGTGGGAGCCGAACATTAATCTTAGTCGGAAAGCACGGCGGCCACAAATCAGCCTGGACTAACCAACGGTTGACCGTGCCTTCTAAATTAAAAAAAAGAAGAGAGGACAGGCTTAGGGAAACAGATCTTAATTTTCCAAAGTGCAAAGGAATTGTTAGTTTCACTATAATCAGAATTAAGCAAACTAAACAGTTGATTAAGCTACAACAGCGAAGCACCAGCCCATCTTCGCAGTACAAAAAGAGAAGCCATACCAGAAGATCTGCCAGAGAGAGAGACAAGAAGAAGCTCTTAATCACGTTTAATCTGGCAACTAACTTAGGAGAGCCATGGATTAGACCCAATAAGCATGAAGTACAGTAATTGCGAGTGCCATTATCTGTACCGCCCTCCGATCGATGCCTGATGATCACACCTGACCTAACCCTCCTAATTATCCCCCCTCGTTGCAGGCAACCATCCCGACGACGTCTCACCGGCCACGTACACCACGCCTCGTGAGACAATCTGAGCCGTCCATTTCCATGATCGCCTGGTTGCATGTACGCCTCGTGGGCCCGGGTGAGAGAAAAGCGGCCGTCGGTGGTGGCCTCTGGTTGGTGGACCAGTTCCCAGGCCAGCCGAGCAGATGTATGACAGGGTGGCGCCCTTGGGCGTGGGCCCCACGAAGCAACGTTACACGTCGGATGGCTAAGCTGCCCTGCTTAATGGGTGGAAATGACGGTTTTGCCACTGGAAGCATAGCTTGGGTAGCAATTGTCTCCCACTACGAACGTTCTCTGCGTTTAACTTGTGATGGAATGAAATTAAACTTCCTAAGAAATTAAGTTTCTTAACTTCCTAAGAAATTAAAATTCACTGGAAAGTGAAGCTTCGGCGACCAATGCTACTACGCGTAGCAATTCACTTGTTTGTTTTTGAGCTTTACTTTCGATTCGATCTTGAGCCGATCGAATTGAATTTCGTAGGTGAATCACGAAATTTGATATCTATAAAGTATGGTGTACTTTGTTTTCTCTGGAGGACATCTATAGGCTTGACACAATTTTGCGGTTTTTGGTTGGTACGTGATGTGTTGGCTCACCTTTGTTAGGTGGATTGGACACTGGCTGGCTTAACTGGTGGGAAGCCACTTCAGATTTGGAGAGAAACACACATGCGCTTTGTCCGTTTTGGAGGTTGAAGGATAGCTCAACCATGCATACAAAAAGCTAGCGCATCACTGTAGCGAATTTCATGCATGTCCCGGCCTGACAGCTAGAGGAGTTCCTATCCGATTGAAGAACAAGACCATCGAGATCAATCAAGCATACATGCATCACCAGAAGAAATCGATCGCTAATTTATTAAGGAATTGTAATATAACATTGGAGTGAAAAACAAAAGAAAATTAAGGCCCCCCTCATTTATTTCTTATTCTTTTTTCTTTGGAATAGATTGATCATGTTTGATATTTGATGCTAGATTTATGTATCGAATTTCGGACCAAACCATCTCCTTGTATAAATAGCTCTTGCCACAAGCACAACGTAAACGTGCAGCAAACATCACAAGTTCCCAAACTCCCCCAACAAATCGTACTTTCAAGAGCCAGCTTGTGGTTGCACTGCGTTGTGTTGTGCTTTACGTTTCAAAGCTAGCTGTTGTGCAAAAGCAGTTGGAAAAAAAAATACTAACGTCCTACTTACCATATCACATTACAGTGTAACAAATTATGTCATCAATGGTTGATCTTTCCCTATTTCATCCTCATTATTTGGTAATTGTTTCCATTTTTTATTTTGCTTGGAACGCAAGAATCTCTTTTCTTTAGAACAAATGCAAGAATATCTTCTTTTGCAAGATGGCTTAGAAGACAAGATAGCCAAGTACCAAAATATGTGAAAATAATTACACCATAATCATCGTAATCTACTGCTATGCTAAACAGAGCCTAAATATGTCAAGCTAGCTAAACTTGGCAAAATGAGTGGCAGTCTCACATTTTTTTCCTTTTAGCGGCTAAAAGAGCTTGATGCCACTGCTACAGAAAGACTCATCACAAATAGTTCAGAACTGTCATCACAGACGGTTTCTAACCCGTCTGAATTTATTCGTCTGTGATAATATGTGGTTATTACAGACGACTCTCAAACCGCCTGTGATAATTATAACACAGAAGGTTTTTCGAAAAAAAGCATCAATGATATATATCAAGTACCACAGACAGTTCTCTAATATAGCCGTCTGTGATATATCAAGTATCACAGACTAATATATGAAGTATCACACATGGCTAATACCAAAAACTGTCTGTGATATGTTATATATCACAGACGATTCTAGCTCGGATATAGCTGTTTGTGATATCTTAGATATCACAGACGGCTAATGCTAAAAACCGTCTACGATAGCTATTTAAATATCTATATTATTTCCTATTTTTGGGCTAGCCTCAGGAAATGCTAGCCTCAAGATCGATTGCACTTTTATCGAATTCCACGCATTATCGCTAGGAGTAGTGTTAAATTATTAGCATATATATATATATATATATATATATATATATATATATATATATATATATATATATATATATATATATATATATATATATTGATAATCACAAAATAATTATTATCAAGTTGACAAACCTCCGGATTATTCGTCTTAGCATCCATGATTTCTTCCATATGGCGGCAAACGTAGAAGCCACATACGTTGCTCTGTAGCTGCTAGTAGCACTACAAAATAGAATTACATACATAGATATTGTCAATTCTAGAGGCATTATAACGAAGTGTGATATAGGATTATTGTGTTATAGTGGGTACCGAAAATCGTGTCATGTGTCATAGTGTGGCAATGGATTCCTTGTGTCTCCCTCTCTGGGCAACATAAGCACTGAATGACATACGTGATTCCAAAAAGTTAGCCTCGGCCATTGCAAATGAAGGGAAGACTACAATAACGTTATGTATGGAAAAATGAGTTTACCTGCCAATTGTTTGTTGCACATGGGTTAAGTCGTAGTTGCTCTTAGAGAATCAAGGTATATTACCATGCTTCGCTTTGGTACAATCACAATCAGAATCCAGTGATCTCTAGTCATGTATGTCGCAATAGTGATTAATTCTAAGTTCATGTTGCGTATAAAGTACAAATGAAACTTATTTGACAACTAGTGAAGCACTTACCCCTGCTTGAAGGCTACCATGATGTAGTCCTTATCACTATAAGCAAGTAATTCTCTCGTTATGTAATCTTGGACAAAGGATCCATTATCATTGATGGATTGCTCAGAGACCAAGTGTGGGTCGAGAAAACCCACCAGTTCTTGCTGCTGTCGGACTTGTTGGATCATGGATCTATACATAAGAAATGAGTTATGACATTTATTGGTGTTACGTGAATGTAGAACTTGATTGTACAGTACACTTATAGTATCAAGCATTGTAAAAGTAAGGCGTCGAGTTCATCGAGATTGAATAGTAAGAATGATTCTTTAAAGGTCACGATGAAGTAGCCTGAGTTATGGAGGAAATGTGCCGCTGTGTATCTCACGGTGAATTCATTGTGCCAGTTTAGCTTCTGTAGGACCGGATGAGGCAATAGAGGGGGTGAATGGTGCCCAAAGATTTTTCCTCTTATGATTCACATATTCCTTTTTTTCAATAGCTACAAAACTACGAAGATTAGGATATGAGGTCTACTAGAAGACAAAGAAACTCAAACTACCTAACAACCAGATCAGAACACTCTGTGGTCGAATTACGATCACTTGGCAGAAGCTCAACGTGGTTGAGTACGACCATTGTCTGGTCGACACGATGGTAGTCGATATCCGTGCAATTGCGAATGACAGGAGATTGCTAAGAAATCAAGCAACCACACCACCTAGAATCAGATGCTCGGCCGAAGGAAAACAGTGCAGTCGAAAAACCGAAAACAGAGACGAACAACCGCTGGCTGAGAACAGTCCAAGGCGCTCAAAATGACTTGCCGTGATCGAATCAACTGAGCAAATGTCTGTCTGAGACAGGATGGTCGAATGCCAACTTGTGGTTGATCGAGCCAATCGGTTGAAAACAGCCAGACGAGAAGAAGAAGTGACCGAAAACAGACAGCACAGTAATTACTGCATGATCAAAGCGAAAACAGAGGATGACAGAAACACACGACCATAAGATCCGATTTCCAAATAACTTTTGATTCACGGATCAAATGAACATGGGACTTCAAACACAGCTAAAACACATCCTTTGGATGAGTAAATGCAAAGAAAACAAGACTTCTCTGCTAAGACCAAATCAGACGACACGGTCGAACACAAAATAGAGGAAGTAGCGAGGCGCTCGACCGCAAGAGCCAGACTTCAAATAACTTTCGATTAAGAGTTCATCTGGCCAAGAAACTTTGTGCACACATTGCTTAAGATCTCAAGAAGTGATTCCAATCTTGAATTGAAGTCTTATCAATCAGATTGAGACCTTTTGCTATTTGCTCGAGAGCGTACAAGAACCAAGTTCAAGAAGTGAAGTTGTTAATTAGAACCGCTCGTGGGTCAAATCTAGCCAAGTTAGCTTGGAGCACAATCCCACATGTCATTGCGATTCAGAGCAATCAACAAAAACAGGCCAAGAACAAGAGATAGCCAAGAACATAGAAAAGAGGACAAACAGAGAAACCGTAATCAAGACATCCAAGCAATAAACAGAGAATACAACTCAAATAGAGGTAGAGAGATGAATGATTGCATACATGAAATTTTCACAGACACTTCCAACAACCACTCCCCTCGGGAGGACACGCTCTAACCCTAGATCTACACTCACACAGATAGACTCCCATGGGAGGGAGAGGTGCCAGCCGCCAAGGCTTGGCCAACCGTCTCAAGTCTAACACTTGCCTCCCCTCTCCCATTTATAGCCTCACAAGCAAACCTAGACCTAATGGATCCACCCATTAGTCTTCACTGGAGATAACCCGTAAACCCCACCTAACACCGAGTTTTAAACTCGCGCAACCTCGCGACGGCCCGTTACACCGACAGGATGCAGCGCTTTAACAGGAACTGCTCCCCTCTTGTAGGCCTTGAGTCAATTCACCGAATTGCCCCTCAAGCACCTTCCTGGAAGCTTCCTGTCCTCGCACGACCGCACCTGCCTCCGACCGGACCTCGACTCCTCCCTAAGTCTAGTCCTGGTCCGCTCCGCTGCACACGACCGCATCCGGCATCCTGACCGTCTAGACCTCAGCTCCTCCCTGAGTCTAGTCCCGGTCCACCTCACCATTGCCTGCCATGTCCATCTCCGGTAGCTCCAACTCCGGTTCCTTGTCTCCTCGGCTTGCAACCACCTCACCAGCCTCGATCATCTTCGGCGTCTCCAACCATTTGGACCTCAACACCTCCTGTGCCTAGTCCCGGTCCTCCCACGCCTCACCATGAAATAGCTCTGAAGTCCTGCAGCCACATAGACAAGAAAACCATCACATAGCACTACTCAAAACAAGCAGGCCAACAATCGGCACACCCAGCAAGTTTTCCGGTGCACAATCAGTAAAACATTTGGTCGTAACCCCCTATGACTGATCGAATGCACAACACAAGAAATGGTCAAAGCCCTGGAAGACTTCCCGCAGCCTTCGACCACACAGCAGGTCGTCACAACCGCTCCACAGCTCGCTACGACCATGCAGACACATCCCACGACCATTGCTAGTAGCTACGACTTTATCGCACAAGGTCTAGACACCATACGACCACTCTGTTACACCAAACGGAGGAACACTCGAGCCCATTATAGGATCCCCACAGCCTACGATCGCACACAACATCGCTAGCTTCGGCTACGACTTACCAAACCAGGTCGTACCAACTTACGATCGGTCGAAATCACAAGATATGCAACGCTCAAAGCCTACTACCTCAACCCAAGTTGTTACGACTACCTCAGAAGTCCGTACGACCGATTCCCAAGTGTTACGACCGCTTTAGGAGGCATACAACCGGTTGGACCGAAGCTACGACCACGGCCAAGAGTTCCAATGTGGTCGAAGGGACTTCCGACCACGTTCGACTGTGTCCCGAGCCTGTTGACCGCGTTTGACCGCAACCGACCGCGTCCGACCTCATCCCGAGCATGTTCGACCGTGTTCGACCACTTCTGACCGTGCTCTGACTACGTCCGACTAGTATCGACCACATCCAACCACTCCAGACTGCGCTATGACCACGTCACAACATGGTCGAAGTCCACCGACTTCCCAACGTGGTCGTCAGCCCAACCGCCGACTATCAATCGCAGTGGTCGAAACTTCGACTTCCGACCATGGCCAACATGGCCATAAGCCCTTCCGACCACATCCAACGAGGTCGTAACAGCTTTCGACCATGACCAACGTGGTCGTAACAGCTTCGGACCACAACCAACGTGGTCGTAGCAGCGTTCGACCATGGCCAAACTGGTTGTAAACCTATCTGATGTCCTTCGACCACGGCGAAGGTGGTCGTAAACCCATCTGGTAACCTTCGACCACACCAGAAGTGGTAGTAAACCCTTCTGGTGACCTCCAACCACGCCCAATGTGGTTGTAAACCCTTCTAGTGACTTCAGATTTGGCTTTCGACTTCGTCGAGACATCACAACGTGGTTGTAAGACAGTGTAACCGGCTTCTGATCATGGCCAACTGAGACGAACAACTTCCGAATGTGGTCGTAAACTCCACTACCAGCTTCCGACCACGAATAACATGGTTGTAAACCCCTCTGACCACGTTCAAATTGTACTGCTGTGATTGTAGCGCCTCCTGACCATGTTTTCTTCTGGTTTGCCGTGGTTGTGACACCTTCCGACCATGTTTAAATTGTTCTAACGTGGTCACAAGAGGCATAACGAGGTTGAAAACTTCCAGCTGCCCACGAAAACACACAAAGTGGTCATACACGATCTTCCAACCTCATGATCGTAGGACTGACTGCTGACTATCACCTGAAGAGGCACTGCCGACCACTCTCAACAGCAAGTTGGAGGTCAAAATCAGCAACAGAGAGCCGATAGCTACTCAAACCTCAAAAACCAAACTCAATCTATCTAGATCTAGAGTCAATTACTCATAACAACCATGGGGTAACCTCCACATGGTCTCACAGCTTCATGTTGGACCTCTGCATGTACCATGTATGCAAAGTTCTACAAACCAGTCCAAGCCTGGGTAATTGTGACTCAGGGACCAACGACACTCCAAGCATGAACTTCCATTCCCTAGGAGGCACCTTAATCTTCTTCGATTCGGCCTTGGCGCCTCGCTTGTGATATATTTTCAGTGTCACTTCACGGGAGCCGATGCGTTGGCCTTCTGAAGAGGAACTTGAGGTGGAGTCATAGAGCGTTCTGTTTGATAGGCATGGTCGTGTAGATATCATGGCACAGAAGTGTCTAGAGTGATGTCCCTCTTGGGCCACTAGACGAATGTGTGAACAGCATACCCTAGTGTCATGATTTCTCTGTTTGGGGGCCTCTTCAGTGGGACAGCCGTAAAATGTCATTAATCTAGTCCACCTGGACCTTCACAAAACCAGTCCCTAGCTGGGCACTGTGCACCAACATCCCTAGAGGGCATGGATACACCAACCCCTCCCAGCGTCAATGTGAATGGAGCCAACAACCCTGATTCTGAGAATGCACGATGTGGCTTCCTACATAATGATACACGATGATCTAAGGTATCCACCAGGTTTATGTAGCATTGTAGATATGTACATTACCTGGATGTCATCGATAGGTATGTAGGCATCGCTATGTTCAAAAAGTGGCACGAATGCATAGCTACTCTGACATTGAGGGGGACTGGGTACCATAATAACGAGGGTGGCTTGCAACTAGTTGCGAACTTTTCTTAGTTCGTTCATCAATGCATCTATCTCTCCTCGAAGTGAGGCAATTATGTCCTCAAGTTTTGCATCAAAGTCCCATTTCATACATTCCTCGTGCTCGGCCTTAGATCTCTTCCTACTCCTATATGCCTCAAAGTCATTTGGGAATCCGTACCTCCAAGATAGTATACCCCTAGGCCTAGCATGCGAACTGGGCGCTCCTTGTTTCCCAGGGCGGTGGATAGTATATCCCTCTCCCTGACTGCTTGGAAGGAGCCTTTGAAAGATTCGGTAGTCAATGTTTGCTACAAGAGACAATCATATTATTTTAGACCTCATGAAGTTATAGACCTATTAACATCTAGGTAGTTTAACATATCTTACCATGCATTGGGACACTTCCTTGTTTATGGTGTTTCTGAAAGAAGTGATGCCCAAAGACATGGTTGATGACCTCACTCTTAACCAATTTTAGGCACGCTCGTTTGTGATCCCGGCAGGAGGCCTCCGATCGGATTGTGACCTCATCCTCCATCCTCCATTGTGAGATTTTACCTGTGTACCTAGCGGTACCGAGTATGTGGGGGTGAGTGTTTGGTGCTTAGAAAGCCTTGTACACTGCACCTTTCTGTTGAAATTCGGTCGTCTTCATCTGCACAAAGGCCTCCCATGTTTCCAGCGACACAAAAGGATACCTTATAAAGGACGTGCTCTTGGACATGCACTGCATGCTCTTAACTTCTTCCATGCTTTTCCCATCATGAGGAGTGCATGCTATTGCACGAGTCTCTAGACTTCCACTAGTATCTCAAACGAGTTTGAAATTTTGGTCCACAACACTTTTCTCTCGTCTTCTATCAAACCTTTCCAGTTTGCTACAGTGATGGGAACCCGTTGCCTTCTGATTATCCTGCGGGTAGTCCGAAATGCTGAAGCTACTTTCTTCAGTTGTAGAGGGACCCTATCCAAAGAGACCTTCGTGATGGTCATTCGGTCCGTTGGCCTTTTAGATACTCCTCTACCATGCTTAGTTACCTAGTCTTCAGAGTGTCAGACCCATTTAGCGACATCGATGACAATGATGATATCTCTCTTACAAAAAAACTAATAACAGTGAGCTGTGAGCATAAACATTGGCATATGGTTGATCTTATAAGAAATAAGAACATCAGGCAATGTATATTATTACTACGAAGTCTATTTGTAATACTAACATCCCAAATCACACAGCCCAGTGTCGCAGGTTCTACAAAGTAAGTTATAGCTGGAGTCTCTTCCTCCTCATTCTGTATGTTGGGATTGGTTATTGTCTTAGGCATAAGAGAATCTTTGGGCAGTTACGTCCTTCATTTATAAATGAAGGGCGCGACTACCAAAAGGTTCTCTTACGCCTAAGACAACAACCAACTCCAATACACAGCATGATGAGGAGGAAGAAATAAAAGCTATAACTTACTCTATAAACCTGACACACTAAAATGTGTGATTTGCCATTCCAATAGATCTTGTAGCGATAACAAAGTGAATAACAGAGGACACTAGAGTGTGTGATTTGTTTCAT
Organism: Dendrocalamus latiflorus; assembly: GCA_017311315.1. Taxonomy (NCBI): domain Eukaryota; kingdom Viridiplantae; phylum Streptophyta; class Magnoliopsida; order Poales; family Poaceae; genus Dendrocalamus; species Dendrocalamus latiflorus. The sequence goes on from CM029626.1 coordinate 26,947,376, forward strand.
ACCCTTTAAAGGTCTCTTTGGCATAAATTATTGCTACAAGGTCTCTTGTAATATACATTAACATATCACTCTACATAGATCTTGTAGTAATAACACGACCCTCCAACTCACTTAGAAACAATAGCTCTAACAATTTATCTCTAAATTCATTCCCTAGCTATTTTATCCCTAGCTACAAGTACTACTCCGATTCGGAGAAGGGGACATGTAAGAACATTCAATGATGTATATTATTGATACAAGACAATAGAAATAATAGATCCAACAATTTATCTCTAAATTCATTCTCTAGCTATTTCATCTCTTGGCATGTATTTCTAACAAAATATATTCTACTTAATAGAAAAAACACTGTCCAGATAGATCTAACAAAAATATGTTCTACTTAACAGAAAAAACACTTTCTCAAATTATTTCTACAAGGGTTGCTAGTGCGACAAAAAAGACGATGAAGAAAAAATATGGAGCAAATCCATACATTCGGTTGGAGCGAAGGCGATAGGGACGCGGTTGAACCAGGTGGGGGTGACAACGGATCCGGCGGGGGCGACGACGAATCTAGCGGGGGCGATGACTGATCCGACTAGGGGTGACGACGAGGTTGTCGATCCGGCTGGGGGCAATGGAGAGCTAAGGCAATTGGGAGGAGAGGTGAGGAGGCAAAAGGATGTGGCCGAGTAAGTGAATGAGTGTGCAAACCCTAGCGGGGCACTACTTATAGGAGGAATTATCATATACAGTTCTTTAAAAGAACCGTCTGTATATTAGTATCACAGATGGTTCTCTTATAAAATTGTCTATGATATAAACCACATCATAGATTGTTCCATAATAGAATCATTTGTGATGTTGTAGTATCACAGACGATTATATTATGAAACCGTCTGTGATAGTCATATTTTTGTCAGGAAGTGCTACCCATACCCTATGAAAAAAGCAAGCTTTGATCACTTACAAATTAACTCCTACAACCACGGCCACTTCGACCATGGTCATGACTGCTGTTTCGACCATGCCTTCGACTGCAGTTTCAACCATGCCTCAACGCAATTAGCATAGTCAAGATTAGTTCCAACAACATATACAATCACAGATGTAATAATTTCTTAATTACGAAATTAATTACAATAGAATAATTCTTTAATTACATACTGAGTTTCTTATAATTACATTGGTATAATTTTGAAATAGTGTTCGCCGTGTAGAATCATTACACTTGGCTATTTCCCTTTAAATAAAGCACTTCACGATGATCGACACGCATATAGCTTGCTTCATTACTTATTCTTCCTTGAGCCTGATGTTGTCTTCGAATGGAGGCAGCTCGTCAAATTAATTATACTCTTCCTCATCTACAGCATTCTCAACTCCGACAATCCTTTTTTTCCATTAAGAACTATGTGGCGCTTCTTATTTGTTGGGTCAATTACATAAAAAAACTTGAACAACGTGCCTCGTGAGTACAAATGGTTCATCTTTATTCCTACGCGTTTGAGGTACACAGTAGTGATGTCGTACTTGCCAACCTTTACACCCTCTACAAGTTGGACACAACGGTACCGAAATAGAGGGATCTTAAAAATTACGTAGTCAAGCTCCAAATCTCCTCTACAAGCCCGTAGTAGGAGCTTGGGCCAGCTATACTAAACTACTCATCACGAAATGCATCTATGCAGACACCTGAGTTCTGGACTGTATTCTTTCTATCCTGATCTGTTGTATTAAATGTGTACCTATTAATGTCATATCCTTGCTATGTCACAATTGTAAATTTTGGCCATTTTGCTAGCCATTGCAGCGTTTCACTTAACAACGTCCCAGTGAATCACACCTTCAACCATTCATTGCATCGACGGTTGTGTATGTCCTTGTGCTCTTTAATATATGGAGACACTTCAGTCATGTGTTGCAAGACTATGAAATAGGCTTGAGTGTACGTATCCAGATCGGGAGTTATTGCTTTCCTTCTGATGGTCCTGATACCCTCTAGCCTCCCCTCGTGACGAGATACATGCATACCAATTGGTTCGACCTGAGCCATGCAATCAACGCAGAACTCAAAGACTTCTTTGGTTGCATAACCTTCGATGATGCTGCCCTCCAGCTGAGATCGATTGCTTACATAGGATTTAAGAATTTCCATGTACCTCTCGAACGGGTACATATGACGTAGAAATACAGGGTCGTATATCTTTATCTCTTTTATAAGGTGGACAATGAGATGGACCATGATATAAAAAATGACGGAGGAAAATACATCTCAAGATGACAAAGAGTCATCACCACCTCGACCTATAGAGCATCTAGTCCATCGACATCAATGACCTTCTGAGCAATTGCATTAAAGAAATAATACAGCATCATGATTGTCACTCGAACCTTGTTCGACAAAATACTTCTAATTGCAACAGGAAGCAAATGTGTCTTTAGCATATGATAGTCATGAGACTTCATGCTAATTAATTTTAAATCTTTCATGGAAACATGTTTCTTCATGCTGGTGGAGTGACCGGACAAAACTTTCACACCATGCAAGCACTGACACAGTTTAGTTCTGTTGGACTTAGACAGAGTGTAGCAAGCTGGGGAAAGGTATGTCCGGCCTTTATCAGTCTCTAAAGGTGCTAATTTGGTCCCGATATTCATAGTGACTAAGTCACGTTGTGCGTTAACAACATCCTTTATTTTGTCATGAATGTTTAGTAAGAGACCAATCAAGCTATCACATATATTTTTCTCTATATGCATGACATCGATGTAATTGTGAACTTTTAAGTGCTCTCAGTAAGGCAATTCCTAAAATACTGACCTCTTCTTCCACATGTTCTTCTAACGGGTCATCAACTTACGTACCTTTCCAAACACAACATTGATATCCTTGACCATATCATAGATCTCTTTCCCACTAAAAGGCCTTGGTTTCGAGTCATCCTCTTTTTATTGTCAAATTGTTTCTTCATCTTGCGGTATGGGTGATACTGTGGAAGGAACCTGTGATGATGTATGTACATAGTTTTGTGCAAGTTGTTCAACCACACACCCTCGGTATAATCTAAGCAGTGCGGACAAGCTTTATCTCTTTTCGTACTCAACCCCGACAAGTTACCAAGAGCAGGAAAATCATTAATGGTGCAAAACAACATGGCGCGCGGAGTAAAGTTCTCTCATTTGTCCGCATGCCATACCTGTACCCCTTCATTCCACAGTGTCACAAGATCTTCCATCAATGGTGCTAGGTACACATCAATATCGTTCTCAGGTTGCTTCGGCCCTTGGATAAGTAGTGACATCAAAATACTTCTACTTCATACACAACCAAGGAGGAAAGTTGTATATGCATACACTCACGGGCCAGTTGCTCTGTTGGCTGCTCATGTTACCGAAAGGATTCATTCCATCTGGACTTAACCTAAACCTTATATTCCTCGGTTCTACACCGAAGGCTTCAAACATCTTATTGATGTTCCTCCACTGGGCAGAATCAGCCACATGTCTTGTTATTCTATCTTTCTTACGCTCCTTCGAGTGCAAATGCAGCCATCTTGCATCCTTTCGGTTTGCAAATAAACGCTTCAAACGGAGAATTATAGGCATATACCATAATATCTTAGCAGGAGATCCTTACTTCACCTCGATGTTCTCGTTGTCATTCTTACGCTTGTATTGGGATGCTTTGCACACCAGATAAACATGTAATTTTGCATACTCTTTACGGTAGAGGATATAATCATTCAGACATGCATGTATTCTTTCTACTTCCATTCCCAATGGACAAAGAACCTTCTTGGTTTGGTAAGTGATTCTCGGCAATACATTTCTCTCTGGAAGGATGTTCGCTAAGAGACCTAACAACACCGTGAAACTCTTGTCAAACCAACCATTGCTTGCCTTCAATGTCAACAGTTCAAGAACAGCTGACAACCTTGTGTATTGTGGCTTGCAGTCAGGGAACAAAGGTTTCTCTAGGTCGTCCAGCAAGCCCTCGAATTTACCAAGCTCTCTCTCACAATAGTTTCACAATAGTTTCCTTCTGCATCACGTAGCATCTGATCCAGATTGTCATCATACGGCCTACCTCATGGAAAGCACAGTCCACAATTGGCATATCATTGTCTCGACGATCTTATACCTACCTTCCTGTATAATCTTCTCTTCACCGTGACTGGTCCAACATATATACCCCGTTTTGAAACCTCTTCGGATCAAGTGAACTTCGATCTGTACTTAGTTGGTAAACATTTTCAAATTATCGCAATCAATGCATAGACAATATATATTCCATCTCCTTCTCCAACATATCTTGCTCGGCCACTTTTCTAAAAGTAGACACGCAATTAATGTACTCTTCGCCACATGGTTCTCAACGTACATCAAGTTTCAATCCATCTACACTACACATGTTACAAATTAGTGTCAAATTGGATTATAAATGCTACTATAGTGTAACAACCTAAAAATTGGAATTTGAAAATGCGAAGCTTTTGAATTATTTTAGCAATGTATTTTATTTGAGTTTGGATTTTTATGATATTTTTCTGAAAGTTAAAAGTATCAATAAGAAATGAACATATTTAAATAATAGAGAATTAAAATTTAAAATAAGAATCTGAAAAGATGATTCATAAAAGACAGGGACAGAATTGGGTTTAAACATGAAATCTCATCTCTAAAAATAATGGCATGGATGGCAAGGAAGTAAACAATTAAAATGTTAACCTATATGGAAGTATATATATATGTGTATGAAAAGACATATTAAAATTCTGCACCTACAAAATTTGTGCCAAAAATATAAATACAAAATTAGATGAGCAAAAGGGAATATTAGAATATATCCATAAATATCTAAACCGTTCTGGGATGCGCTGTAACATCCTGAAAAATCTAAAATTTAAAATATGAATTTCTTGAATGGTTTTGCAATATATTCTATTTGATTTTGGATTTTTATAGTATTTTTAATGGAATTTTGTTGAGGTTCCAAAAATTTAAGCTCGAAAAGAAACATTAGTAATGCTATAAAAGGAAACGTGCAGATAATAGAGGGCAGGAATTTGAAATACTAATCTGAAAAGATGATCCATAAAATAAAGAGAGAAACTTGAACTAAAATATAAAATTTCATTTCAAAAATAATAGTATGAAAGGGGCAACAAAAATAAATATATAAATTATATGAAAAAAGGCCTAGACAGTTGAACAAAGATATAGCAATGGAAATATACAAAAATAGAGATAAAGGGAAAATATATGAATGTATGTATATATAAACACAAATAAAAAATATACCTAAAACATAACTGAATAAAAAAAAGGAAAAGGAGGTCAGGCCGGCCATCAACCCAGCCCAAATCCCCTTCCCGCTCACCAGCCCACTACTCACCCCTCAGCCGTTCGCTGCCACGCAGGCCCCGATTGCCAGCGCCCCACTCCCTCCTTCTTCTCCCAGCATGCGCCCGGGTCCCCCCCTCTCCTCCCTTGCTCCGGCTAAAGCCGGCCGACACGGCAAAAGCCGCGCGACACGGCCCCCGAATCTCGCCGCCTGCCTCCACCCTCTGCGCCGCCCCTACTCTGCGCCCCCACGTCGCGCCGCCTACCACCGCCGCCCAAACGTGACCGCACGCCCCGACCGCCGCAGGCCCTTCTCGGCGCCAGCGCACCCCACCGCCTATAAAAGCCACCCGCGGCTGCCATCCTCACCGCCTAATCCTCTCCTCCCTCCCCTACCTCCCAATCGGCGTCCCGCGCCTTGATTTCTCGCCGGCGCTCCTTTCTTCTCAAACTCCGGCAACCGGGCGTGCCGCCGCACCACCCCATGACGGAGCAATTCCCCTCTCCCACGCCCTCCTCGGGGTCCAGCGAAGCTGCCCCCGCACTCGGCCGAGCCCCTCCTAGTCCACACTTCACCAGCGCCGAAGCCCACCCTCAAGCAGCCGCCGCCGCTCACCGCCGGTCCGCCTCGGGTCTCCCCGGTCTCCGAAGCCACTACCTTCGGCACCCTCTCAGCTTCGGCATCCCGTTTTGCCCCTCACTGGCACCTCCCCGGCCTCCCACCGCCGACCGCACCGCCGCCACTCCCCGCCCTCGGCCTCCTCTGCATCGGCCTCTACTACAGCAAGGCTTAGCTACAATCATCGCCCCATATAGACAGGTAACACCCAGAGGAGAGTTGGCTAGCAGCGCCAGCACTCGCCTCGGCCACCCGCGTTCGAGCCCCAGCTCCACAGCGCCGAGGCCAAGCACTGGTGATATTTTGTTTATTGCCCCCGGCCAGTCCCACCAGTCAGTGACTGTCGGCAGCAGTAGCCCACTAATAAGGGGGTCCCACCTACCATATATATATACTCCAAAAATAAGAAATAAAGAAATTAAAATCTATGGGTCCCACCTGTCAGATCTCTAATAATTTCTGATTTTAATAAAATTGAGAACTTTAAATGGGTATAACTTCTTCATTTTGACTCCAATTGAATGAAAGAATTTTTTAAATCCATTTAAATTCAAAATCTATCCAATGGAACTGAAATCATGATTTTTAGAGTTCATATGAAATTTTGGTGAAAATTATGGACAATTTGGGAATAATTTAGGAAAGCTAATAAATTTAATTAGGATATAAGATCAAATTGTTTAATATTTAAATGGGGATTAGTTATCATATATGAATAATTGTGCTCTCATTCTTTATTTTTAAACCTACATATTAGTTAAGACATTGATAAAGAGAAACAACTTTGGCTAAATATCCTAATTTAGTAAAGATACTCTTAATAGTAATAATTGAAATATGTGTTCAATATTTAACATGCCATCTTAAATAAACCTTAGAGGTAGATTTTGCTAAATAGCAATTATTAAAATATAACCCTATATAACCAGCTTTGCCCAGAGAAATAAATTTAAACTAAAACTAAGCCTAATAATAATAATGATGGACCATGTGGAGGCGACCACATGTGAGTGATGAGTAATTGACATTGGTTTAAGTAAGTCGAGTTTGGTTTGGGTGGTTCGGAGTCGAGTCGTTGCATGGCGCAATCGGGCTCGGTCGGACTTTGGTCAAACTTGGTCGTATGGGATTAGGTTGCATATTTTGATGATTGACAGGTTTGGACTTCATCATGGTAAGTATGATTGTATTTGTGCTTTCATGTATCGAGCGGTGCTATTTGACGTGTTTTCTTGTCTGTGTGACTGCAGGACGTCGAGTGTAGTCATGGTGAGACACGGTGGACCGGACTAGGCGCAGGTGGCGCTGAGGTCAGAACGGTCGGGATGTGTCGAAGACGATGTGGACTCGAGGTGGTTGCGAGACGTGCGAGACAAGGAGCGCGGAAGCTTCCCGGAAAGTGCAGGAGGGGCGAAACGGGAATTTCGCAAGGCTGCACAAGCGGGAGCGGGCTCCGTTGGAAATACCGGGCGTAACGGGGCGGAGACCCGTTAGCCATGGGCTATAAAAGGAGTGGAGGGGCTGCATGCCCACTTGAGCACTTGAAAGGGAATTAGGGTTTGCTAGAGTCAAAAGAGTCTTTAGTGGTTGTTTTGGCTTTAGGCTTTAGTGGTTGAGGTTTGTTTGTGGAGGCAGAGGTGTGCTCCCTGCTTGTCCCCTTCGTAGCTTTCCTGAGTGAGTTCTTCCCCCCTCCAAGCATGTATGGTTGAGAGATTGAGAGGGAGAGGAGAGGATTGAGTGGTAAATTCATTGTAATCATCCATGGTTCTAATGTCCATGCGTATGGTGATTCCTCTGTACTCCTATTACTTCAATGAATGAGAATCTGAAGTTTATGTCTCCTGTTCGTTCATTTTCCTTCGATACTCATTTCTGTGATTTCTTGACTTTTTGATTTTCGAGTTCTTGCTTGCTGGGATTGCCCAAAATGGGTTGCTCTAGGTTGGGATGATGCCCCAAGATCATTTGATCAAGTCTCCCAAGAGCCAACTCCATTTAATCACAGATTTTCCATTTGGACCTCCTCTGTTCCTGTTCTTACGTTTCTAGGGTTTTGGGAAAATCTTGATTCCCGTTGCAAGTTGGCATGAAACTTGGCATGGAGAACCCTAAGGCTATCTACTAGTCATTCTCAAAGTTTCATAAGCCAAGGTTCAAGGTTTGATGAGAAGTTTGGATTTTGAGTTTGCCTCTGTAGGTTCTCAGTTCATTCTAGGGTTTTAGGATAAAACTCATTTCCTTCTATGAGATGGCATCAAAATTTGGACTCTATAGTCCTGGTGCTATTGCTAATATACCTGCAAAGTTTCATTGCCAAAGGACCAAGGATTTGACGGGAATTTGAGTTTTGGTTCAGTCCTCTGAATCTTTTCAGTTTTCAGTCCCAAGTCTGAATTTCTTGTTTTCTTGATCTTTAACTGAGTTCTTTGTTTTCTTGGTCTCCCCTTGCTATTTAGGACATATTCTTGGTCTTTAGGGCTCAGGAGAACAGCTGAAATTCATCAAATTCTCAGTTTGATTGGTGGTCTATATTTCTTACTGCTTGCTGTTTTTCAGCATCATTTTCAGCCAAACTGCAGTGCTGTTTTCAGCAAACTGCAGTGCTGTTTTCAGCCCCTTCCAGCTGCAGTTTTCAGCTGAAATTGCTGTTGTTTTCATCATCTATTTGCTGCAGTTTTCAGCAGTCAAAATCAGCAACTTTAGTGCAGTTTTCAGCAGTCAAATTCAGCAATTTTAGTGCAGTTTTCAGCAGTCAAAAGCCAGCTTTTTGGGTGCAGCTCTGCTATTTAATGTCATGCAGTTTGCGGCCAACAAGTAGCTACTGTTTGCAATCTTTTTGCTTAGTTCTAGTTGCTCCTTCTTGATAGCTTTGTAGCTATTGGAGAGGAATCGTTTCGTGAGTATTTTGGGGGAGCAAATTTTAAAGTCGACATTCACCCCCCTCTGTCGCCATTTCGGTCCTACAATTGGTATCAGAGCCGATTAGTTCTAATTCACAGATCTTAACCGGTCTCAAGAGCCATGGCGACGGACAAGTACTCGACCAAGCCGCCTGTGTTCGATGGCATCGATTACCCTTTCTGGAAGAGCCGAATGGAGACATACATCCAGGCTCAGGGGTACGCCATCTGGCGGAAGGTGAAGGTGCGGTATGTTGTTCTTGCCGATGAGAACATCAACGTGGCGAACATGCCCGATGTTGAGGCAAATGCGAAGGCAAGGAACATCATTATCCAGGGCTTGAGCAGAAGCGAATTCGATCGCATCTCTCACCTGTCGTCCGCCTACGACATCTGGGTGACCCTCGACGCATACCATGAGGGCACCACCCAGATCAAGACGGTTCGACAGGACCAGTTCAAGCGAGAATACAACAAATTCGAGATGCTCGCGGCACTCGATCTGCGTGTTTGGGAGATGAAAGTGACCACCATCAAGGACACGACAGACCTCTCGACCTTGACTCTTGATGCGCTATATTCGCACCTCAAGACTCACGAGATTGACGTTGTCTCTCGTAGGTCAAAGTCACAGTCGATGGCTTTGGTCACTGATCCCACGTTGGCTTCTGGTTCCTCTTCTTCTGATTCTCTTTGCGGATTCTCCCTTGCTGCTCTCTGTGACATAACTGATGATCAGTTAGAGCAGCTTGCGGATGAGCAGCTTGCCCTCCTTGCTCGAAGATTCTCCCATGCTTACAAAGGGAGGAGGGACAGAAAGAGAGGAGGACCCGTGATTTGCTTCGAGTGTATACCAACCCATAGATCTAACCTTACTCATGGAACTTCTTTGATAAATATAAGAATAATAAAAGAGATTATTAATAAGAGGTCAAGTTATCATATTCTACCACCGGCCATGCCCCACATCACTCGAAACACCCATTAACTCATAGTAAAACTAAATCGAGTTTATTCAGATTTATTTGGATCTTTTGAGTTCTTTGCTTTTATTTGGATTCAGTCGTTCGTAGCGTGATTAGAAATTGGAAGTCCTGAAGATTCTGTGGATCGAGCGAGACCGAGATTGATGAAGGCCAGGAATTAAAGATCATCGCATGAGACAACTTTGTGAGAGCTCAAGACCGCGGTAAACCGCGCCAGGCGAGTTAATACTTTGATCATGTTGAACCTACATTTTATGCAAATTACTTTGGTTTAAATTATCAAATTGCATGCTGTTATTTTATATGCAAATACATGGTTAATTTAAAATTCTAGTTATATGCCCATTGTTTGCCTTGAATAATATTACACCTCCTTTGGAATACTTGAATATGTGAACCTTGTCGCCCTAGAAAAATTATAATGATAACTTTTCAAAAGTAAGTCCGTAATTATACGCTATGCTTAGCACTGCATAGATACACGGGGCGTTGAAATGCCCCAAGCATCATTATCAATTTTAATCATGAGAAACTGTTTGGGAAGTCATGGTGGTAATGACTGGTATATGTTGGTATGATTACTTTATGTTCCCAAAAACCCCAACTTGCTTATATATCCGGGCGGATGGTTCGAGGGTGTGTGTGGTGCAGTGGATGCACAAAGTGGGTTAGTGGTAGACCGCCCAGATACCACTAAGGACTGAATCTTGTCATGACCTCCTATGTAAAACAGTACAACCACAAGTCTGTAAAGTACAACTTGGCTAAGTAAATTTATCGAAACCCCCAGACTCATCTCACCGGTAGAGGATGGAAGTGGATACGCAAGGACAAGGGAGGCCCTAAGGGACACCAAGTGGACGGTGAAGTTTCCCAGCTGTTCTAAGCGTTGCGGGAAGTGGAGCCCGGCTGCGTTAGTAACTGTGGGGAACATCCCGTGCATAAATGGGACCCACCGCAAGTGGGCAGTTTCCCATAAGGTGAGATGACACAAGGGACTAGATACTTTGAAAAGTCACTGTGATGGTCTGCTCAACCACATGACTAAGCAATCGTGTGGGGCAACGAGTTGATTGTCTCTTGTGGTGAAAGTGTACAAACTCTGCAGAGTCAAAACTATTCGAATAGCCATGCCCATGGTCAAGGGCGGACATGGGAACTTAACCAGATATAGTTCTGTTTTAAAAACAACCTTGTGGGTGGAAATGAAAAGTGGAGGGCAGTGGAAAGCCCTAATTTGAATTGTCCTGGGTGTCGTCCCAGTGGTAAGTTAAGCGGCTATAACGCTGAAAGATGCTATATGGTGCGGATGCCATGTAACGGTGGATGGAATCTGAATCACTATTATTATTGCATTCTCTACACATTATGTTTTTGTTCAAAACTGCTAGGTCTCAGGAAATTTCTATGTATTATATTTCTGAATAATGTTAATACATCTCACAAAGTAAAATGTCAGGAAGAATTGATAGAGTCGTAGGAAAAGTAGATGCTTGATTGTGTTAACCATATAAAATTGCTGGATTTTCAGATAATTAGGGAGTGCAAAGGTAATTGCTGGATTATAACACTGATAACTAATATAAATTCTTGGAAGATGTTGGCGATAATGGGATTAATAGGATTGGATCAAATACTAGATGGCTGAATTGAATTTCTGAGAATATTGGAGGAATAATAACAAATATTGGGTTACAATCTTGATAAAGTGTATTCTCGGTGGATGTATACTAGTGAGTCGTAGACTTGATCATTGATATTTTTGGTGGTGGTATATTAGTGAATTAGTTAGTGATAGATAAAGTAAAATGAGATTGATTATTGGAAGAATGAATTATGGTTTTGGATCAATAACAAAAAGGATTGAATACGAATGATTTCGGTGGATTTAAAAGCAATGGGTTAGTTAATCATTGGAATTTAGAAATGAAGAGTTGATGACTAGCAACTACTAGATTGTATTGTTAGGAATTTAAAATACAAAAGATATTGGTGGATCCAGAATAAAGGATGACACTCACTGTTTGGAGTCTTAGGCAGCAATGAATGAATGATCAGTGGATTAACTAAATGATGTCACTCGCTGTTTGCAGTTTTAGACAGCAAACAATATAGAAAGTGTATTTTCGGTGGATTAAGTCAATTATGGAAATCATTATGTAGTGTTTAGGTAGCAACAATAATACTACGATTAAATAATAATAATGCTACCAAAAGTGATTTTGGCAAATAAAATAACCCGAGCCTCTCCTTTGATAAGCCATGCATACTATTTATCTGCATTCTGTGTATTGGCTCGCGGAGCACGGTGGTTTGTGCTCACACTCGCTTTCATAACAAATCCAGAATCAGGAATCAGGTCACTCCGCCTCATCAACACGATTGGACATGTTGACAGAGAAGATGAAGATGGCAAGGGCTAGGTCGCGAACCTCCAGTTGGCTGCCTGTGGGCATGTCCTGAAGGTCCCACTTGCGTGCTTCGTTCTTTCGCTGCTGCAATTTAATGATTTCGGCCTAAACGGCCCATGAGTAAGTCTACTATTATATTTACGCTTCCGCATGATATGTATTTTGATATTCCGAACTGTAAACTGTGAGCACTATCTACTGATCCAAGGAATAGTGCGGTGGAATCATAGAGGAATCCGGATTGTAAAATCTAGGTCCTGACACGCGCCGCCTCCTCCACCGACTTGCACGACTTCCCGTCAACCCATTTTGCATACTCGCTGCCCCTCCGGCCGCCGGACGCACCGGCGAGCCAACCTGCCCCGACCATGGAGGTATACTAGTGAATTATTTAGTGATAGATAATGGAAAATGAGATTGATTATTGGAAGAATGAATTATGGTTTTGGATCAATAACAAAAGGATTGCATATGTACGATTTCGGTGGATTTAAAAGCAATGGTGTTAGTTAATTATTGGAATTCAGAAATGAAGAGTTGATGATTAGCAACCACAAGATTGGATTGTTAGGAATTTAAAATACAACAGATATTGGTGGATTAATATAATTAAATGATATTAGATAAATGAAGTCACTAGCTGTTTGGGGATTTAGGCAGCAATTGATTGGTGGATTGTATAATTGATTATATTCGCTGTTTGGAGATTTTGACAGTATTGAGTAAAGAAAATGCATTTTCGGTGGACTAAGTCAATTATAGCAATTGTTGTGTGGAGTTTAGGTAGCAACCATAACACTATGATTAAATAATAATAATGCTACTAAAAGCGATTTTTTGCAAATGAAATAACCCGAGCCTCACTTTTGATAAGCCATGTATACTATTTATTTGCATTCTGTGTATTGGCTCGCGGAGCACGGTGGTTTGTGCTCACACTCGCTTTCACAACAAATCCAGAATTCAGGAATCAGATCACTACACCTCAGCAACATGATTGGACATGATGGCAGAGAAGATGAAGATGTCAAGGGCTAGGTCGCGAACCTCCAGTTGGCTGCCTGTGGGCATGTCTTGAAGGTCCCACCTGTGTGCTTCGTTCTTCCGCTGCTGCAATTTATTGATTTCGGCCTAATCGGCCCATGAGTAAGTCTACTATTATATATTTACGCTTCTGCATGATATGTACTTTGATAATCAGAACTGTAATCTATGAGCACTATCTACTGATCCAGGGAATAGTGCGGTGGAATCACAGAGTAATCCGGGTTGTAAAATCTGGGTCTGACATATAGCTAATTAACTAGCCTAACTACTTACACACATAATTATCATTCACCTAATAATAAATTGTCCATATCTAAATTAAGTAGCTAACCACGTATTCATGAAGCAATATGCGTGTGTGTATATCAAGTAATGATATATTGAAATAAACTAAGAGTACTGACATATTCTTAAATTGGAGCATACTATCATCTCTTTCTAAACCTAGCAATCATCTCTCTCTATTACAAGACATATAAGTGACTAGACGCAAATATTAACCTCTAATCATCAAGAATAAATCGATCTACAAGCTAAATCTACAAGCGGTATGTTTTCACTAAACTCCCCAAAGTCGGTCACCTCCTTCAATGCAGCGCAATGAAGACAGATCTGTCGAAACCACGTTGGCTATTTAATAACGTGGTGTATCCTAGACGGTTCCAATCACAGACTAGACGGTTCCAACCACAAATCGTCTGTGATATGAAACGGTCACATATGGTTTGTATTAATAACCATATGTGAACTTCACAGATGGTTATTAATACAAACCATCGATGATGTCTGCCATTATTGCAGATGATTTGTATCAATAACTGTCTGTGAATTGTCATTGATAGTTATTGGTACAAACCGTTTGTGATATTTTGCATTATCACAAACGGTTCGTATTAATAATCGTCTATAAAAATATCATAGACAATTATTCGTATGAACCATCTGTTATAGTTGCGTATCATAGATGGTACATGGTCACGTTTATAAAACTATCTATGATAATTATAGCACAGATGGTCCTCTATGAACTATCTATGATGTAGTCGTCTAGTATAGTCTTTTGTATAATAGTGTGCTCAATAGTTGAACACCAATTGTTGGTTTGGGAAGGCTTTTCTACAAGGGAGGCCTCCCTCTCATCTACTGTTGATCAGTTTTGATCAATGATAAATGGAGGGTCTTCACAAGGAGGAATATAGCTTCCCTATTCCCTTCTCCTTATTCCTCCTGTGTTTCTATTGATGTGGCAAAGATTCAGAGCATTCTTTTTGTCCCCCTCATGTTCTTCTGATGCTCTGGATCTCCACCACGTCGACAGAAATACGAGAAAAACAGGAAGAAGGAAACAGAGAAATCGCGTTCCACAGGAGGGCCTTCTCCGTAGACTAGTTCTCCCTCGGTTTGCCTCAGATTGCAAACCTCGAGATTCCCAGCCCAACAAACGCGATGGCACAAAAGAAGAAGCTTAAACAAAACAAACCAAGAACGGGACAGCGACAGCCCAACGGTGTTGCAGCTTCATAAATTGCTCGAACCTTGGCCCACACATACACAGCGACCCGCCAACCATCTCCCTTTCCCGCGCATACATACACACTCACGCACCTCCCTCACCGCTCGCTCACTCACACGACCCCCCCCCCCCCCCCCTCTCTCCCTCTCTAGATCTCTCTAGCCACTGCAGCGTCGGCAATGGCGAGAAGCCGGCCTTCCATTGTTCTGGCCCTCGCCGTCGCTGCAACGGCGGTCACGATGCTGGCGTTGCCGGTGGCGGCGAAATCTTACAACATCACCAAGATCCTGGCGGCGCACCCGGAGTTCTCCAAGTTCAACGAGATGCTGAGCAAGACGCGGCTGGCGAACGACATCAACCGTCGGCAGACGATCACCGTGCTGGCGGTGGACAACTCCGCGATGGCGGCGCTCGACCACTACACGCTGCCGACGATCCGGCACATCCTGTCGCTGCACATCCTCGTCGACTATTACGGCTCCAAGAAGCTCCACCAGCTCTCGCGCGGCGCCACCGCCTCGTCATCCATGTTCCAGGTATGCACACATACACTTGTGGTTGCATAATAATATATCTACGTATGGGCTATTTATTGCACATGCTAATTATTTATAATACTTATTTTGTTAATACTTACATGAATGGTTATTAAGATCTAGCTAGGATGACCTGGCTATTTGGGGGGGGGGGGGGGGGGGACTACAGATTGATTAAGATCAACTGGAATTGTTACAAAGATCTCGTGTTCTAATTCTCACAGGACACTGGTCATGGGATGCAATCCCCAACAATCACATAGTTAGCATATGGTTGGTCGAATCGAACTCTTAGCAGTAAATCAAGATGGCACACTTGTTGGACTATCCACTGGATGGCATAATTTTGGTGATTACGATGGCTCATTATGCATTTGGTAGAGGGCATATGCCACTCTAGCTCCTTGATTAGAAAATGATTAGCCATGTTATCACAATTTCAACACAAGTTGTTGATTCTTTGGTCACAAAAATTCCACGATGCATGAATGATGATGGGCTCTATTATATATGTTCATAATCATCTAGGTGCTTTTATAATCTTTTAATTATTTCGAAGTGACTTATTCATTCTCTTAATTTTACGTTAATATTTAGCTATATGGAACTAACGAGTTGATTGGGCTGTTGCTTCTGTTTTATTTGTTGATCATACGTTTAAGCTACACTCTGGCCTCAACTTTTTTCATTCATGTCGCCCACTTCCAATTAATGCACGCCCACTTCCAAGTAATGCATGCATTAATCAGATGTACTGTTTCGTAGGGGAATAGTTCGTATTGCTTTTTTAGGTACGGGTAGATTGTTAGATCATGATCCCAAGTTTTCACTACTACAAAAAGTCATATATGAAACGTCTCATTACAGACGGTTCATCAAAACTGTCAGTGTTAAATGCAATCACAAACAGTTTAGGTGTAGAGACCGTCTATATTGCTACTAACACTAAAAACCATCTGTGTTGCTACCAGCGCTAAAAACCATCTATGAAGAGATAATATCACAGACGGTTTTTTATTTAAACCATCTGTGATACTTCATAGAAGGTTTGTATTAAAAACCGTGTGTGATATGTTTCCCACCTCGCATCCCCTAAAATTTCATAATCTCCCACCTGAGTCCGAGTAGGATTCTGTTCCGAGACACCTTTAGTAAAACAAGTATAACTTTTGCATACGGTGTCCATTTCCAACGTTCTTATCCTCGTTGGAAAGTTAACGACGAGCCCAATCAAAAACAAATACCTCCTTGTGCTAGTTGCCCTCTAAGATCCTCAAAATTGGCCATCTTTAGCCTCAAATTTGTGTCGCAAGTTTTTGGTTTCTGTTTTTACCAAAAATTTTAATCTTTCCTTCGGAATTTGGGGTTCTCCTCAACTGCAAAGTTGTAAATCTTGTCGAAATCTTTCAAACGAATATATATAAGCTATATAGAACTTTGCTCTCACCTCTTTTGAGGCTAGCTATTTACATTGCATCGATATATATTTTCTTTAATTTGATAATTATGTATTATAGACGGTTTGTGGTTCAAACTATATGTGATAGTTATGTTTCACAGACGGTTTGTGGTTCAAACTATCTGTGATAATTATGTCACTGACCACTGGGCCCATCGATCCTCCCCAACCCAATCTCAGCCAATAGAAACCCACCAACCCCACTCCATAGATCGTAGCTCCACATCTCTGTCCCCACACCAAAAAATTTTCAACTCCTGCCTCTCCCTCCCCTATAAATATTCACCCGATCCCATCCCCTACCTACTGCATGCGCTCGAAATCTCTCCATCCTCCTCACCATCCTCCTCCTCAACCATGACCCCGATGGCCTTTAAGAATTATACGGCACACAAGTCTTTAGACGGTAAGGTACCATAGAAGCAGCTGGCTACTAAGACAGCGCTCAAGTCGTGCCTGCGACATTGGGCGTCAAGAACATCCAGCTCATGTGCTGCTAGGATCTCTGTTTCTTCCATGCTCTTGTCATGTTTAAGAATTGGATTCGTAGGATTAGGAGATGTGTTCTTGCCATTTTTAAGAGTTAGGTTCATAGGATTAGGAGATATGTTCTTACCATGTTCTTACTATGTTAGATGGGTAACCTACTCGTTATCTTATAATTATGTAGTGGTGAATTACAATCTTCATGGAAATAGAATGTGCTGCTATGTTTGCTGCTATATTTGCTTATTTTTAAAGGGCATAGCTAACATTTCCTGAGGCTAGCCGGGAAACAGAAAAAAAAATTAGGTATAGAATGAACTATCGCAGAAGGTTTTGTGGTATAAACCGTCTGTGAAGGATTATCACAAACGGTTCGAACCAATAATCGTCTGTGCTACTCGCACACCACAGACGGTTTTAACTACCAACTATCTGTGATGGACGAGTATCACAGACGGTAGATAGTTAGAACCGTCTGTAATGTGCAAGTATCAGAGACGGTTTTTCGTTAGAGCCGTCTGTGATAGTATCCTTTACATACGGTTTTTAATACAAACCGTCTGTGTTATGGCTTATCGCAGACAGTTCGAAAACCGTCTGTGATGACCTGATATTACTGACACATAAATTCAGACAGCTCATGAAACCGTCTGTGATGATATTTTTGAACCATTTATGATGATATATTCTGTAGTAGTGTTTATACCTGAATTACTTGGCAAGATTGATTATTCTATTTCAGCAGGAGTGCACATGTATGAGATATATGAGCTCCTTTATTTAGAAAGTACAAAAAGATTAAATCTTACATTAAAGTTATGGTCAAACGGAGGAGTTTCACAGAAACCGGTACAAGTCCTACAAATTTCTACGAAAATTCTCTACTCCAAACGGGACATAAACTTGGTGGGTCTAATTTGTAGGGAAGGAACTGCACGGAAAATCACAAGCACATGATATTTTTCATATATCTTTATTTTGATTACCTAATTTTGATCCAGTTATCGGTGAAGGTGAGCCGCACATTGTGCCGTTGCTTCTCTATGGCAGATCAATTTAGATCATAACATTCCAAAAATATCACTAACTTGGGAATAGACTCCTATTTTTCACACGCAATTTGTGAAATTCCATTATGATAAAAGCCATTACATGATTGATTTGGAATCTGTCTTGTAGTAAGAAAATCCATGTCACGTTAGTTGCCAAGTCACTAAAGCAGAGCGCCTAGTTGGCCCGGAAGGCCCAGTCAAAACACGTGGTACTGGTTCACCGACAGAGATGGTTGGTAGGCTTGGAATTTCATGCTTCCAATTGCTGTCAACTTTAGCAAACACAATTAGCAAAGTCTATACCTAAATGCATGATTGATCTCTTAGCCCAGACAGTCCAAAAAAAACACCAACAACCGAGGAATCATGCACAAACAGCCTCCTCATCCTGCCATCCTGTACACATCTCATACTTGTCTCGACATGAACACACAATTTACATATTGTGTGCGTTAAGGAAAAATGTGAAGCATAGCATACAAACATGTCATCTCAATTATTCACTACTTGTCCTTGATCAGATTCAATTGCTAGATTTAATGTAAGGAGAAATGAGGAGCATAACTTACAAACTGTTAAGTCATGATGAGGTTCAATGATAATCTGAATTTTAGTATCAATTTTACAACGGGTTTTATTAAATATCATCCAGATATTTTCTTCCTAACTATCATCCAAATTTAAGACTGTTAGATTAGAGATCCAATGGCCATGAATTCTCCTCCCTTCCCCTTGAGTTATACATCTTCCACCTTGAAAAAATCTCCCTCCTTAAAAAACAAGAGGCTCCTTAATCTCTAATCCAAAGATCATAAATTTAGATGATAGTTAGGAAGAAAAAATCCACCTTAGATACAAAGGTCACAAATTTTACAAGAATGGTACATTGCACCTTAGGCAGCCCACCAGTTATTTACTGATCATGTTATTTTTACTGACGCGCGCGATGCATGCTGCCCTCCACTGCTACCTCAGGAAACCGGGTCGGCGTCGGACACTTCGGGCTACGTGAACATCACGTCCCACAAGGGCGGCAAGATCGACTTCTTCTCGGAGGACTCCGACGAGACCGCGAAGCCGTCCCGTTACATCAAGTCCATCAAGGAGATCCCCTACGACATCTCCGTGCTCCAGGTGAGCTCCGTGCTGTCCTCCTCCGAGGCCGAGGCGCCCGTCCCGCCGCCGGCGCCCGTCAACCTCACCGAGCTCCTCTCCAAGAAGTACTGCAAGTCCTTCGCCGGCCTCCTCGCCGGCAACGCCGACGTGTTCCGGAACGTCAACGAGACCAAGGACAACGGCCTCACGCTCTTCTGCCCCGTCGACGCCGCCGTCGCCGCCTTCATGCCCAAGTACAAGAACCTCACGGCCAAGGCCAAGTCGGCGATCTTGCTCTACCACGCCGTGCCGGACTACTTCTCGCTGCAGCTGCTCAAGTCCAACAACGGCATGGTCACCACGCTCGCCACCGCCAGCGAGGCCAAGAAGGACTACAGCTACGACGTGAAGAACAAGGGAGATACGGTCACGCTCGACACTAGAGTCGTCACGTCCACCCTCACCTCCACCGTCGGCGACAGCGAACCGCTCGCCGTCTACGCCGTGTCCAAGTTCCTGCAGCCCAAGGAGCTGTTCAAGGTCGTCGAGGCGCCCGCGCCGGCGCCGGAGCCATCCAGGAAGAAAGGCAAGAAGGCGTCCGACGACAGCGACGACTCGTCCGACGATTCGGGCGATGCCACGGCCGACAAGGGTGACGCCGCGCCGGCGGTGCTCGTCCGGTGGGCGACAGCCGCCGCGACGGTGGTAGTAGCATTTGCGTTAATGGGCTAAAGAGTCAAGGTGAACATGTCTTCTGTTCAAATTTGATCTTTTTTTGGGGTAAATCTCTGTCACTTCTTATGCTTAATGGTGGAAGAAAAGAAAATAAGAAGGGGGCTGCTATCCTTCCGACAGGGAACAAAATCGAGAAACTTAGAGGTGTGATTTGTAGTTCCTTATTTGAGTTTTGTTCATTGGTTTGATGTAATTATTTTGTAATTAATATACTTGTCAAAAAAGTTCGGGAAGAAGTCAAGAACCATTTCATGTAGGGGTTGTCTATTCCTCACGTGGCTGAAATTTCAGTCACTTTTCTTAACCTATATGGATGAAAGATCCCATCACTCCCCTCATTTTCTGCATATAACCCACCTCTCACCTCTACGTTAAAAGAATGAAACAAAGAACTATTCTAAATGAGACTAAAAATAAATTTAAGTGTGGTAACCCCGGCAAAATACAAAAATGAAAACATTCTAACCTAGACAACAATAAAATAAACCTAGTTGAACCGTAATACGAAAACAAAATTACAGTAAACTTGTACTAAAATTGCACATTTCTATGCACTACAATTTTAGGCTTGCTAATGTGCAATTTTTGTGTGACCGAGAGATGAGAAAATTTCAGGCGACCGAGAATCAGCAAAACTGTTTCATATATGGTACTCCCTCTTTTTTATTTGATATTTAGGTTGTGAAAAATGGTTTTTTTATTGATGTTATTGGCACTACTACAAAATGCCTAATACTAGATGCCACATCACAAACGGTTACCCAAAACTGTTAGTATTAAATATAATTACGGACGGTTTTAGTTTAGAGATCGTCTGTGTTGCCGGCAGCGCTAAAAACCATCTGTGAAAGTGTCACAGATGATTATTAATAAGAACTGTCTGTGATATTAAATATCACAGATGGTTCTTACTTTGAACCGTCCGTGATAATTCACAGACAGTTCGTATTAAAAACTGTCTGTGATAATTCCACTATATTAATTGTGCACAGACCCATCGACCTCTGTCTTAATTTTTAGATCTACACTGCTGCTTTAAGTTGGAGGCGGGGCTTTGAGGCTATTCGGTGAAAGGAGACTATTTGGCAAGAGTAATTGTAGTTCCACTAAGTTATTTGCTACCTATGGTTAGTAATTTATTCCTAATTGCGTTATAATTTAGATCTAACTTTTGGTAAAAGGAGAATTGAAGATGGTTTAGATCTAACTAGCTTGATGTAGAGAGAAGATTATTTACATCTAGCATGGTTTAGAGTTTAGTGTTCAGTCAATTCATAGTATATTTCTATTTAATTCAATGTAATTAATTATTCTAGCTACATATAGCTACTTAATTTAGATCATACATACATAGTGTACTAATTAATTAATTCAATATGTAATACTAAATTGTTATATGCGTAATGTAGGATCGAAGCTGGATGTACGCTGGGAACTGTGTGAGTGAATTGTATATTAATGGTGTTTATGTTTTTACAAGAGTGCCAAGAAGGATATGTTGAATAAGGGGTAGAATTATGTACTGTCCATACATTGATTGAAGCGCACTTGATTCGAAGGGGTTTCAAAAAGAGGTACGCACATTGGACCAGTCATGGTGAAGAGCAGATTACACAGGAAGGTAATAACAACGATATTGCTGACGAAGTCAATGATATGCCATCGGATGATGTCAATTGTGGTTCCAATTCGGATAGACTACATGATGACAGTCTAAATCAGATGCTTTGTGATGCAGAAGGGAACTATGATGAGAGATAGTATGTTAAATTCCGGATCTTGATGGAGGATTCAGACAAACTTTTGTTCATGTGCCACAAGTCAAAGTAGACAAGGTTGTCAGTAGTGCTTGAACAGCTAAAATTGACAGCAAGCAACGGTCGGTTTGATAATAGTTTCATAGCACTGTTAGGTCTTTTAGCGGACAAGCTTCTGAAAGGAAACGAGTTTCCCAAAACTACCTACAAAACCAAGAATATTCTTTGTCCGTTGGGAATGGAAGTAGAAAGAATATATGCATGTTCGAATAACTGTATCCTCTAGCGTAAAGAGTATACAAACATGCATGTATGTCCAGTGTGCAACGCATCCTAATACAGGCGTAAGAATCAATCAGATGACAGCGAGGGAATAGAGGTAAAGAAAGGACCTCCTGCTAAGGCGGCATGGTATTTTCCTGTAATTCCCCGTTTAAAGCGGTTTTTTGCGAACCCAAAAGAGGCAAAACTGCTACATTGGCACTTGAAGGAGCGTAAAAAGGATGGAATGCTAAGACACCTTACTTATTCCGCCCATGGAGAACATCGACAGGAGGTTTGCAAACTTTGGTGCAAAACCGATGAATATAAGGATTGGATTGAGTACAGATGGATTGAATTCTTTTGGTAACATGAGCAGCCGACATAGCACTTGGCCCATGACTCTCTGCATCTACAACCTTCCTCCTTGATTGTGTATGAAGCGAAATTATATTTTGCTATTAATACTTATTCAAGGGCCGAAGCAACCTAGCAATAATATTGATATGTACCTAGAACCGTTGGTGAAAGATCTAAAAACACTATGGATTGAAGGGGTACAAGTATGGGATACATATAAATGAGAGAATTTCACTTTATGCTCCTTGTTGTTCTACACCATAAATGATTATCCTTCTCTTGCAAACCTGTCGACCCAGAGTACAAAAGAGGCCAAAGCCTATACTCACTGCTTAGATGATACCAAGAGTATGTGGCTAAAGCACTCATGCAAAATCGTATACATGTGTCATCATAAATTCCTTTGATGGGCTCACCCATACCGCAGGATGAAGAAACAATTCGATAGAGAGAAGGAGTACAGTTCAACTCCAAGGCATTTAAGCCAAAAAGAGGTCTATGATATGATTAAGAATTTAGATGTTGTGTACGGAAAAGGGATGTAAATTGATGACTCGCAAGAAGAACGTGTGAAGAAGAGATCAATATTTTGGGACTTCCCTTATTGGGAGTACCTAGAAGTTCGCCACTGCATCGACGTCATTCATATAGAGAAGAATGTATGTGACAGCTTGATTGATCTCTTACTGAACATTCATGACAAAACAAAGGATGGTGTCAATGCACGATTTGACTTGGTTGATATGGATATTAGGCTTGAGTTAGCACTAACAAAGACTGATAAAGGATGAACTTACCTTCCCCCTGCTTGTTATACTCTGTCTAAGGCCGAGAGAACTGAACTGTGCCAGTGCTTGCATGGTGTAAAAATTCTGTCTGGTTACTTCGCCAGCCTGAAGAAACTTGTTTCGATGGAAAATTTGAAGTTAATGGAATGAAGTATCATAATTATCATGTGCTGATGACACAGATAATCCCTACTATAATTAGAAGTATTTTGTCGATCAAAATCCGAGTGACAATCATGAGGCTGTGTTATTTCTTTAATACAATTATTCAGAAGGTCATCGATCCTGAAAGACTAGATGATCCTAAAATATCAGCTGGAGGGCAATATCGTCGAAGGTTATGCAACTGAAGAGATCATTGAGCTTTGTGTCGATTACATGGCTCAAGTCGAACCGATAGGTGTGCCTTGATCTCGTCATGAGGGGAGGCTCAAGGGTATCGGGACCATCAGAAGGAAAGCAATCACTCTAGATATAGATGCATATGCTCAAACCCATTTCACAGTCTTTCAACACATGACTGAAGTGTCCCTGTATATGGACCAGCTCAAGGATGTGCTTCAGTAATAGAATCTGAAGGAGCCAGATGTTTGGATTATGAGACAACACAATAGTCGGTTTAACCAATGGTTAAAGGAGAGACTCGCTAGGAGTTCATCAGTGATATGCTAACATGGTTGGCAAAAGGGCCAACATTTATAGTTGTGACATGACAAGGATATGATATAAATGGGTACACAATCTATACGCAGGCTCATGATGTAAAAAGCACTAACCAGAACAGCGGTGTCCACATAGATGCATTCAATACCAATAGGTTGAGGAACTCCTACTATGGGTTCATAGAGGAGATTTAGGAGCTCAACTACATACTTTGCAAGATCCCCTTGTTTCGATGCCATTGGGTCCATCTCCCACAAGTGAAGGTCGACAAGTATGGTGTTACTACCATTGACTTCAAACTTGTTAGATACAAAGATGAACATTCATACTCATTAACCAAGTTGTTCAAGTTTTTCTATATAACTGACTAGGTAAATAAGAAGCGCCACGTAGTTCTTAATGGAAAAAGGAGGATTTTCGGAGTTGATAATGTAGTGGACGAGGAAGAATACAATCAATTTGAGGAGTTACCTTCTTTCGAAAATGACATAAGGGTCGAGGAAGAATAACATAACGAAACTAGCTACATACACATCGATCATCATGAAGGGCTAATTTTTATAGGAAATAAGCAAGTGGAATGATTAATGAAATGTTTATGTGTCGTATGTTATGTATTTGCATTTATATATGTGTATGAAAATGTGTGATGTACATGTGAATTTGCATTTATGTACATAAGAATGTGTGATATATATATATATATATATATATATATATATATATATATATATATATATATATATATATATATATATATATATGAATTTGTATCTATGTATATGTGAATTTGGATTTATGTATATGAGAATGTGTGATGATCATCACAGACGGTTTTTATTTAGAACTGTCTGTGATTAAAAATACCATAGACGGTTCTTAAATGGAACTATCTGTGATTATTCCCCTATATATTGCGCTCTAAGGTTTGTCTCCACTATACTAACGCTACACCCCAGTCTTTCTTGAGCCCATCGCTGCTTCCCCCGTCCCTAGTAGCCCTCCTCCCTCGAGCCCAACACCGCCTCCCTCGAGCCCGGCTGCCCTCCTCCCCCACGCCCGGCGCTCTCCTCCTCCCCCGAGCATGCCACATTCCCCGAGCACTCTGCCTCCCCCGAGCACTCCTCCTTTGAGCTCGCCGCCTCCCCCGAGCCACACAGTGAGCTTTACTTTATGTTCTTCATTTCTCTGTGAGATCTGATTATGCATTAGTTAGCCGTGCTAGTCTCTGTTCATTATCTCTGAAATTTTATTGTCGGTTGGCACTGGGAGACCTATTGCATAATAGATTATGGGCTTTTGATTGCTCAATGGGGAAATTTGTCAAGATTGAAATCTCAGTGACAATCTAGGATTATTACACTAGTTTGAATTCACATTTACTAGTTGTATACTTTTGTGCAGTGTAGTCGGTAGCTTTGCCAATAGCAGTTCGTAGTCTTCTGCTCAATATTGCTTACTGCTGTCCTTTGGCTTATCTAAATATATGTTGGTTCTATAGTAGCTCATATCTGTTACTTGTTTCTAATTTCTACCGATATCTATTGATTCTGCATGCTCTTGACATTGATACTACATTGAGGTAATATTCAATTAGACAATCTAGCAAAATTTTGGAGGAATTATCACTGTGATCATTGAAATATTGATAAGTGTGGAAGAAGGCCAAGTTTAAAACTTGTGCAACTCCTCACCTGAGAGCAAAAACACACTTTATTAATCTGTGCATTATGCAGATTTTCAATGCCTACTTTTATGTACTATTCAACATATTGCCTTATATATTTATATTAATATAGCATCAAAATAGAGTTCATATAGGTGAAATTTCAATTAAATTGCTTAAGCTCTAGCATTGGGAGATATTGCAAAGTGATATGTGGGTTCAGATTGATAGCTCGATGATGAGAATGGTCGATCATATACTACAATTGAATTGTTCAAACATGAGATTTAATGTATTGCTTTTTGTTTTTTTGACATTCAATCTTATAGTCATTATTTTCTTTGTTAGCCAATTAGGCTTATTGCTGAACTTGTTTCCATGATTCTTTATACTATAAATTAATCAAGTTTGTTGGCTAAACTAGAGTATTGGCTGGTGATCACATATGCACTAATTTCCTATTGGCCAAAAGTCTGAGCTTTATGCTGAATTTAATAGCCCATGTGTTCTATATATGTTTTGAGCATAATATATTGTTTAAATGACATGGATGATTTACATACCTATATGTCGATTTGGTCATCCAATTTCATCAAGAATTAGCTTAAGAATTACTCACTTCTATTATCTTTTGAAGATGTCATCCGCTCATTCTTCGACATCGTCGCCGGATGCGTGTGACGCACCGTCCTCTAGAAAATCCCGAAAAGGAAGAGGACTTTCGAAAAGGCCCGGGGCTAATTTACCATCATAAATGTAGATGTGTCTGGGACCCCTCTCAGTCCTCGTAGAGCAGTGTCCACATTCTGGAGGATAGTTGGAATAGTTGCATGGGAATAGATTGAGATCACATTCAATTTATGGAAGACTGTGATCGAAGATCAGAAAAATGAGCTGGTGAAAAAAGTTATTCATTCGTTCAAGATCCCGGAAGAAGACAAGGGCTCCATGAAATGACATGCGCTGCTAGCAGTGTGCAAAGCATAGAAGAACTTCAAGAGCCTACTTGTCAAGCAATACGTGGAGAACGATCTGACGCTCTTCCACAAGTATCCATTCCTGAAACCACAATGGCAATAGTTTGTGGTGATGAAGATGACAGATAATTTTAGGAGTGAAAGTGTAGCACACAAGGCCCTCCAAGAAAAAAACACACACCCCCACAGGCTCGACATCGCTGGGTATGCGGAGTAAAATCCTGTAATGGAAGAAAGAGGACAAATAGGCAATCCTACGGGAGACCTCCCCACCATTTGCCAGGATCCCTGATAAGCGCACCTAAAACTAGATAAGCGTGAGGTCATCTACCGTGTCGGGGGCCATCTCCTTTCGAAACCTTGCAGACGAGGAAATGTCCCACCGCCTAGAAGCGCTAAGTGTAGAATCTTCCCAATGCTCATTCTAGGCAGTTAGGGAGATAAATTTACTCTTTGCGGCCCTGGAAAACAAGGAGTACCTGGGTTGCACGAGAGGTTTTGGTCTTTACGTTCCTTCGAAATATGGTTTCATAGAAGATTTCGAAGCGCACCAGAGTAGGAAGAGAGTCAAAGCCAAACGCGAGGCATAGATGTGAGAGGACATTATTGCACAAATCAAAGATGATATGCAAAGGTTAGTTAGAGATAAGATGCAAAGGTATAGGAAGAATCAGCAGGAAGCCCTCACCTCACCTGTGCTAGGTAGTCCCCCAACCGTTAAAGTAGTTGCACGTCTAACCCTACCTTGGAAAGCGATCACCGATTTTCTATCGATGACATCCTGGTAATTATTATTATATCTAAAATGCTCGATCCATTGATAAGCCTTTTGGAGTAGCTAATTTTGTATCATTATGTAGGTGTCTATGAAGTACAAGCTCTAAGTGAGATATGCCTCCATTGCCTTGTGCGCTGCTTGGGGCTAGGTGTATTGATCCGGGCCCAGGGTCTTGGTGCACGGTGTATCTCTAGTGCTAGGTTTCACAAAAGTGAATGTGGATGGTGTTCATACCAATTTCAAGATTGTCCTACTGCGGATGCCCCCTAATGACGATGTCATGACTCTAGAGCAAGCCATTGGAACATTCATCCAGTGGCCCAAGAGAAACATCTGCCTAGAGGCTCCTGCCTAGTCCACTTGAGCTATCTGCATTGGTGCCAAGTCCACAAGAGCCATCTACATTGATGCCAAGTCTACAAGAGCCATCTACATCGATGCCAAGTCCACTTGAGCTATCTGCGCTGGTGCCAAGTCCACAAGAGCTATCTGCACCGGTGCTAAGTCAAGTCCACAAGAGCCATCTGCACCAGTACCATGTCCACAGGGGCTATCCGCACTGGAGCTACCTGTACAGATGCAGCAAAGTCATGGTGTATCTATATCTGATGCCCAATCAACTACCGTGAAGTCAACATACAATCGAGGTGGCAAGGGCAAACCGAAGAAGATCGATAATGAGATCCCCTACTTGTCGTTGGCCCGAAAATTCATGCTAGGCAAGTCGTTGGTCATCCCAAAAAAAACGCCTCCTAACCATAGGACTGGTTTGCCAGAAATTGCATACATATTACATGGAACAGGCCAACAAACTGGAGGAACAATGGTGCTCGAGTGTCATCGTCAAGTTTAGGCCACATCATCTGCAGCATAATATTCATGATTGTGTCTTCATGGTGACCTTCGAGGATTTATTTTTTCTCTTCACACTCGATGCCCTTGATGCCTCACTCATTCAATGCTGGACACTGCAAGTGTATACAATCACAATCTACGTTTATGTAATACCAATAAATAACACATATAGCTCATTGCTATTATGTATATATACACACACACACACATGGTGACTGAAGCCATATTAAAGAAATCACCGGTTGGTTTCTTTGACCCATGATTAGTCTCCATGGATACCATCAAAGAGAATGCATCATTTGTTCAGAATTACATGACAACGGCATTGGTGACTCACCGCAACAAGGAATTCATATTTATATCCTACAACTAAGAGTAAGTACTGCACTAGGGGTTGTATTTGTTGATTTGTATTTTATAAGCAACACGAACTTAGGTTTAATGACCATGATGATATACCTGCGTAGATTCAATTGGATTCTAGTTGTAATTATACCAAAATGGAACAAGGTAATATATTTTGATTCCCTAAGGAGGAAAAGAACTGACTACACAGTTGTCCAATGATTAATCGACAGGTAAACACATCTCCTCCATAGATAACTCCATTGTTGTCTTTCCTTCCTTCCCAATGACTAAAACTAACTTTTTGAAATCACATAGCCCGTTCGCCACATACATTGTAGTGGTACAAAAATCCAAGGGAGGGATCGACGCCCTACGACACGATCTAGATTTTCTAGTATTCGCTATTACACATTAATCATATATAACACTTCGTAGTAATGCCTCTCAAACTAAAAAATTCTATTTTTGCAGTGCCACTAGCAGCCGTTGGGCAACACCTGTGAATTCTATGTTTGCCACAACATGCAACTACTCGTCTATTCCGGGAAGAACTATAATACTCAGGTTGTCAATCTTGCGATAATTATTTTATACTTATCAATTTATATATGTATGTATGACATTGATCTTCCTACCGATAGGTTGCATCCATCCCTACAACTCCATTGAAATAGGCTAACCTCAAACATATTCGAGAACAGTGTGCGTACTTCTTGATATCTAGAATCATAAAAGAATATGGAGAGTTCCATAATGTAGAATGAATTTTACTGGGATAAGATTGAGCTTAATTATTCATGTGTGTATTTGTTCAAAGCTGGATAATTCATTTCAGTTAATTGATTTGTGAAATGGATGTTCTTGTTTCTAAAATGAATGAATGTGAATTGGATGTATATATACTGTGTTGATCTGCTTGTTTCAGAGGGCATGGTAGCCAACAAAAAGAAATAGGTTTAGGGGTAGAAAGTAATATCACAGACGGTTATTAACTTATAACCGTCTGTGATAATTGATAATCACATATGGTTTTTAGTACAAACTGTCTATGATATATGATATATCACAGATGGTTTCAACTACAAACTGTCTGTGATGGTTTAATATCACAGACGGTAGTTTAATATCACAGACGGTTTGTAGTTAAAATTGTCTGTGATATATTATATATCACAGATGGTTTGTACTGAAAATTATTTGTGATTGTCAACTATCATAGACAGTTTTTAGTAGAAACTGACTGTGATAGTATACATCACAGATGGTTCGAAAGCTGTCTATGATGACCTCATGTTATTATTGACCCATAAACTCAGACGGCTCACAAAACCGTCTGTGATGATATTTTTTTAATTATCTGTGATGACCTTTTCTGCAGTAGTGTGGATTTTTAGAAGTAACTACATTTTAAATTGCCCCTACCTTATCTCTTTTTCCATTGGTAACTCAGGATTAGAGATTGGTAGTTTCAAATAAATTACCGCAAGCGCACGAGTCGGCTATAGTTTTTCACCTTGGAGTATTCCAAGGTATTGAATGCATAGTAAATCTAGGTATTCTCAACTAAGCTAACTAATGTTACTAACTAAAAGATTGATGAGTAAAAATAATCTATTACTAGGAAAGAATTACGGGAAATTCTAGGAAATTATTAGAGATCAAAGCGTCCTCCCCTGGCAAGAATTACTTGCACGCTATCGAAAGATCAATCTATGACTTAAAAAGAACTAGAACTTTAGCTAGCTCTCACCCTACACAGTCAATCAGCCTTCACACCGCGTTCTCCCTGTCACATAGGGCGATCGACCACTAACAAGCAAGCATCTTTTCGACATGGTTCGGCTTACTAGATGTAAACACCGCGTTCAAATGTAGAGCTAAGAAAATGGTAATTGTTATGTACCAACTAACAACTGAGAATTAGCACACTTATCAAATAGACTACTAGCCAAGCAAATCATAAACATAGATCAAAACAACATTTACATAGGAAGGTCATCCAACTATGGGGAAGACAGAGTTTTTACATAATATTGTCATCCAACCAAGGGTAAGAAAGAGTTTTTACCCCCCATACAGAGGCAAGACATCGTCATAGAGGCTAGGGAAGAAGATGCAGGAGCTAGGGGTGGCACCTTGGGTAGCGTTGCCCTTGGTGCTTCTCGAAAACTTCCTCTTGGCTTCTGTTTCCTTCTTGGTCGCCTTGCCCTCAAAACCCTAAACACTGTGATGCCCTTAGGTGTTCCATGTCATCCATGATGTCGCATGCCATGTTAGGAAATCTGCCACATGTCATACCCACATCATGGTGATGATGTGGAGTTGCATATGCCATGTGATGATTCATGAAAGCCCTTTTTGTTTGCAGTGGGTGGGGGGTGGACTGAAAGAACATAAATCGATTACTTTTGTAGTAAACAAGGGGACACTGATGAAATTTAACCAGGGTCTTTGAACAAAGAGATTTAGTGATAATTTTATAAAAGCATAGCCATTCTGTACAATTTCTACAAGATCATCTATTTCAAATGAGCATAACTTATACACATAATGAAAGACCACAATAAGATGTATGCAAAGGAGCCTGTGTCCAGGCCGATAACTTCCCATGGAAAAAAATAAAAAGCAAAAGGATGTAAATTTGTGAGGCTTTGTTCACAACTCCGAGATTTTTCCAAAATCCCGTAGGAATTGAATTGCTTCAAGTAAAGTTCCTATGTTCCAAATGGGCTTGAACCTTTAATCAATTTAATATTTTCTTGTTCTCACTCCATTTTTTATTTGATTTTTTATATTTGGGCACACTTATTAAGAAGAAAACAAAACACAAGATGACTGTTGGCGCTCATTATATGCTATTCCCTCTTATTCCAAATATAAGTCATTTTAGACATTGACATAGTCTATATGGTAACACTTTGACCATCAATTTCTATGAAAATATGCTATTTCAAATAAAAAATTATACGTTATGGAAGTATATATTTCCTGATGGATCTAGTAATACCAAATTCATGCTGTCAATCTTATTAATTATTTATATATGAATGGTAAAGCCTAACTTATTTTTACTTGCACAGATTCTAAAATGACTTACATTTGGAACCGAAGGTAGTATTATTTTAGGAAAAATTTCCTATATGCCACTGGGAGTTAATCCTATTCCTGATTTGCCACTGAAAAAAGTTTGCTTCCCAACATGCCATTGAGTTTCTTATCTTTACCCTTACATGCCATTTCCCTTAGCTAGGCTTGCCGTTAGACCCCAAAAACATTTAGATATTTCACAAAATGTTCATCTTGCCCTCACATGACTATGGCCCAAGTGTCAGTGTTTTCTTTCTTACCCACTCTCTTCCTTCCCCTTACTCGTCCCTCTCCCTACTCATCTTACATAACCCGGACCCATGGCAGAGAGTGCGACAGCACCTCAGTACTGAGGAAAAGAGAGGGGAAGGAGGAGAGTGGCAACTCAGCTCGGTACATGTGGTGGCCTGAGAAAATGGGGCTAGCGGCAGCGGTGCTCAGAGGGCGACCTAAGAGACAGCGACGAGTCCAACTAGTGATGGCTGAAATTGCATGCGAGTCCTCGGTTTTTACGGGAAGGCCCCTGCCACAGCAGCGATTTCACGAGAAGGCCCTCTGCTTTCTCAAAATTACATATGGGTCCTCAATTTTTCTAGAGAGACCCTCCTTTTATGGGATAAAGCCCCACACTTTTCTTGGAATTACGTATAGGTCCTCTATTTTTCAAAAAGTCCTTCGCTTTCTTAGGAAATACGTACAGGCCCTTAATTTTTTAGAGAAACCCCTACGAATCATTAAATCTTGTGCTTCGGTCCACATGATAGCCAGCGTGGCGTGGCGCCATGCTTCCGCAGCTAGTTTGGTGGAAGGTTGGAGCAGCCTCTAAGCTTGGAGGCAAATCCAAGAACTTTTGCTTACCACCCCTGTTTTGCAATGTTTAGAGCCTCAAAAGATTAAGTTAAATTGACACAAATATAGTATTGTACTCTTTCATCTTGTACCGACGCTGACAGACGGTGGGCTCCAGCTTTACTAAGCTCCCTTGTGGATTCGCCCATGTTGATGTACCATCCCACATCATTGAGTCTATCCATCTGCTAAGGGATTTCCCAATATAATTCTTTCACTAGAAAAATATATAATCCAAATTTAAAGTAAACATGACAAAAAGATCATCTAATAGCTCCGCCTATGTAGTTTTCTACGTTGCATGTCCCAAGCCAGGAAAAAGGAGGAGGGTTGTGTTAGGTTTGGCAAGCTAACGTAAAAATCATACCATCTTTTCATAGAATAAAACCCAAATTAAAAGTTTCATTGGGGCATAACCCTCTTAGCGACGCGCCATATCGGAACCCGGGTATGGTGGTAAATGAGCAAGGGCGGGACGTCACTCTCTTAGTGACACGCTATGTCGGCACCCGGATGTAGTGGAAAATGGGCAAGGGCCTTCGCACTTTACTCAACGTGCGAGGGGTAGCGTAAGGAAGCTAGTCGAGTAGAGTAGGATTCGTATGGGTAGTTGGAATGTAGGGTCCTTAACAGGTAAGTTAAGATAGATAGTTGATACAGCGATTAGAAAACGTATAGATATCTTATGCGTTCAAGAGACTAAATGGGTGGGTCAGAAGGCAAAGGAGGTGGAGCATCTGGCTTCAAGCTGTGGTATATTGGAATAGAATGAAACAAGAATAGAGTAGGCATCTTAATCGATAAGCGCCTCAAAAGTGGAGTTGTCGACGTGAGGAGGTAGGGGGATAGGATTATCCTAGTCAAGCTAATCTTTGGTGACTTGGTTTTGAATGTTGTTAGTGCATATGCTCCACAAGTAGGGTTGGATGAGACCGCTAAGAGGTAATTTTGGGAAGACCTAGATGACATGGTTAGAAGTGTGCTTATCAATGAAAAGATTTTCTTAGGAAGCGATTTCAATGGTCATGTCGGTACAACTAGTGGAGGGTTTTAAAAGGTGCATGAGGGTTTTGGTTATGGTAATAGAAATCAAGAGGGAGTAGATATCTTAAACTTTGTCGTACCTTATGATCTCATGATAGCTAACACCTTCTTTAGAAAGAGACATTCTCATTTAGTTACCTTTAGCAGTGGTCAGCACTCTGGCCAAATCGATTTTATTCTTGTTAGGAGGGAGGAAAAACAAGCCTGCATAGACTGTAAGGTTATACCTAGAGAGCGTGTTGCCCAGCAACATAAGTTGGTAGTCTTCGACTTTCGTTTTAAGTTACGGGTCCGACAAGCTAAGGTCGCTAGAGCCACAAGGACAAAGTGGTGGAAACTCAAAGAAGATGCCGCACAGGCGTTTAAAGAGAGGATGGTTACAGAAGGGACATGGGACGTGAGAAAAGTGAATAGCGAAACGAATAGTATGTGGATAGAGAAGGCAACTCGCATTAGGAAGGTGGCTACGGAGGTGCTTGGAGTGACCCAAGGGACAAGAGGAGAACCAAAAGACACATGGTGATGGAACGAGGAAGTGCAAAAGGATATTTAGGAGAAGAAGATATGTTACAAGCACATGTATCATGATAGCAGCGATGACAACGTACAGAAATACAAAGCAGCAAAAAAGAATGCAAAGAAAGCAGTGAGTGAGGCATGAGGCAAGGCATATGAGAAAATTTATCAGAAACTAAGTACAAAGGGGGAGAGAAGGATGTCTACATGATGGCTAAAATTCGAGAAAAGAATATGAGAGATTTCAAGCAAATTAAATGCATCAAAGATGACACTAATAGACTTTTGGTAAAAGACAAGAAGATCAAGGATAGGTGGAGAGATACTTCGACAAGTTGTTCAATCACAATAATGATGATAGTATGATTGAATTGGATGATGTTTTTGACGACATTGATAAGTGGTTTGTTCGGAGAATTCAGGAGTCGGAAGTAAGAGAGGCCTTAAAAAGGATGAAAGTGGGTAAGGCGTTGGGGTCTGATAACATCCCTATTGAGGTGTGAAAATGCCTAAGAGAAGTGACGATTATTTGGCAAACTAATTTGTTCAATAGCAGTTTTAGGTTAAACAAAATGCCAAACAAGTGGCGGAGGATCACATTAGTACCAATTTTCAAAATTAAAGAAAATATTCAAAGTTGTACTAATTTTAGAGGAATTAAGCTCATGAACCACACAATGAAGCTCTGGGAACGAGTGATTGAGCACCGTTTAAGAAAAGTGACTAGCATGACAACAAACCAATTTGGTTTTATGCCTAAGAGGTCAACAAAATAAATTACCCTAATTAAAGACATGTACGAAAATATTGTGACTAATGTCAGAACGTGTGGTAGTGTTACTAATGACTTTCCTATTAAGATAGGACTACACCAAGGGTCAGCGTTGAGTCCATACATTTTTTCCCTAGTGATGGACGAGGTCACATAGGACATACAAGAAGATATCCCTTGGTGTATGCTTTTCGCTGATGATGTGGTGTTGGTGATGAGAGTAGGATAAGTGTTGATAGGAGGCTCGAGTTATGGAGGAAGACCTTAGAATTGAAGGGTTTTAGACTTAGTGAGACTAAAACTGACTATATGAGATGTGATTTCACTGATGCTAGGGCAGATGATGCAGATGTTAGATTGGATGGACAAGTAGTGCCTAAGAATGACACGTTTTGTTATTTAAGATCAATGCTACAGTGGGATGGTGGGATTGATGAAGACGTGAGCCATAGGATAAGAGCGGGGTGGGTGAAATGGTGCCAAGCATCTAGTGTCCTATGTGACAAAAAAAGTCCCTCACAAGTTAAAGGGTAAGTTCTATAGGATGGCGATGAGACCCGCGATGCTATATGGAGCAGAATGTTGGGCGACTAAAAGACAACATATACAGAAAATGAGTGTAGCGAGATGAGGATGCTATGATGGATCTGTGGTCACACAAGGCGGGATCGCATCCACAATGATGATATACATGATAGGGTAGGGGTAGCACCAATTGAAGATAATCTTGTCCAACATCGCTTGAGATGGATTGGACATCTCCAACGACGGCATCCTGAGGCACCGGTACGTAGTGGAATTTTAAGACGTACTAAAAACGTAAGAAGAGGTAGAGGTCGACCAAAACTGACATGGGAGGAAGCAGTTAAAAGAGACTTGGGGATTGGAATGTATCTAGAGATTTAGCTTTGGATAGGAGTGCACAGAAGTTAGCGATCCACGTACCGGAACCATAAGAAAGTTAGGGGCAGTGTTTTAAGCTCTCGGCTCAGATAGCAGGTTGTACGGCTTAGGATTTTATCATTGTAGATTTTATTTTCAAGACTATCATCTCTTTGATCTTGAGAAGGTTTCATTCCTAACCTACCCTCAACTTGTTTGAGACAAAAGGCTTTGTTATTGTTGTATGACAAAAAGATCGTCTAATGAGTTATTATTGCTCTCTCACAACTCTTACCAACTTGTTATTTTAAATTTAGATGCGACGTGATAAGATTTATTTCTTTCACATTTTAAATTTAAGATAGAAATAAGACTTGAACTTTAGGTAAGTGAGATGGTAATCTTGTGTGCTCATCATTGCACATAAGAGTAAGTGGGATCGCAACTTTGTGTACTCATCTTTGCACATAAGAGTTCTCGCATGTTAGTGTAAATTGAGCTTAAGCTAGCCACGCTCACCATGGGAGCCTACATTTCCTGTGGCTTTAAGCTAAAACAGAAGAGACACCCCCCCCCCCTTCCCCAAAAAAAATGATTGAAGAAGGGATTCAATTTGATGTGCCTTTGAGTTAGTTTTTTTAGAGATGGGATTGGATTTGGAATTCTATAGTAGTCTATCACTACCACATTTGGCTTTTTGCTAATAGACTTTAGCCATAAAGACCACACTGTAGAAAAGTATATTGCATCGGAATAGTAGACTGATTATGGAGGTAGCAATACAATGCATATATATAGGCAAGGATGTCTAGGGTTATGGATAATAGAATCATGGGCCAACCAGAGAGATCCTTGCCTATAATGGGTAGCTAATCAACCATACTAAACACATATGGGCCTAAGGCCATAAGCCCATAGGGCTGTCTATGATGTCTGTCTAACACCCCCCCCCCCCCGGCGCAATTGGAGCGTCCGCACCTCGGACGTTTAGACTGGACCGAAACTCACTGAAGACCGATGAAGGAAGACCCTTGGTGAAGATGTCGGCATACTATGAAGTGGTAGGAACATGCAGTACGCGAACATCGCCAAGAGCCACTTTCTCGCGAACGAAGTGAAGGTCAATCTCAATGTGCTTAGTGCGCTGATGCTGGACTGGGTTAGAGGACATATAGACTGAACTGATGTTGTCGCAACACACCAAGGTAGTCTGCTGAAGTGGAGTATGCAGTTCCAACAGAAGGTGACGTAACTAGGAAGCCTCGGCAACAGCATTGGCTACACTGCGGTACTCAGCCTCTGCGCTGGAGCGTGACACCGTGTTCTGACGCTTGGAGGACCATGAAACTAGGTTATCTCCAAGAAACACGGCATAGCCCGAGGTGGACTTACGCGTGTCCGGGCAACCGGCCCAGTCAGCATCAGAGTAAACCACCAGATCAGACTGCGAGGATGGCTGAAGGAGTCCCAAATGGAGAGTGCCACGAATATACCGAAGAATCCGCTTGAGAGCAGCAAGGTGGGGCTCGCAAGGGTCGTGCATATGGAGACACACCTGCTGAACTGCATAGGAGATGTCCGGCCTGGTGAAGGTGAGATACTGTAGGGCCCCAGCTAAACTTCGGAAGTCGCTGGGATCACTAACAGGGACACCGGCTGAGGCTGACACCTTTGGATTGGTGTCGACAGGGGTGGTGCATGGTTTGCAATCTGCCATGCCTGCTCGCTCCAGGATGTCCATCATGTACTGACACTGTGAGAGGAGAAGACCACCACAACACTTCTGCACATGCATCCCCAAAAAGTGATGAAGCTCACCAAGATCCTTCATAGAGAACTCCCGCTGCAAGGCAGTGATGATGCGGCGGAGAAGCTCGGCAGATGAGGCGGTGAGAACGATGTCATCAACATAAAGAAGCAAGTAGACAATCTCAGTGCCGTGGTGGTACACAAACAGTGATGTGTCAGACTTGGCCTCAATGAACCCAAGAGATAGCAGATATGAAGCAAACCTGTTGTACCATGCACGGGGAGCCTGCTTGAGACCATAGAGTGATTTGTTCAGGCGGCAAACAAACTCCGGATGAGTAGAATCCTCGAATCCTGATGGCTGTGAGCAATAAACTATCTCAGACAAGGTCCCGTGAAGAAAGGCGTTCTTCACATCAAGTTGATGAATCGACCACTTCCTGGAAAGAGCAAGAGCCAGCACTGTCCGCACGGTTGCCGGCTTCACAACTAGACTAGATGTCTCGGCAAAATCCACTCCTGGGCGCTATGTAAAACCACGCAGCACCCAACGTGCTTTATAGCGCTTGAGAGAACCATCTGCCTTGAGTTTGTGCTTGAAGATCCGTTTACCAGATACGACATTCGTCTTGTGCGGTTGAGGAACCAAGTCCCAGGTGTGGTTCTACAAGAGAGCAGCGTACTCTTCCTCCATAGCGGCCCGCCAATTGGGGTCGGCGAGGGCGTTACGGTACGTCAGAGGTACAGGTGACAATGGCGTGGCGTGGTAGAGGGTGGGTAGCCGAAAATCGGACTTGGCGCGCGTTGTCATCGGGTGCTGATTCAGCACGGGAGACACCGGCACTGCGCCCGGGGAAAGATGCGCCGGGGAGGGCGCCGCGCCCGGGGGAGGATGCGCCGGGGAGGAGGGTGGAGGGCTCGGGGTGGACGCCATCTTCTCACGACGTGTGTAGACGTGGCGAAATGTGCGTTCGGCGGGGGCCGCACATGGCGACGCAGGTGAAGCGGCTACCGCACGTGGCAGTGCTGGCGCTGGAGTGGGAGATGCCCTGCACAACGCATCGGCCTCCATTCTCGTGCGTGGCAAGGTCGTTGGTGCAGTGTCCTCGGCAGCTGCGCATGGCAGAGGTGCGGGCGCAGCATTGTCCAGGGCCGCGTGTGACATGGGCGCAGGGACATCAGCACACGCGAGATCTAGGCGCGCGGGAAAACCTGCAGGCAAAGAGGTGTGCGACGGACCTATAGGCGTCGGCACAGGATTAGTGTAATCATCCAAAAACTCAAAATCTACCGTGGATGGGGTGGAAGCAAGAGCGGCAAAGGGAAAGGATGTTTCATCAAAAATGATATGACGGGAAAGGTAGACCTGATTGGAGGCCATGTCGAGACATCGGTATCCCTTATGGTGGGTGGAGTAACCAAGGAAGGTACACAAGGTGGAGCGAGGAGCGAGTTTGTGGGAGGCTATGGCGGCAAGATTTGGGTAGCATTTGCACCCAAAGACGCGAAGATGATCATACGATGGTGAAGACCCAAAAAGGGCATGATGCGGCGTGGAGAAATCCAGCGTCTTGGTGGGTAGGATGTTGAGGAGATAAGTGGCAGTGGCCAATGCCTCAACCCAATAGGACGGTGGCATAGACGCCTGAAACAAAAGTGAGCGAATGGCATTGTTGATAGAACGAATGATACACTCAGCTTTACCATTCTGTTGGGAGCTATAGGGGCAGGACATGCGGAGGTGGACGCCATGAGTGAGGAAGAACGTGCGGGCGCTAGAGTTGTCAAACTCGTGGCCGTTGTCGCACTGAACTGCCTTAATAGTGACACCGAACTGAGTGGAGACAAAGGAGAAAAAGTTAGCGAGAGTCGAAAATGTGTCAGATTTGAGCCGAAGGGGAAACGTCCAAAGATGATGCGAACAATCACCGAGAATGATCAAATAATACTTGTAACCAGAAACACTATCAACAGATGATGTCCAGAGGTCACAGTGTATAAGATCAAACTTGTTTGAAGCACGAGATGCTGACATAGGGAAAGGAAGACGAACATGTCGACCCAGTTGGCATGCATGACAAATAGAATGACCTGTGGTTTTATTACATGAAGGAATAACTGCAGAACTTGCTAACTTAGACAAAACTTCATGACCGGGATGACCAAGCCGGCGATGTCAAAGTGGGGCGGAGGACTCGCGCGAGGAAGGACTTGGCGACAGGAAGATGCAGGGGGTAGAGTGGCCCGGAGCTATTGCACCTGATGATCACGTTCCGAGACCGAAGATCCTTCACAGAACAACCAGCGGGATCAAACTCAACAGAACAGTTATTGTCAGATGTAAACTGGCGGACAGAAATGAGGTTCTTAATAAGTGTGGGAGAAACAAGGACATTATTAAGACGGAGAGAACCATGAAGGTCAGCTGTGCCAGTAGAAGTAACGGGAAGTAAGGAGCCGTTACCGACAACAATGGATGAAGGAACGGGATACCGAGAAACGGAGGAGTGAGAGATACCAGGGTCGGAGGCCATGTGAGAGGTAGCCCCCGAGTCGAAGTACCACTCGGGTTGTTGAGGAGGAGTCAGTGCCATGGTGGAGAAATGTCGGGACCCGGAGCAACAACTCCAGAACCCTCTGTGTTATTCGCACTATCCCAGGAAAATCTAGTGCACACAGATTAAACAGGGATACATATCATGCATGATAACCAAACTTTATTATAAAGCAAAAGTACGGGCCTTATGGCAAAGTTTACAATAAGGTGGCTTCATGGCCAAACATAAAAGTAAATAGCGGAAAGATAACAGCGGAAACATAAAGATAGTGGCAGCCCATCCAGCCTTCCCACAAGGCGAATTGACTGTAAGACGTGGCCTATTCGTCGCAATCCTCAACATAGTTGACGTCGTCGTCCTCTGGCAACATTGTTTATAGCAAGGTGAGCACATAAAGTACTCCACAAGTTACACCAGGAGATATAACAGATTTGATGCATGCATAAGGGGTTACAAAGGAAGGCATAATGTGGTTCATTTGCATAAACAGCATTATTGAATTAAATACAATAACGTAAGTGCAAAAGCTGAAGTTGATACAGTAAATAGAAACAAGATTTAACAAAATAATAACGTTAGTGCAGGCAACAACCTAACACTAACCTAACCACGGGTATCCCACCCGGACCATCTTTCCAAAAGATTCACAAGTTTCCATAAACCAAATTTTATTAAAACCAAAGTCTAATCCGTGAAAAACCATACTAAGCATGTCCTTGACCGTGGACACGGCTATCTAGGATAGTTTGTTACTCTGCAGAGGTGTACAACTTTACCCACAAGACATGTCTCCCGTTTTGCCACCGGATTAACACACTTCCTTAGGTGTGCGGCCGAGGAGATCATGACAAGGCTGTTCCAATGTTCCATTACCAAATTAGCTACGCCGCCACTAAGGTTTCACCACAACATGAATCCACATGTTGGAGCCCCCTCTTGTGCCATGTGAGGCTTCTCATGGCCTACGCCACGCTCACATTCAGCCTATAGCGAAACTAAAATGGAACTTCACAAATTACTTAGCCAGGTCTGTCCCATACCAGACTTGTGGTAGTACGGTGTGACTTTGTATTAGTAGTTCACAGACCGGTCCTTAACTTGACTTAGGCCTACCTGCTTACCCCTTGTGCCTGGCAGTCAACATCGAGTCAACAAACTACGACGCATGCCAGCAAGCACCCACCACCATACCAATGCCTAAGTCTAAAACAAGTTTTATACATTTTATTTCATCAAAATTTCACAGACTTTCTTGACTCACCAAAGTCAAGAATAGATTTTATAAACCAACATTTTGTGTGAAACCATTCTTCCCACCTAAATTAATCTAAGCATGGCTAAGCAATTCTATAAAATGTTCTAGTCAATACTAATGTACCAACTAGGTTTTCATCTATGGTGACAAGGTATGTTCGTTCAATTTCAAGATTGGCCATACACAAAGGAATTCGGCATAACTAAAGTTTAAATCACATTTGAACTAGTTTGAATAAAAGTACGCATGCATAATAATTTAAAAACAACATAAATAATTTAAATTACTGGGATCAACATGGTCAAAGGTGTAACTTGCCTTGCTCGAAGTCTTGCTGCGATTCGTCGAAGAAAAATTCTCCGGATTCGTCGTAATCTACACGCGAAGAACCAAAAGAAAAATTCAAACAAAATTCAAATAAAACTCAAAAATTCAGAAAGAGGCCAGAAATGGAAAGTTTAGGATTTTAGAAAATTTTAGAAATTTGAACGAGTTAAATCGGAGTTAAAATGAAGAAGTTATGGCCTTTGGAAGTTTAAATCTAAAGAAAAAGAAAAAGACTAATTTTCTGAATTATTTTTATACTGAAAATTCCATTTATGACGTCAGCATCTATTTTAATTTTAGGCCGAATTATTTTTATACTGTAAAAGGGTTTATCTCTATGACAAGTGGGGCCGGGTGTGCGGTGGACTGGGTTCACGGGTCGGGGCGGTCCACCGTGGGCTCGGTCCATGGCCGACGTGGCCCAAGGAGGAGGTGGCGGCCAGGCGATGACGTGGCGGCCACGCGGGCGCGCGCGCTGACGGGGCGGCGCCGGCTGAAGGCGGCGACGGCGGTGCGGCTCGCCGGCGCTCCAGCGCTCGGCGGCGGCGGTGATGCGCAACGGCGAGAGGGGGAGGCGGGGGTTCGGGCTCACCTGCGCACGAGGTCCGAGAGGCGTGGGAAACGGGTCGGCAGCGAGGTTGGCGGCGGCGGCGCACGGTCTTCGGCGGTGACGGGGCTCCGGTGGCGGCGTCGCTCGGTGGAGGTGGGGAAGATGGTCGCCGGCGCACGGGGGTCGCGAAGGCGTCGACGGCGAGGCGCGGGAGGGACCGGAGCGACGGTGATTCCTCGCCGGAGCTCGCACGGGCGGCGGACGGTTCGGGGCCGATTCGGCTCGGGATGGAGGGGAAAAGAGACGGTGGCGCACGGGGAAGGCAAAGGAGGGGAGGACGGCTCGGGGAAAGGGCCTTTATAGGCGCGGGGAGGAGGTAACGGCTCGCCGGAGTTAAGGCGGGCGGAGGCGGCTTGAAACGGCGGCGTAAAGGGGCTTGAAGGAGGGAAAACGGCCGGGAGGTGGGGCGGTTACTAGCGCGCGGCTTAAGGGCCACTAATGGCATCAATAGCCGGCCGGGAGAGGGAGTAACCGAAGCTTTAAAAGCTCGGGTGGGGCGTTAATGGAGGCCGGCGGGAGGAGGAAGAAGGGGAGGTGGGGGAAGGAGCTGACGGGCGGGCCCCGCATGTCGGCGGGAGAGAGAAAGGTGAGGGGAGAGAGGCGGACGGCCGGATTTGTGCCACGTGTGCACGAAGGGGATCGGCCGTTGGATCCAACCCGAAGGGGTAAGTGGATGGGGACGGCCCAGATTAGATCGGCCGGCGGGGCAGACGCGATCCGGCTGTGCCACGTGTCAGCCCGAGGGGTTTTTGGGTTTTAATTTTCGTTTTTAATTTCCAGAAATGCTAGATAACTTTATAAATACTTAAAAATTACTATTTAAAGCCCAAAAATTCTAGGAAAATTCCTAAAAATTCCTGGAGGCATTTTAGACTTGGCAAAAATATTTTTAATTTCAGATTGGCATTTAATAATTTTATAAAATACTTTTTAACCTTTAAAATTGATTTTTAATTCCAGAAAAAAAACTCCAAAATTAATTAAAATTTAGGGAAGGCTAGAAAAAATAAAATAAACTCTTTTTGGCTTTTATAAAATATTTTAATACATTTTCTTGCTTTAGATTTTGAAATAAAATTCAGATAAATCCAAATAAACTCCAGAAAATCAATAAAAGGCAAATAAAATTTTGGGATGTTACAAACCTACCCC
This sequence comes from Dendrocalamus latiflorus, assembly GCA_017311315.1. Taxonomy (NCBI): domain Eukaryota; kingdom Viridiplantae; phylum Streptophyta; class Magnoliopsida; order Poales; family Poaceae; genus Dendrocalamus; species Dendrocalamus latiflorus. Next base: position 26,990,800 of record CM029626.1, read on the forward strand.
CCTTAAAGAAATCTCGCCCTCGAGATTTGAACTAGCTAGCAAAGAGATGGGGATGGTTGGCTTTCAGATCTTCTTCTCGCTCCCAAGTTGCTTCGTCTTCTGTGTGATTGCTCCATTGAACTCTGCAGAATCTGATAGTCTTTCTTCTAGTCTGACGCTCGACTGTCTCAAGAATCTTGATCGGTTGCTCTTGATAGGTGAGATCCTCTTGAAGATCAAGGGCTTCTAGGTCTGCTAGTTCTGCGGGCACTCTGAGACATTTCTTCAGCTGAGAGACATGAAAGACATTGTGCACACCTGACATGCTTGGCGGCAAATCCAACTGATATGCAACTTCTCCTTTGCGGCTTGAGATCTTGAATGGCCCAACAAATCTTGGTGCAAGCTTTCCCCTGACATGGAATCTTCTGACTCCTCTAAGTGGAGATACTCTGAGATACACATAGTCCCCAACTTCGAAAGTCAGATCTCGACGACGATTATCGGCATAACTTTTCTGCCTGGATTGAGCTATCTTTAATCTGTCTTTGATCTTCCTCACTTGATCTTCAGCATCTTGAAGTAAAGTTGGTCCCGCATCTTGGGACTCTCCAGACTGTTCCCAATTCAAGGGTGTTCTGCACTTCCTGCCATACAGTGCTTCAAAAGGTGCCATTTGCAAACTGGCCTGATAACTGTTGTTGTAAGAGAACTCAGCATAGGGCAATGAGCGATCCCAACTATTTCCAAAATCCAGAGCACATGCTCTCAACATATCCTCTAGCACTTGATTTACTCGCTCTGTCTGGCCATCTGTTTGGGGATGATAAGCCGTACTGAAATTAAGCTTACTCCCTAACTCTTCATGAAGTTTCTGCCAGAACTTGGATGTGAACTGACTACCTCTGTCCGATACTATCTTTTTCGGAACTCCATGCAAACACACAATTCTAGCCATGTAAATCTCAGCTAACTTACTTCCAGAGTAAGTAGTCTTGACTGGTATGAAATGAGCTACTTTGGTCAACCTGTCAATTATCACCCAGATTGAGTCATAGCCAGACTGAGTTCTAGGGAGTCCGGTTATGAAGTCCATACCAATCTCTTCCCATTTCCAATCTGGTATTGGCAAGGGTTGCAAAAGTCCTGCAGGTTTCTGATGCTCTGCCTTGACTTTCTGGCAGGTATCACAAGCTTCAACAAACTCTGCAATTTCCCTTTTCATACTAACCCACCAGTATCTTTCCCTAAGGTCCTGGTACATCTTGGTACGACCTGGGTGAATTGAATATGGAGTTTCATGGGCTTCTTGCAGAATCGCTTTCTTGATCTCTTGATTATTGGGCACACAAATACGGTTTTCAAACCAGACAGTCCCATTCTCATCTTCACTGAATCCTGGTGCTTTGCCTCTTCTCATATTTTTCCTGATTTCTTGAATATCTTCATCCACCTTTTGGGCTTCCTTGATTTGATCAGGTAAAGCAGGTTGAATCTCTAGGGTTGAGAGAAAACCTTGGTTCGCCGGGTTTATACTTAAACGGGAGATTCCTTCCTGAAGTCGGATCTGATCTTCTTTTGACAACACACTGTTTGCATAAGACCTTCTGCTTAGCGCATCTGCCACGACATTTGCTTTACCGGGATGATAATGTATTCCAATATTATAATCCTTGATCAACTCTAACCATCTGCGCTGCCTTAGGTTGAGTTCTGCTTGAGTGAAAATATATTTCAAACTCTTGTGATCTGTGTATACTTCACAACGATTACCGATGAGGTAATGACGCCAGATCTTCAAAGCATGCACTACGGCTGCTAGTTCCAAATCATGAGTAGGATAATTACCCTCATGTGGTCTTAGCTGGCGTGATGCATAGGCTACCACTCTGCCTTCTTGCATAAGAACACATCCCAAACCTTGACGGGACGCGTCACAGAAAACTTCAAAATCCTTATGCACATCCGGAAGGATAAGCACTGGGGCTGAAACTAGCTTATTCTTGAGAGTCTGAAAACTCTGCTCACAGGCTTTCGTCCATTCAAACTTCTTTTCTTTCTTCAAAAGCTGAGTCATGGGCTTGGCTAACTCTGAAAATCCTGCTATGAAGCGGCGATAATAACCAGCAAGTCCAAGGAAACTTCTGACTTCTGTTACTGACTTGGGTGGCTGCCATTCCATTACGGCTTGCACCTTGGAGGGATCCACTGCAATTCCTTCGGCTGTCACAATATGACCAAGAAAAGCAACCTCCTTTAGCCAAAATTCGCATTTACTGAATTTGGCATAAAGCTGATGCTCTCTAAGCTTTCCCAGGGTTATCCGAAGATGAATCTCATGCTCTTCTTCATCCTTGGAATAGATAAGAATGTCATCTATGAAGATTACAACAAACTTATCTAAATACTCCATGAATACACTATGCATCATGCTCATGAAGTAAGCAGGCGCATTTGTTAGTCCAAAGGACATGACAGTGAACTCATAATGTCCATAACGGGTAGAGAATGCAGTCTTAGGGATATCCTCTGCACGGATCTTCAACTGGTGATATCCTGATCTCAAATCGATCTTGGAGAAGACACTGGCTCCCTTCAGTTGATCGAACAGATCATCGATCCTGGGCAACGGGTATTTGTTCTTGATAGTAACCTCATTAAGCGCTCTGTAATCCACACACATTCTCATGCTTCCATCCTTTTTCTTAACGAACAAAACAGGTGCACCCCAAGGGGAAGAACTTGGACGAATATACCCTTTATCCTCCAATTCTTGAATCTACTTCTTCAACTCGGCTAACTCATTAGCTGGCATACGGTAAGGTCTCTTGGAAATTGGGGCAGTGCCGGGGACTAGGTCAATCACAAACTCGATTTCCCTATCTGGTGGCATCCCTGGTAAATCCTCCGGAAATACATCTGGGTATTCCCGTACTACAGGTATTTCTTCTTGTACTTGGAGATGAGTGAGAACACAATCTCCTTCTGCAGGGGTTTCAGGGGAAAAGTTCACTTCTATCCCTTGATCATTGGTGAGGGTTATAGATCGGGTAGCACAATTAATCTGACCATTGTTCTTGGCTAACCAGTTCATACCAAGAATTACATCCAATCCCTGAGATTCCAATACTATTAAGTCCGCTAGGAACAAAACTCCATTTATGATTAACTCTATTCTCGGACACAAGGTCCTTGTTCTCATTTCTGCTCCAGGGGAGAGAACTATCATGGGTGTACTAAGAGAAACCATACCCAACCCATTCTTAACCACAAAATCCAAGGAAATAAAAGAATGGGAAGCTCCGGAATCAAAAAGAACTGAAGCTGGCACTGAGTTTACAAGAAACATACCCAGTACGACGTCTGGTGCAGCCTGAGCTTCTTCAGTGGTGATGTGGTTCACATGTCCCTTAACATAGTTTTCTGGCTTCTTGAACTGCTGACCTTGATTCTGACCTCCCGAAGCATTTGCATTAGCTGCAGCTTGAAGCTTCTTAGGGCAAGACTTGGCATAATGCCCTGTTTCCTTGCAATAGAAACAGGTCACTCCATCAGATGCAGTAGTATTCTTCTGAGCTTGACCACCGGTAGGAGGAACGGAAGCTGCCTGATGTTTGGGGCGGTTGACTTGGAAAGTTGGCCGGTTAGCTGCTGGCTTGAAGTTGCTTGATTGAGGCTTGAAGTTGCTGGAGTGCGGCTTGAACTGCCCAACCTGAGGTGAGTTACTACGGGGCTTGGGAAAACCTCCAGGGTTAGCCTTTTGCGTGGTCATCCTTCTCTTCCGGTTTTCCATCTCTACAAACTTGCCCTCCTGGCGAATGGCTTTGCTAACCAACTGATGAAAATCCGCATAGTCACTTGATATCAACTGGACAGAAATATTGTCATTCAGGCCCTCCAAAAATCTTTCTTGCTTGGCTTCATCGGTAGCCACATCTTCTGGTGCATAGCGCGCCAATTGATTGAACCTTTGCAGGTACTCATTCACTGTGCGGCTTCCTTGGCGCAGAGCTCTGAATTCCTTCTTCTTCAGGGTAATGGTGCCAGATGGAATATGAGCCTTGCGGAAACTCTGAACAAACTCATTCCATGAAATGGCCTGAGGGTTGGCATGAGAAGCAATCAAGGTATCCCACCACTCGGATGCAGGTCCATTAAGCTGGTGAGAAGCAAACAAGACCCTTTCTCGATCAGTGCATTGCAGAATATCCAACTTCTTGCCTATCGCGCGGAGCCAATCATCAGCATCCATTGGCTCGGCACTGCTTGAGAAGGTTGGAGGCCTTATCCTCAAAAACTCTGACATCCGGTTTTGAGGAGCTTGAGCTGGTGGCTGAGGAGCTTGCTGAGCAGGGTTGTTGATAGCTTGAGCTAACAGTTGAATCAACTGATTTTGATTTGCCATCATTTGAGCCCAGTCGGGTCCAGCTGCTGGCGGAGGAGGAGGGATGGGGACAGACTGACTTCCTTGCGCTCCGGTGTTGTTGGCGTTGTCGTTGACATTCCTCCTTGTGTTCACCATCTGCCAGATTCTTCTAGATTTAGAGGAAAGAAAGAGAGAGAACTAGGAGAAGGTCTATGTAACATTCCCACCACGAAACAAGAAATACAACAAAATTTCAAGGAGCAACCAAACATATTATTTTATTGAATATAACCTTGAGGCTGTTGACAAAGGAATAACAGCTCACAAGTATCGTTCTATAACTTTAAACTTTAAACTATGGTTTCTATGGGCTGGTGCTACTACTAGTAGAAGGCTGGATTTTAAGCTTCTTTGGGGGTGGTCCTGTAACAGAAGAACCCTCATCTTCTACACGATACTTGGCTAATTCTTCTTCTGCTTCGCGGAGTCGCTGCGCCATGAGACTCAACTCCTTCAAGGTGTCTTGGTACACATAGTCCAAGGACTTGGTGTACTGCACCTGCTGAACGAGCCGAGGGTTACTCTCAAATTCTGTCGAGGAGAAGACGCTGCTAGAGCTGGCAGGGTACTTGCTGGGGAAGTATCGGAATGTGGTGCGTTGAAGTTCTTGGGCGTAGATGTCCCTCATCTGCCGAATTGCTTCACGAGCTGCGTCTTGGACTCCGTTGAAGAAGGTGGCCCGAGGTATAGGAGCATCAAAAGTGTGACATGCTTCTTCATCTCCCACGTTGGCGTAGATCAGCACCTCCACTCTCCAACATTCTTGATCTCCATAGGTTCCCAGATATCCTTGGTACACGGGGCGTGCCGTAACACCCAACTCTTGAAGGAGATCCCAAAGGCAGTCGGCTAGGTGTCCAGCTAGGATTCCATGGCTGGCTGTGGTAGGACGTTCAGCCATCTACAATTTTGAAAAAGAAAAGGAGTTAGTCATCAATTATGCATATTTAAATTTTGAAAAGAAATAGACAAGTGAAAGGATGAAGCAGATAAGAGGTAGAAGGATGTTCTTATTATATATATATTTTTAGAAAATAAATCCTTAAGGTCATCCATTCTATTCTACCTACGGTCACGTCTTAGGGTCAACCTGGCTCTGATACCATCTCTGTCGGGACCCGGAGCAACAACTCCAGAACCCTCTGTGTTATTCGCACTATCCCAGGAAAAGCTAGTGCACACAGATTAAACAGGGATACATATCATGCATGATAACCAAACTTTATTATAAAGCAAAAGTACGGGCCTTATGGCAAAGTTTACAATAAGGTGGCTTCATGGCCAAACATAAAAGTAAATAGCGGAAAGATAACAGCGGAAACATAAAGATAGTGGCAGCCCATCCAGCCTTCCCACAAGGCGAATTGACTGTAAGACGTGGCCTATTCGTCGCAATCCTCAACATAGTTGACGTCGTCGTCCTCTGGCAACATTGTTTATAGCAAGGTGAGCACATAAAGTACTCCACAAGTTACACCAGGAGATATAACAGATTTGATGCATGCATAAGGGGTTACAAAGGAAGGCATAATGTGGTTCATTTGCATAAACAGCATTATTGAATTAAATACAATAACGTAAGTGCAAAAGCTGAAGTTGATACAGTAAATAGAAACAAGATTTAACAAAATAATAACGTTAGTGCAGGCAACAACCTAACACTAACCTAACCACGGGTATCCCACCCGGACCATCTTTCCAAAAGATTCACAAGTTTCCATAAACCAAATTTTATTAAAACCAAAGTCTAATCCGTGAAAAACCATACTAAGCATGTCCTTGACCGTGGACACGGCTATCTAGGATAGTTTGTTACTCTGCAGAGGTGTACAACTTTACCCACAAGACATGTCTCCCGTTTTGCCACCGGATTAACACACTTCCTTAGGTGTGCGGCCGAGGAGATCATGACAAGGCTGTTCCAATGTTCCATTACCAAATTAGCTACGCCGCCACTAAGGTTTCACCACAACATGAATCCACATGTTGGAGCCCCCTCTTGTGCCATGTGAGGCTTCTCATGGCCTACGCCACGCTCACATTCAGCCTATAGCGAAACTAAAATGGAACTTCACAAATTACTTAGCCAGGTCTGTCCCATACCAGACTTGTGGTAGTACGGTGTGACTTTGTATTAGTAGTTCACAGACCGGTCCTTAACTTGACTTAGGCCTACCCGCTTACCCCTTGTGCCTGGCAGTCAACATCGAGTCAACAAACTACGACGCATGCCAGCAAGCACCCACCACCATACCAATGCCTAAGTCTAAAACAAGTTTTATACATTTTATTTCATCAAAATTTCACAGACTTTCTTGACTCACCAAAGTCAAGAATAGATTTTATAAACCAACATTTTGTGTGAAACCATTCTTCCCACCTAAATTAATCTAAGCATGGCTAAGCAATTCTATAAAATGTTCTAGTCAATACTAATGTACCAACTAGGTTTTCATCTATGGTGACAAGGTATGTTCGTTCAATTTCAAGATTGGCCATACACAAAGGAATTCGGCATAACTAAAGTTTAAATCACATTTGAACTAGTTTGAATAAAAGTACGCATGCATAATAATTTAAAAACAACATAAATAATTTAAATTACTGGGATCAACATGGTCAAAGGTGTAACTTGCCTTGCTCGAAGTCTTGCTGCGATTCGTCGAAGAAAAATTCTCCGGATTCGTCGTAATCTACACGCGAAGAACTAAAAGAAAAATTCAAACAAAATTCAAATAAAACTCAAAAATTCAGAAAGAGGCCAGAAATGGAAAGTTTAGGATTTTAGAAAAATTTAGAAATTTGAACGAGTTAAATCGGAGTTAAAATGAAGAAGTTATGGCCTTTGGAAGTTTAAATCTAAAGAAAAAGAAAAAGACTAATTTTCTGAATTATTTTTATACTGAAAATTCCATTTATGACGTCAGCATCTATTTTAATTTTAGGCCGAATTATTTTTATACTGTAAAAGGGTTTATCTCTATGACAAGTGGGGCCGGGTGTGCGGTGGACTGGGTTCACGGGTCGGGGCGGTCCACCGTGGGCTCGGTCCATGGCCGACGTGGCCCAAGGAGGAGGTGGCGGCCAGGCGATGACGTGGCGGCCACGCGGCCTGCCACGTGGGCGCGCGCGCTGACGGGGCGGCGCCGGCCGAAGGCGGCGACGGCGGTGCGGCTCGCCGGCGCTCCAGCGCTCGGCGGCGGCGGCGGTGATGCGCAACGGCGAGAGGGGGAGGCGGGGGTTCGGGCTCACCTGCGCACGAGGTCCGAGAGGCGCGGGAAACGGGTCGGCGGCGAGGTTGGCGGCGGCGGCGCACGGTCTTCGGCGGTGACGGGGCTCCGGTGGCGGCGTCGCTCGGTGGAGGTGGGGAAGATGGTCGCCGGCGCACGGGGGTCGCGAAGGCGTCGACGGCGAGGCGCGGGAGGGACCGGAGCGACGGTGATTCCTCGCCGGAGCTCGCACGGGCGGCGGACGGTTCGGGGCCGATTCGGCTCGGGATGGAGGGGAAAAGAGGCGGTGGCGCACGGGGAAGGCAAAGGAGGGGAGGACGGCTCGGGGAAAGGGGCTTTATAGGCGCGGGGAGGAGGTAACGGCTCGCCGGAGTTAAGGCGGGCGGAGGCGGCTTGAAACGGCGGCGTAAAGGGGCTTGAAGGAGGGAAAACGGCCGGGAGGTGGGGCGGTTACTAGCGCGCGGCTTAAGGGCCACTAATGGCATCAATAGCCGGCCGGGAGAGGGAGTAACCGAAGCTTTAAAAGCTCGGGTGGGGCGTTAATGGAGGCCGACGGGAGGAGGAAGAAGGGGAGGTGGGGGAAGGAGCTGACGGGCGGGCCCCGCATGTCGGCGGGAGAGAGAAAGGTGAGGGGAGAGAGGCGGACGGCCGGATTTGTGCCACGTGTGCACGAAGGGGATCGGCCGTTGGATCCAACCCGAAGGGGTAAGTGGATGGGGACGGCCCAGATTAGATCGGCCGGCGGGGCGGACGCGATCCGGCTGTGCCACGTGTCAGCCCGAGGGGTTTTTGGGTTTTAATTTTCGTTTTTAATTTCCAGAAATGCTAGATAACTTTATAAATACTTAAAAATTACTATTTAAAGCCCAAAAATTCTAGGAAAATTCCTAAAAATTCCTGGAGGCATTTTAGACTTGGAAAAAATATTTTTAATTTCAGATTGGCATTTGATAATTTTATAAAATACTTTTTAACCTTTAAAATTGATTTTTAATTCCAGAAAAAAAACTCCAAAATTAATTAAAATTTAGGGAAGGCTAGGAAAAATAAAATAAACTCTTTTTGGCTTTTATAAAATATTTTAATACATTTTCTTGCTTTAGATTTTGAAATAAAATTCAGATAAATCCAAATAAACTCCAGAAAATCAATAAAAGGCAAATAAAATTTTGGGATGTTACAAGAAAGCACTGGCGAGGCTGTTCTGGTCCCAGGAAGGCAAGCCAGTAGAAGCGGCGAATTGTCTAGCAGCCTGCCCGACAGGAGCGCCGCCCATGAAATCCCGCAGGCTGGCCGGGAAGAGCAAGGAGCATCCACTGGTTCTGGGCGGCAGCCAGCAGGGCTTGTGGTTGCGGCGGGGCCTGAGGAGACGGAGCCGACCCGGAGAAGCGTCCCTGTGGAAGAGGAGCAAGGGGAGGCCGGGGACCGGGCCACATCTGAATGGTGCCGGTCCACGGATTGTAAAAGCTGGGCCAGCCACCGGTTTTAGGTGCGCCGTGGGAGCCTGCGCCGCCGGCGCCGGATCCCTGGGATGACGCGTTGCTCTGGCCAGCCCGGCCGGAGCGCTTGCCGCGCCGACCACGGGAGTGGGAGGAGCCGCCGCCCCCGCCCCTGCCTCCGTTGCCGCCACCGGGGCCTCCTCCGAAGCCGCTGTGAGTCGAAGAAGATGGGGCACGGTCGGCGGGTGTGGAAGTAGGCTGGCCGCCAAAGGTGAGCAAGGTAGTGGCGGGTGAGATCTTACGATTTGCCATGTTGAGTTCCTCCAGGAGCAGATCGGCACGCACCTCAAGGAAGGAGGGAAACGGCCGGCTCCGTTGAAGATGAAGACCGATGGCGGTGAATTTTTCGTTGAGGCTGTGGATGACGTTGAGGACGAGAGTCCGGTCGGCGACGACCTCCCTGAGATCAGCAAGAGCATGGGCCATGTTCTTGAAGCGACGGCAGTAGTCAGCAATGGAGAGATCGCCTTGGCGAAGTTCCGGAATTCGGCGTCGAGGTAGAGGGCACGCGACTCCCTGTTGCCGAGAAACTGAGTTTCGATGGCGAGCCAGGTGACGCGCGTGGTGGCCCGGCGTTCCATCACGGTTTCGACGAGGTCGGTGGAGAGAGTGCCGAGAAGCCAGGATTTGACGACGCAGTCCATGCGAACCCAGTCGGGGAGGGCCGGATGGGGGTCATCGGCGAGCACGTGATCCTCGAGGGAGTACTTCTCGAGGGCAAGGAGAAAGAGCTCGCGCCATCGAGTGTAGTGGCCGGAGGTCAAGTCGAGGACAAGAGGAACCAAGGAGCGGATATTCTGCACGCCGACTGCCTGGGCATGGATGTTGGCGATGGCGGCAGCTCCACGGACTCAGCGTCGGCATCTCCAGCAGCGGCGGCGCGCTCACGAGCTGCGCGCGCTAGGGCAGCGCGCTCGCGTTCAGCAGCCGCAGCGCGTGCTTGAGCGGCGGCGGCAGTGAGGTGTGCATCAGGGTTGATCTGGGCGACGCGCGCAGCCTCCTCAGCCCTGGCGGCGGCCTCTGCGGAGAAGCAATCGGCATCGGCGGCGACAGCAGGGGAAGAGGGGGTCGGCGGCGGGAGATCGCCCGACATGGCAGCCAAGAGATAGAGTTAGGTTTTGAGCGGAAGGGGATGGTCACGGAACGACCAAACTAATACCATGTAGGAAAGTATATTGCATCGGAATAGTAGATTGATTATGGAGGTAGCAATACAATGCATATATATAGGCAAGGATGTCTAGGGTTATGGCTAATAGAATCATGGGCCAACCAGAGATATCCTTGCCTATAATGGGTAGCTAATCAACCATACTAAACACATATGGGCCTAAGACCATAAGCCCACAGGGCTGTCCATGATGTCTGTCTAACACACAAAACTGCGACGTCTAGCTATCTGTTGCAACTGCCTTTTGCCCATACATAGCTTTTTAATATATTTTTACAAAGACCCCAGAAGGCAAAAAAGAGGAGGAAGAAGAAGAGAACTGGGTGCCTACAACTTGATAAGATAATTAATGTGATCCACGTATGTCCATGTGCTCCTTGATAATGTAATCCTAACTTGCTTTACAACCCTACATTAATTGTTTATGCTTTTGGTGAGCCGTTGCAGGAACATACAGAACACCTTTGCTGGTTGCATATCTGGAGTTGTCCATCCAGAAGTGATTGCATGGTTGGAGTTCTTCATCCAGAAAGGGCGTTTGATTTTGATATTCCAGCTCGATTAATTGCGTATTCAATTTAGTAGTCTCGACGTGAATGATCATTTATGTGATAAACATGTACAATTGTTCTAGTTGGTGATTGGCTACCAGGTATACTCGTCGCACTCGCTTCAAATCAAAGTACAGAGAACGGAATATATACGTAGATATATAAATCCATCTCTACGTTTTCAATGAGGAAGGGCGGGTCTGGCGCATTGGTGGCCTCTTCATTGTGCGCTGGAGATCGCGGGTTCGAATTAGCCTTTCTGCAAAGTAGGGGAAAGGCTGCCTAGAAAATCAATCCCCTTTCCCAGACCTCATACAGTGTGAGAACTTCCGCGCTGGGTACGCCCCTTTTTTACGTTTTCAATGAGCTAATCTTTTGGGCCACCGGAAGCAACATAGAACATATATTAGACGAATTTACAGCCTACAGGCTCTAACAAATCAAAACGGTCAAAGGTACATCAAATTTCTAAAATAAATGAAACAACCATGAAACATCATTTGCATCTCATTTGCTCGTCGGTATGATGAAACAATAACGAAAAGCTTGAGCATAAATCAACTTTCCTGTCTTTACACCTTTAAATCGGGCGGGCTAAAGTGGAGTAAAACAAGTGGACAATAGAAACAAAAATACAGAAGTAGTTTGGCCAGTTTTATTGTCCCCTTAATAGGAAACAAGGTGAGCAAAATGCAAAACAATGCCCATTCCAATTGCTTCCAAAAGAGAAAACTTGCATCATCCCAAAAAAAGAAACGCGGCCTCCAGTTTGGTTGCAATGCAACCGAGAACTTGGGTAAACGCAAAGATCCTCCATTATGTCATAAGTCGTGAGGACATAAAATTAACAGATTTTCACAATGGCCACTCACAACACACACAAGAGTGGTCCAGCTATTTTCAGCTAGGCAAACTAGCTAGTGGACTGATACAACTACAACACAGTAGCAGGTTAAAAACTAAATAGATAGTAGAGAGCACATGCACCCAGCTCTCTCCATTAGTGGATATACGGTACCTGGTACTGGACCTGATAGCCATTACCATAATAGGTCGTGTGGGCAGGTGAGATGGTGTATGGAGCTGAGCTTATCATTGTAGGATGATGGGTCTCAGTACCATACACATACTGCCTCTCGTACGGGTAGGGGTGCCTCTGTGGGGCTGCCTGGTAGAAGCTTTTGTCAGGGAAGCTGGTAACATGGGGTACATAGACTGATCCGTTGGCACGAGGCCTCTTGGACACTGGTTTTGCTGCTTCAACGGCCCTCCTCTTGTCTGCCTTGGCTTTCTCCAGCTGGATGACTTGTTTCTGAAGCGGATCGACAGGGTATTGCTCCTCAAGTTTGTGTTCCTCAATGCACTTGATGATAGCTTTCAAGGCAGATAGCTCGCGTTCATTCATTTCATTCTGAAAAAGTAGCTCGTGTTCATTCATTTCATTCTGAAAAAGCATGGTCATTAATCCAACGGACTACAAATTACATGTACTAGATGGATGCATGCAGCCATGCTTATGTATGCACACACCAACGCGAAAAGAAAAGAAAAATATGAATTACCTAAGCACTTTAGAGAATTTTTTTATGATTCAGTACAAGAAAGGAAAGCATCAGGAAACTAGTTTAATCTATTTCTTACAAGCTAAGCTAACTCTCTATTATTCATGTTCTTTGCAACCTAACGAAAGCGCTCAATGTAAAGCTGATTGGAGGCTAAACTTTTTGCCAACTCTGATGTCGAGTCCAATACTGAACTACTTCCAGAATAAACTAATCAGAAAATATTGTAAGTGCAAAAATTAATAGGTGGTAGTGTGGTACAATCACAAAAGCTATGACCCAGAATAACTGGAAGTAAATGCCTGAAAGGGCCAAATGTCTGGATTACTATTTACATTAGGAATTTTTTGGACAGGATAAGCTGAGTCACACAACGCAATTAGGTATTCAAATAATCGCAAAGGTGCAAGTAGCTTAGTTTCACAACAGAAAAATTATGGGAAAATGCACATGTATCCCCTCTTTCACAGAAGCGTTAAAACAAGCTCCTGAAAGAAAAAACCTATTTAATCTTCGCTGTTGTTTGAAAAAGTGTATGGACATAAACTTAGCTAAGGAGGCGAAAAGGATGCTGAGCTGAGAAACAAAACTTGAGCCAGTTTAGCCCTCCTCATGAAGGTTGGTGGAAAAAATTAATGAAAATTTCAAAAAAAGAAAGGAAAGCAGGGGCCTCGTTCAGATGTACAGCAATCTCAGATCCTAAGTTTTGGCTACCATTGTTGAGATATGCTGAAAAAACTAAGGATGGGGAGAGAGGAGAGATGCAACCGGCTACAAGTTTGTGCAATGGGGTGAACATCCTATTCGTGGGTTGTGGCGGTGGCATCATGGTGTGCATGAAGAATGAGCATGGAAATGTGGAAAGAACAAAAGTGAAGCATTGCTTTCAGTCCAGACGGTCCACTACTATGCGCATAATCATACAATTTCCAGCACTTAGGCAATACAGAAATAAATAAGTGTATATGTCCATACGTTCTCCCTTTAATCTATTCAATTACAGAAATAGCATCATCTGCCCAAATCTTAAAAGAATGGCAATCAACTGATTCCATCCGAAACAAAAAGGATTGCAACAATCTGCATGTACTATTGAAAGATTACAGCTACAATTTTCGGCCAGCTTTTTAGAATTTTTCTGTTGATCTAATGCTTAGTTTGGACTGAATTTTCCAATTTCACAGTTTTTGAATAATTTTTTTCAAAATTTAAATTGAAATTCAACTCAGCCGGTTTTTAGAAAACTGGAGTGGGCCGGGATCACCGGGTTCCCACCAGGATCCTGAACCCAGGTTCCCACCAGGATCTTGAACCCAGGTTCTACGAAAGAAAATTTAGAGTGCATCATAAACATGTAAAATGGAAATGATAAAAGAGCACCTGTACTCCAGGTGATATCTTTCCATTCTTGACATGTGGCACCTTCCTGACATCCTTCAGATATGCTTTCAGTAATTGCACTGGTTCAAACTGCTCCGTGAGATCAAACGCATAAGCCAAATTAATTGCATCAATAGGTCTTCCACTATCCACCAGAACTCCAATGACACCTGACCTCATGAAACACCATCAGCAAATCACTTAGTCATGAAAGAATGTGCTAACATATGAAAACGAAAAGAACATAAAAGAGGAAAGCAAAAGGATAAAAGAAAAGAAAAATGCTAAATTAAGTGCACAGAGGTAAGGATAAGACAAACAAAAATAATGACATAAAGAAAATTCGCATAAAACAATTGTTGAAATTGTCAAAACAAAAGTGGATACAAGAGCAGCAGGGCATGTGAGACATAGGCTTGTTCCATGTTGTAACGATAATAAGCAATATTCTTCCTGTTCTCAGACCAAGTACAAAAGTTATCATTCACATATGCGAAAATAATAATTTTGGAACTGCTCAATTGTGGGAACAGCTCTAACAAAAATAGCAAAAACAAGTAATCAAACTGGAGGGCAAGGTCAACATAAGAGGGTTCGAATGAAGTCCTATCAGCTTCTTACTAGGGGTGAAAACGGATCGGATACTGCTTAAACCATATTTGCATCTATATTTTTTTTTCTCGGATTCAAATATGAATCAAACAAACGCCGGATACAAATATGGACCGGACAAATGTTGGATACGAATTTGGATCGGATTATACTCAAAATCGAATCAGAATCAACTATTTTTTGGATTCCAATAATTATTCATGGTCTCTCCTATTTAAAACATGGCACCGGATTAATTTAATATCAAATTTAACTAAAAAGAGCATGCAAAAAAGCTATATTGTGGGATGTGCCAAAATAAAAAAATATGAAATTCCAAATTAAAGCCCACCATGATGATGGGCTCGTCGAGATGATCGAAATGCATATATAATATTCCCAATTTGGAGGTTAAATGCAAAAGATATGTATTAGTAAGTTGTTGTTATTATATCTGCTGAATTCAGATATCCGAATCTGGATCCAGATTCGAGATGGCCCATACCATATTTGTATCCGCATCCGACACATCCGAATTCGTTTTGTATCTAGATCCAGATATTAGACATCCGGATCCAGTAACCGGATATCCGTATAATATCCAAATCCATTTTCACCCCTACTTCTTACATTTCAGTACATAAGATTAGAGAAGTTATTTAGAAAGGACTGGAGTACTGGACTTTTAAAGAGAACACACTTTGCATAGGAATAATCAGCAAAACAAAGTTTTCAATGCATAATGATCTGATACTACAAAAGACACTACAATTAAATAACTAACATTCAACAAAAATTAACTAAAGTAAAGATAAATGTTAAATGATGGTTAATTAAATGATGATTGATTCTTAAAGTCTAAAAAATTATCTAAGCAGTGATGCAGGCAATTTTGATTACTTCTATGTATCTTTTTCACTGGACTCAGTAACCAGCAAGTAATAATATCAATGTTATAGATATTCATAAATGTACATATTAGCAGTATAAAATGTCCCATTCCATAAGCATGTGAATAACCAAAAAATCACACATATGATCAATGCTTATAAGAGCTAGGTATATGATTAATCCATAATATCACTGACCTGGCATATTATGTGACAACCCAAGTAATCGACAAAGCTCAGGTGTTTGGCGACGACGACTGACAGAGGGAAGTAGCTTGCACAGCTCATCTTCCGCAAATTCAGAAAAAATACCAAAGGTAGCCAGAAGTTGAAGAAATGCATGTGCTTCCAGGCAGTTTCCATTGCTAGCTTCAAAGTCAAGGCTATCCAACTTCGATTTCCATTCCAATGCAATTTTTTTTGCTCGCTCTTTGATATTTGCTGTAAGCATTTGTCCATCGGAAATGTAGCCAGTTATAGCATCAGATTGCAGCTGACCAAGCGACTCCATCAACATGAGGCATGTCCTTCTTACACCCAGAAGGTTTCCATCCTTTTTGCCATCCAATACCAGATTATCTCCAGAATAGAAGTCTTCCAGAGAATCCAACACCAGGCCATATGGACCAGATGCTCGCCTGAGTGCAATCGGGATTTCCTCACGGATAGCTGTTAAGTTCTTCCGATTGTCAGATATGAACTTATGAAGCCCGTCAACGTTCATTTCCTCACAGAGGACGATAAGTTCAGAACGAGGCTTTACAGCAGTGTTGTCATATTGCAGGTGTGCACTGTCTTCAGGAGTAGATTTGGGCCACTTTAGAGCAAGAGTACCCGTGTTTCCATTAAATACAGTATTATTAGCCAGTGCCTTGCTCATTGGGTTGATAACAGGAACATTCAAGGACAGCTTGGACTTGCCAAAGATCATAGCTAGCGCAGCATCCCTTTTCTCCTGAAGCTTTTCCAGGGAAGTCAGCTCCTTAGCCACAACAACAGCCTCCTGTTGCTCCAGCAACTGCTCTGATTTTGCAACCGTCTCCTCGAACTCCTTCTCCTGCTCTTTGAGCTCATCAAACTTTTTCTTCAGCGACTGCTCAAGGACATGGAAATGATCCTCAAGTTGCTTCCACTTCATGTTCAAGGAAACAGCACTCTGGCTTTCAAGCTCGGCAAATGCTCCCTGAAGCTGCTGTATCTTAGAGCTTGTCGACTTCATAAGGGTAGCCACAGACTCCATGTCAGACATGGCAACAGCCTCTGCAAAGAAGGAAACAGCACTGGCACTTCATACCCCCATCCAAGCAGCACAATCGAAGCATAATAACAACAAAAAATTTCACATGATTTCCTTCAAATGAATCGATTCTATGCCTATTCTTCTACAGAGGCATATGTACAAGAAAACAGTACATGGAAACCGAATTCATCCCCTTGTGAAAAAAATTGGATGGCTCGATGGGCCAATCATTCAAGGGTTACCTACCCCCACCACTAACCTACCACCAAGGCAAGAACTGAACTGAAAATTCGCTAGCATAGTAATAACAAAAACTTGAAATTTCACATGATTTCCCTAAAATGAGTCGGTCATCTGCACCACAACGGCATAGACGGCAATTTCATTTGCAAGAACAGCCAGCACATGTAGCCACCAATTCTATTCCTAGTCTGATACAGAGGCATACAAGAAGAGTAGATGGAAGCCCAATTCATCCCCCTCTTGAGAAAATTGGATGGCTTCATGGGCCAATCAATCAAGGGTTACCTACCTCACCACTAACCTACCAAACAGGCAAGAACAGAAGTGAAGAATCAATTGTTCGGATGGCTGGACTGACACTTGGAAACCGGGCACGTACCTACTGCCCAAGGCGGCCAGGCGTTGTCGCAGGAGCTCGCCCCCGCCCCCGCCCCCGCCACCGGTGGCTTGGGGAGGAGATCGAGTGGGCCCCCGGCGACCGGAGGAGCGGTGGTCGGGGGAGGAAAGGGAACCCTAGGCGTTGTCACTTGTTCCTTTCGGGAGATGGGAAAGGGGACATGAGCTGAGCAGAGAGCAGTGTAATATGCATTAGAGCAAGTTTAATAAGGCTGACTGTGCTAGCTATAAGGGAATCCATGTCAGCATAGTCCTATGTGGAGGGGAGAGAAAAGGAGAGAGAGAGCCAAGCCGGCTCCCATGCAAGAGTCAGGCTATAGCACAGGAAAAGAGGTGTTATCCATGCATGTACCAATAGAACTAACTGCTATACTCATGCATGTATTAAATGACCAATACCCATGTATGTATTAAATGATTGAGAGCTCTTGTAGAGACAACTTATAGCCAGCTTATTGTATGAGTTGGCTGCATCTTACCTTTTGATGACATGGAAATGTATTGGAGGTAGCAGCTATCTATACTATTAAACTTGCTCTTAGAAGAGAGACATGGGTCCTACATGGCAGTGACCATCCTTCACTCTGGATCGTCTGTAAGAAAGGTTGCCCTCTCTTGTGCCAAAACAAAAACAACCCTGACAATTATGAAAAATACAAACGTGATTTATGTGGCCAACCTATTGTTATCGTTTGCATTCCCATGTGATTAATCCAAATATTTTTGAAGTGTCATTGGTCGAACAACAAAAAAACGTTGACCGCACATTTTCCGATGTGCTAATATTTACAAAGCACGTATTTTCTGTTAAAACTTGATAAGAGACAATGAGTATATTTCAAATTTTTTTAAAAAAATGGCATGGCTGAATGGCTGAGAGGTTTCATCACAAAAAATGAATCGATGAGGGGTTGCCTCAGAACTTCTTATCTTTAAGTCAGTTTTACCCATCATTTGATTGATGTGGAGATTCACACTTTGGCCAGGGACGTTGTCCACCCCACTGCCACCGTCATCTCCCACCACCGGTGGATTAGAGCTCAGGTTCACCCGTTAGAGTTTAGGTTCACCAAAGTGCCAAGCTTAGAGGAAAGGAGAAGGCAAGGAAACACGGCGGTGGGAGTAGGCGGCTATGGCGGGCGGTTTGGCGAGCTTGAACGAGGGGCGACAGGAGGTAGTGTCGGATCTGGTGGCACAACCGTCGGAGACAACGACGGAAGTTAGCAGCGAGGGGAAGTGGAGGTGGGATGATGGCAAAGGAGGCGGGCGCCGCTGGCAGCCATGTCGGGTGAAGCTGTAGTTGGAGGGGCGCGCCGGTGGGCCTCGCCAAGGTCGAGGGTGGCGATGCCGACAAGTCAATGGGAGGTGGCACGGAAGGAGGGGGAAGGGGCACCCATGAGGGTAGTGTGGGGCGATTGTGGAATGGGGAGAGAGGACAAGGTGTTTTAGGGTTATGGTGTATGAATCTTGAGGTCATCTTATCTACAGAAAAAGTGACTGGTTTTTAAGTAAAAAGTCAGGCAACTGATGCCTAAACACACCCTAAATTTTATTCAACAATAAGAGAGTTATAAACATCTTGAATACATCTAAAGTACATAAGGGTACGTGCTACTGACATCGTGGAAGACCTGGGTCTTCTCCGTTGATCTTGAGACCATGGAGGTGGAGTGTGAGCACAAGAGGGACAAGCACGTCGGGTGTTAGCATTTGCTATGCACCTTAAATTACTGGTAAGTGCACGAGACTATTGTATCTTTCACCTAAAGTATTACAGGTTGTTGAATCCATAGGGAGCTTCAAGATTTAGACCTACTATCTAAATAAATCTACTACTAACTAGCAAACGATGAATATGACCGGATAATAACTAGAATTCAACCACTGAACAAAAGATCTTCTCTAGGGTTTGGTTCGCCCTACTACAATTCAAGCAGTGCAGAGTGATGATGATTGAATAAATCCTTAATTACGGCGTTAATATTTAATCAAGGCCAAATGACCCCCGTGGTCATAAACCTCCAGAGGTTGCTCTCCGAGTACCCTGTTCGGAGAAACATTATGTGTGTTGCCCGACTAGATGACTGCTTGGAGATTCTGTGAAGTAGTATCTGGACCCACTTCTAGGATATTCCTTCCGTGCAGTAGATAAAACACGTGTCTTATCCACTCCAAAAAAACACGACGATTCGGCCATGAGTCTCTGTCTCCAACTGACAATCAGATGTCTTCTCTCTGACAACAGCTGCCTCCCCAACTGGGCGCGTCAATTACATAAGGTGTCTTCCCTAGCGGATAATTGGTGTCACTTTATTGGTATTTAAGGCTGGATGAGGGAAGATAGAGAAAATTCAAAACACAATTCGAATGAAGCAATTACACAATACAATTGATAGTCTCATTCAATTTAGTGTAATTAGGACTAGTCTCACACCTTGTAAAAGACACATTGTAACCAGTTTATAGCAATAAAGAGCACTCTGTGTTCTCTTTTAGAGATTTTAGTCATCTTTCTCATATTATTTCAAAAGATCAACGATCCGATCATCGATAGTTAGCGTCGCCTATGGGGAAGAAGGTGTTGAATCCTTGAAGTTTAACTTCATTCAGCAATCCTCATCCTTCTCTGTTCCTTGTCATCATCGTTCATGCAATCATAGCAAAAACCTAGGATGACTTGGCAGACTATGCCGACATCGACATGGATGCATGCATCCATGCCATGGAACATGATGCCTCATCATCATCCTCTTCCATTCCAAGCTTATTGCTCACTGAGACCAATGAGCTTGACTGAATGGAAGAAAATTCACTACCTCCATTAACAATGCTCCTAAAGGAATCGGTTGTTCTGACCAAGTCGAAATACCAAAGTACCTCTACAAGCCTAGTGCTACCAACCGCAACCCTGATGATAAGAGTGTGATGCCATGATTCGAGAGTCAGGGTACTCTCGATACAGTCATGGGCAACCACTATTCACCGATGGCTCCTATGTATTCTTGGAGCCATCGACATTTGGTCGTGGTGTCGATGAAATTATCCCTAGCAGAAAGCCGGGTGAAGATGATAATGTTTAGCATCCAATTCGCAATCCATCGGATCAACCACAAAGCCCACTAGAGGTGGTAATTTCCAATCACTCCCTATCATGGAAGCTTCTTGCTGAAGCAATGGAAGGCTCACTCTTGGTTTCGATGGGAGTTCACCAAGAAATTTGTGCTAGAGATATGAAGTTAATGCAATTAGCGATGCCGATGTAGATAACATGCACGATGCTTCACGACAGGACCAGCCAAGACCTATTGGTCGAAATGGTGCAAATGCTCCTATATCACCCATTTGGACTGAGGTAATGGAATAGATGGGCATCGATTAGTTAATCCACCTACTTCTACCCACCATGCCTGATGGGTCAAACAAGACATGCTAGGGGTTCGAAAACCAACTTAAGTCATCGTACCCCCTCCAACTGGAATCCTTCAAGGCCCTTAGTAACTATTTAGAACATGCAACAAGTCCATGATATTCTAAACAACCTGGATCTTACTCTGGCAGAAACTCCGGGATATGCTCAGGTTGGAGGTCAAGTGTCGGAAATCCTCCAGCAGACCATGCAGCGTACAGAGATGTAAAGGAAGCAGAGGAACTCACAAAGTCATACTCTGACTTTGTCTGAGCATTCCTCCCTTAGCAGAAGTCAGCGTAGTCAGATTGGAAACAATCTGACATCCAGCGTAAGACCCCATCAAAGATTTTGACAGGGGAGTCATGAGGTAAGATGTCTTTTCAACAATGAAGCCACTCCTCATTATGAGGGATGAACGCTGTCGGAACCCGGAGTAACGACTCCTAGATCCTCTATGTAAATCGCACTAGTCTAGGATCAGCTAGTGCACATAATACAACAAAGATACATATCAAGCACAAATAACCAACTATATTAAATAAAGAGTACGGCCTTATGGTCAAGTCTTACATCAACGCTCATTGGCAAAATAAATAAAGCAAATATCTGCGGAAGCAAACTGATAAATAGTGAAGCCCAAGCCTGCCCACAGGCAAACGACAGTAAGACGCGGCCTATTCGTCCAGATCTTCACCGTAGTCGACGTCATCTTCCTCTGTATGGAGATTGCAAGGTGAGTACAAACTTGTACTCCGCAAACACACGGAGAAATGCAACATAATGATAAAGGTTTCAATGGAAGGCTTATAGGGTTAGTTTGCATAAAACAACATTTAAGGAAATACAGTAAATAGATTGAAAATGTTGAATTTAATACAATAGATAAAAACAATACTTGTAATTGAAAATAATACCGTCAGTGCAGGCTCCGACCATACACCAACCTATTCACGGGCATCCCACCCAGACCATCTTTTCCAAAAGATCACGTATGGATTCCATCCATCCACACGTTTTCAAACACTCGTGGATTCCATCCATCCACAAGCTTACCAAAAACTCGTATGGATTCCATCCATCCACACATTTTTAATTTCTCATGGATTCCATCCATCCATAAGGTTTTGGAAAATATTTTTGAAAAGCAAAGTCTAATCCATGAAAAATTTTTACTCAGCATGCCCATGACCGTGGGCACGGCTATCCAGGATAGATTATACACTCTGCAGAGGTTGTACAGCTTTACCCACAAGACATGATCATCCCATATTGCCACACGATTACCACTTCCTTAGGTGTGCGGCGAGGAGTCATGACAAGGCCTTTACAATGCAAAGCCTTCAACTTGGCCAAGCCAACTCTAAGGTTTCACCCCAGTAAGGAATCCACCAGACCAGGACCCCCTCTTGAGCCTGAGCGAGACTTCACATGGCTTAACCACGCTCGCCCAAGTGAGACTTCTCATGGTACCAACCATGCTCACTTTCAATCTATGATTTGACTCAGGCTGGGACTTCACAAATTATTCAGCCAGGGCTATCCCATACCAGCCATGTGGTAGTACAATAGGGCTTTGCAACAGTAGCTCACAGACCGGTCCTTAATTGACTTAGGCCCAACCACATACCCCTGTGCATGACAGTCAACCCTGCGGCTCCGACCAACAGGGCATGCCTGCACCCACCAACTAACCAATTGTCTAAGTCTAAACCAGTTTTTATATTTTGTTTTCAAAATATTTCATAAACCTCATTGACTCACCAAAGTCAAGAGTACATTTAGGAAACTTATCATTTCATGTGAAAAGTTCATCATTTTATGTGAGCAGATATCCCAGCCAAAAGATATTTCTAAGCTAGACTAAGCATTTGTTATCCAAATAGTCTCTAGCAATACTAGTGTACTAGCTAGAGTTTTGTTCTAGGGTTACAAAGTATCAGGGTAATTCAATGTCAATGGAGGTAATAACAAACAGGTATTAACTAAACTTAAGACTAAATTGAAATACGTTGAATAGAAATATGCATGCAGAATAATTTAAAACAACATAATTTTATTTTGAAATCTGGGATCAACATGATCAAAGAGAGTGACTTGCCTTGCTCTTCAAATTGGTGCAAACCTTCGTCTTTGAATTCTCTCGAATCGTCGAAGTCTAGACGTGAAAATAACCCACCAAATTTAAATAAATTCAAAATAAATTCAAATTGACTTGAAATATTTTAATTGAGGCCAGAAATGTATAGAGGGGAATTTTTGATGAATTTAGAAATTTGAATGGGCTAAATCAGAGTTAGGACGAAGAAGAACGAGCTTCGGGAAGTTTAAATTCAGAGAAAAAGAAAAATCTGAATTTGTGGAATTATTTTTCTAAAAGAAAATATGGGATTATGGCGTCAGCATTGCATCAGCCCTAGGATTTTTGTTCGGGCCGACACTGACATGCGGGCCCGGTCCATGTGGACCGAGTCCACGGACTGCGGTGGAGGCCGAGGTGGCAAGGGGGTGGGATGTAGCGCCCGGGGCTTGCGTGGCGCCCGCGTGGCAGCCACGTCGGCTGCCACCTCACCCTCGGCGCTGACGTGGCAAGCGTCGGCGAGGGGAGCTCGGGGCTACAGCGGCGGCGGCGCTCCGGCGCACGGCGGCCGGCGGCGAGAGGTGAAATCGAGAGAGGAAGAGATGGGGAACTCGGGGGTGGGGCGCGGCTTACCGGAGGCGGCCGGAGTTGAGCCGGCGGCGACGGCGCGGATTCTTCAACGCGGCGGCGGTGGAGCGGCTGGGAGGGAGAGAGAAGTGGAGGGGGAGGTGGTGCGGAGAGAGGGGAGGCCGGTGGGGGTATTTATAGGGGGTGGACGGGAGCGGGGCAGCGCTAATTGCTCGCCGGAGTGGGGGAGTGGGTATTTTTAATTTTTTGATTTTTGATTTCAGATTGTCAGAAATTGCCAGAAAATTCAATAAAACTCAGAAAAATATGAAATTACTTCCAAAAATCCTAGAAAAATTCACAGAAGTTTCTAGAAATGTTTTGGACTTAATAAAAATATTTCCAGCTAATGTTGGTATTATATTTTTATACTCAAAATACTTTTTAATTTCAAAAATTGATTTTAAAACTCCAGAAAACTCAGAAAACCAAATACAATTCAAATAAATCCAAATAATTAATTTAAAGTAGGATTTTTATAGAAAATCAAAATATCATTTTATTTAATAATATTTTTAGGTTTTACTTAATATACTTTTTAAATCTAACTTTTGCAAGAACAAAAAAAAATCCAGGGCAAAACCAAGAATAAAATTTAGGCAACAAAAATACTTATTTTAATTTAAGTTTTTAATTTTAATTAATTTTTTATTTTTTATTTTTAAAAAACCTGGCCTGTTACAAACACTTGGATTAGGTGATCTATGACGTCATCTAAACCAAGCAGCTAATTTGAGACACCATGTAAGTGTCCACGAACGAGTCGGAGTACCAGTTCCCTAGTATGATTATCAAAGAAACCGGTCTCCCACCGACTACAATTCAACACCCTTCCAAAGAAGACGCCATGACTTAATCACATGTTGTCGAGCTTTCTCGACAAGCCTTCAAGTAGTATGCTGGCCGGACATGTTTCGACCAACAAATCTAGAGAAATTTGATGGAACTTAGAACCCATTAGAATTTCTCTAGATTTACACCACTGTCCCCAGTCACACGAGGTGACGATAATGTGATGGCAAACTACTTGCCCACGGTCCTCAAAACGGTTTGTCCACTCTTGGTTTCTTAAAAAACCAATCAAATGAATCTACACCTGGAAGCAGCTTTGTGACTGCTAATCACATACTTCCAGGAGACATATGATTGCCCTACAAAAGAAGATGACCTCCATCAAATCCAGCAAGGACCAAATGAGACTCTTCGATAGTATATCAAGATGTTTAGCCAGGTTCATAATTCAATTCCAGAGGTTGTAGACTCCTCTGTCATCTAGGCTTTTAAAACTGGGTTGAGAAACCAATGGTTTACTTAGGACATTGCAATGAATCCTCCAAGAATGATCGTCGAACTATTTGACATGGCCGATTGGTACACAGCTGCTAGTGAGGTGGTTGAATGGAACAAGGCCATTGACTGGATAGAGAAAATTCCTCAACCTGGCCTATAATAGAAAGAGAAGAAGCCCAAGAAGTCTCCTAAAGGTAAAAAGAATCATAAACCCAACTCTAAAGAGGTTCTTGTGATTGTAAAGAAGTACACTAAGGGCAAGAAGGATTATTCCAGTTAGAACAAGGCAAAGGATTTGATCGACAAATCCAAGAAGAAGAAGAAATGGTGTGCACTCTACCAAGTGGTAGGGCATGATCTACGCAACTGTTGTGCCTAGCAGAAGAAGTTGGAAGACTATTATTCAGGTAAGGATCATTTCCCTTTCATTCAAAAGTTCGAAGAACCAAGTTCCAAGAAGGACAAGGATGGTGATAAAGAGATGGACTATCAGGAGCCACAGCACACCATCAACATGATCTTAAGTGGATCTTCCTTCTATGAGTCCAGATGTCATCTGAAGACTGTGGAGCAAGAAGTCAACCTCACCAAATCTTCATTCACCGTCAAGCCTTCAAGGTGGTCGGAAATAACCATCTCCTTCAGTCGGGAAGACTGCCCCATTCCTTCGACTCGACCAGGTAGGCTCCCTATTGTCGTAGAACCTACCATAAATAATTGCAAAGTTAATCGAGTTTTAGTAAATAGTGGTAGTTCTCTCAACATTTTGTTTATGAGAGATTTAGAAGAAATGCAAGTTCCCAAGTCAAATGTTAAGTCTGTTAAGTATGCCTTTTATGGCATAGTTCCAGGATCTACTGTCAAACCAATAGGGCAAGGCTCCCTACCGGTTACGTTTGAAAGTCCATATAACTTCAAAATAGAAAGAATTTCATTTAATGTGGTAGACTTTGAGATCGCATACAATAGGATTCTTGGTCAACCGACATTGGATAAGTTCCTAATAGCCATGCATTACAATTATTAGAGTCTTAAGATGCTATGACCAAAAGGGGTCATAACGGTTCGAGTGGATAGGAAGACGGCATATGCATGCAATCATAAATCCCTAAAACTGGTCGATGAACTTCTGACCAAAAATGCTAACCCGCGTTCTGTGCAAGCCAAGCAGTAAGACCAAAGGTGGCCCCAAACCAACCGACCAGATCAAGGAGGTTCCACTTGTTGAGGACAATTCTCTAGAAAATATCAAAGCATTAGTTGGACTCGAAAATGCTAGTGCCACCTGCCAAAAGATATTTGGTTGCGGCAGGACTCGACCCCAAATAGAAAGAGTCACTTGTCTCCTTCCTCTAAGCAAACTTAAATGTATTCGCCGACATGCCCGATGTTCCTTTGGAGGTGATCGAGCACAGGTTAGCACTTTGGCCTGACAAAAAACTAATCAAGCAAAAGTTAAGGCACTTTGTACCTCACTAGAAAGATGTAATCTAGTTAAAGATTGACAAGCTTCTCAAGGCTAGATTTGTTCATGAGGTTAACCACCTAGAGTGGCTCGCCAATCCTATAATAGTTAGTAAAAATAATAGGAAATGGCAAATGTGTATCGATTACATAGATCTTAATAAATCTTGTCCCAAGGATGACTTTCCCTTCCACGTATCGATCAACTTGTTGACTACGTTTGAGTGTTACTTATTAAGCTTTTTAGATGCATATTCAAGGTACCACCAGATCAGCATGGGTAAAGAGGATGAAGAGAAAACTTCCTTCATCACACCATATGGAACTTTTTATCACACCATATGGAACTTTTTGTTACATCAAAATGCCATTTGTCTCAAAATGTTGGTGCTACTTTCCAAATATTAATGCAAAAAACTTTTAGTCCTCAGATTGGTCATAACTTAGAGGTCTATGTTGATGACTTGGTCGTGAAAAGTATCAACATGGAACATCATATCTCTGATTTATAAGAAACTTTCACCAACTTAAGAAGACATAACCTTAAGTTGAACTTAAAGAAATGTGTGTTTGGTGTTTTCTCTAGAAAGCTTCTTGGTTTCTGAAACACATCAAAGTTTCAAAATTTTTTAATTTCTTTTTGGAGTTTGATTGAACTCTCAAATCCCTTCCCAATTTGGCAATTCACCTTGATTATATGTCTTTCCTCTTTTGCATCCCATCTCCTTCACTCATTGGCATCCTCCCGGAAGCTGCCTCCCCACCGTCTTCTTGTTTTCCTCACCTACACGGCCGCTTGACCGAGCCTAGAGCTATGGCCGCACCTTCCCCAGCTGTTCGCAGCTCCTCTACCAGATGCTAATGCTATGGCCCCACCAGTCGGTCGCTCACCTCTCTGCTGACTTCACCCCTTCCCCCTCACTCTACGCGTTGTTTGACCCACGCTCACTCCTGCTACAACCCACTACTTCCCCCGCCGACATGTGCACCCTCCAGTGCTGGCCTTCATCACCCTTCTATGACTTTAGTCAGGGCCATAGTATTCCCGCCAAATCCTCTGCCAACGCTCCCTCGCTGGTAGCACCTTTGCTCCCTCTTCCCTCCACGTGCTGAAGCCACCGCCATCATTCTTCTGCTCCCACCACCTCTCTTCTTCCTTAAAGCCTAATTGCTTTAGAGAGAACTTTGTGCCACTCCCAATTGCTTGTCTGAACAACCGCTCAATCAACTACTCACACACCATAGCCTCCCCACCAACTTCCCCTAAGCCTAGTAAACCATTCAGCCAATCATCCACCTCTGACTAGTATAATTCAATTCCCCATCGCCAAAAAAATCCTCAGAGGACCATGATCACATAGCTGATATCATATTTGCAAGAGCATTTCCCGAGTGTCCTAGCGCCATGAGCTTCCATCGGCCATGGCGCCTCTCCCGTGGCCAACCCAAGCCGAGCATCCCCAACTAAATATCCCACCGCTACCAGATTTCCCTTGCCTCATAGATTGTTAAATTGGTCTTGACCCTACCAGATGTTCATCGGAGAGCTTCTAAGCTGTATGGGAGCCCGTGAACATCTCTCTTGCCGCCAACATTAGCCATCACTTTCCGTACTTCCCAAGGCCCCAAAATGGAGTCTCCATGTGGAGTAGAACCCATCCGTAGTGGTGAAACCTGCTAGGAAGCTTCATCGATGTCATATCGGTGAGGCAGCCGAGGCTCTATTTTGTTGCCAAAAAGAGAGAGAGAGAGAGGAGCTAGAGGAAGAAGAAGCTGAGCCAGTAGTGTGGCGCTATCTTGGCCACACGTGTGTCACACATCGGCCGGCCGTTCGTGCGCAGCAGGGCCATTGCGGCCGCGTGTTTGGGCCGTGCTAACCGGCCCAATAGGCCGGTTTTGATTTGAAGTTGCCCAGGGCGAAAACAATGTGCTGCACTATTCATTTTGGGCAAGCCCATCACTGTAGTAGCTACTATTCATCTAGCCCAAACACACATAAATACCCCCATTTCGATCGTTTCAATGTCCTGAACCCATTTTTGACCTCCGTTCCACCAAATTAAGCCCCAATGAAATCCAAACCATCTCCATTTGGTTTTTATCACATTTTATTACTTTTTATTTTATTTATTTTCCTAGCTTGATTAGACTTAAGTACGAACCTTAAGTTCTTTTATGTGTTTACGTTAGATTCCGAGGCGATTGCACAAGGACCGCATACGAGCATTGAAGTGTACGAGATAACTGAGTTTGTTGAATAGCATGGCAAGTTATAAGTTTTTGATCATGTTGAATCCCATGAAATTTAAATTATTTAATTACAGTATTTGCATTAATGTTATTTGCGCAATGTTATTTGATTAAAATAAATGTTTAGAATGACTTGTTAATTAGTTATGTCCTACCACTGAAAAATGCCCTGTTTAGTTTGAGGCCATATTCACTTTGACAACATTAGTATTATTTAATTATTGTATAAATAATTGTAGATTGTCTCATCTAAAATTTTGTACTGCTAAGTGACTTGGCATTTTGCTGGTAGATTTGTTTAAACAGTTCTAGGGTAAGGAGGTATCATGGAAAGCCACTAGATGGTTAAAGTCCACGACCTTACCCTAGGGAAGAGGCTTGAGCAGATGGGTGGCAGTGTCATTGAGCATTGAGGATCTAGGTTGTGGTTGGCAGCGTCACATTGAAAAGTAAGGACCAGAAGCTTATACTGAGTAAAGGACACAGTCCTCGCTCAATCACAAGAATTGACTTGTTAATCCTGGTCTAGTAGCTACTCAACTCGATTGAATCTTTATAGGATGCAAGAATATAGATGACGGGGAGTTGGTATGGAAGCGGTGTAACCATACTTAACAACGATAGGTGCACTTAGGACGGGCGGAAGTGTTAGAACCTGGTGAGTAGATACCCGGGTTTGAGTGGGTGTATCGAGTAGAGCCTACATAGAGAATTGAGTAGTGGAAGATCTTATTTTCTGAACTTAGTTGAACGCTAGCTGAAGCGTGTCTGTAGCTTGATATTAAGAGTTTGAGAAATCATGTGGGTAAAGTTGGACAACTCTACGGCGAGGACCAGGAGAAGGCTTGGTACAAAGTCATGGCCTAGAGGGTCAAGAATGCTGGAGGAGATGATTGTGCTCAAGTTGGGGCGTGTAGAGATTAAAGATAGGTGATGCGTGTTAGAGTTAGGGAGGTGCGGTCTAGAGGCTACGAAACGTGACCAAAGTTGAAAAACCCATGCTACGTAAGGGTTTTGGGTTTCTTATTTGTTGGAATAGGATAAGCTCAGGTTTTGAGCCCTAGACTATAAATAGAGATGGGGGTTAGAGCTAACCCCAAGGCCAATAGATGCAATTTTCGTGCCAGGCTTTGAGGGGTGCCAGGAGGGCAGTTTGTAGCCAAAAACATGATGATCCGGAAATAAAAATTAGCTTTACTCAGAAGGAAAAAGCTGTCGATGGTGATGCATCTTGTTTTGCTTCATTTCCTTCTGTAATCTTTGGCGTCATCTCGTCACCATCGCGCAATCTCACGCGGGAAGAAAAGGGCTCCTTTTCTTGTACTACGCATATAGAGGAAAAAGGGAGTAGTGCGTGAAGACTTTCAACAGAGCGAAGTAATGAAAATTTCCAACAGAGGAGCAACGAAAGTGATGTTTCCAATCTTTTATTATTTTGCTACAGTTCCAATGAAAGTGACACCTTTGATTTTTGTTCTGCTACAGTAACTTGCTACAGTAGCACTGCATTACTACCTGTGGTGCTACTAGAGTGCCAAATAGTACCTGCTACAGTATCGGAGAGAGAAAATATTGTTTCCCTTTTTCTTTTCCAATTTTATTGTCTTTTGTTTTTTTGTATTCTTGTTGTGTTGGCAGGTTGAAAAATCAGAAGAATAGTAGATTTGAGAAAATGTTCCATTGTGGAGTACAATCATTTACCCCCTCTAATTAGCATCGACGATCCTACACTTACGAGTGTCCCGATCTTAGTCTCTCCAAGACCAAAAGAAACCTTTCTCTTACATCTGGCTTGACACCACAAGCGGTCAGTGTCGTACTGGCTGTTATGACAATATCCAACAACTAGTATATTACGCAAGCAAAGTCTTACATGGACCAAAAGAATGATATCCAGAGATATAAAAGTTGTTATAAGCCCTCCTTATGACTTCAAGGAAACTAAGGCATTATTTCCAGGCCCACAAAGTGGTCATACCAATTGGATACCCTCTAGGTCAAGTTCTCCAAAACAAAGAATCATCAGCATGTATAGCAAAATGGGTGGTTGAACTTGGAGAGCTCGATCGCCATTTCATTTCACAAACAGCAATTAAGTTCCAGGCTTTAGAAAAATTCATCGTCGAGTGGACAAACCCAGAACCCACCCAAGGGCGTGAGTACGATACCATGAAGAGTGGACTATGTACTTTGATGGTTCCTTGATGTTAATGGGCTCGGGGGCAAGGGTAGTCTTGGTATCTCCTATTAGAGAAAATGTAAAATATGCCATTTAGCTAAACTTCTTGGTACAATAATTTGGCAAAATATGAAGGTTTACTGGTAGGACTCCGAGTAGCCAAACCACTTGGGATTCACATACTACTAGTGAAAGGCGATTCTCAACTAGTAGCAAATCAAGTCGAATAAGAGTATCAATGCTCAAGTACTATGATGAAGTCTTATCTAGTATAAGTAAGGAAACTTGAAAGGCATTTATTCGGTTTCGAGATCCAACATATTCCTAGAAAGAAAAACTTTATAGCAGACAAATTGGCATAGATGGCTTCCTTAAGATCACCCATTCCGCCTGGAGTTTTTCTCGAGCAACTCGATAAACCCACGGTAGTCAAGCATTTTGAAGATGCTCCGTTGGAGTTCATACAGATTGACCCCAGTAATGATTCGATGACATTAATCTATGAATATCTTTTGCATGCCACACTTCTTGAAGATAATGTAGAGGCTAATTGTACATCTTGAGAAGCCAAATCATATGCTTTAATCGAATGTACTTTTTACAAATGAGAAACTCATGAAGTATTGATGAGATGTATATCTCAAAAGGATGGTTTGAAGTTACTATCCGATATAATGGAAGAGTCTGCGCAGTACGTCATTCCTACATAATATTGGTTAAGCCCTATACAAGTATACAAGGAAAATACAAAGAGATAGAGGAGACACTCTTAACATATATCACTCACTTTTCACATTAGACCTATTTTTTTTAATTGTTACTGTTTATTACTTCCTCGTCACCATCCACATCTCCCAAACGGCCACACGCGACGCGACCCTTTCCTAGGGTTTGCTTTCCTCTCCTCCCCGTCCACCGCTTCCCCAACTGCCGGCCACCCACTCGATCTCCTGCCCCAGCCGCCGGAGGCGGGGGTGGGGGCAAGCAGCGACGGTGAGCTCCTCCAACGCCTGCCCGCCTCGGTGGTAAGTAAGTGGACGTTTTCTTCTCCTCGATCTCAGATCCAGCTGTTCTTGGCAGGGTTGCGGTGGGGTAGGTAGGCCTTTATTATTTGGCCCAACTAGGCATCCGTGCTCTTCTGAGAAAGATGAATTCCGTTTCCATGTACTCCTTATTTGCGTTATAAACACTAGAAATGGAATTGATAGAGACTATGTTGTGCTGTTCTTGCAAATAAAATTATAGTGCGCATAGCCGATTCATTTTAAGGAAATGCGTGTGAAATTTTGTGTTTTGTTGTTACTATGCTTCGACATATATGCTATTTGGATGGGGGTATCAAGTGCTTGTGTTGTTTTCTCCTTTGTAGAAGCTGTCACCATGTCTGGCATGGAGTCAGTGGCTACCCTTATGGAGTCGACAAGCTCTAAGATACAGCAGCTTCAGCGGGCGTTTGCTGAGCTTGAGAGCCAGAGTGCTGTTTCCGTGAACTTTAAGTGGAAGCAACTTGAGGATCATTTCCATGGCCTTGAGCAGTCGCTCAAGAAAAAGTTTGATGAGCTCAAACAGCAGGAGGAGGAGTTTGAGGAGACGGTCGCCAAGTCGGAGCAGATGCTGGAGCAACGGGAGGCTGTTGTTGTGGCTAAGGAACTTACTTCCCTGGAAAGGTTACAGGAGAAAAGAGATGCTGCATTAGCTGCGATCTTTAGCAAGTCCAAGCTGTCCTTGCCTTTACCTGTTATCAACCCAATGAACAATGCGCGGACTAATAGTACTATGGCTACTTTTGCTGTAAAGTGGCCGAGATCTGCTCCTCAAGGCAATGCACACCTGCAAGATGACAACACTGCTGTGAAGCCTCGCTCTGAACTTGTTGTCCTCTGTGAGGAAATGAATGTTAAAGGGCTTCATAAGTTCATATCAGACAATCGGAAGAACTTGACTGCCATCCGTGAGGAAATCCCAAATGCACTTAAGAGATCATCTCATCCGTACGGCCTAGTGATAAATTCCTTGGAAGACTTCTATTCTGGAGATAATCTGATATTGGATGGAAAAAAGGATGGAGACCTCCTGGGTGTAAGAAGGACATGCCTCATGTTGATGGAGTCGCTTGGACAACTGCAAACTGATGCTGTCACTGATTTCTTATCTCAGGGGCAAATGCTTACAATGAATATCAAAGAGCGGGCCAAAAAGATTGCATTGGAATGGAAATCCAAATTAGATAGCCTAGACATTGATGCTAGTAATGGGAACTGCCTTGAAGCGCATGCATTTCTTCAACTCCTGGCCACCTTTGGTATTTTTTATGAATTTCATGAAGATGAGCTGTGCAAGCTACTTCCGTCTGTCAGTCGACGTCGTCAAACACCTGAACTTTGTAGATTGCTTGGGTTGTCACAGAAGATGCCAGGTCAGTCCTATGATGAACTAATCAATAATCATACATCTAGCTCTAACAAGCATTTATTTCACTTGAGCCCATTGACATGCTTATAGAACATTAGTTTCACTTGGACTGCTCCTAATTTGTCAATTTGTCTATAGCTTTGATATTGTTACTTGTTGTTCAGTGGGTGCAATGAAAAGATGCTCAACCAAGTTTCAAAATTTCTTATACTACAACTTCTGCAATTTCTTTCAAATATCCATATTGCTACTTTACTTTTTCTGATACGAGGACTGCAGGTCAGCCACATCTTAACCAACTAGCTGTGTTGTCTTTGCTTGCAATAAAATCCTTATTGCTTGTAAGGCTTTTCCAGTATTGTCTAATCAGGACTTAAGACCTTTAACTTCAACTGTTTGTGTGCCTACTTATTCTTCAAGAACTAATCATTGTTTAAAATTTGTACTCTCTTTCAAATTTTTGTTGAGTGTAAGGTGTGGTTGTAGTGTATGCCTTGTGTGTTATCAGTTCATCATGCTTGAGTTCGAGAGCGGAGCTTGCTCTCTTGAATGTTCCAGTCCTTTCTTAGTTCTTATTACTAGTCCTTTCTTAGTTCTTATTACTTTCTGTCTTATGTACTGAAATATAGGAAGCTGATAGGGCTTTATTCAAACCTCTGTCATCAATTACTTGTTTTTGCTATTGTTGCTAGAGAGTATGTAGCCTTAAGCAGTTCTCAATTTTTTATTTTCACATATTTGAGTGAGGAATTATTGTGAAGGCATTTTTCTATGAAGATATCTTCTTTCATATGATGGTAGGACAGGCCTATATCACAGATATTTTGCTGCTTTTGCATCTGCCTCTGTTTTGACAATTGCAACAATTATTTTTGTAAATATTTTTTTTGTGTAATTTGCCTTATCCTCTCTGCTCTTATTTTTATTTTCCTCTGTGATTTCCCCCTTCTAGTATGCTATTTGCTGTTTCACATGTTTGGGATTCTCTCTTGACAATAAGTGATTTACTAATGGAGTTTCTTGATGTCAGGTGTCATTGGAGTTCTGGTGGATAGTGGAAGACCTATTGATGCGCTTAATTTGGCTTATGCCTTTGGGCTCACTGAACAGTTTGAACCAGTGCAATTGCTGAAAGCATATCTGAGGGAGGTCAGGAAGGTGTCAAATGCGAAGAATGGAAAAATGTCTCCTGGAGCACAGGTGCTTTTTAGTCATTTCAATATCAAAAGTTTATGTTGCATACTATACTTTTTCTCTGCAGTAAGCGAAAATCTGCCGCTGTACTTCCACCAAATCACCAAATACTGAAGTAGGTACCAGTAATGTTTCTGGTTATTGAACGTTTCTTCATTTCGTGGAAATCAAAATTTTGTTTGCAAGCTTAGCCTTCTTTTTGCTTACCTATCATACTATGAGGTAGTTGGCAGAATAACTAATGTTATCTATTTGTATTTTTTTTTCAAATAAATAGCTATTTCTTTTGTAGTTTTGTTCAGGAGCTTGTTCAATATTTTTTGAAAGTAGGGCATATATGGTGTTCCCTCTATTTGTTCTA
The DNA here is from genome assembly GCA_017311315.1 of Dendrocalamus latiflorus. NCBI lineage: Eukaryota > Viridiplantae > Streptophyta > Magnoliopsida > Poales > Poaceae > Dendrocalamus > Dendrocalamus latiflorus. Next base: position 27,025,221 of record CM029626.1, read on the forward strand.
TAGGGAAACTCAGCTAGTTGCACTTTGGCATTATTCAAATCTCTAATCATCTTATGTGATTCAGCTAGTCTGTGAAGTCCATGCTGTATATGGTAATCTAGACATTTGGTTCTTTCAACTATTTACTTCCATTGATTCTGAGTTATTAGCATTAATGATTATACAATCAGTTAATGTTTTACTTATAGTATAATTTGATTAATTTAGTTTGCAAATAGATCAGTATTGGATTTCACGTCATCACAGAGGTGGCAAAATATTGATTCCATTGAGCTGACGTCAAGAGCTTGAGCTAGGTTGCAGAGTAGAATAATAGAGAGTTATCTTAGCTTGGAAGCAATAGAGAAGTTGGGCTGTCTGGTGCTTTTGCTTTTTTATGCTGAATCATAAACAAATTTCTCAAAGGCTGTTGGGTTACTCATTTTTCTATTTACTTATATGTGTGTGTAAGCATGGGTGTGTGCATCTATCTACTACATCTGATCTGTAGTCTGTCAGATTAACAACAACCGTTTTTTCAGAATGAGATGAATGAACGTGAGCTATCTGCACTGAAATCTGTTATCAAGTGCATCGAGGAGCACAAACTTGAGGAGCAATACCCTGTGGACCCACTTCATAAAAGGGTGATTCAGCTGGAGAAAGCCAAGGCTGACAAGAGAAGGGCCGCTGAAGCAGCGAAACCACAATCCAAGAGGCCTCGTGCCAATGGATCGGTCTGTGCACCCCATGTTACCAGCTACCCTGACAAAAGCTTCTACCAGGCAGCCCCAGAGAGGAACCCATACCCTTACAAGAGGCAGTTCGTGTATGGTGCCGAGGCCCATCATCATCCTACAATGATAAGCTCAGCTCCCTACACCATCTCACCTGCCCACACAGCATATTATGGTAATGGCTATCCAGTTCAGTACCAGGTACCGTATATCCACTGATGGAGAGAGCTGGGTGCATGTGCTCTTTCCTAACTATGTAGCTTTTAACCTTCTGCTCTGTGTTGTAGTTGTATCAGTCGACTAGCTAGTTTGCCTAGCTGAAAATAGTTGTACCACTCGTGTGTGTATGCTGTGAGTGGCCAACTGGCCACTGTTAAAATCTATTAATTTTATGTTCACACGTAACTGACATAATTTACTCCTAATGTGTCGTTACGATGAATATGTTTATGACTTTATGTTCTATCTACATGTGTTTAGATACTCAAGTCGGCCTAACCGAAGAAATGTCGAGGGCATTTGTGCTCTGCATGCAGGATCATACACTTTACAGAAGTTCAGTTGCGACTAAAATGGTGGTCCTGTTTCTTTTTGGGGGGTGATACAAGTTTTTGGTTTCTTGGAGGGATGGACATTGTTCTGTATTTTGTCCATGCTGTTGCCTTGTGTGGGGGCAGGACTACTCTTGGAATCTTGCTTCTATTTCCTACCTGTTTCACTCCCACTGTTAGCCCGCGGATAAACGTTGTGAAGGCAGGAATGTTGGTGTACACCTAAAAGCTTTCGTTACTGCTTGAGAAAATTCCATTAGATGTTGTTAAGCTTATAGCAAAATGTTAATCCATTAGATGTTGTTAAGCCTATAGCAAAATGTTAAGTAGGTCTTCAAAGTTAGGCCTATGAACTTGCAAATTGTGTTGAACTTTAGGGATTGTGTCATTTACTTCATTATAACTGTGATTTACCAAAATTGCTAACCTGAAAGTGCAACATGGATGCAAAATTGATAAGGGTCAATTAGAGGGATGTTTTACACGGCAACTTTAGAGTATTCCATCCAACAATTATTAAATATAGCTGTAAAATTGGTTCTAGTCATCTAGATGGATGATGAATGTTGCAATTTAGTTGTCACAAAATGATCTGTGTTGGTTGAAAACCTTTATTTCACAACTACTTCAGCACTTGAGCTAAATGTATGCTGAAATGACCATGTGACACAATTTTCAAGTTAGGAATTTGTCTGGCTAGTTTTCATGTTTAGAAATCTAAATTGCAATTCGCTATGAGTTCCTCGAATGCATGTTACCCAAAATTGTTAATTGCAATAGCTAGTGCCTTCAGATGGTGAAGATGTATACCGGTTCCAAGTTCCAACCTTCCTTTGTGGATTTCGTGACCCAGCTGTCTGTTTCTTCTTTTGCAGTGTTGGAAAGTTTATGTAATTCGGAAAAAAAAGAAGAATATTTGGTTCTAATTTCGAGGAAGTTCTGCCGAGATTTGTTCACATTGCAAGTTTGTGTACTGTGTAGTGGACAGTGATTAGTAGCCATGCATTCAGGAGAGAATATCCTGTGCTTCCAACACTATGGTGCTACACATGCTCCTACTCATAAAAAATGGTGCAAATAGTTATAAAAAATTCCCGAAAAATTGATTAAATATGGTATAATATAATCAAGTTCCTACAAAAATTCAATTCAAAATACGTTGTATGTGAGAAACAATACAAACTGGAGTAAAACACCAATACAAACTACATAGTGACGAAAAATTCCGAAAATAATTTGGTTAGATAAGGTATGATATAATCATGTATCCTACAAAAACTTCCATCCAAAATACGTTGTATATGAGAAACAGTGCAAGCTGGAGTGAAACACCAATACAAACCACATTATCATCACTATTATTCTTCAAGTACTCGACATTAAGTGATGAAACACAAGACAAACAAACAACAAAGCAAATTAACATGTAACAGCATAACCACCTAAGTACATCACAAAGACATGGGCTGCAAAATTTCAGTGAAACATCCACTGCAATTCTGCATGCCTAGCTACTTGCTGACTCGAGAGGAGTGAAGTAGTAGATGTCGTCGAGCCGGTCGTTCGTCGGCGAGTTGCCGCCGTAGACCAGCAGCCCTGGCCGGCCGTCGAGCGCCCCCGCCGAGAACGCGCACCATCCCCGAGGCCCGGGGTGGTGTTCGGAAGCATCTTCCAGCCTGACCCACGCGCCGGTCTCCGTGTCCAGCGCGAAGGCCTCGGCCGAGAACTTGCCGGCGCCGAGGTGGCCGAGGTCGCTGGGGTCCACCTCGCCGCCGAAGACCATCGCGTGCTTCCCGACCCCGACGGCGCAGAACACGCTGCGGGGAGATGGCTTGTCGCCGGTGGTCTCGACCATGGCCCACTCGCCAGTGGCCGGGTTGTAGCAGTGCACGTCGTCGAGCTCGTCACCAGAGAAGCCGTACACAACCCAGACCTTCCCGCCGGCGACGGCCAGTCCGGGCCCGCCGCGCGGCAGGCACGCCTCCCCCGGCGACGGCAGCTCCTCCCACCGCCCGGCGGCGACGTTGTAGGCCCACAGGTCGTTAAGCCTGCCTGCGTCACCGCACCCGCCGAAGACGTACACACAGTTCCCCTCGCCGTCGGCCACCATCGAGTGGTAGCTCCGGTGCGGTGGACCATCTTCGCCGGAGGACAGAAGGGCCCACGTGTTGGTCGCCGTGTCGAAGGAGTAGAGCTCGTTCAGCTCCTTGTGGTCCTGGTCGCGGCCGCCGAACATGAAGACCGTGCCTCCGACGGACGCCATGGTGACGCCGACCCGCGGCGGGGGCACGTCGCCGGCGGCGTCGAGGGCTGACCAGGACTGCGCCTTGAGGTCGAAGGCGTACATGGTGTTGTCCACCGGCACGCGCGGGGTGAACTCGCCGCCGAACGAGTAGGCCGTGTCGCCGACGAGGGTGATGGCGTGGGAGCTTCTTGCTCCCGGCCCAGCTCCCTTCTGCTCCAGCTGTGTGATTAATTAGTGGTGTTAATTTGAAGAGGAGATTAACTAAACACAAAAGTACATGCTGCAATCTGTAAGAAGAATCACAAAGAAAGAAAATGGAGTTCATGTAAATTCTACTGAAATTTTGGAGTAAGGGACTGTGTAGCATTCATCTAGATGTCATCTTTCTTAAAAATCACCTAGATTTTTCACCGTCCAATTGTTTTGAGATTCGTGCATAACCCTAACTCTAACCCCTCCGATTCTCCGGCCCCGCCGCCTCCCGCATTTCACTACGCCTCCCGCAACCCACAGTCGCATTTCACTCCACCCCACAGCCTCCCGCCCCCACGCCGCGCCCTCGTCGCTGGCGCCGCCCCCTCCTCTCCCCAAAGCAGCTCTGCGTGCCTTCCCCTCCACCCCCGCCCCCTCCCCCACCATCACCCGCGGCCGGCAGCGCCCCCGTCGCGCCGCCCCTACCCCGGCCCACCGTGTCGTCCTCGCCTAACCTAATAGCTACTACCTTCCACCGCCACCGCCTTTTGACACCGCTCACCACCTTCCTACCCTACCGGTCGCCCCCACCGCCACCCACCACTGAGCCACCGCCCCTAGCCTCTCTCTATGCGGGGGGAAATGGTGAACTCTAGGTGCCGGGGCAGGATTCTTCCCTTGGGCTCACCAGTGAGGACACCGGAGCATAAATCGCGATGCAAATCCAAAGATTAGAAATTTGGATGATTTTTTGGAAGAAAATATCTAGGCGATGTTTATCAAAACCCTTGGAGTAAATGAAACAATTACTCTGACTTGATATTTCTTACGAAATTCCTGTCAGAATCTTGCATTTCATAAAAATTTGTGTCCGCAGCAAATACAAATTGGCTAGATTAATTCGCTAGGGATTGACTAACTGGTTGCAATTATCAATGATCTTATGCAAAGCTGCATTTTAATTAGGTGGGTTAGCTAACATTTGACAATCCCTAATTCGGGCCAAATATGGTCTGAATTTCTGGAATATCCAGGTTTTGTTTATATGCAGTGGCGGAGCCAACCGTTTGTGGGAGCCCGTGCAGAGTGCAGGAGCTCGCCACCAAGCTCAAACGATGGCGAGGCTGCCCGTCGGTGAGCCCAGGCAGCAGCCTAGGGTCATCAGGCAGTGGCTCCACCCCTGTTTATATGTAACTATAATTTTACATAGCTAACAGCTCTCATAAATAAGTACATAAATTACTTGTGCTACATCAAAAGTAACATCGTCACATGGAACTGAAACATAACTATAGAAGTTGCTGACACATATTTCTGTGGTGTTTCTTCAGCAAAATTTCACCATCACATGGGACTCAAAAACCCGTTATCAACTTTAGGAGCTGAAAAGTTTTTTTAAAAAATTTCATTGAATAATCTTCTTTGTCAACAGACCTTGAAAATTTGGAATCAAGACAATTCATTGAAAGATAGAAGACCTTAAAATCTTCAAAGAGTGATTATCACAAACTAATCCCAACTCATTTTCATGTCCATAGTCATCATCACTCCATCATTAGTTGGCACTCTACCCTGCAAATGACCTTGGAACATGAAATCTCTAGGTAAACTCCCCCAAAATTACAGCCAACCCTGTGACCCAAACTACAGACTATAACATCCTTAATTTGGGCCTAGTATGGTATGAATTCCTGAAAATTCCGGGTAACTGAAATGCTACTCCGATTCTACCCTGCTGACATCTCTAAAAAATCCTGAAGTCTCTCCTGTTACACCGAAGTTTCTCATCCTCACATGGCCCTCGAAACCGAAGGTTGGCAATTTATTCTGGACTAATCTTCCTTGTGAACATGCCTTGGAATCAAAAAAATCCTTCTTCAGATTTATAAAGGTTTAGTATCAGCACCCAGCAAGGCCAATTCCCAACCATTTCGAAGGCTATAGCCATAACTGCATCTCTACCAATCACTCTCCACTGCAAATGCTCTTGCAACACGAACAAATCTCCCAACCAAATTCCCCCAAAACTGAAGCCAATTTTTAATCCAAATTACATAAATCATTTCAATACACAAAAACAATCAGTTGCATGTGCAGGGGAAAAAAATATGATGAAATCAGAAACAAGGAGGTTAAGGTGGGGAGCTAGGGAGCACACCTTCACCCAGGTACCTGCCATTGCCATTTCACAAGCTGGAGCTCTGCTACCTCTTCTCTGCTGCTAATGTTGGAGTCTGGCGAAGTGATAATTGTAGACTTGTAGTACCTTAGGGCATCTGTAGTGTATATAACCCAAAGGGTCTTAAGGTGGGTCCCATCTAAACCTTAAGACCAACTCCATAGTGTATATAACCCAAGTGGCCTTAAGACGGTCCCACATGGCAGATAAAGAAAAATTGTATTTTAATGCTTATGGTCAGGTCTTTAGCTTGAGGACCAGCCTTAAGCTTTTTTTGCTTAGGGTCTGCTTAAGGTCACCTCTGTAATGTATAAGGTTGACCTTAAAGTGGCTTAAGACCTCCTCTTTTCATACACTACAGATGCCCTTATAGCTGGCCAAAGGGCATGATGCATGCCATCACTCTGAACCAATCTAACCACTTTCTTCCGGTTGAATTACTATAAAGCCACTATGCTTGTTTGGCATTTGGCATTTGGCATTTGGTGGGGCAGGAGTACACTAGACAGTTGCTCATCGTGTCCAGAAGGTACTAGGAACATATGCAGTCCTACCACCCCATGGAAACGACGGAAATGGTTATGAAAAGATTTCAAAAAATTGTTTAGATAATCACTAAGCCAACCTATCTTTCCACAAAAAATTCAAATCTAAATTCGATCAAGACAATAAGAAACAAAAAAAAAAGAATTTCTGGAAAAAAGAAAATCCAAAAATAAAAATAAAAGAAGATGAAATATAATGACCTATATAACCATTTTTCTAGAATTGTTTCACGACTATTTGTATCATTTTTCTTAGGGTGGTAGCTGTAACACTTTGGTTTAAAATCCACTCGATACCCAACCAATCCTAGGGCGGATCCGTGTATGTATAGCATCCTATGTACACTTTCCTCCTCATTTCATACAAAGGGTTAATCCAGAGATGCTATGTTTGAACCCAACAAATATTATATACTACTGCAACCTACTTTAAATAGGTAATATGAGACTAATCACACCACCAGAACACATGGACCACATGGGTCGCACTACGAACGGATCAGGGTGTTACAGTAGCATTGGATATGCTCTGGTCCTAAGGCTTAATCGAGAAATATATAACTTGACAAAAAAATATTCTTGAGCTGGACAATTGCAGTTAAGTCACTCAGAAAAAAAATCTTGCGAATGCGACAAGTTGAGCTTGAACTAGTTATTTTGGAATGGCATGTTGAGCATGAACTAGTTATTCATGCAATGCGTAGCTCCTACATCGTTCTGGTGAACATTATTGGACAAAGTAATGAAATTCTAAAGTTCAAGTATTGACTTCTGGAGATACTTAAAACAGTTAAAACGAAACACAGATGATTGTATGAATGTTTAATAGAAAGACACGCCAAATTGTCAACTCGACATCAACGTATTAAGTGCTAGCTAGCTAAAAAGCTGCACGATTTCGCACCTTCTTGTTTGTCCATATTGGATTGGTTTTTATTCGAACAATACATTGGGGTGATTGCTAATGATAGGTGCTACCCGAGGACGCTATCAACTTAAGATCTGACACATAAGCTTTAGATTTATTGGAACAATATAAACAAGACATGATCATGCAAATGGACAGAGATTTAAGACAATAACCACTCGTTAATTAATATTATCGTTAAGAGTTTTTATAATGGTGTTTAAGTGGAGCAGCTATAAAGTTACGGCGTTACGCCATGCTGAGATGTACACCCGTTGTTTTCGTTATAAGAAGGCAGGTGGTTTCCGAGAGTGAAATCATGTATTGGTCCAAGTATCTATCAGCTAGAACAGATAACAGCCCTTAGTCTTCTTTTGCCACGTCATCTAAAACTTCCGGAATGGCGAAACTTTCGCAGATGAATTTCAATTCTAATTCCCAGCCGCTTGTTTCATGGAATTTGCACGACATGTTCAAGCCATCACAGGAATTTACACGACACAATATAATTCCCACAGGAATTCTATGAAATTCCTGTGTTTTAAAGGGGTCTAAATGTGATTTGAGTCGCAAATCCATGGTCAAAGTTACATTACGATGACCATGTCTAAAGCTACGTATTTATGTGACTGGCGGCAGTAGATTACTTGTACATATGGTCAAATGCCTTTCCGATGTTACTTCTACAAATGTTAGTATATTACACGGCTTCGCTGCCGTGCAGAGTTTATTAGAGCAACTCCAGTAAGGCCCCTACTTGAGCCCTCAAACTCAGATTTGAGAGCCAGAGCAAAAAACTGAGCTCCAGCAGGGCCCATACTTGGCTCTCAAAAATAGGAGGCCTCTCAAATGAGGCCTCTAAGTCCTCATTCCTAGGGGCCCCTACTCCGGCTCTCATTTTTCAGCTTTCCTCGTTTTTTGTGGAACATTTGTGCTTTCAATTTAAATTCGGAACAAATTTGAATTTAAATTTGAATATTCGTATTTGAATTCGTATTTGAATATTTGTATTTGAATTCGGCACAAATTTGAATTTAAATTTGAATGTTATGTGATGAACTTTGTGCTTTCAATTTAAATTTGGAACAAATTTGAAATTAAATTTGAATATTCGTATTTGAATTCGGAACAAATTTGAATTTAAATTTGAATGTTATGTGATGAACTTGTGCTTTCAATTTAAATTCGGAACAAATTTGAATTTACATTTGAATATTCGTATTTGAATTTGTATTTGAATATTCGTATTTGAATTCGAAACAAATTTGAATTTAAATTTGAATGTTATGTGATGAACTTTGTGCTTTCAATTTAAATTCGGAACAAATTTGAATTTAAAGTTGAATATTCGTATTTGAATTCATATTTGTGCTTTCAATTTAAATTTGGAATAAATTTGAATTTAAATTTGAATATTCGTATTTGAATTCATATTTGAATTCGGAACAAATTTGAATGTTATGTGATGAACTTTGTGCTTTCAATTTAAATTCGGAACAAATTTGAATTTAAATTTGAATATTCGTATTTGAATTCATATATTTAAATATTGTCCCTCATTGTGAAATCATAAATATTTTATTGTGTATTGTGCTTTTGTCCCATACATATGCATATAGTGTGTGAGGAAATAGAGGGAATTGAGAAGTAGGAGCCCTGTTTTGAGGGCTCCTGCTGGAGTGCAGCCCAGAAAACAGGGCCCTCAAAAGTAGGGGGAGCCCTCAAATGAAAAGTAGGGGCCCTGTTTTGAGGGCTACTGCTGGAGTTGCTCTTAGGAAGTGAATCCAATGTAAAAATTATGCAAGCCCATTAATATTCATGGCATCGAGTTGTGACAATATGTAGTTATCTTTCTCAATGTTTTGCTTCATATGTTGATGTCCAATTGTAAAAATTGACTTGTAACACCCCGGCCCTCTACAGGGCTTAAGATGCTACCACCACACGCTTACCATTTCAAAAATGTGTTGCTAATCTAACTTTTAGCAGCACCTCTCCGTTTGTTTTTGGTTACCCACAGGGAGAAAACAACAAATAAATATAGAATAATCACAAAGCCAACTAACTTCATATTGCATAAACCATAACATAAAAAGACTTTGGGCTCCACAACCACGGAAACCCACCATCACGGCCCGCAAACAAACTAAACCAGATGGCGAGCCACAAAAACTTAACACTAGATTAAACATAAAAGCTTTGTAAAACTAAACTGTTATTTCATATGTGCAGTGCCAAAAGGACTATCCCATTCCATGCATGTCGCCATCATTCGCATAAAAACAACGACAAAGCAAGGGAGAGTCCGGAGACTCAGCAAGCACACGATAAAACAACAACATCACTTTATAAATCCAATCGACTTTGCGAACTGTAAGCTGTAAATCAACTGTATGACTGTAAACTGTAAATTAAATTTGTAACGATAAACTGTAAATCCATTCTATGTCTGTAAACTGTAATTCGATTCTACGACTGTGAACTGTAAGTCAAATCTATAACTGTAAAATGTAAATCAACTCTGTAACTATAAACTGTAAATCAATTATGTAACTGTAAACTGTATCACTCTCTCTGTCACTTTCATGCAATGCAATGCTATGCAATACATCTGTAATGCTATGCAATACATCTGTAATGCATCTGTAACTGTAGTTTATACCGGTATAGTGGATGGTACACCCGTCGATGTCACCCTCTCCCTCCATCCCGTGGAGGTGCCTACCTTTGTAGGTCTTATTCAAGAGCACTCCGGACTAGTCATATGAATTTCTCACCGACCTGGCTCTTATGCATTTTGCATGATGCAATATGCTTCAAATGTGGATGTCTAATCATAAGCGGTACTCATCAAGGTATGATTAGCACATAATCACATGCATCATCTCACAAATACTGTAAATCATAGCATGAAAACACGAATAACAAACATTCGCCACATTTTACTATTCTACCATACATTTGCCTGTTAACCTAGCGGACGGTGCGTGGACGGCACCAGACTCGAACCGCCACCTGAACAAGCATTAACTATTTCAATTCATTGCTAATGCAATACCTTCATATACGAGCAAATGACATCGCTCTAACGTCCAACCCGACATAATCAAACCCTGTCCCACTGGGCAACCTCTCATTGTCCCGATGCTTAACCAGTCTGTAAAATTAGCGATTTCATTATTTATACTTGCCGATCAATTTTTACACGCTTAATCTCACTTTAATCAATCACACTATTTAACCTCAATTTATTCTCTCCTCCCTCTTCTGCCACGGATCGATAAGATCTATAGTGGCCATACTGATTGCACCGATCAGGCATTCATATTAATAAACGATATTTAAATAGTCACATGCATCAATTCTAATTATCGATATATTAACTTATGCCCGACTCGGTAAAATAAGCAAGGAGAAGGTTTTCGAGGCGTTACTCTGGCCCCAAACGACTAGATCGGGGCATTATCTTCCTCTCCTTGACCAGATCTGACAAATCTGGCGGCGGGTTAGACTTTCCCTTTTTTTTTCCTCCTCTCTCTTCTTTTTCCTTTCTTTCCTCTTTTCTTCTCTTTTTTACTTCCCAGCCGGCCGGCTCTTTCCTGGCCTTCTCTTTTCTTTTCTCCCTCTTCCTTTTTCCTCTTTTTTCTTCCACCGTCGGCCGGCGTTCCCTTCCTCTTTCTTCTCCCACTCGGCCGGCGATTCATGTGTCTCCTTCCTCAGCCTATCGGCGGCTCCTGCCTCTCGTCTTCTCCTCGCTCGGGTGACTCCCTCCTCTCCCTCACCGGCTGGCTCCGCCTTGCCCTCTCGTGCGGCGAGCGGCCAGGCCGAGCAGGGGAGCGGTGGTGAGCTTCAGGGCGGAGGGATGCGAGGCGCGTCCGTGGGGGTGGAATGGCGGCGGCAGAGTGCACGCGTGAGCGGCAGCGGAGCAGTGGCTCACACGAGTGGGGCGGCGACGGCGCAAGGTGAAGCGGTGATGGCTGCCGGAGGGCGACGAGTGATGGCGCCGGGGCTGGCGAGCGGTGACGCTGATGGCTACGCGAGCGACAGCAGTAGGCACGAGGGGAGAGCAGCGGCAGCACGCAAGTGAGCATGGGAAGAGAGCAAAATTAGCTTTTGCTTCCTCCTCCACCTGGCTCTTTATCTTTTATAGGGCTACGGGATGGGCCAGGCTAAGCCGAGCCGGCCTAGGTATTACATTCTACCCCCTTAACAGAATTCGACCCCAAATTCTAAAACTTAGTAATCTGTACAAAAAACAAACAAACTGAGCCAAACAGAAAACAACCCTTAATTCATACCTGTGGAGAACAATTCCGGGTACTTCTTGCGCATGCGAGATTCCAATTCCCACGTCATTTCTCGCTCAGTCTGGTGCGACCATAGGACTTTAACATACTTTAACGTTCTGTGCCTCAACACTCTCTCCGATTCCACCAGAATCCGAACTGGACGGGATTCGAAGGCGAGGTTTTGCTTAAGGGGCAATGGTTCTAGAACAATCTCATGTTCCGGATCCCTTAAGTATTTTCTCAACATAGAAACATGAAACACATTATGAACTCCTCGTGTAGACTCAGGAAGATCCAAACGATATGCCGACTTTCCAATTCGTGCCAGAATCAGAAATGGCCCAATGTACCGCGGGCTAAGTTTCCCTTTGATACCAAATCTCACAATTCTTTTAGTGGGAGACACTCTTAAGAGCACCCGATCCCCCACTTCGAATTCTAAGTCTCGCCTTCTAATATCTGCATAACTCTTTTGTCTACTTTGGGCAGCTAACAAATTTTGTCTAATCTTCGCCACTCGTTCCATTGTCTGTTGGACCCAATCTGGACCCAGAACTGCCTTTTCTCCTACGACATCCCAACAGAGTGGCGATCTATACTTCCACCCATACAGAACCTCAAATGGCGCGGCCCGAACACTGGAGTGGTAGCTATTGTTGTAGGCAAACTTTGCGAGTGCTAACTGATCCTCCCAGCTACCTTTCCACGACAAAACACAGGACCTCAACATGTCCTCTAGTATTTGAATGGTGCGTTCGAACTGCCCATCCGTCTGTGGGTGGAAAGCGGTACTAAATTGAAGTTTTGTGCCCAAAGCACTTTGCAAACTCTCCTAAAACTTGGAGACAAACTTGGCATATCTGTCCGAAACTATCGTTTGGGCACACCATGCAATCTCACTATTTCACGAACATAGATAGGTGCCAAATCACTCGCCGAATTCGTCGTACGAGTGGGGATGAAGTGCGCGGACTTACTAAATCGGTCCACCACTACCCAAATCGCATCCTTACCTCATTGGGTACGAGGCAAACTGGCTACGAAGTCCATGTTAACATCATCCCATGGCCACTGTGGAACATCTAAAGGCTACATTAGTCCAGTGGGACGCTTATGCTCAGTCTTCACTTGCTGGCAAATCCCGCAATACGCCACATACTGCGCGACATCCACTTTCATTCTCTTCCACCAAAAGCTCTTTTTCAAATCCTGATACATCTTGGTCTCGTCAGGATGTACCGTGTACGGGGTACGATGAGCCTCTCTCAAAATATCATCCTTGACTTGAGCCCTTTGTGGCATGCAAAGACGGCCCCTAAACCATAATGCGCCCAACTCATCAAGGCTGAAGTCCCCTGATTTTCCTTCATCGAGGCGCTTCCTCACTTTTTGAAGCAACCGATCGTGCTGTTACGCTTTTTTCATCCGTTCTGGAATTGCTGATTCCAGCAACAACTGTGTCTCTACCTGTGCTGTACCAGCATAACATTAGGAAATTCCCATCCGTTCAAAGTCAGCAACGAGACAACCTACAGTGGAGGGTGTCATCTTGCGACTAAGGGTATCAGCAACCACATTTGCTTTGCCTGGATGGTACTGGAAAGTGAGATCATAGTCTTTGATCAGTTCCAACCATCTTCTCTGCCTCAAATTTAACTCCTTCTGAGTGAAGATATATTGAGGCTCTTATGGTCAGTGAAAATATATTGAGGCTCTTATGGTCAGTGAAAATATCACATGATTCTCCATACAAATAATCCCTCCAAATCTTTAGAGCGAAAACCACTGCGGCCAGCTCTAAATCGTGAATAGGGTAATTATGATCATGTTTCTTTAATTGTCGCAAGGCATATGTAATCACTTTGCTATCTTGCATGAGCACGCAACCCAAACCCACTCGCAATGCATCCGAGTAGACCATGAAATGCTTTCCTGGCTCAAGAAGAGTGAGAACAGGAGCAGTTACCAACTTCTCTTTCAAAATATTGAAACTGCGCTCACATTCACCGGTCCACTAGAATTTCACGCCCTTCCATGTGAGTTGAGACATTGGCTTAGCAATAATAGAGAAGTCTTTCATGAAACGCCGGTAATAACCAGCTAAGCCAAGAAAACTTCTCACCTCCTTAACATTGGATGGTCTCTTCCAGTCAACTACTGTAGAAATCTTGGTTGGATCTACTGAAATGCCCTCCTGGTTAATCACATGTCCCAGGAAGCCCACTTCAGAAATCCAAAACTCACACTTCAGAAATCCAAACCAACACCTGGATAGACCCTTGAGATGAGGCATTTGATGATGCAGATACCGGCCCCCATTTGAGGATACTGGAGGGATTCTGATGACAGACCTTCTCCATGTGGCCCGTCCAGCCACAGTGTTGACATTCCCCTATTCAGGAACATTCGACAGCTCGGTGCTCACCACCACACTTAAAACAAATCATACCTTACCTGGGAACAGGACGCAAACTGGTGGTGCAGGAGACGACGATGTCAACGATTTAGACTTGGATGACTGTGAGGAACACCAACTCCACTTGGACTTCTTAGGAGCGGGCCGCTGAGATGACCCACTCTTCTCACTATAGCTCCTCTTCTGGTCACCACTAGAAGCACTCGGACCACTAGAGGGTTGCGACCCTTTAGTGAGCTGCATTTCCATCTCCATCCATCTAGCCTGCTCGATCACAGACCTAAAGTCACGTTGCGCAATAGCCCCCATAACATGCCGATACTCAGAACTGAGCCCTCGGTGGAACCTTTTGGCCTTCTCAAGGTCACTACTTGCGACCGACGGTACGAAGCGGATCAAGTCATTGAACCATGCCACGTACTTAGCTACTATCATTTTTACAAATATGAATCAACTTTCACAAATGGTTCTTAATACGAATCGTCTGTGATAATATAAACAACATAGACGGTTCGTGTTAATAACCGTCTGTGAACTTTCACAGACGGTTCTTAATACGAACCGTCTATGGTAATCCTGACAACACAGACCTTTGTCGTATGAACTACATAAGCTATACTGAGACGAGAGTCAAATTCAAGGCAATTTTATTACAAAAGTCAAAAAAAAAGAGTGAGAGACCATGTGAATGCGACCCCATGCTTGTGATGAGTAATTGACAAGTTTTCTGGAAAGTTTGAGTTTGGTTTGTGTGTTTAGTGCCATGATGGCATTTGGCTCAGTCGGGTTTGGTTAGTCGGACTTGAGGCATATTCTTCTTCCCGTTTGAGCTTTTGGGCAATTTTATGCTTGAGTACGATCCATTGATGCTAATCGTGATTATATGTCTCGAGCGGTGCTATGTGATGTATTTCTTGTTTATGATGGCTACAGGACATCGAGGTGGAGCTGTGGCGAGGCACGGGATGACCGGACTAGGCGCAGGTGGTGCCGAGGTTAGAATGGTTGAGGTGTGCCGAAGACGGCGAGGACTCGAGGTGGTTGCGAGGCTTGGACGGAAAGAAACGAGGAAACTTCCCGGAAGGTGCAGAAGGGGCGATTTGGTAAATTCGCAAGGTTGCACAAGTGGGAGCGGTTTCGTTTGAGATTAGTGGGCAAAACGGGTTGGAAACCCGGTAACCAAAGCCTATAAAAGGAGGGTTGTCTCTTGGTGCATGCATGGCTTGACTGAGTGGTTAGGGCTTTTGCTTTGTGTCTCCTCTTTATGCTTTAGTTGTTAAGAATTGGTGGGAGGTAGAGTTATGTTTTTCTTGGTCTCCCTTTGTGTGTTCTTGGTTTTCTTGAGCTTGTGAGAGGGAGAAGATGAGTTGAAACTCCATGTAATCATTCCTCTGTATTCAATTATGTATGGGGACTCCTTTGTAATCCTTGGTTGATTGGAAATGAAATCTCTAAAGTTTATCTCTCGTGCTTACCTTCGTTCTTGTTTTTAGCCTCTCACTACCATTTTTTCCTCTTTTGTTGTTTGTGTTGTTTCTTTGAGCAAGGAGTGGC
The DNA here is from genome assembly GCA_017311315.1 of Dendrocalamus latiflorus. Lineage (NCBI taxonomy): Eukaryota > Viridiplantae > Streptophyta > Magnoliopsida > Poales > Poaceae > Dendrocalamus > Dendrocalamus latiflorus. The sequence continues at coordinate 27,040,815 of CM029626.1, forward strand.
AAAATGGGTTGCTTTGAACTGGGAGATGCCCCAAATTCATTTGGCTAGTCATTCCTGAGAGCAAACCATTTTTAATTCTAGTTTTTGCAACTCAAACTCCCCTGTTCTTGTTTTTCTAGGGTTTGGGATGAGAGGATCCTTGGTCCCTTGATTTTTCTCCATGAGATAGCACAAGAATTTGGTTTTCAAGTCTTAAGATTGTTGCTAATCTATTTGCAAAGTTCGTTGAGCAAAAGATCCAAGAATCTTGAGTAATTTGGGTTTTAGTTCATACTTTGTAAAAATTTTAGATTTTGTCAAGAATCTTGATTCTTCATTCTCCAGTTGAAATCTTTGGTTTCCAGAGAACCCAATGGTATTTGGGTCATGTTCTTGACCTTTTGAGTAAGGGAGAAAAGAAGAAGGACTGAAATTTTCAAGTTTGAGAAGATTTCACTCCTCTGAAAAATTACAGGCTACTTTGCCCGAGGGCCGGTCTGACCGGAGGAATGCGGGCGGTCAGACCAGGCTTACAGGGCCGGTCAGACCGGTGTGGCCCGGGCGGTCTGACCGCCAGCCAGGGTGCGGTCAAACCGGCCTGAAGCTTGCGGTCTGACCGGTCTCCCCTTTTTCAGCCTGTGCATTTCTTGTCTTGTCTACATTTTGATTGCCTAGCTTTTCTCTCTGTTTCATAGCTTTAATAGCTATTGGAGAGGAGTTTCATTCGGGGATACTTTTGGGTGCTTGGCTATTTGTTTCAGTTTTCTTTGGGGCCCTTATTTGCCAATCCTTCTTGTCGTTCTAGTAAGCATACAAATCATCTTCATAGCTCCTTATAGTTATCAGAGAGAATAGTTTCTAGTGGATACTTTTGGGGACGATTTTTGAGAAGCAACATTCACACCCCCTCTGTTGCCGATTTCGATCCAACAAAGAGGTTCACAGATTTTAATCTTCTGGGCTTCATATGCTTCTTCTTTGACTTCTGGAGTTGGAGGATCAGCTGCTATATTCTCGAATGTCGTCAAGATTGTCCTTGCCCTCTCCACTTCCTCCTCAAGCCTGTAATCCACCAAACACACACTTTCTATATTGAGTGCTGTCTAAAAACTCCAAACAGCGAATACTATCAATTATACAATCCACCAATATGTTTTGTATTCCAAAATTCCTATCAACCCATTCCTTTTGCTATTGATCCACAACCACAATTTGCTCTTACAATAATCAACCTTATTTTCCCATTATCTATTTCTAACTAACCCACTAGTATACCTCCACCAAGAATATCATTGATCAAGCCTACGATTCAATATTATATATCCACCAAGAATAGCATTGATCAACTCTACAATTCACCATTATATATCCACCAAGAATATCACTAATCAAGAATTATAATCCAATACGTGTATTATTCCTCCAAATTCCCGAAGATTCAATTAGATCATTTATCTAGCCTATCTATTTAACTGAACCCCACTAATTTATTTCTCCCAGAACCCACACTATCATTTCCTATTCATGATCGACCTGAATCCACCAATACCTTTATATGCATACTACAAACATCCATCTCCTTTACTCACGACCATGTTTATTCCACCCATATTTTATTTTGTAAGAATAGAAATGCCACTATTTGAAATACAATACATAAAATTTCCTGAGACCTAGCAGCTTTGGAACAAAACATAATGTTCAAGGGATATTAACATGATTTTCCATACATATGGCATCACACCATATGCCTAATATCACCATAATTTTTTCATACATATGGCATCACACCGTATAACATCTTTCAGCGTTATAGCCGCTTAACTTACCACTGGGACGACACCCAGGACAACTCAAATCAGGGCTTTCCGCTGCCCTCCACTTTTCCATTCCCACCCACAAAGTTTTTTTGAAATAGAACTATATCTGGTTAAGTTCCCATGTCCACCCTTGACTGTGGGCACGGCTATTCGAATAGTTTTGACTCTGCAGAGTTTGCACACTTTACCCACAAGAGACAGTTCACTCGTTGCCCCACACGATTCCTTAGCCATGCAGTTGAGCAAACCATCACAGTAACAGTTCAAAGTACCTCGCCCCTTCCATCATCTCACCCTATGGGCCGTTCCCACTTGCGGTGGGTCCCATACGTTGTGCGGGATGTTCTCCTTCTGAACGCCTAGCAGCTGACCACCACACTGCTAGCACGCCACAGCAGAACCTCACCCTCTGCGGATGTCCCATTCAAGCCTGCCACACAGGCCGCCACTTGCACCACTTCACTCCTCCACCGATGATGATGACTTTCAGGGTCCGGTAAATTTACTAGGCCAAGTTGTACTTTACAGACTTGTGGTGTACTTGTTTTACACAGGAGGTCATGACAAGATTCAGTCCTTAGGGTTATCTGGGCGGTTCTACCACAAACCACACTCTCGTGCACACCTGCACCATACCCCCGAACCATCCGCCCAGACAAATAAGCAATTTGAGATTTTTGGGAGTATAAAATAACCATATCCCACATACACCAGTCATTACCACCATGACTGCCCAACCAACTTTTATCATGATTAAAAGTGATGCTTGGGCGCTCTCGCGCCCATGAGTATCTAAACAATACTAAGCATGGCATATAACTACAGACTTATTTTCGAAAGGTTACTATTATAATTTTGCTAGGGCGACAAGGTTCTCATGTTCAAATATTCCAAAGGAGGGGCAATATTAATCAAGTTAGGTAATAGGCATTTAACTAGAATTCTAAATTAAACATGTATTTGTATATAAATTAACAGCATGCAATTTGATAATTTAAACCAAAGTAATTTGCAGAAAATGTAGGTTCAACATGATCAAAGTATTGACTCGCCTTGCGCGGTTTACCGCGGTCTCATTTGATAGTCTTGAGGTCACTCAAAGCTATCTCATTTGATGGTCTTGGGCTTCTGGTCTTTATCTCCACCTTGATCTTGATCTCACTTGATCCATTGATTCTTCGGGACTCCATTTTCTAACTATGCGATAAGCGACTGAATCCAAATACAAACAAATAACTTAAGAGATCCAAATAAATCCAAATAAACCCAATTGAACTTGATTAATTTTTATTATGATTAAATGGGTGATTGGAGACGAGGTTAATTGGACGCGGAGTATTGTCGAAGCCGAACTAGCGATGATTGGTAGCAGGGCATTCAATGAAGGAGGGTTTATGACATAGAAATATTAACGAGATTATCTTGCTTTAGATTTGGGGAGGACTAGGTTGAACCGGCCATTGAATACTATGGTTTACTCTATTTTATTTAATAACTTCTTTTTATTATTTTTATATTTATCAAGGAAATTCCATGAGCTAGGTTAGACCTATGATTCGGTGTACAAGTTTTTAGCTGAGCTTTGTTTTTGTCGAGCGTTAATCTTCAGGGCATACGTTACATATAGAGATGTATATAATTTTTAGTTTACCAAATAAATATTATAGTCCGGTTTTATAGCATTTTATGGCTCAACATTTTATGTATCCTCAGTTATTACTAGGCTTAGTTTAATTTGAACTACGATCTAATTATACGGGTCGTAGCTTGCTATACTCAATCACGCTTGACATTATTATTTACTAAATCTAACGTTGAGGTTTAATTGGCGGCGCCATCATCATTTTGTCTATACTTTGTTATTATTATTAGACTTAGCTTTATTTATTTATCTAGCAAGGCTTGTTTTATAAGGTTATATTTCAATATTTGCTATTTAACCAAATCTAACACTAAAATTTATTTATCGATGGCATGCTAGTGACAACTACTATTTACGTAACTACATTAGGTAGCTTACCTTTAATCACCCGATGACCTAAGGGGCTACTTTATTATATTTGCCACACACACACACACACACACACACACACACACACACACACACACACACACATATATATATATATATATATATTTCTAACATGACATTTCTACTTAAGGACACCCTTTTGATTAAAGGTTGTTATCATTTTATGTATCTTTAGTTGTTGTTTAGTGCCGATTAAGTTTTAAAGGAAAAGATTGTATATACCTATATTTAGGTGATAGCCTAGCTTGCTATTTATAGTTACATTTCACTATTGTTACCAACTAGACCTACAGCTAAAATTCAAAACACCAACGGCATGCTAAATATTAAGGCATATATGGTAATTGGGAGTGATCTTTATTTTTAACGTTTTGTATTTATATCTTTTAACGTAACATCTTATGCAGCTTCTTTGATTTTTAACTTGAATATGCTTTGAATTAGGATTCTTATTAGACTTGAACATTAGGCAAAACCATCTTTTTCAAATGCCCTAATTAGTAATTAGTCTTTTAATTAATTATTCACATATGTCAACTAATCCAATATTAAATATTACACAATCATGTTTCATGCCCTAATCAATTTTCCTTGATTTTTCCTACTTAATAGGGGCTGTAAAAAAAATGGCAGAGGTGCGGCCGACTGAGTTTGAACCCGAGACCAGTGGCTTAACATCCGACGTTGATAACCAACTGGGCGGAGGCCCTGGACTGATATGGTTACTCCCGCAGTATACAAAAGGTAAGGAGTTACCAGGAGCCCCAAAGCAGAGGAGCCGACGGGCGCATGGTAGGCGGGGGTGTCGCCGGAGGGGAATGGCCGGGGAGGTCGGGGCGAGAGGGAAAATGGAACGCTGGGAGCGAGGTGGAGCTACCGGAGTCAGCACCATGGCCGGAGCGGCGGCGAGGTGGGTCGGCGGCAAGGCGCGGCGGCCGGTGGCGGAGGTGGAACGATGCGCCGGCGACTGGGAGGATGAAGAGGGGAACTCGAGCGCGCCTGACCAGGAGGGAGCGGAGGGGAATCTTACCCACGGGTCGGCAGGGCCGGAGGGGAGCCGAGGCTTGCCGGCGGCGGGGACCCGGGGCGGCGTGAGCATGCGCACGACGCCGGTGAAGTACGGGTGGCGAGGGCGTTGGCCAACAGTCGGGAAGGCCTCGGGGTGCTGGGTCACCGCTCTCACCGCGCGGAATTGACCAGGGGTTGACCAAGGGATAGGCGGCGGCGAAAACGGTGGCGGCCGGTCGGAATTGGAGAAACTTGGAATTCCGGCGAGCTCGGTCCGGGCTTTTCCAATTGGGCCGGAGGGGAAGTAGAGGGAGAGTGCGGGCACGCCGGGTTGCGGTTAATTTGGGGGTTGAGCAGCTGGCGCAGCGGGATGGCGTGGAGCCCCGGCGGCGGCCGGCGCGCAACGCGGCAACGAGGGAGAGGAAAGGGGCGTCGGGAGCTAGGGGAGGCCGGGGAAGCCTCTTATATTCGTGGGGGTCGTTGCCGAGCTGCTGTGGTCGACGACCTTGGCACAGCGCTTGGGACGGGATGGTGACATGGGGCAAGGCATGGTGCGACGGGGACGCAGGCGACGTGCGCGCGCAGAAGGGGTGTGACGCGGTGGAGGCGACAGGTGACGTGCAGGGGTGGGGAGCAGTTGGTGCCAGGGAACGGGGCCGGCCGGGTGACGCAAGCGGAAGGACGTGCACGGGTCAGAGAAAAAGCAGAGAACGGAGGGGGATGGAGACAGGGAGAAGGCGGGGGCAGGAGCCAGGGCGTTCGGGCCCAGGCGTAGAGAAGAAGGGATGTGGGGGCGCCGGCCCACTGGGCAGTGGAGAGAGAGAGGAGGATGGGGAGAAAAGAAAAAGGGGAGGGGGAGAGAGAGAAAGGGTGGGCCCACCTGGCATAGAGAGAAAGGAAGGAAAATGCTAGCATTCTAAATTTTTAATTACTTGAACCTAGTATCCAAAACCCCTTTTGTTAAATTGCAACTCTAATGTCAATACTAGTATTGTATTTATTGGCATAGTTAATGTGTGTATATATATATATATATTTGAGCTATATTTTAATTCAGCTAATCCCCTTTAACTAATTTATAATCTATATTTTGATTCTATAACTAGGTCACTTTTTCAGAGTTTGAACTCACCCATCTTTACTTACACTTTTAGTCCATATTTTCCTTCCTTTTTGTATGATGACTGAGCTATATAAAAAATGACTTCTTGGCCTTAATTATTATTTCTATTTCTTATTTGTATTTTTACTTCCAGTTATTATTTGCCCAGGCACAAAATTCAGGAAAACCCAAATAAGATGTTGAACCAAAATTCAATTCTAGTAAAATGCAAATAAAAGTTTTAAATTTCTTCAATTTTTAAACATCCAAAATTTAGGATGTTACATCATCACAGACGGTTCTATAAATATAACCGTCTGTGATACTAGTTATATCACAGACGGTTCTATAAATATAACCATTTGTGATACTCGTTATATCACAGATGGTTCTATAAATATAACCGTTCGTGATACTTGAAATATCACAGACGGTTCTATAAATAGAACCATATGTCATATAACTATCACAGACGGTTGTTTTATGGAATAGTCTTTGATAGTTTCCCTATAAATAGGTTCCGCTCGCACGGCGCCACTGCTAGGTTTTGCTAGATCTGACTGCTCCCTCGCGCGCGATGCTACCACTGTTAGGTTTTGCTAGATCTGAGTACTGCTCCCTCGTGCGCCACCTCTCCTGACACCGGCCGCTCCCTCCCGACGCCACCTTTCCCGACGCCGGTTGCTCCCTCTCAACGCCACCCCTCCCGATGCCACCTCTCCCGACGCCGGCCGCTCCCTCCCGACACCGGCCGCTCCCTCTCGACACTACCACTCCCTCCCTCACGCCACCGCCGCTCCTTCCCGACACCGTTCGCCTCTGTCTCAATAGTACTTTATGATATATGCTTTACTAGATGGCTAAATTTTTACTATTACTGTCATTTGTCAATCTTTAGAACCTTGTGATACATGCTCTGTTTAAATAGTTGGCTAAAGTTTTACTATTACTGCCATTTGTCAATCTTTAGAACTCTGTGATATATGCTCTGTCTGAATAGTTGGCTAAAGTTTTACTATTACTGTCATTTGTCAATCTTTAGAACTTTGTCAAAGGGCATGAAGCAAGTGACATACTCCAGTGTATCTGGTTCAATGAACTTGATACACTGGTTTGTGTCATGTAACATCCCAAAAATTTAAATTTGAAAATATGAAGCGCTTGAGTTAATTTTTGCAATATATTCTATTTGAGTTTGGATTTTTATGGTGTTTCTTAAACTTTGGTTAAGAGTCCAAAACATGGAAGAAATTCATGGAAAATAAACAAAACACAAACATAAACCTACATAAAAATATATGTAAGTATGCAAAATATGCATATGCAAGAAAAAGGGACTAGCAATATAGGGCAACAAAAAATAAATAGAACATATACAAATATATATAAAAGGCCTAGCAAGAGGAGCAAGACATTGAAATGTATTTATACCAAAAAAACTAGGCATGAAGGAAATAAATATATATATACATACTTATAAAATGAATGTGCAAATAAATTGAAAAAGAATATATATATGTGTGTATATATACCTGTATATATGTATATGAATACAATAAAAAAGAGAAAAGCTCAGGCCGGCCGAAGGCCCGATCCAACCCCTCTCCCTGCTTCCTCCCCCCCCCCCCCCCCCCCGCGCGGCCCGGCCCGCCTCCACCCGCGCCTCCCCTCTCTTCTGTCGCTGCACCGCGGGTCCCGCTCCCGCCTCCTCTCTCTGGCCACGCGGGCCCGCGCCCCCGCACGCACCTCTCTCCCTCTGCCGCGTGGCCAAGCTAGCTCTCCTTTCCCCCTCTCTTTTCTTTCTTCCCCACCGAGCGCCTGCGCCTTCTCCTTTCTCCTCTGCGCGCGCACTGTTGAGCAGCTTTCTGCGCGCGCCCGTGAAGTCTATCCGCTCCACCCGTCACGTCTCTTCTGCGCATTGCCTCGTCCTGTCGCCGCCTTCCCCCTGCCACGCGCCGCTCGCCAGTCACTTCGTGCGCCGAGCCCCGCGCCGGGCAAAGCCCCCCGGTTCTTCCTCCGCCGCCCAGTCCTTCGCCACCGCGCTCCCCCGCCTCCTCTGCCACTATAAGAGCCGCAGGTCTCCCCCTCCATAGCCAAGACGCCATCCCCTCACTTTTCCCCGATTTGGCTTTTTCCCCAATTCTTGGCCGCCACCGTCGTTCTCATCACCGCCACCCCCTCGGCGGGTCCCCCCTCCAATTCCCCGCCGGTGGAGCTCCACATCACCGCCCCGGACCTCCTTTCGCTGCCGCCGGCGTTTCCCCTCCACCCTAACTCGTCGGCATCAGACTCCACCACAAGCTGCTGCTGTCTCACGTCGCCGGCCCACTTCGACCCCTCTCCGGCCCTGCCATTGCTTCCGGTTAGATCCCTGTGCCCTTCTCCAGCTCGTTCTTGCCTTAATTGAACTCCCCGCCCTCTCCAACGCCGGCGCCCCGTTCCACCTCCACCGCAGGCCTCCCTGCGCCGTAGCCCGTCCGCCTCGCCGCCGCTCCGGCCCACGCGCCGCCTCCCCTAGGTTCTTACCCTAGTGAACAACCCATTTTGACAGAGCCCAACCCCCTCTGGCCGTTGCTCGCCGCCGGCCAGACCGTGCCCCTCGCCGGCATCGGCTTCCTCTATTTGGAGCCCTGGTGCCATCCAGCATAACAAAATGTCTGGGCCTTTGCTGTCAGCCTAGGCACTTTGCCCACTTGGCTAGACCAAGCACGTTAACCTTGAGCATATTCCCAGGGTTCTAAGTTCGATCCTTAGTCGGCTGCAACTTCTCCTCACTTTTTGTTTTAAATTTTTGTAGCTCTTTTAAATTAATAAAAATCAAGATAAATTTAGGGATAATCTAGAAAAGCTAATAAATTTAATTAGGTCATAAACCAGAGTGATTTATATTTAAATTTAGATTAGTTATTATGCTTGAACAATTAATACAATTTGAATAATTAACTAAAAGACTAAATATTAATTGAAGACTTTGATAAAGAAAAACAACTTATGGTACTAGACAAATAAAGATTGCCATTAAATAAAATTAAGATTTATACCCAATATTTAAAATGCTGCCATTAAATAAATTCTAATGGTAGGTTTTGCTAATTAGCAAATATTGAAATATAACTTTGCTGGATAAATAAATTTTAATTAAAGCTAATAACAACTAAAATGTAGAGACTTTCTAAGTAAAAGTATATATATAAGTGGTTAGAGAAATGCGGATAGCATGTATACAGCCACTAGCAAATATAACAGTACAATTCTTGCATCCACCGTCGACCCTACTAAAAATATATTTATACATGGAGACACTATCATTAAAAATACTGCAGTCATGAAATCTTAAATGGTAGCTTTAGTTAATAATGATGACAAAATACCATCATGTATAGCTTTGCTCAGATAGCTAAGTTTATACTAAAATTAGAAATACAGTTAAGCATAATAGTAGCTAAAGTATAAGCAAGATATAAATAGTGCCATCAATTAAATCTTAACACTAGTTTTAGTACATATTTATATGGAGTATAATTGTATATATGTAAAGCAAGCTCAGACCCGTAGAAATAAACCCTAATTCAAATTAAACTTAGCCTAGTGATAAATGGAGGTACATAAAATAACATACCACACAATGTTATAAACATAGACTACAATATTAATTCGGCAAGCCAAAATTTGCAAACATTACTTATATATATATCATATGCCCTGAAAATCAACGCTCGACAAGATAATACCCAGCTAGACTTGTACCCGGATTCATAGGTCCAACCTAACTCATGGAACTTCCTTGATAAATACAAAAGTAATAAAAGAGATTATTAATAAAAAGATCAAGTCATCGTATTCTACCACCAGCCTTGCCTCAAATCACTCGAATCACCCTTTAACTCATAATAGAACTGAATTGAGTTAATTCGGATTTATTTGGATCTTTTGAGTTATTTGCTTTTATTTAGATTCAGTCGTTTATCGCGTAATTAGAAACTGGAGTCCTGAAGATTCCATGGATCAAGCGTGGTCAAAGCAAAGTGAAGATAAAGAATAGAAGCTCAAGAGAAAGCATCGTGTGAGCTCAAGTCCGCGGTAAACTGCACCAGACGAGTCAATACTTTGATCATGTTGAACCTACATTTTCTGCAAATCTACTTTTGTTTAAATTATCAAATTGCATGTTGTTATTTCATATGCAAATATATGTTTGATTGAAGATTCTAGTTACATACCCATCATTCGACTTGCTAGTAATATACCTCCTTTGAAATATTTGAATATCTGAGCCTTGTCACCCTAGCAAAATTATAATGGTAACCTTTCGAAAATAAGTCCATAACTATACGCCATGTTTAGTACTGCTTAGATAATCGGGGGCACCAAAATGCCCCAAAGCATCACTTTGAATCATGAGAAATTGGCTGGGTAGTCATGGTGGAAATGACTGGTATATTTGGTTACAGATATTTTATACTCCCAAAAACCTCAAGTTGCTTCATTATCTGGGCGGATGGTTCGAGGGTGTGTGTGGTGTGCAGTGGAAGCACAAAGTGGATAGTGGTAGAACCGCCTAGATAACCCTAAGGACTGAATCTCGTGATGGCCTCCCAGTGTACAACAGTACAACCACAAGTTGGCAAAGTGTAGGCAGGGTTTACTAATTTGTGTGGCTCTAAGGTGGTTACGTGAAGGTATGACCACGAGCAAAGGGATGGATGGTCTCATCCCCGCCTTTGCCCGTGATGGCTCACGAGGGACCCTTCCCGAGGGATGTGCGCATCCTACGGAAGATAGACCTTAGCAGGCATAACCACAGTAGGACTATGCATTGTAACAATCCCGTGATAGTCTACTCAACCGCATGGCTAAGGAATCATGTGGGGCAACGAGTAGATTTATCTCTTGTGGGTAAAGTGTGCAAACTCTGCAGAGTCAAAAACTATTCGAATAGACGTGCCCACGGTTAAGGGCGGACATGCGAACTTAACTAGATATAGTTCTGTTTCAAAAACTTTTTGGGTGGAATTGGTGAAGTGGAGGGCAGAGAAAGGCCCTAATTTGTGTTGCCCTGGGTGCCACCCCAGTGATAAGTTAAGCGGTTATAATGCTGAAGGATTAAGCATATGGTGTAGAGGCCATGTAACGGTGGATAGAATCTGGATCGCTATTATTATTGCATTCTTTCACACCTTATGTTTCAGTTCAACCTGCTAGGTCTCAGGAAATTTCTATGTATCATATTTCAAAAGCAATTTATGGCAAATAAAATAACCCGAGCCTTCCCCTGATAAGCCATGCATATTATATAATTGCATCATGTGTATTGGCTCGTGGAGCACGGTGGTTTGTGCTCACACTCGCTCTCATAACAAATCCAAAATCAGGAATCAGGTTACTACGCTTCGGCAATACAACAAGACATGAGGACAACGACGATGAGGTGTCAAGAACTAGGCCGCGAACCTCCAGTTGGCTGCCTGTGGGCATGTCCTGAGGGTCCCATCTGTGTGCTTCATTTTCGCTACTGCATTTTATTGATTTCGGCCTAATCGGCCCTATTTACGCTTCCGCATGATATGTATTTTGATGTTCATTTCTGTATCTGTGAGCACTATCTACTGATCCAGGGAATAGTGCGGTGAAATCACAGAGGAATCCGAATTGTAAAATCTGGGTCCCTACATGTCATTTGCTTCATAAAACTTTGTTTAGGCCTATACCTCATTTGCTTCAAGAACTTTGTTTAGGCCCATACCTCACTGCACTTCAAAGGGCATGAAGCAAGTAACACATTCCAATGTATTCGGTTCAATGAATTTGATACACTGGTTTGTGTTATTTGCTTCATAGAACTTTGTTTAGCTCACTGCAGTAACTTCATAGACCTTCAAAGGGCGTGAAGCTAGCAATACACTCCAGTGTGTCCAGTTCAATGAACTAGATATGCTGCACTTGTTAGCTACAAGGTCTATTTGGAAGGCCCATAGCTCACTGCAGTTAGTTTTTTCTTAGAAGAGAGATGGCGTCCACACAGTCTTCATCGTCGTCATCCGGGTTTCACGCTCCCAAGATTGGGAAAACTAAGCATGGCCGAGGAGGGCCGAATGACCATCACGGTGGTCTCTCCGGATGAGGTCCCTCTGCAACCGAAGAATGCAGCGGCATCATTTCGGACTACCTGCGGGATAATTGGAAGGCAACGGGTCCCCATCACCATAGCAAGCTGGAAAGATTTGGCAAAGGATCACAAAAATCAGCTATGGGAGGAAATTGCTAATTCGTTCGAGATCCCAGCAGATGTACAGGGACTCGTGCAACGACACACGCTCCTCGCAATGGGAAATGCATGGAAAAATTTTAAGAGCACTCTTGTGACGCGGTACAAGGCTAAGGATCTCACACCCTTCACGAGGTATCCTTTTATGTTACTAGAAACATGGTAGTCCTTTGTGCAGATGAAGACAACAACCGAATTTGAACAACAGAGTGCGGCGCATAAGGCTCTCCAGTCACAGAACACTCACCCTCACAGACTCGGCACCGCTGGGTACGTGGGTAAAATCCCACAGTGGAGGATGCAGGATGAGGTCGCAATCCGATCGGAGGCCTCCCCGCCATTTGTCGGCATCGCAAATGAGCGCGCTCGAAACTGGTTAAGAGCGAGGTCATCAACCACATCTTCAGGTGTCTCTTTCAAAAACCCCGAAGATGAGGAAGTGTCCCAACGCTTGGTAAGATATGTTAAACTACATAGTTGTTAACACCTCTTGAACTTCATGGGTTCAAAAATAACATGATTAATTGCCTCTTGCAGCAATCATTTTGACTACCGAATCTTCTCGTGGCTCCTTTCAAGAATATTGGGAGAGAGATTTACTATCACAGGCCTTGGGAAACAAGGAACACCCAGGTCACACACGAGGCTTGGGGGTTTATGTATATTGGAGGCACGGATTTCCAGATTACTCCGAGACATATAGGAGTAGGAAGAGATCCAAGGCGTACCGCAATGAACAAATAAAACAGGAGCTTCATGCTCAACTTGAGGAACAACTATCTGCCTCACTTCAAGAGCAGAGTGCCTCACTTCGAGGAGAGGTGGATTCATTGAGGGAAGAACTAAGACAAGTCCACAACCAATCGCAACCCACCCCTATTACTGCGGTACCCAATCCCCCTCAACGTCGCAGTAGCTACGCATCCACACCAATTACTGAACATAGAGATGCCCACTTACCTATCGACGACATCCAGGTAATTGGCCTCTTTAGAATGCTACATAGATCTCTCTAGTCGACGCCTTAACTCATCTTGTGTCGTTATGTAGGAGCCCATGCCTTGCATCCTCAGAGTCAGGCTTGTTGGCTCTATTCCCGTTGATGCTGGGTGGGGGATGGCGTATCCATTGCTGTCAGGTACGCTGGTGCACGGTGTACAAGTAGAGACCGATTTCATAAAGGTTCAGGTGGACATGATTAATGATGTTTTTAAGACCGTCCCTCTTGAGAAGCCCCCAAACGAAGAGATTAAGACATTAAGGGATGCCGTCCACACATTCATTCAGTGGCCCAAGAGGGACATCGCCCTTGAATTGTCCGTGCCACGATCTCCACATCCAGTGGCCCAAGAGGGACATCGCCTTGGACCTGTCACATCGGCTCCGGTGGCTCCACCTCCAACTCCGGTTCCGAAGCCTATTACATCGGCTCCCGCCGAGATGCCACCAAAAACGTATCATAAGCAAGGCTCTAAGGCTCATGCGAAAAAAATTAAGCCGCGTCCCGGGCCATGGAAGTTCATTCTAGGAGTGTCCTTGGTCCCCGAGTCACAATTACCCTGGCTTGGTTTGGTTTGCAATACATTCCATACCTGGTACATGCAGAGGTCCAACATGAAGCCAAACCGGTAGAGTGCATTCACTGTGAAATATACGCGAATTTCCTCCATGACTCGGGCTACTTCATCGTGACATTCGAAGACTTGTACTTACTATTCAATCTCGACGAACTCGACGCATCACTTCTACGATGCCAGATACTGTAAGTGTACTGTACAATGAAGTTCTACATTCGTGTTATACTGATAAATGTCATTACTCTTTCCTTATGTATAGATACATGATCCAACATGTCCGGCGATCGCGACAACCGGTGGGTTTCCTTGACCCACACTTGGTCTCCGAGCATTCTATCAACGAAAATGATCCTTCGTGCAAGATTACATGACGAGGGTATTGATTGCTCATAGCGACAAGGAGTGCATCATGCTACCCTTCAACCAAGGGTAAGTGCTTCACTAGTTGCCACACAAGTTTCATTTGTACTTTATATGCAGCATAAACTTAGGATTAATCACTATGGTGACACACATGACTAGTTCTCACAGGATTTTGATTGTGATTGTACCAAAGTGGAGCAAGGTAATATACCTTGATTCCCTACTTAGGAGCAACCATAACTTCAGTCATGTGCAAAAAGTAATTAACAGGTAAACTCATTTCCTCCATATATAACTCTATTGTAATCTTTCCTTCGTTTGCAATGGCTGAGGCTAACTCTTTTGAATCATGTAGGTCTTTATCTCTTATGTTGCCCTAGGAGGGAGACACAGCAAATCCAGTTACACGCTGCAACACAACACGCAATTTCCGGTATCCGCTACAACACAACAATCCAGTGACTTGATGTTATAATGCCTCTAGAATTGAAATACTTACGTATGTAATTCTATTTTTGCAGTGCCACCAGCAGCTACAGGGCAATGTCTGTGGATTCTACGTTTGTCGCCATATGAAGGAAATCATGGACACCAAGATGAAAGATCCAGAGGTTGTGAACCTTCCAATAATTATTATTTTCTGATTATATATATGTATATATATACACACACATGCTAATTAATGACTTAACATTGCTCCTAGCGACAGCGAGTGGACTTCGACGAAAGTGCATATGATCTCGACCAACTCGTTGAAATTCGTGGACACCTCTCCCAATTCTTGCTATCAGAGGTCATAAACAAGACCGGAGAGTTCCACCCCGGCAATGGTGATAATTAGATGTTGAAACATTGGATTCAATTGTACAAATCACTCAATTGTACTTAATCAAACAATTCATTCAATTTAATTCATTTGTCAGATCTGTGTAACGATTTTCATTCTATATGAGAGACCATGTGGAGGTCATCCCGTGTGTATGATGAGTAATTGACATCGGTTTAGGAAAGTCGAGTTTGATTTGGTTGGTTCGGACCTTGACGTTGCGTGGTGCAATCGGGCTCGGTCGGACTTGGTCAAACCTGGTCAAAGTGGTTAGGATGCATATTATGTCGACTTGTCAGGTTTGGGCTATCTCATGCTTAATGTGCTTCATTAATGCTATTTATGCTTTCATGTATCGAGCGGTGCTATTTGATGTGTTTCTTGTCTGTACTGACTACAGGACGTCGAGGCGGAGTCGTGGCGAGACACGAGGTGACCAGACTAGACACAAGCGGTGTCGAGGTCAGAACGGTCGGATGTGTCGAAGACGGCGGAGATTCGATGTGGTTGCGAGTCGTGGACGACAAGGAGCGCGAAAGCTTCCTGGAAGGTGCGGGAGGGGCGAAATGGTAATTTCGCGAGGCTGCACAAGCGGGAGCGGGTTCCGTTCAGGTTTAGCGGGCGTAACGGGTTGGAGACCCGTTAGCCAAGGGCTATAAATAGGTGTTGGTGGCTGCATGTATTCCCATGGCTTTGGGAGAGAGTTAGGGTTTGCTAGAGTCAAAAGAAGCTTTGAGAGTTTGTTTTGGCTTTAGGCTTTAGTGGTTGGAGAGTTGGTGTAGGCAGCAGGGAGTTGTCCCCTCTCTGTACGTAGTGTTCTGTGTGTTCATCCCCTCTCCAAAAAGCATGTGTTGTGTGAGTTCTTGAGGGTTTGGGAGAGGGAGAGGATGGATTGAGAGTCTTGTAATCATTCCTCTTGTTCTAATGTCCATGCGTATCGGGACTCCTCTGTAATCCTCTTTTGATTTGGAATGGAAACCTGAAGTTTTCCTCCCGTGCTCTGTTTTCCTTCGATGCCTTCTAGGTGTGATTCTTGAGATTTTCGTTTTCTTGTTGTTTCTTGCTGGTAAGATGCAAAATGGGTTGCTCTATGTTGGGATGATACCCCAAGATCATTTGATCGATTTTCCCGAGAGCTAATCACATTAAATCTCATATTTCACTTTTTGGCTTCCTCTGTTCATCTTCTCTCTTCTAGGGTTTTGATGAATTTCTTGATTCCCTTGAGGAAATGACCTGAGGTTCTTGCTGGCGTGTACTTAGATTTTTGCTAACTTGATTGCAAAATCTCAAGTGCTAAGGACTTGTGAATCTTGAGTATTTTGAGTTTTTGTGCTCCTCTCTGAAGTTTTCCAAGCATTTCTAGGGTTTTGGTGGATTTCTTGTTTCCCTTCTTGAGTTGGCTTGAAACTTGGCATGTAGAATCCAGAGGCTATTAGTTAGCTATCTGCAAAGTTTGATGGCCAAAGGATCAAAGGTTGGGAAGTAATTTGAAGTTTGGTTCTGCACTCTGTAGTTTCTTCAGTTTTGGCTCAAATCCTCATTCCTTGATCTTTTGTTGCTCTCTCTTGATGGTTGATGCCCTCTAGTTATTTAGAATATGTTCTTACTCTTTTGAGCAGAGGAGAATAGCAGTTTTCCCCTCTTTTTGCCAAAAAAATCTGTATTTCTGGTTTTTCCTGCGCAAGCTGCAGCTCTCTGCCCGAGTCTTTTTCAGTTAAGCGGTCAGACCGGAAAGCATATGACGGTCAGACTGGAATTTGGCCGGCGGTCTGACCGGTGGCTCAGGACCGGTCAGACCGGCTTGGTTGTAGCGGTCTGACCGCCCACAGCATTCATGTCAGACCGGCCTGAGGGTTTTTGCAGCAATTTTTTTTGGGATTGTTGTTAACTCCTGTTGTCTCTGTTATTTGTGTGTCCTGTGTTTTCCTCTGTAAGCTTAGGTCTCAAGAGAGCATTTGAATCCCTCTTCATAGTTTTCATAACTATTGGAGAGAAGATTTGAGTCCATTCTTTTTGGGGGCAATTTTAAGAGTCGACATTCACCCCCCTCTGTCGCCATTTCGATCCAACATTATATATATGTGATCTGC
This sequence comes from Dendrocalamus latiflorus, assembly GCA_017311315.1. NCBI lineage: Eukaryota > Viridiplantae > Streptophyta > Magnoliopsida > Poales > Poaceae > Dendrocalamus > Dendrocalamus latiflorus. The sequence goes on from CM029626.1 coordinate 27,057,880, forward strand.
TGGCCGTTTGTTTCATTCATTTGTGCTATATACGTGATGTAGCTTGTTTTCAAAGGGCATGGCTAGCATATCCTGAGGCTAGCCGAAAAACGGCAAATCAATTGATGTTGCAATAGCTATCCCAGACGGTTTCAAACACTGAGCCGTCTGTGATATGAACGATATCACATACGGCCTTTGTTATTAACCGTCTGTGATATTGTGTATATCACAGATGGTTCAATGTTCCTAACCGTCTGTGATATACGAATATCATAGACGGTTATTAACAAAAACCGTCTGTGATACTCGACTATCACAGACGATCTCTGTTATTAACCGTCTGTGATATAACAAATATCATAGACGGTTAGGAACACTGAACCGTCTATGATATATACAATATCACAGACGATTTTGTAGAAAATCGTCTGTGATAGTCGACTATCACAGATGGTTTTTGATAAAAAACCGTCTGTAATGTAAGTTATCACAGACGGATTGAGAGCCGTCTGTGATAACCACCTATTATCACTGACACATAAACACTGACAGTTCAGGAACCGTCTGTGATAGGACTGTCTATAGCAGTGTCGGCCAACACCGCGACCACGACCTCTACCTCTGGGCATCTCTGCTCACAACAGATAAGCATTCACACAATCAACCAACAATCAACAACTTTAGCAATACAAATCCACAACACAATTAGGGAAAACACATATGCAATGCAAGTCCCAAACCCATTCTACTGTGCAGCCAAGTGTGTCATGTTTTAGTTCAATTACTTGGCCTAAGTCAAGCTTTAATTGATTAAGGTAGCCTAGGTTACCAAATTATCCAGCACGGACCGAACGCCCGCTCTGATACCAACTGTAACCCCCCGGCCCTCCACAGGGCCCAAGATGCTACCACCATTTCAAAAATGTGTTGCTAATCCAACTTTTAGCAGTACCTCTCCATTTGTTTTTGGTTACCCACAAGGGGAAAGAACAAATAAATATAGAATAATCGCAAAGTCAACTAACTTCATATTGCATAAACCATAACATAAACAGACTTTGGGCTCCATAACCATGGAAACCCACCATCACGGCTCGCAAGCAAACTAAACCAAATGGTGAGCCACAAACACTTAACACTAGATTAAACTTAAAAGCTTTGTAAACCTAAACTGTTATTTCATATGTGCAGTGCCAAAAGGACTATCCCATTCCATGCATGTCGCCATCATTCACCTAAAAACAACGACAAAGCAAGGGTGAGTCTAGAGACTCAGTAAGCACACGATAAAACAATAACATCACTTTAGCAATTCAATCGACTTTATGAACTGTAAGCTATAAATCAACTGTATGACTGTAAACTGTAAATTAAGTTTGTAACGATAAACTGTAAATCCATTCTACGTCTGTAAACTGTAATTCAATTCTACGACTATGAACTGTAAGTCAAATCTATAACTATAAACTGTAAATCAACTCTGTAACTATAAACTGTAAATCAATTCTGTAACTGTAAACCGTATCACTCTCACTGTCACTTTCATGCAATGCAATGCATCTATAACTGTAGCTTATACCGGTATAGCGGAGGGTACACCCGTCGATGTCACCCTCTCCCTCCATCCCGTGGAGGTGCCTACCTTTGTAGGTCTTATTCAAGAGCACTCCGGACTAGTCATATGACTTTCTTATCGACCTGGCTCATGCATTTTGCATGATGCAATATGCTTCAAGTGTGGATGTCTAATCATAAGCGGTACTCATCAAGGTATGGTTAGCACATAATCACATGCATCATCTTACAAATACTGTAAATCATAGCATGGAAACACGAATAACAAACATTCGCCACATTTTACTGTTCTACCATGCACTTACCAATTAACTTGGCGGAGGGTGCATGGACGGCACCCGACTCGAACTGCCACCTAAGCAAGCATTAACTATTTCAATTCATTACTAATGCAATATATTCATATACGAGCAAATGATATCGCTCTAACGTCCAACCCGACATAATCAAACCCTGTCCCACCGGGCAACCTCTCATTGTCCCGATGCTTAACTAGTCTATAAAATTAGTGATTTCATTATTTATACTCACCGATCGATTTTTATATGCTTAATCTCACTTTAATGGATCACACTATTTAACCTCAATTTATTCTCTCCTCCTCCCTCTTCTGCCACGGATCGACTAGATCTACAGAGGTCATGCCGATTGCACCGATCAAGCATTCATATTAATAAACGATATTTAGATAGTCACATGCATCAATTCTAATTATCGATATCTTAACTTATGCCCAACTCAGTAAAATAAGCAGGGAGAAGGGTTTTCGAGGTGTTACCCTGGCCTCAAATGACTGGATCGGGGCACTATCTTCCTCTCCTTGGCCAGATTTGACAGAGCTGGCGGTGGGTTAGGCTTTCCCTTTTTTCCTGCTCTCTCTTTTTTTCCTTTGTTTCCTCTTTTCTTCTCTTTTTTTCTTCCCAGCCGGCCGGCTCTCTCCTGTCCTTCTCTTTTCTTTTCTCTGTCTTCCTTTTTCCTCTTTTTTTTCTTCTACCGTCGGCTGGCATTCCCTTCCTCTTTCTTCTCCCACTTGGCCGGCGATTCCTGCGTCTCCTTCCTCAGCCTGTCGGGCGACTCCCTCCTCTCCCTCACCGGTCGGCTGCGCCTTGCCCTCTCGCGTGGTGAGCTACTGGGCCAAGCAGGGGAGCAGCGGTGAGCTGTTGGGCGGAGGGAGGCAAGGCGCGTCCACGGGGTGGAGCGGCCACAACAGAGGACGAAGAAGGCGGGATGTGGCCGAGGAGCGACGGCGCCAAGCGACGGCGGTGCACGCGCGAGCGGCAGCGGGGCAGCGGAGCGCATGAGCGGGGTGGCGACGGCGCAAGGTGAAGCGGCGGTGGCTGCCGGAGGGCGACGAGCGACGGCGCTGGGGCTGGCAAGCGGCGGTGCCAACGGCTATGCGAGCGACAACATCAAGCGCGAGGGGAGAGCAGCGGTAGCACGCAGGTGAGCATGGGGGAGAGTGCAAAATTTGCTTTTGCTTCCTCCTCCACCTGGCTCTTTATCTTTTATAGGGCTATGGGATGGGCCGGGCTGAGCCGAGCCAGCGCAGGTATTACATGACTGCACGTATTTTGATTCTGGGACAGTATACATTTGGAATCAGAGGGAATAAGACATTGATTAAGAGCTGAACATCTTTTTCCAACACCTACATAGATGGTTGTATATCAGAAGCAAATCTTCCATTACCGCTTGAGAATTTAGATCTTGAATGTTATCACTCATTGAGACTCAAACACAGAGGGAGAGACTTCAGCTGCATACTTTGTTGTAAAACCGAGGGCAAAAAGGGAATTTCCCATATTGATAAAGAGAGAGAAAGGGGGGCCCACCCGTCGATGGGCCAGACTAGAGATATGGTGGGGAGGACGTCTCCTCCCCACCCATCGGAGCGCCGAGAAGAGCAGGGGTCGGGCGAAGAGGAGGATGGCGGCGGAGGGCCTCGGCTCGACGCGATTTTTGCGGCGCGTCCATCTTCCCCGCAAGACTCGCTCTCTCCTCCCCGTGCGCCCTCCCGTGCTGCTTCTCCCGTGCGACTCGGTCATCCCGCAAGGCCGGGTCTTCGCGTGTGCGACGGAGGCGGACGGCGCAGGTGGTTGGCTCAGGCTTCGGCCCGGTCGTTGGAGGCGCCGCGCAACCCCTCCTTCGACTATAAGAAGAGGCCCCCTCTTCTTCCTTGGGGCCTCTTCTTCCTTGGGGCATCCGGAAATACAGTGAACTTCTCCTCTCTTTTGAGTCTTTGTTTGTGGTGTTTAACGACAGTGGTTCCCTGGTGCTCTCCGGTGAGGTGCTTGGCCGGCTCCTCCCCTGCGCTTGTGCGGCATTCCTCTACCTCGACTCGCCGGCGTGACCTGCACTTCGGCGATTGGGCTTTGTATCTCCGTGCCTACTGCCCTCTTTCACAGTGGTGTTGGAGGCAATAGGTTTTCTGGGACAACGCGCAAGCGTGCCTAGCCCGTGATCTTCTCGGCAGTTTCGAGTATCGCCGGTTTTGTGAGTAAATCTGTCACTTGTATTCGCAATCCTTGTGTGTTGTGCTAGACTTGATAATCTTTACTCTGTATCTAGCACTGGGAGACATAGATTGCAGTGGGTTGGATTGTTGCTCAATGATAAATGAAATCATATATTGAGATTGGTAGATTTAATCTTTGAGCTCTAATTACTGTCACTTGCTGTCATTTGATTTATGCTCATGCTCTGTGATTGCTATTAATTGTGAGTTTTGGTTGCTGTCATCTGCTGTCTTTAGCTTGTAAAAATTCCTCTTATATGCTGCAGATCTGTTAGAAGCTTTATTTTGTTGCCAACTTAATTCAGTTCTGCAAAGGGCATATTATATGTGGATGGACTTGCACTAGCCAATTTCTGGGTATTAGCCGAATACTCACATGTGGTGAATATATTGAAAGTGAATAATCTTGAGAGCTCAAAGATTGAATTCTAATCTGATTTAACCAATCGATGAAATGTATATGATTTAGTAGCGGGACGGCCAAGATTAATCTTGAGCAACCCTACAATTTGAGAGCACAAATAATCAATTAACTTGAGCTTATTGATAGTCTTAATTGACACATGCTTTATACCTTGTCATACATATTCATGTTTAGAGTAGTATTGTCTCTATTATTGAATATGTGGTATATCATGCATGATATGTTCAATTCATATGATTACATTCTTGTTATGATCTGTATATATGAATTGATGTCCTTGATGTGTTTATATGATTATATTGGAATTATATTTATATCCTTGCTTATACTGCAAATATTACAACATACTTGACCAGTAACATCCAGGAGGAAGTATAACTAGGAGATCTATTCCAAAATAAGAAACCCATACATAGATAACGACAAAGGCAATTGAGGACTGAAAAAATAACGTCACCAGCAGAAAATGAAACAAGGAAGTAGTACTGTTTTGTCAAGTTCAGACTAGTAGTTCATCTAGAAAAGCAGATATACCCATATCACAATTATCTAACATCTTTCTCAGTGAAGAAACTCGAACTCAAGAGTTCCCAAGGGATCGAACAAATATGTAAGTTTACTGTCTGCAATTCACTATTGTCGATCGTCTTCATCAGGATTCGCAGGACAGAGCGCAACCCATAATCAGAAAGTACTCGTCATGGTGCACTGTATGTGCCTGGAGGCACAATCTCACAATCTGCTACGTCCGTTCTCCTGACGCTGTTCATTCCCAAATGGTTCATCAAGACTTGTAGGACCAGTGCCGGCAATCAAAAGGGGTGAATAATTCCTAAAACCTTTTCTCCCTTTCGGTATTCAAATCTTTACTCAATGACTATGATAGTCATAAAGTTCAGATTACTCTTGTCAAGACAGTAAGAAACCCAAACTAAACAAAATCGACACTTCTCAGCCAAGACAGGTCTGACCGTAGGCCTTGGACTAGTCTGACTGCCGGTCTCAGGCCGATTTGACCGCTAGATCTGGGCCGGTCTGAACAGTCTCCTGTTCCCTGTTTGAGAACCTCTTGGAACAAAAGCTCAAATCAAAAGAATTTTTCCAAGTCCCATCCAAACTCTTCTATATTTTGTATGACACTGGTTCAAGCCATCATAAGCCTAAACCAAAAAGAATCACTAGGTTCTTGGGCTCGAACCACTGAATCGAAGAGAATTGAATCTAAGTCACAAAAACACCACGAACCCTAAATCACAAATTACTTCTTGCTCAAAAGAATCTAGAGTATGAGAACTTCTATATATATTCTCACATAGAAAGGCATATCAAGCAAGAGATCAAGCTAGAATAGCCACGAATACAAAATCACATATCAAGCTTAAGAACAACTAAAACCAAGTAAGAACACAAACAAAAACAATATTGAGACAAAGCTTTCATTGATTCATTATAGGAATATGTTTACAAACTCATGGATATTTACAAGATGCAGCCACAGTACCACTCTTTTCCTATCTCAAACTTTCTCTTTTGCAACCATGGAAGAAGACAAGCTGAAAACAAAACCCTAAACCTAGAATCCTTGATCTAGCCACCTTTTTTCCTCCCCCACTAAATAACTAGCACATATAATTCTAATGGGTCCAACCCATTAAGGAAACCAGTCAACCCTAACACAGTCAAGCACGTTTTTCAAAATATTTACAAGACTCAACCCCTAACACGTTAGGATCGATCCACTTGTAATTCTAGCTCTTCATTGACCTAAACCACTTCCCCTTTGTGCCTTGCCGCACTGTGGTTTTGATCACCAACTCCAGTATTGGCCAACTACCAAATACCCCCGACAAAGCTTCTGAGCACCTTCCCTTGACTTCGTCGTCGTCTTCACCTCAAAGCATCTCCACCTATTTTCACACATCGCTTGTAGTGCCCAATGATTAGTTGTCACGTCTTCACGCATTCAATCTCCCCTGAACCGCCTCTATGTGCATCGTCAATTGGCGCATCACATGCACAAACTTGCCACACCATGATCCTTGTCCCGACTTAGATGACTGCTCTAAACCTCAGCACTCATGCCCACTCCCGGTCCATTACCACTAACCACTACATCATCCAAACCACCTGTGCATCTAAAGACCAAGCAACTATTTCAAGCTCAAGTTCCATACACTTGACTTATGTTAGGCAAACCAATGCATCATGCAATGCAATCCAACCATGACCATAGAACCAAGATCAACCCAAAATCAAATTTCTCAAAATTGCCCAATATTCTAGAAATTCACTCTTCTGTTTGTCTGACCAACCAAACCATAGTGGTTGCCTAAGTCCTTAGAAAGACCCTCTCTCTAGACTTTTTAGAAAAACTCTATCTAGTTTTGCCTCATAATTCCAATTCCAGTAAACCTAGTGCAAACTCATTCCCAAACAATCCTTCATATTTGTTTGGTTCAGGAATATCAAAATTCCACAAAACCATCTAGGGCCGGTCAGACTGGCCTACCCCATTTTCACGTGAGACCAACTCGGTTGGTCTAACTGGCCCTATAGGGCGGTCAGACTGCCCATGCACATCGTCTAACCAGCCTTGCAGGTTGGTCAGACCACCCCCGCCCCCTGCCAGGAGCATGAAAATCGAGGAGCTTTTTTGCACAACCAAAATTCAACTCAATAAATATGTCGAATGTTCACCACAAATTGACCAGTGACATCTCACGGTTATCTAACATCTTTCTTGGTGAAGACATTCGAACTCAAGAGTTACAAGGGATCAAACAAATATGCAAGTTTCCAATCTGCAATGCACTATTGTCGATCATCTTTCATCAGGATTCTCAGTATAGCAGGCAACCCGTAATCAGAAAGTACTCCTCATGGTGAACTATGTGAGAACCCTCAAAATTAATTAACCAAAAGTACACTATTAAGAAGACAGTTAATATATCAATAAGAATATAAACATTTAAAAAGGAAATATTAATAAATTAAATTTCCATTTGCACAAATCAAATGAGAATATATTAGAATCAACAATCTGATTTACAGAAAGGACTCAATTACAATAACAAACATCGCAAACAAATTCACATGCATAATTTCAATTCCAAATTTACAAAAGAATAAGGAGTACACCAAATATTACAACTTAGCATTTACAACAAAGTCATACAAATATAAATTACATCAAAACACATTTAACCCCATAACTTCATCTTCTTGTAGCCGTCGAAACAAACCAAAGCCTGCACCCTTAGAGTTAGCCAAAAAGACAATAAAACTAAAATAAAATTGAGTAGTAAAATTGTTGTCAGAAATCTGGGTTATAATTTTGGCACGTGGGCAAAAACGCGCATAGAGATACTAGGATTATTTAAGACCAATCGATACCATCTCACGTATTTAGATGTTCATCATCCGGCATTTCAAACATATCTTCTTACCTCTTTACCTATTGAAGCCATACAAGAAGAGTCACTCCTCTTAAGAGCATGCACAAGCCATCTATCACCACCATGGCTAGCCAAAGCCACGAGTCCAATTCTCAGGATAGACAACAGAAACATAGAGCCATGTTTCACCTCTTTTGCCACCAGTCGGCACAAGGCAAGGCCATGCCATGAAAAGGTGCCAACAAAGGCCATGCAGTGAGATCTTATAGTCAAAAGCTCATTGCCCACAACTTCCCACACCGCACAACCCCCTCAGCCATCAAAGACAGACAATGCCACACCCTGCATTCACCACCCCCAAACACCAGTGAACTCTTAAGCTCATTGCCCAAAAGGAAAAACCCATATAGAGACACTACAGCCATTAAGACGCAGCACAAACCACCAACATCACCATTCAATCCCATACAACCACTGCAATGACCAAGAAGCCGCACCATCCAAGATAAGAAAACCAATGTTTTCACCACACTAGAATAACAGATTAGTGGTGGCCATTGTAACATCCCAAAAATTTTAATTTGGAAGTGTGTAGCCCTTGAATTATTTTGAAATATATTTTCTCGATATTTGGATTTTAATGGTGTTGCTTTGAAATTTTGGTTGAGGTTGCAGCAAATGAAGGAAATCATGAACAAAAGCAACAAATGGATAAGCATACATATGTGGATATAAATAAATAAATAAATAAAATGATGAAAATGAATCGGCCTGGCTAAGCCGGCCCAGGCCAGCCCAACCTTCCTTCTTTTCCCTCCCCCATAGTTTGCTGCGGCGAAGCAGAGCTGCGCCTTGCTCACTGCGTCGCCACTCGTTCCTTGCTATGCCTCGTGAACTCTGTCGGTCACCACCTACCTCGCGCCCACACTGCTGATGACGCCACATTGCTGTGCACAGTGATCACCGTCGCGTCACCCCGGTCAGTGCCCCTGGTTGAACCGTAGTCGCCCACAGTTTCCCCACCCCATCGCGTCTGCCTCGGTCAATGCGACACCAACCCCGCTGACATTGCACTGTTCAATCACGCCCATACCTAGCCGTCGTCTCGTCGCAAGTGCTGTAGCGACGCCACCGCCATGCCGTGGACACGACCGCCCAACAACCCCTCTGCCGCCGCCGCCTTTTTCGTGGCTATAAAGCCTGGATGCTTCGCCGCACTTCACTCTTTCTTCCACCCGAACCAATTAGCCTCCCGTGCCTCACAGCTCATCGGCGACATTTTCTTCCCCAAATCTGGCCGACGAGCAATCCGTTGATTGGCACTGCCGCAGTCCAATTCCTCCCCACCAGAGCATCCCCGGAGCACCATGACACTGTTCCCCTCCTCGGCCAGACCTCTCATCGCCTCTGCTTCGCCCTCACCGTGCATCACCTCCGCCTCTCGCCGTCGCACACCGTCGTTCCCGAGCCGCGCCGACCCCCGAGGTAGACTCTTGAGCCCGCCTAGATGTTCTCCTCTCGTTTAATTGAACTCTAGTACCGTGCACCGCCATAGCTAGGTTTCCCCTGTTTCGCACCGACCAACACCCCGGCCGAATTAGCCGGCGAGGCTCCGTCTTCGGGGTAGGCGTGGGTGTGAGCAACCCATTTTGGGGGTGCTTCGCCATCTCCTTCGCCGACGGCGAGCTCGCCATCTCCTCCGCCGGTGGCAAGCTCGACGAGCGTCAGTCGGAGGAAGACGATGCAACTTGTTGAAGCCCAGTCCCATGACTATGAGTACTTGGTACTCTTTACGACCACGCAGTCGAACTTACGACCATGCAGTCGAGCTTACGTCCACGCAGTCGAACTCACGACTATGCAGTCGTTCACGACCACACAGTCGGGCTTACAACTATGCAGTCATTCATGATCACACAATCGGGCTTACGACTATGAAGTCATTCACGACCACACAGTCGGGCTTACGACTATGAAGTCATTTACGACCACTCAGAGCTACGATCATGTTGTCTTTAGTAGCTGCGTAGTTAATCTTGGTTAAGACAGTAGTTAATGAGTAATGATGAGTAATTAATGCTAATGCTGGTTAGTTAGTCTAAACTACTCACTGCCATGTGGGCCATGCTCCTTTAATTAAAACAGTAACCGGACCCACCTGTCAGATTTTAATTATTTTTCGAATTTATTTAAACTGAGAACTTCAAAAGGGTATAACTTATTTATTTTAACTCCAAATTGAGTGAAACAAATTTCTAAATTCATCTAGATTCAATATCTATTAAATGGAACTGAAACCATAATTTTTGGAGCTCATTTGAATTTTTGTGAGAATTTGTTCGGTTTACTGATTTTTATCCAAATTTTCACGCAATGTAAAAATAGCGTACGAGGCCCAAGAGGAAGAAGCCGAGGCTGAAGCAACCTTCGATGATCAAGACCAAGCCAACTGTGACCAAGGCGAGTCAATACTTTGATCATGTTGAACCTATATTTTCTGCAAATTTACTTTTGTTTAAATTATCAAATTGCATGTTGTTATTCATATGCAAATATATGTTTGTTTTAAGATTCTAGTTATATGCCCATTATTCAACTTGTTAGTATCACATCTCCTTGGGAACATTTGAATATTTGAGCCTTGTCGCCCTAGCAAAATTATAATAGTAAAACTTTCAAAAATATGTCTATAATTAAACGCTATGCTTAGCACTGCTTACTCGGGGGCACCAAAATGCCCCAAGCATCACTTTTAATCATGAGAAACTAATTTGGTAAGTCATTTTAGAAATGACTGGTATATTTTGACATGATTATTTTATGCTCCCAAAAACCCCAACTTGCTTAAATATCTGGGCGGATGGTATGGGGGCTGGTGTGTGGTGCAATGGAAGCACGGTATATGGTTTGTGGTAGAATCGCCCAGATACCACTAAGGACTGAATCTTGTCATGACCTCCTATGTAAAACAGTACAACCACAAGTCTACAAAATGCACTTGGCTATGTAAATATATCGAAACCCCCGAACTCATCTCACCGGTAGTGGAAAGGAGGGGGATATTGCAAGGGCAAGGGGAGGTCTAAAGGGACACCGAGAGGAGGGTGAAGTAACCAGCCGTGCTAGCGTTGTGGAGAGTGGAGTCCGAATGCACTAATAGTCTGGTTACATCCCGCGCAACGTATGAGACCCACCACAAATGGGAGCAGCCCGTAGGGTGAGATGACAAAAGGGACTAGATACTTTGAAAAGTTACTGTGACGGTCTACTCAACCACATGACTAAGGAATCATGTGGGGCAACGACCGAATTGTCTGTTGTGGGTAAAGTGTGTAAATTCTGCAAAGTCAAAACTATTCGAATAGTCGTACTCATGGTCAAGGGCGGACATGGGAATTTAATTAGATATAGTTCTATTTCGAAAACTTTGTGGGTGGAATTGGAAAAGTGGAGGACAGAGAAATGCCCTAATTTATGTTGCCCTGGGTGTCACCCCAGCGATAATGTAAGCAGTTATAACACTGAAAGGTTAGCATATAGCGCAAAAGCCATGTAAAGGTGGATGGTATCTGGATCGCTATTATTAATGCATTCTTTTATACATTATGTTTTAAGTCTAAAATGTTAGGTCCTAGGAAATTTCTAAGTAACCTATTCTAAAAAGCAATTGATGGTAAATAAAATAACCCGAGCCTTTCCTTGATAAGCCATGCATACTACTTATTGCATTCTGTGTATTGGCTCGCGAAGCACGGTGGATTGTGCTCACCCTCGCATTACTAAAATCAGAAACTGGGACCCAAGACCACTATGCATATGAAGATACCCCTGCTGCGGATGGAGGAAACAACGATGAAAACTAGGACGGCTTCTTCAATTTCGGGTTCTAGACAAGTTGACTTAATGGAGATTGTGCGCACATATATTAGCTAGGTCTAGATGATATATGATGTACACATTTACCCCTCAGTCGCTTGCCTGTGGATTATGGTCTTACTTCTGCTTTTTGCTTTCACTGTTGTCTTTGTAATGTAAACATTTGGCCTGGTCGGCCCTTGCGTAAAACTGTCACCCGATGCGGTGTATTTCAAACTCGGTTATGTAATATTATGGTTTATTATGCTTCATGTGATGTATGAGATGATGCAGCAATGTACCTGTGAGCACTATCTACTGATCTAGGGAATATTGCAATGTTTTACAGGGGATTCTGGATTGAAAAATCTGGGGCCGACAGCCATCTAGTGTGCCCTTAGGGCAATGGATCGGTGTTACCCAGTACATGTCCAAGCCCCAAGCAACCCACGGTTGCTCACCACAAAACCCACAAAACAGAGGCTTCAATGACCATCCATGAGCTCCTGAACATCGACAATTGCTCCCCGGTGCAATGTCCATGTCCATCCCCCACATGGTTTCTCACAAAACTCCCAACACCCTTATGAGTAATCATCAAGGCATGCACTACACATAGTTTACACTAACAACCAATAAGAATGCATAAGAGTATGAGTAGGGAGGGGAAAAGAAACTAGGTAACGCCGAGGAAGTAGTGTACTGCATTGGTGGTTCATGGCCACTGTGGCGCAGGAGACCGGCGAAGGGCAACTGGAAGGCGAGTTGACGAGGACCAAGGCACAGTGCCAGAGTTGTGTGCCGAGAGAGAGGGAAGTCGAGGGGAGGCGAGACCTAGCTAGGGGCGGCGCAAAGGGGGTCTGCAGTTGGCGGCGCCATGGCCAACAAGACCGAGCCGGCGGAGTCGCCACAGGAGAGATGAGGAGATTCGGAAGTAGCCAAGAGGAAAAGAGAGAGGGGGCGAGGAGAAGAGGCGTCGGCCGGAGGTCATACAGCCGTGGCGCCTAAAAGGACCATGCGGGCTAGCTCGAGCCGAGTAGGAAGGCCGAGTGGGCCAGATTTAAGTAAATCAATTTCAAAAGAGGTTCAGCACAGAAATAAACAGTAAAGAAAATAAATAAATAAATAAATAAATAAATAAATAGCAAGGTAAAATACATATATATGGATACCAATTTAAAATGTATAAGTCGTTAACGAAGCATACTCTGTAAATAAATACCCACAAGCATATTTAGAGGACCAAAAAGGTTACAGATTTAACAAGGATTATTGCTTCATCAAAAATATAATTAGAAATTAAAAATGGGATTTTTTTTATCTTAAAATAATGCAAGAGGGGATTTGGTTCCAGGGGAAGAGACTACCCAGGCAACCACTGAGGTCACTACATCTCATTCAGGCAAGTAAAGCAGGCTGTCAAGCTTGCTGTGGTTCATGAAATGTCTTGTTTTGACACAGTTATTTCTAAATTTTTGGATGCTGCATTAAAAGTAATTTCTAAAAGAAAACAAATTGATTAGAAGGATGGATAACATGATAAGAGTCGAAAGAGAACAGGGCCACTAGAGGAGCAGTGGACTGTAAAACAATAATAAAGGAGGCTAGAGGGTGCTCTGGTTGTGAGTTAAGAGGCAGGTGAGACTCTCCACATATGGTTATTATATAAGGACTAGGAAACAATCTTCATTCTGAAATGAACCGTAAAAATAGTATCAACCATACTCCCATGCTGAACGGGTGGAACAGGTTACTCCCTTTTATTACTACTATCTCCATGCTGAGTAAGTAATAAATTGGAGAGGGGCTCGAACCGGTAGAAAAAAACCGGTAGTCCCAAGTCGCTTACATTAGCGTATGTGGAGTGTCGAGTATTTAGAACCGCTCGACCAATGGCTTTATATTCAGATGGAGATATAGTAATAAGAGTCGAGAAAACATTCTATATTCTAAATTTGGGATCGCATCAAAGGAAATACGAATGATCAGTGTCCATAAGAATTCAGAATAATTATGGGTAGAGTGATACAAGTTTGCGCAGTACTAAAAATCATGAATTCATGCCAGTCTCTTGGATAAGAATCTACGGGGAAACACTGGTTTTTCTCTTGTTCCAGAATGATTGATAGAAATTTCATAAGTTAAAACATTGCCAACTTTTTAAAACTTATATTGTGTCTTTTGGAAGTTGGATCAGATATAACTCGGGCAGAAGTATAGATAAAATTGCATCATTATTTATAAACTTGCTGAGTACGATGTACTCATTCTTGCTATTAAATCTCCCCCTTTTAGAGCCATACTTAGCAGAGGATTATCTGGGTTTTGAAGAGGGATATGCGATCACGGATGATGACAAGGTGGAGGCCGTATCAGACGGCTGGGAGGAGTAGACAGTCTCTAGATTATCGTACTAGAATAGACGGGTACCATATCATAAATAAATATGTATCTTCCCCTAGTGTAGCACTTTGTTTTATACTTGACAAAAATTATGATAATAGCGCGGAACAACTAGGTGGCCTGATCTTTAGTCACCTATGGTTTGTAGTAGATATTGTACTTTCAGTCTCTAATTATTATTCTGTTGCAACTACTCTGATTGGCTTGTTACTTGTTAAATGCGGTGTTATACCAAAATGATAAGTAACAATCTATTGACTAGTGTTATTACCTTATGGTAAGGACACAGGTCGTCACAAACTATATGTGGCTGGAGGGCACAATCTCACAATCTGCTAGCGGGCAACCCGTAATCAGAAAGTACTCCTCATGGTGGACCATGTGTGGCTGGAGGGCACAATCTCACAATCTGCTATGTCCGTTCTGCTGAAGCTGCTCATTCCCAAATGCCAAATGGTTCATCATCAAGATCAAACCCGGCCCGTGATAATTTTCAGCAACATCAGATTACAGTCCGATGGGATAAGAGATCATTGAGGAAACAAACAAGTACTTCACCAATGATGGACCTAGCTCTCCTGGCCTGTTTGGCAAGCCTAAGAAAAATTGAAGAAGACATCAGAAGGCAAGACATAAGTGAGAAACTTACTATAGCTAGTGCTATATAAATGAACAGGGCAGAAGAGGGGTGTGCGCATAAGTGAATATGGGTTGGCAAACGAAATGAATGAGCTTTACGCTGGTAGGACAGCAACTCACTAGGAGGTAGATGACAATCTGATCAGTACTGCTTACTCTTTTGTCCATGCATGTGAAGTGTGAAAGTCACACGTGAGACTCTTAAGACCGAGATTACAGAGAAGAACATGCCAGCTGGATACACCGTCCTCTCCTGGCTATACGGTTCCATCTCCATGGAAATCTTCGATATAATCACGAAGCCCGGAGCCTCCGCCAAGACGATCTGGGATTCCATCGAGAATCTGTTCAGGGTGAGTTGGAGGCTGAATTTTGGGCGGTTGTCCAAGGCGACAAGATAGTCATGGAGTATTGCTCCAAGCTCAAGGCACTTGCCGAAGCATTTGGCGATGTGGACCAACCAATCTCCGATGATTCTCACCATTTTGCACGGACTTCATGAGGAGTATGCTCATCTGGCCATTTTTGGGCTCCTTGTAGAACGAAGGAATTTATTCAAATTCCTGCGGCCCTTAATTACTTTCCTAATGCCGCCCATTCCAAAGGTGTACATACATACATACATACATACATACATACATACATACATACATACATACATACATACATACATACATACATACATACATACATACTTTATATGCATGTTAGATTGTTAGATACCACAGTCAAACAAGTTCTCGTATTTGGGCCAGTATTAACCTTGTGACGTGCCATGGAACAAGACTCTCCTCTCCGAATAGTTATAACATGAGAGAAGAAATCAGAAAGCTGAAGCAAGAAAAGAGAAGTTAATATCATAATATGAGCTGGTGGATGGATACCCTTTTGCAAAGGCCGTTGGACAACACATGAGGAATTTATATATGTGTATGTTGTACATAAGTGCAAGGATTTACAATTTTACATATCTATATATGTAGATGTGAGGAACATATATGGAGACCGAAAATGTTCTTATGTGGAGGCAAGAAGTTGTATACAGATGAGCTAGAGCCGAAGAAAAGTTGGTGATGAAAAATTAGTGGATGCCTACGGTACGAACAACTTTTAGTAAGAATTGTTTTTTAAAAAAAAACTATTTCCTCCCCGACTGTATCCATCGATTATTACTAGCTTCCTGAAGCCCACCGATTTTCGCCTAATGTTAACTACAAATGTTTTTTTTGTGACAATTTGTTTGGCAATAAGATTCCACATACTTAGCTTGGAATACCAGGGGCGGATGCATGTTCTCCAATGTGGGGCATAGGCTCCTGCGTTGATTTTAATTTTTGTCGCTTAGAGTTCAAATTTACATATTGTGTGCCTCCACATGCTAAAAATTAATACCCCACATGCTATTTAAAAGAAAAAAGACTTAACACGTTGATAAACAGGAAAAGAAAAAGAAAAGAAAAACACATAGGATATTGATAAAGCAAGACGCTCTAAAAAAATACGTGTAATAGTAAGTTTTTGGATTCATCCTAAATCATTCACTAATAGTATATATGTTTTTTGATTTTGATATGTTGTCTAACAAATAATTATTTACTATTAAATTTTGTCATGAAGTTAGTTGATGTTAAAAATTTAGAATGTATTGTTGGGTCTATTCTTTTTTATTTCGGCTTATGGTTGTGACTTACGGCTTTTGAACTGTTTGTGTGAGAGAGAATATGGAGTAATAGAAACTCGCATACGGTTTTGACCAATATAAATAAAGTCGCTACAATGTATACTATAATTAACTTATAAACCCCGCCTTGAAAAGACATTCTGTTTGAAAGCTAATTACTGTAGAAAAGCTAAAAATAGTTTTTAGATGTTGAAAAGAAGAGGGCCACTATCTACTACATTATTGATGAATACGTTGATAAGTACATGTATGAAATATGAGATCCTCATATTTTTGTTCTAGATCCACCACTGTGGAATACATAAATGGGTTTATACAGTGAAGAAGCTCATGCCAATAGCTGTTCAGAAAATCACATTAATGCTTTAAAAAAAGATAAATCATGTTGATTGACAGAATTAATGTATGAAAGATTCTCAGGTACGTGGAGGTGCAGCCTGTCAATAGCATCTGACATAAGTTCCATCAGCCTTTTTTTTCCTGAAATAGAACACACAAGCCAAGAAAATATAGCCAGCAAATTGTCAACCATACAACGAAAAAGACGGGTGTTTTCTTTATAGGTTCATATTGAAATGATCAACAATGTAGAGTGCATCTTTGTAGTTTTATCTTTCAATTCTCCAGCCTTATAATTGGCCTTTGCTAATGACAGTTATATCTGGCTAATACAGCTACAAACTTTGTCCGTTGAAGAATCAATACTGGTTAACTAGCAATTTGCCACGCAACTGCTAAGCCTTGGTTCCTCTGAGTTCATATGACCGGTGGATCTTCCTCAGCATCCATGTACATGAAAGAGCAGACGATTGGTAGCCCATGGCCCAATGCCAGTTGGACATCATTTGTGGGATTCTGGAGCTCAGCTAGTTTTACTTTCCCCATGCCTCTCATTCCTAAGAAGTAAAATGGCATCTATTGTGGTTACGGACCAAACAGAGAGATGGTAGTATGGTAGTGGAGAGTTAGGTGAGCATTGCTTGGAGGTCTTCCCATGGCCTAGATGGCTTAGATATATTCACATAGGGAGCGTATACAGTTATATCGTTGTACCTAAGTATCCCTCACAAGGGCATTTATGTCATTATACATGTCCCATTTTGGGCTTTACGACCCTCTAACAGGTTGGCTGGGTTTAGGTGGGGGCCACCCCTGCAACAGAAGCTTCTCATGGTGAAGGGCTTCACAGGCCGAAGCCATGCTGCTAAGCCATTTGGCCCCCTCCGTCCCTGCGGCCTGTGACCTTACGTGATCTTGGGTAGACATGCAGTTGCCGGTGCAGCCCCGCTTCACACGAAGATACAGAGTCGAATTGGTTGCGAAGCCGTCTTCGGCCGTGGAGTCCTTCAGCCGTGGAATCGGAGGTGCCAGCGGAGCCACCGAGGCGAGGTAGCGCGAAGCAGGTCAGCGCCGTGTGCGTGAGGTCGGAGCCGAGGGTGGGTTCGTCCCACGGTGACGAATCCGAAGCGGACGCACCACTGAGCCGAAGATACGGAGTCGAACTGGTTGCGAAGCCGTCTTCGGCCGCGGAGTCCTGTACATGGGGAGTCGACCTGCGGCCTGATGTCTCTCAGCCCGAAGTCGATATCTTGCGGCGAGAATCGCGCCGACCCCTGAGGTTTCAGGGTCGCGCGACTGTGGTCCTACGCGCCATCCCGAAAGAAAGGCACATGTGGCGGGACGCGATTGGCGCATCGTGCACTGTCAGTGGTCGCACGAGCGCAATCGTGCGTTCCTTCCCAAGAGATAGGGGGACACACGGCGGGATTCTATTAGCGCGTCGTGCGCTGTCAGGAGGCCTGCGACTACGCGCCTCCGGCTACCACCGGTTACGCTTCCCGATTGTGGGGAGCCGAACCGTTGGGCTTCCGCCGGTTGCCTTCCCGATCGTGGGGGAGGTGAGAAGGCTTTATATACCTGTGCCACCGGCGCGCAAGCATTCTGCCCATTTGCTCACTTGCCATTGTTTTGCTCTCTTTTCTCCCCGCTTGTTGACGCGATCTGCCTCTGCCCCCATTCATTTGGCCCTGCGCTTTTTAGGGGAGAATGGACTACCGCGAAGAACCTGCTCACTAACCCGGCGGTAGTGCCTCGCCCAGCCAGTGCGGTTCGTCGTCGGCCCCGGTGGAGTACACTCTGGTGGTTCACGAGCCATCACAGTCCAACAAACGATGGGAGGCCAGGGAGAAGGCGGGAGGTCACTACTCCCGTGTGCTAGGGCCGAGTCTCGTGACGGAGGAGATGATCTAGTCTCTCCTTCGGGAGGGGAGGCTGGAGGATTATGCTACGGTTCGCCTGCCTGCTAGTAACGAGACAGAGCCGCACCCAGAAAAAACGGAGGCGATCATCTTCGTTGTGTACTTTGAGGCTGGGCTTCAGATACCAACAACGCTTTTCGTCGGCGAGGTCCTGCGGACTTATGGACTGGAGTTGGCGCAGCTGACCCCGAATGCGATAGTTCGCCTGGCTGTTTATTCCTGGGCATCATGGACAGAAGGTATCCATCCCAGCGTGACGCTATTCGCCCTTCTTCATGACGCGCGCTGCCAACCGAAGAGGCTCGAAGAGGGGCGGTCTCAAACTTCGGCAGCGTCAACTTCGTGGTGAGGTTGCAATGCGCGAATATCTTTCCCGCTAACTCAACGGGAGGGAAGTGGGAGTCTGGCTGAATGCGGCGGTGGTTCTACCACCGTGTGACGAGCAGCAGCGGCCTCCGATGTAGGGGACGACCGATGTCCTTCAATACTTCACCGAATGTGGGGCCCAAAGGTGACGACGAGCAGCGGGCGCGGAGGCTTGTTGGTACCACCCTCCAGTTCAACATGTGCGACCTCGCCGAGGAGTTCGTTATGTACAGAGTGGCGCCGCTTTCTAGCTGGTGGAAGCCTCAGCGAGGTCCCAACCGGCAGGATGGTGTTCTGCCGACGGTGTCTTTTCTTCCGAAGCCCTCCGCTCCTCGTGAGTTCTTCGGCCATAAGCTATGTACACATGTATATATGTGCATGCAATTTTTATGAATGATGCCTTGCTCTGCTTGTAGGGCTCCTGTTGGAGGATGCAGAGCGCGCGGTGGTTGCATTCCTTGGGCCATACACGGCCAAGGAGCACAAGCAATGCGAATCCGCGACCGCCCTGGCGAGGCTGGGACGGATAAACCGAGTGTGCGAGGCTCTAGGTATCCCCGTGCTGGAGCGCGCAGCACCGACGTCGGGCCGAACCCGCCGCTGTGCCAAGCTCGTCGACCACATCCCCTGCTCGGCGTAGGGCCTAGTCTCTTGCCGCTGTGCCAAGCCCGTCGGCCGCGTCTCCGGCGATTGCTACCAAGGACGAGGGCATGACCGTCACCGGGTCCGACAAGGCGGAGTATGCCAACTCAGACTTGGAGGTGGAAGCGGAGCACGCTGCCCCCTGCGAGGGCCCTTGGTGGCATCAAAGAACCAGGTCGCGGCGCCGACACGCAGGAGGGGAGGCCTCATTGCCCGTAGCGGCTACCGAGGCCTCGTTGCCCGCGACGGCCGTCAAAGCCGAGGAAGCATCGCCCCAGTCTCCGAGGGCGAAGCGTCCCTGGATATAATCGCCCCCCCCCCCCCCCCGAACGAAGGAAGGGTTGCCATGGCGGTCGAAGTCGCCGAGGATCCGGGGTCTGATGGGGAGGCCATCCAGCACAAGGGGAACTCACCGCCCCCGACGCAGACGAAGCCCCCGCGTTCTGGGCCGAGGCGGGGCGAACACCTCCCCACGCCTCGTCTGATTGCGTCGAAGGTAGGCGCAACTCTTTCTCCCCCCGCGACTTCGCGAAGCTTTCTCCGATCTGCTCGCTTATTTCGTCGTCAACATCAGGCGAGACAAGGTCTCCCAGATGCCACGAAGTGCACGGTCTTCCTGCCCAGGACGTGATGTCAACACCTGGTGCTCTCGAAGCCGTCAGCGTGGAGGCTTAACGGCCGAGTGTCTTTGATTTTATCCCTCGGTCGGAGATGCTACGGGCTCTCCAAGGAGCCGCGAAGTACGCCGACTCCATCGTGGATCGACAGGTGCTGTCAACGTGCAGGCCGGAGCTGCTGGAAGGTGTGCTGGAGGCCTCGGAGATGAAGGTAAGTGGTTGACTTCACAGTTTGTGCCTCTATTTGGGACTTTGCTAACAGCCGCACAACGCAGATCCTTGCCCTCAGCCGAGCCCTGTACGAGGCATGTATCTGCGAGCAGAGGGTGTTAGAGGGCCATCTTCGAGCTTTCGGAGAGGCCCATGCTACCAAGGACGAGCGCATCTCTTTTCTGGAGATAGAGGTTGTGAAAGCGGTCTCCGATGTGCAGATAATCACCGCAGAGGCACAGTACTCGGCGACGGAGGCGCAACATGTGGCAGTGGAGGCCCAGCGTGCCACAACCGAGGAGCGCGACGGCCTACTCCAACAGATTGCAACGCTGGAGGAGGAGAAGGCCCAGCTCGCCGCGTCCCTTGGAGAAAGGGACCGGGCTCTTGGTGACGCCTCGGTGGCGGCATGGGACGCCATGCAGTCTCTAGAGGACACCCTCAAAGGCCTCTCCGTGGACGTGACACCCTTGACATTCGGTCCCAAGGACCTGACGCGAACGCTTCAGCGGATCAGAGAAGGTTCCGAACTCGGCCTCCACGCTGCCAAGGCCTTCGGCGACCACTGCTCGTTCGTCACCTCCTGCATCACCTTCGCCCTCCTTCACCACCGAGGATGCCAGCACGTAGATGTGCTGGACGACCCCCGGTTGGATTTGCCAACCAGGGCCAATGTGATGTCGGAAGCCGTGCGCGCCGTACACCCTGCCGTTCGGTCCTTCCACGACCGAATCTGGGACTACATCGGGGAGGTCACAGCAAAGGTGGCTCTGCGGCAGACTCTACATCGCGAGGGGAACTTCGGCGAATGGCTCGACGAAGTTCCATGGCACGACAAAGACGGTGCAGCCGTCCCGGGGCATGGCATGGACCCACAGGTGTGATGCCGGGGTGTATCCACTCTTTTGTAAACTAGCGCCCCATGGCCCCCGCCCTTTTGTGTGAATAAAGTGAAATTGACCAGGGGGTTCTTATGGCATGTGCTATTTTTGCTCCGGGCAGATATTTGAGAAGGGCCCATTACTACTTTCGGACTGCATGATTCGACGGTGACTTCAGCGTTGGGCGTGGGTGAAAGAAGCCCGGAATTGGCCCTTGCGCGGTCGTCATCCCAATGGAACCCGTTGTAGCCGCGGAGGGTCTTGAAGAATGGTAGGCCCCGCTCCGCTGCCCTCGATAAGAAATGGCTTAGCACGGCCATGCGGCCGGTAAGCCTTTGGACCTCCCTCATCGTTTTGGGTGGCTCCATGGCAAGGATGGCGTCGACCTTGTCAGGGTTCGCCTGGATGCCGTGTCCGAACACGAGGAAGCCCAGGAGCTTCCCCGCTTGTACGCCGAAGATGCACTTGTCCGTATTGAGCTTGATGCCAGCTTTCCTAAGGTTGTCGAAGTTCTCTTGGAGATCTTGACCGTGGGAGGCGAGTTGCCTGGTTTTGACGACCACATCGTCGACGTATGCCTCCACGTTCCTCCCAAGTTGGGAGGCCAACGCCAACACGACGAGGCGGGTAAATGTTGCCCCGCATTCTTTAGACCGAAGGGCATCCTGATAAAGTAGTACGTCCCTACCGGCGTGATGCAGCTGGTCTTGTCTTCATCGTCCTTGGCCATATAAATCTGGTGGTAGCCGGAGTATGCATCTAGAAATCTCATGAGCTCGCACCCAGCCGTGGCATCCACCAGCTGGTCTATGCGCGGCAAGGGGTAGTCATCCTTCGGGCATGCCTTGTCAAGGGTGGTGAAGTCAATGCACATCACCAGGTGCCACTAGCCTTCTTCACTAGCACTGGGTTGGCAAGCCAGTCCGGATGCTGGACCTCGCGGATGACTCCGGCCTAGAGAAGCTTCGCTACCTCCACCTTCGCCGCATACTGCCGGTCCATAGACATGCGCCGCAGCCTCTGCTTGACCGGCCTAGTGTCGGGGCGGACCGCTAACTTGTGTTCAATAAGGGCGCGGTCCACGCCCTTGATGTCTTTTGGGGAACACGCAAAGATGTCCGCGTTGTCCCAAAGTACTCGAAGTAGGTCTTGCTCGACATGCACCTTACGGTCTGGGCCCCGCGCGCCAAGCTCTATGCGCCGAGCGAGGTCCTGGTCGCCAAAGGTGGTGATGATGCCTTGCAGGCCCGAGAGCTTCATGCATAAGAAGACATGGTGTGGGACCGCCCCAAAGGAGTTGAGGGTTGAGCGTCCCAATATGGCATTGTAGGGGTACAGGATGTCGACGACGTCGAAGGTGACGTCTTCGCTCCTCGCGTTGTTGCCTTGGCCGAAGGACACTTGGAGGCGTATTTGACCCAATGCCTTCAGCGGCTGACTCCCAAGCCCTGCAATGGGGTTCCCGAGGGGCTCAAGCGACTCCAGGGGATCCCCATTTGGTCGAAGGCCGCCGCGACCAGAATGTCCGCGGAGCTACCCCCGTCGACCAGGACGCGCTTGACATCGCAGTCTGCGATGGCGGCCTGAATGACCAGGGGATCTTGGTGGGGGGAACTCCACGCCCTTGGCGTCAGCAGACGTAAAGGTGATTTCGTGATGCGCCCACCCTGGCGGCGCTTGCGCCGAGGACGCTGCCATGTGGTGTAGCCTTCGCGCGTGGGCCGTCTGCTGCCGCGCTGAGAAGTCCAGCAAAGAGCCCGCGCTGGGCCCCCTCCGGGGCCTGAATCTGCAGGGGGCCTTCTTGTGGCTGCTGCACATGGGCTACGACAGGAGGCGCCGCTTCTAAGGTTCTTTCCCTGGCGACGCTCTGACGTAGTGCCGCAATGGCAGTGCATGTTCGCGTGAAATGATCACCATGGCCATGCACCTCGCACCACATGCCCTAGTCCTGGTTCTCCTACTCTGCGCGGGGTCTTTCGTCGTGGCCCCGACCACGTCCACGTCCCCGGCCTCCGCGGCCCCATCCGTGAAAGGCGAGGGCGGTGTCCTCGGAGCCGCCTTCGACGCCGAGGACGTAGCAGGCCCTCTGGGATCTACGCTGGTTGTGCTTGGGCCTAGGCTTGTCGCTCGACGGGTCCTGCTTGTGCTTGGCGTCCTTGCGCTCGAGGGCGTCTTTTGAAGACTCTTGTTTGCGCTTGCCCTTCAAGGGGTCTTCCCTCCTTGATGAGTCTTCGTTCTTCTACGAGTCCTCTGCTTGATTAGTGTCGGAGTCGTCGCCTTTGCACCGCCGCGCGTCTTCCTCCGCCCTCGCATACTCTTCCATCTTATCGAAGAGCTTCGCGACCGTCTTAATCGGCTTGCGGGCATTGTACTCGACCAACGGCCCCAGGGCGGAGGCCTTGTATTGTGTAGGATCGGATATGGCTACAGAGGGGGGTGAATGGTGCCTTTTTAAATTTGCCCCCAAAGTATCCACATGCAACCTTCTTCTCCAATAGCTACAAAAGCTATGAAAAAGGAGAGGTCATGCTAATTGGCAACCAGAGAAAAAACTACGAATAAAAACAATCACTAAAGCTGACAGCAGGGAACAAATCAGCAGAAACAAAGCAAGCCGGTCAGACCGCCATACATGGGCCGGTCAAACCGCATGCTGGCAGCCGGTCTGACCGTTGGCTGGCCGTGACCGCGGTGAGATGGCCGGTCTGACCGCCACTCTTCATTAGGTCCGACTGCCCGGGGCTCAACCGGTCTGACCGCTAGGGTTAGCAGTCAGACCACCCTTTACCAACCAGTCAGACCGCCAGTATGAAATCGGTCTGACCGGGGTTCGGCTCTGCGAACAGTCCAACCCGACAATTGAATTGAGAGCACAGAGACTACTGAAATTCAGATGAATTACTGCAATCTAGTTGTTCTTCTTGTCCCAAAAGGACAGGACATCAACCTAAATAACAGGAAGCCTCTATGAACCAAAGGGTATGGCCAAAAGAGTAAGAAATCAACTTTTGAGCACAAATCTGGAACTTGGCAGAGAATGAGCTAATTTCCAAATTACTCATTGTTCACACATGTTTTGCTCATGAACTTTTGCATCTCAGCATGGACTAGTCTCACAACATGAAAGCACAGCCCCAGAGCAAACATCTCACTGAAAATCCAAAGAACCCTATATGCTCTGGCTTCAACCCTAGAAATACATAACAGAGGAAGTGAGGCAATCAAGTTCTTGGAAGAAATCAGCATTTGAGTTCTTTTGCTCTTGGGAAAAGCTGACCAAATGGTCTTGTGATTAGTTCCCATACTAAGCAAAAAGATTCAACTACTCAAACAAACATTTTGCTCAAACTCAAAATCCAAAAAGGAACAGAAACACAGAGAACAGAGCCACGAAGTAAATGCAATTCAACAACTCTCCTCCTCAAATTGATTCCATACTATGAATGCTTACAGAGGAATGATTACATAGCTGCTACAACCCACTCACTACATCCCCATACGCAGTTGGAAAAGAGGAAACACACTACATGCTTGAGAACACACGCACACAGGAGTACACTCCCTCTCCTACTGCTCAAGCGTACACAGAGCACACACCCACTGTTCCTACAGCCCACTTGCTTGCCATCCCCTTTTAACAACC
This sequence comes from Dendrocalamus latiflorus, assembly GCA_017311315.1. Taxonomy (NCBI): domain Eukaryota; kingdom Viridiplantae; phylum Streptophyta; class Magnoliopsida; order Poales; family Poaceae; genus Dendrocalamus; species Dendrocalamus latiflorus. The sequence continues at coordinate 27,082,966 of CM029626.1, forward strand.
AGCCCTCACACTTAAAAGGGAATTCAAGAAGTGTCATACACCTTCCACTCCATGCCTCTCATCCAAATGAGGCAAGGATCAAAGTCAACACAAGAAATGGAGGGAAACCCAGCCTCCAACTCATGGCTTGAGTCAAATTTCCAATTTGCCCCTCAAGCACCTCCCCGGAAGCTTCCCGCAACCGGCACCTTTGACCGTCTGGACCTCGACTCCTCCCTGAGTGTAGTCCCGGTCTGCTCCACTGTACACGACCGCACCCGGCATCCTGACCGTCTGGACCTCAGCTCCTCCCTGAGCCTAGTCCCGGTCCACCTCGCCGCTGCCCGTTGTGTCCACCTGACACCGACCGAGACCTCTGACTCCACCTGAGTCTAGTCCGGGTTTGTTTTGTCGCACACGACCGCAACCGACATCCAACCGTCTAGACCTCCGACTCGTCCTTGAGCCTAGTCCCGGTTCACTTGTCGTTGCCCGTCGTGTCCTCCACCGGTAGCTCCAGCTCTGGTTCCTCGTCTCTCGACTCGCAACCACCTCAGCAGCCTCGATCATCTTCGGCATCACTGACCGTCTGGATCTCAACACCTCCTGTGCCTAGTCCCGGTCCTCCTCGCCTCACCATGACTTAGCTCCGAAGTCCTGCAGTCATACAGACAAGCAAACCGTCACACAGCACCTCACGAAACAGCATAATCAATAATAGCATAAGTAAAAGGTACTCAACCCTAGAATACCCTAAACAAACTCAAACTCACTAGCACAACCGTCAATTACTCATCACAAATATGGGGATACCTCCACATGGTCTCTCAATCTCCCCCTTGATGAGTATATTGACAAACACAGAAAAACATAAGATTGAGTTTGTTTGAAAGTCATACATGGTCCAAGAGGATCAAGAAAACGATGCTAATGACCATGTTGACAAAAGGAGTAAAAGAAAGAGCAAGTTTTCCTCAAAGGCTCCAAGCTCCCAAAAAGTGGCTTTTTCTCCAATATTCTCCCCCTTTTGGCAATAGAATCATCAAGATGCAAAAGAGAGAATATAGCATGGTGTGGCTGAATTTTATTCAATGCTAAGCAATTAGAGCCATGAAGATTATCCAAAATGACCATTAAGTATTACACCAAGCCATAACTTATAGAAATGCTATCAAGATCATGACAAAATATGCATAATCAAGCCAAGCCACATAAGTAACAATCTGAATTTTAGATGAATTTGTTAACATGTCAAGCCATTCAAGATTTTAGTCTAGCTAAAGGTATCCAAAGATTATGCAACTATGCCAATAATCTAAGTGGAACCAAGAAGCTAGAATTAAGTCAATTTAGAGTGCTACATGTTCAAGAATGAATCATTTGTTCAAGTACTTGATTCTTTTTGTAGTTACGCAAATTTAGCACAAAGGACATGTTTTTCTTTAAAACTCATGGTCGTTTCCAACCAAAAATTTTAGCCATGTGCTAGATCTCAAGCCTTATGCGACCATTCCAAGCAAGAATGAGAGACCATGTGATTGTGACCCCATTTTGTGATGAGTAATTGATGCGTGATCAGGAAACTTTGAGATTATTTTGAGTGGTTTGAGCCAAGTAGTTGCATGGTGTAGTCGACTGTGGTCGGATATGGTCGAACGCGGTCGGACGTGCTTAGGACGCCTGTTTTCTTTTCGACCGGTCATTGGGCTATTTTGGGTGTGAGTTTTTATTTCTAATACAACTTTGTGTTATCTGTATCTCGAGCGGTGCTATGTGATGTGTTTCTTGTCTGTGATGGCTGCAGGACATCGAGTCGGAGTCGTGGCGAGGCACGGGATGACCGGACTAGGCACAGGCGGTGCTGAGGTCAGAGCGGTCGGGATGTGCCAAAGACGGCGAGGACTCGAAGTGGTTGTGAGGCTTGGGCGGCAAGAAATGAGGAAGCTTCCCGGAAGGTGCAGGAGGGGCATTTTGGTAAAAGCGCAGGGCTACACAAAAGGAAGTGGATTTGATTTTGAGCTAATGGATAAAGCGCAAGAGTTGTTTTGAGTTAGCGGGTAAAGGCTGTTGTAAACCCGTTAGTGGGAAGCTATAAAAGGAGAGGGGTAGGCTAGATTGAAAGTTAAGAGAGTGGGTGTGAGAGTTTTATGTTTGTTTCTCTCCATGTATGCATGAGATGTGAGAGTTGTAGGCAGCAGTAGCTTTTGAGTTTCATTTACGTGTGTTAATCTCTATAAAAGAGAGCATGAACTGGATGTAAACTCCATCCTTTTAATCATTCATGTCTCTGACTCGAGTTAAGAAATCATGTGTTTGAGTTGTTCCTGCTCTTGAGTTTCTCTGTGCGTTCGGTCTATGTTTCTTGATTTCTGTCTTTCAGTCTGTGAGATTTCTGTTTCCTTGATTTTCTCGGCAAAAGATGGTTTGGTTTGTGCTGTGAAGTTATTTCCTGTTATAATCAAAAGGTTTCATGTTCAAAGGTTTCGAAAAACTCAAGTTTTTGGTCTTTGACTCTCCTGTGGTAATCTTCTTTGTTTGGTTTTCTTGTTTGATGTCTCTTTCAATCGAGAGTAGAAATCAGATTGGAGCCTTTGATCCTTTCTCTTTTCGGCCAAGCAAGACTTTATCTTTTGCTCTTTAAGTTTGTCCGGAAACTCTTTTCTTTTTATTGCTGTAACTCCCTCTGTTTTCGCTCAGGTTCAGAAAATAGAGAGTCCTCTGCTCTGCTGCCATTTTTAGTCTTGCTCCTGTGTTTAATCTGCTGACTTAGTTTGAAGGCTTGTACAAGTTACTTAAGAAGTCTTACATTTATTCATCCTGTGTTCTTGAGTTTCTTGTTTTCTCAAAATATTTACTGTATCCGATTTCTAGACGACTCCTGATTCTCTTTAGCCGCCAGGTTGTTTTCTTTGTTTATCTGCTTTTTTCCTTTTGTCTCTTTCTTTCTATTGCTTGTCTGCTCTTCTTTCTTCCTACCGCCAGGCTAGTAATTGCTGCCAAACTGCCCGATCTTCCTGTTTCTTGCCGAGCATCAAAAATCAGTTTGGTTTATGCTTTCTGTTTTTTGTTACAGTCACTAACCTTCTTTGTCCTCCTTTTGTCTTTGCGGCTGTTTTTGTCTGGTTTCCTGGCAAGTCTGCATTTCGGTTCTCAATCCCTTCAAGGTTCTTTCGGCTATTTCTTCTTTTTCGGACAGAACAGTGTGCAGCGTGTTGTCTCCTCTGAAAGGACTGATCTCAGCCTGCAATCAACTCCTCAGTTTGGCCGTGTGACTTCGGCTGTGTTCAGTTTTTGGCAAAATCCTTTGCAGTCTTTCGGCTGGCTGTCTGATACTCTTCTCTGTACTCTTTTTAGTTTGTCAGTTGGCTTCTGTCAGACAACTAGCTCTCAGTTTTTCAGATCATTTGATGTTTTGCCGAATTGCACCTTCTGTAATCAGTCAGCACTTGCGGCCAGGTTGTCACAACTCAGTTTCTCGGCAAAGCATTTACTGAGACGGTTTGCTTTCATTTTTGTGTTTCAGGACAGCTTCTTTTCTCTTATACTTTTCTTTTTGCCTTTTTGTTTTCTGTCAGTGGTTTTAATCTTTGGGAGGTTTTCGGCTCAAAACGTTTTGTTCTGTCTTGGTTTTCAGTGAGCTTTGTATCTACTTCTTCATAGCTTCTATAGCTATCGGAGAAGAGAATTGAGTGGATACTCGGGGACGTTTTTTTAAAGGCACCATTCACACCCCCTCTGTTGCCATTTCTGATCCAACAATTGGTATCAGAGCTGGTTAGCTCTTCCTCGTAGATCTTAACCGGTCTTTGGAGCCATGATGATGAACAAGTATTCCATCAAGCCCCCGATTTTCGATGGGATCGACTATCCCGTCTAGAAGAGTCGGATGCAGGCCTACATCCAGGCTCAGGGCTATGCCATCTGGCGAAAGGTCAAGACCCGGTATGTTGTTCCTGCCGATGAGAACATCAACGTGGCAAACATGCCCAATGTTGAGGCAAATACTAAGGCAAGGAACATCATCATTCAGGGTCTCAGCAGAAGCGAATTCGATCGCATCTCTCATCTGACGTCGGCCTTCGACATCTGGGTGACCCTCGATGCATACCATGAGGGCACCACCCAGATCAAGACGGTACGACAGGACCAGTTCAAGCGAGATTACAACAAGTTTGAAATGTTTGCAGGTGAGCCCTAGGATAAGTGTTTTGCGAGGTTTCACAAGATTTTGAGCAACCTCCGAGCGGTCGGTCTCACATACCCCAACTCGGACAACGCTCGACAAATGCTTTCTGCTCTTGTCTGCGTGTGTGGGAGATGAAGGTGACCACAATTAAAGACACGACCGATTTTTCGACCCTAACTCTTGATGCGTTGTACTCACGCCTCGAGACTCACGAGATTGACATAGTCTCTCGTAGGTCGAAGTCGCAGTCGATGGCCTTAGTCACCGATCCCAGTCAAGCTTCTAGATCTTCTTCTGACTTGATTTCTGGATTCTCTCTTGTTGCTCTTTGTGAAGTAACCAATGATCAATTAGAGCAGCTACCAGAAGACCAGTTAGCCCTCCTAGCTAGAAAGTTCTCCCATGCATACAAGAGAGTGAGGGACAGAAAGAGAGGAGGGCCCGTGATCTGCTTCGAGTGTGGTGGCCCCAACCACATTTGGGCAAACTACCCCCAAGCTGGAGAAGGGCAAGAACAACTACGGCGGTGTGAGGAAGAACGACTACATCGACAAGAACCGCAACAAGAAGCCCCCAGCTCATGTCCAAGGAAAGAAGAAGTTCCGCAACCTTGGCAAAGCCAAGAAGCTCTTCCACTGCGTCCTCACCGCCTTCGACGACATCGACTTCAGCGATGTGGAGGGGTGGAGCGATGACGATGGCAAGGAGGATCAAGATCCCAAGGACGGTGGTGACTTCATCGGGATGTGCTTCATGGCCCATGAGGGCGACGTTAGCGACGACGAGCTCTACACCGACACCGATGAGGTAGATCCCTCCTATGAACAGCTCAATGATGCATTCCTTAAGCTAGGAAGATTTTATGCTAGATCTAGAGCTAGGGTTGTGGATCTTGAGAAGGAAGTAGATAAACTGTCACGGGAGCTTACCTCACTTATATCTGCTCCCTCCCGTGATGAATGTGACATGTGTTCTTCCCTGCTTGGAGATATGGAGAAACTAAGGACCTCTTATGATAGTCTGACGTCTGAATTTGACATTGTTACAGTGGAGAATGTTAGTTTGCTTGCTAAACTAGAAATGAGTAGGGTAGCCGCCCTTTCATCTACTGTTGTTGAGACTACTTCTTGCAACTCATGTGAGGATAAAGACAATGTTTTTAGAGGTCTTTATACAGTGCTCCTTGATCTGCCAGAAACATATGAAAATTGCAATAATTTGAAATTGAACCTAAAAAAGGCAGATCATAAAATTACTGAATTGCATGCTTCCTTGCTTGAGCCCATTGTTTCTTGTACCAACTGTCCTAAATTGACCTTTGAGCTTGAATTAGTTTCTAAACAATTTCAAGAAATGGTTGATCAAAACAAGAAAATGGCTCAATATGCTTCTAAGGATCCTGTTAGCTCACCATGTAACAATAGTGAAAAACTAAAATCTGAGTTAATTGCTTTAGATGACAAATGTGTGAAGCTAACTAAGGACCTACTAGAGAAGTCACAATCTCCTTGTACTGTGTGTGCTGGTGTGGGGAAGAAGCCTGAAGGAGTAGAGACGCTTAGACACGATGACCAAACAGCTAGAGGTAGGATTGTCCCTCCTAGTCCTTGCAAAGACCTCAATGTTGAGGCGGTTGTGCGTGCACATGCCATTCCTTCTTCTGCTGTTGGTTCTTCCTCCTCTCCTTCTGTTGTCTCCTCTTCCCCTGCTCTTCTTGCACCTCTCTCTTTCAAGAGTGTCAGTATCTTATGAACACTCTTAAGAGATTTGTAGGAGGCAAGAAAAAGTTGAATCTTATTCTACACCAGTCCAAGATTTGCAAGTTTAATCAAGGTCTAGGATACGATTTTCTTGAGAATGTTAGAAAGCATCCACCTGCTGCTCTTAGACCCATAGCAGTAGGTGTGATCGAGATCAAGCCCAAAAACCAAAAGGTTGAGTTCAAATCTATGGGCTTTGTCCAAGGGATATCTGACAGTAAGGTGGTAACACCTGGTGCTTTGAATTCTCAGAAGGCGAAGTTTCATTATACCTTCTGTCAGAAGGATGGACATATGATTTAGAGATGCTTCAGGCGCACCAAGAATGCGCGGAGGGATCGTGTTCGCGATCTTAGGCATATTCAAGGTCAACCCCAGACCTTGAGTGCACCTAAGACCAACACGGGGTCTAGAGTTGATCATACTGATGGGTTTAGGCAGCATCGAGGACTTGGCTTTTCTAGTGTTTCTGATTTTCGTCCTCGATTTGCCTCTGCTTGTGATATCCACCGTCCTGAGGGTAGATCTCATTTTCCCCATCGAGACAGCTACCCGCGGTGAGATCAATGAGTTACCGGTGCACCGACTCGCTCTTCCATAGCAGTCGAACCCGGCAACAGCTTCATGTCTACTCATAGACCTTCTGGCTCTTTCAGCGACGAAGAGCGTAGGGTAGTTAGAGGTCAGTCGTGTGTGACTACTTCTTCTGCTCGACGTGTGACTCAGTATTGGGTTCCAAAATCTCTTTTGATTTATCCCAGTACTGAGCCATTTCTCTCTCGTTGACTCAGGTTCAACGGGCAGGGAAGGGAGAGGTTTGGCTCGTAGACTCTGGGTGTTCTTGACATATGACCGAAGATTCTCATTGGTTCTCTTCCCTAGCCCGAGCTCCAGGTGATGAGACGATCACCTTCGGAGACGCTTCATCTGGGCACGTCATTGCCAAAGGTACCGTGCGCGTTAATGATTCATTCATTTTAAAAGATGTTGCCTTGGTTAGTAAGCTGCAGTATAATTTGCTTTCAGTTTCCCAACTTACCGATGACGGTTTCGAAGTGAGCTTTAAGAAAAATGCTTGCAAAATTTTTGATTCTTCGGGGAGTCTGATTTGTGGGATTTCTATATATGGGAGGATCTTTCGTACTGATTTTGTTGAGTCTTCTGGTGATCCTCTCAGGTGTTTAGTTGCTTCTGAGTCCCGTGACATCACGTTCTGGCATAGGAGACTTGGTCATATTGGATTTGACCACTTGACCCGAGTTAGCGGCCACGACCTCATTCGTGGTCTGCCTAAACTCAAGATGGTTAAAGATCTAGTTTGCGCTCCTTGCCGGCACGGCAAGATGGTTGCCGCTTCTCATCCTCCGGTCACAGTGACTATGACTGATGCACCAGGACAGCTGCTCCACATGGATACAGTTGGTTCAGCTCGAGTGCAATCAACAGGAGGGAAGTGGTACGTTCTTGTTGTGGTCGATGACTTCTCGAGGTACTCTTGGGTGTTTTTCTTAGCCTCGAAGGATGAGACATTTACCTATTTTCGGGGTCTGTTTAGTAGGCTTTCTGTTGAGCTCTTGGGTGCCTTACGAGCAATCCGCAGTGACAATGGCACGGAATTCAAGAATTCCTACTTTGAGAGGTTTTACGATGAGACAGGTGTAGAGCACAAGTTCTCTTCTCCGCACGTCCCACAGCAGAAGGGCGTTGTGGAGATGAAGAACCGTACCTTTGTCGAGATGGCCAGGATGATGCTTGATGAGTATTCCACACCTAGGAAGTTTTGGGCTGAGGTGATAGCCACCGCGTGCCATGTTTCCAATAGAGTCTTTCTGAGGGCACACTTGCATCGCACTTCCTATGAGTTGAGATACGGGCGAAAGCCTAGTGTCTCTCATTTTCGCGTGTTTGGTTGCAAGTGTTTCATTCTGAAGTCCGAAAACCTAGATAAGTTAGAGTCACGATCTTGTGATGGGATCTTTCTGGGAAACTCGACTTCTTCGCGGGCGTATAGGGTCTGGAACTGCGAGTCTAGCAAAATGGTAGAAACCTATGAGGTGACTTTCGATGAGGCCAGTCCGGGGACTAGGCCCGATATCTCAGGTTCTGAAGAGCAGTCCGAGCCCATCTTTGTGGACGATGAGGAGGATGGAGATGAGGGTTGTCTACCCGATCCGGTTCCTCCTCCCCTTCAAGTGCCTGCTTCCTCCACCGCACCTCGAGGAGATCAGCCCATGCCTTCCACATCTTCTGGAGTTAGTGGCTCTGTTCCTACCTCGTCAGCTCATGAGGTAGAGGCCACTTCTTCTCATCTAGGACCTCCCCGTCATATCCAAAAAGACCATCCTTCAGAGCAGATGATCGGAGACCTGTTTAAGCGTGTCACCTGCTCAAAATCTGGCATGTCTCACTTCTGTCTCCACTCTGCCTTTGTTGCCTCATTCGAGTCCAAGGACGTTTGTCATGCTCTTTCAGACGAGTCTTGGGTCAATGCCATGCATGAAGAGTTAGAGAATTTTGAGAGAAACAAAGTCTGGTCACTTGTTGAGGCCCTAGAGGTCATAATATCATTGGTACTAACTGAGTGTTCAAAAACAAGCAGAGTGAGGATAGGGTAGTCATTCGAAACAAGACTAGGTTGGTAGCTCAAGGTTTTTCCCAGGTTGAGGATCTAGATTTTGAGGAGACCTTTGCCCCTGTAGCTAGGCTAGAGGCCATTAAGATCTTGCTTGCATTCGCGGCATCTAAGGGTTTCAAGCTTTACTAGATGGATGTCAAGAGTGCCTTCCTCAATGGGTTTATTAAGGAAGAAGTTTATGTTAGGTAGTCTCCAGGTTTCGAGAACCCCAAATACCCAAACCATGTCTATAAGCTTTCCAAATCCTTGTATGGACTTAAGCAAGCCCCTAGAGCTTGGTATGGGAGGCTTAAGTCCTATCTGTTGAGTCATGGGTTTGAGATGGGTAAGGTAGATAAGACTTTGTTCTTTCGCAGGCATGGCAATGACCTTCTACTCGTCCAGATTTATGTGGATGATATCATCTTTGGCGGCTCCTCTCTTGCTCTTATCTCACAGTTCTCGGATGTCATGAGCTCAGGGTTTGAGATGAGCATGATGGGCGAGTTGAGCTTCTTTCTTGGCTTTCAGATCAAGCAGACTCGGGAGGGTACCTTCTTGCATCAGGGCAAGTACACTCGAGACCTCCTGAGACGCTTTGATATGAGTGATGGTAAGCCAGTGTGCACTCCTATGGCTACATCAGCCTCACTTGACCCAGATGAGGATAGCGAGCCAGTTGATCAGAAAAAGTATCGCAGCATGATTGGCTCCCTCTTATACCTCACTGCCTCGAGACCAGACATACACTTCTCCGTGTGTCTGTGTGCTCTCTTTCAGGCTTCTCCTCGCTTATCTCACCGCCAGGCGGTGAAGCGCATCCTTTGGTACCTTCGAGCGACCATAGACTATGGTATCTGGTACTCTTCCTCGTCCTGTCTTTCCTTGAGAGCCAACTCGAACGCAGACTTTGCTGGCTGTAGGATAGATAGGAAGAGCACTTCTAGCATTTGCCAATTCATTGGCACTTCTCTTGTTTTGTGGTCTTCTAGGAAGCAGTCCGGTGTTGCACAGTCCACCGCAGAGGCTGAGTACATTGCTACCGCCAGTTGCTGCAGTCAGGTGCTTTGGATGGTTTCGACCTTGCGGGACTTTGGGTTAGCCATAGACAGTGTTCCACTCTTCTGTGATAACACTTCTGCTATCAACATTGCCAAGAACCTAGTGCAGCACTCTCGGACCAAGCACATTGATATCAGATATCACTTCCTTCGAGACCATGTGGAGAAGGGTGACATAGTGCTCCAGTTTGTGGAGAGTGACCACCAGTTGGCTGACATCTTTACTAAGCCTTTGGATAGCTCTAGGTTTTCAGCCTTGCGGGGAGAGCTTGGGGTGGTTTGTCCTTATGGACTGTTGTGAGGGGGAGTTTTGTGGTTCATGTTTTATCTTGTATATTATGCTCTTACTCCTTTCTGTTGCATTGCATACGGGTGCATTGGGATAGTCCTTCTAGCATAAGTTAGAGTGGTTCTCTTATCGAGTTGCTTAGACTTCTTTCTCTCATCTTGTGATTCTAGGATGCTGCTTATTAGCTGTTTCTCTTCTCACTAGGTTGAGCTCACTCACTTCTTATAGGTTCTAGCAAGGGTTGGGCCACCCTTGGGTAGCCAGGGTATGTGTTTGCTCCTTAGTGTGTTAGATGATCAGTTGATAGTCTTAGAGTCATATGGGGTAGATGAGAGTCAGTCTGAGCCATAGTATCCTCTATATCTTATCTATGCTTTAAGGACTGTCTTTTCTGATTCTCTTGCCAGCTTCTCGTTTTTATTGCTTTGGTTCAGGGGGAGTTCATTTGGGAGCTTCTAGATCTTAATGTTGACATAACTCAACTTGAACTAAAAGTGCATCACATGTTGAGGGGGAGTTGGATTTTCTGCATTTCATTTATTGCATTGTAATATAACTACATGGAGCCTTGATTAGTATCCGTTTATGACATGTTTACAATGCATTACATCTTGCCACGATCTATGCTTACTTGCTAGATTTATCATGACTTTATATGTGTAGTCAAGTCTTTGCCATGATAGGTTGATTAAAATGCTCAACTTGAATTAAATCATGTCATGTTAGCTCTTGAGACTAGTCTGTCTTTAGTTATCCTTTTATGATTCATGCCATGTCAAATAGGCTGAGTTGAGTCTTGAATATTTGTTGAAGCTTTAGATTGAGCTAGACTAGTTTCTTGATGAAGCATGAGTTGGTACAATTTTTAAGAATGCAAAAAGATCTCTTTTATGCGAAAAAACTGATCTCACCAATTCTTTCTCATGAGACGGTTTGCCATTGCACTAGGCATGAACTCAGGGGGAGTTTTGGTTGACCAAGATCATTTTCTTAAGCTTCTCACTTGGAATGGTCGCATAAGGCTTAAGATCTAGTACATGACTAAAATTTTGGTTGGGAACGACCATGAGCTTTAAAAAGAAAACACGTCAATTGTGCTAAATTTGCTTAACTACCAAAAAGACCATGTACTTGAACAAATGATTCGTTCTTGAACTTGTAGCACTCTAAATTGACTCAATACTAGCTTCTTGGTTCCACTTAGATTATCGATATGGCCCGCATCATCTTGGATACCTTTAGCTAGACTATAATCATGATTGACTTGATATGCTAAGAAATTTGACTAATTCTCAGATTATGACTTATTTGGCTTCGCTTGATTATACATGTTTTATCAAGATCTTAATAGCATACTTCTGTGTTATGGCTTGATGTAATACCCAAATGGTCATTTTGGATAATCTTTATGGCTCACAATGCTTAAAATAAACAAACTTCAGCCATTTCATCCAACATCATGACTTGTTTCTCTCCCTTGCATCTTGATGTGTTTATTGCCAAAAGGGGGAGAATAGCGGAGAAAAAGCCATTTGGAAACTTTCTGGAGCTTTGGAGAACAATTTGCTCTTTCTGTTTTCGCTCTAGTGTTCCTTTTATCGACATGGTCGTAAGCTTCTTTGATTTTCTTTAGACCATGTTTGACTCTCTTTCTTTTTCAAACTCAACTTTACGCTTTTTCTGGGTTTGTCAATATACTCATCAAGGGGGAGATTGATAGACCATGTGGAGGTGACCCCGTGTGTGTGATGAGTAATTGACATCTGTTTTAGGAAAGTCGAGTTTGGTTTGTGTGGTTCGTGCCGGGTTATCATATGGTGCATTTGGTTTCGGACGGACTTGGTCAAACTTGATCAAAGTGTTTAGGATGCTTATACTTTTGATTCGACAGGTTTTGGCTATTTTGTGTTTAAGATTTCTCTAATGCGATTGTTGATTACATTATGTCGAGCGGTGCTATGTGATATGTTTCTTGTCTGTGATGGTTGCAGGACGTCGAGGCGGAGTCGTTGCGAGGCACGGGATGACCGGACTAGGCGCAGGTGGTGCTGAGGTCGAAGCGGTCGGGATGTGCCGAAGACGGCGAAGACTTGAGGTGGTTGTGAGACTTGGACGGCAAGAAACGAGGAAGCTTCCCGGAAGGTGCACGAGGGGCATTTTGGTAAAAGCGCAAGGCTGCACAAAAGGAAGCGGATTTGGTTCGGGTTAATGGATAAAGCGCAGAGTTGGTGGAGTTATCAGGTAAAGTGCAAATGTGAACCCGGTAGTGGAGGCTATAAATAGAGAGGAGCTCTCTAGTGCTAGACGGGGGTTTTTTTTGTGTGTTACTCTCCATGTTTGGGTGTGTCTCTTCCTACTTATTGTGCTGTGGTAGGTAGTTGCAATTTGCTGCTTCGTTTTTGTGCTTTCTTGTGTGTGTGTGTGTGTGTGTGTGTGTGTGTGTGTGTGTGTGTGTGTGTGTGTGTGTGTGTGTGTGTGTGTGTGTGTGTGTGTGTGTGTGTGTGTGTGTGTGTGTGTTCATCACAGGATGTGAAAGAGATGACTTGAGAGTGTTGTAAGAAAACACATGTAATCATTCATCTCTCTGCTTCAATATTAGAAATTATGTTTTTGAGATGATCTGGGTATTTAGTTCTGTAATCCTTTTTGAGTTTTGGGTTTGCTCCTGTTTCTTTCAATCAGAGTAGGACTGCTAGTAGTTGGCTAATTTTTTGTTGTCATTGATCGGAAGGGCAGCAAGCTACTTCTTTGGTTCATGAATCAAACCGATCATTGTCAGCTCTTTCGGTTCTTTCTAGCTTTCCTGTTCAGTTGCTTCTTCGGTTCATTTTTACTTGCTGTTTTCAGCTTCTGTGGTTCCATTTTATTTATCTTTTAGGCTGCTGAATACAGCCTGTTTAATCTCCTGCCGACAGCAGCTCTTTGATCCTCCCAATCTTTTGTTCGGCTGCTACTTTTTCTTCAATGTGTGCTCTTCTCGATGAAGCTTTACCTTCATTTTTGTGCATCTTTAGTCTGCGTTTTCAGATTATTCCTTTTTGGTTTGATGCCACTTTTTGGAGAGTTTTTTAATCTTTTAGCCTTTGGTCAAGTTGATCTGCAGTATATGGTTTTTGAGCCCCCTTTTGTTTGCTGTTCTGCCAGCCATTATCTTGCCCAAATTGCTTTGTTTTTGCAGCTGGCAGTAAAATCTGTTTTTAACCTGCAGATTTCTTTTTCCTTTTTCAGGTTTTGGCAGCTCTTTTACAGTCTTGTGTTCCCTTTGGTTTTGCTTTTTTTGCTGCTTTCTGTTTTCAGCAGCATTTCAGCACTCTGTCACTTAAGTATTTTGGTTAGTTCAGAGAAGCTTGTTGAGCAGTCAGTTGGTATTTCTTCAGTGAGCCTTCAGTACTCACAGTCTCTCGGCCAAACTAATTTGAGTATATGTTTTTCTCAGTAGGCAGCAAGGTTTGCTTTTTAGTTATTTTCAGTCACAAGTAAAGCTTTTGTTCTCCTTGTTAAATCTGGTCTTCGCTCTTTTGGCAAAAATTGTTTTCGGCTTCCAGTGAGTGAATGTCTTCCGTCTTCATTGTTTTTTTTTCTATCGGAGGAGAAGATTGTGTGTGAATTCTTTAGGGGCGATTTTTAGGCACCATTCACCCCCCCCCCCCCCCCTCTGTTGCCATTTCGGTCCAACATGCTACAACCCACTCACTACATCCCCATATGCAGTTGGAAAGGAGGAAACACACACTACATGCTTGAGAACACACACACAGGAGTACACTCCCTCTCTTACTGCTCAAGCATACACGAAGCACACACCCACTTTTCCTACAGCCCACTTGCTTGCCATCCCCTTTTAACAACCAGCCCTCACAATTAAAAGGGAATTCAAGAAGTGTCATACACCTTCCACTCCATGTCTCTCATCCAAATGAGACAAGAGTCAAAGTCAACACAAGAAATGGAGGGAAAACCAGCCTCCAACTCATGGCTTGAGTCAAATCTCCAATTTGCCCCTCAAGCACCTTCCCAGAAGCTTCCCGCAACCGGCACCTTTGACCGTCTGGACCTCGACTCCTCCCTGAGTGTAGTCCCGGTCTGCTCCACTGTACACGATCGCACCCGGCAACCTGACCATCTGGACCTCAGCTCCTCCCTGAGCCTAGTCCCGGTCCACCTCGTCGCTGCCCGTCGTGTCCACCTGACACCGACCAAGACCTCCGACTCCACCTGAGTCTAGTCCGAGTCTGTTTCGTCGCACACGATCGCAACCGACATCCAACCGTCTAGACCTCCGACTCGTCCCTGAGCCTAGTCCCGGTTCGCTCGTCGTTGTCCGTCGTGTCCTCCATCGGTAGCTCCAGCTCCGGTTCCTCGTCTCCCGACTCGCAACCACCTCAGTAGCCTCGATCATCTTCGGCATCACTGACCGTCTGGACCTCAACACCTCCTGTGCCTAGTCCCGGTCCTCCTCGCCTCACCATGACCTAGCTCCGAAGTCCTGCAGTCACACAGACAAGCAAACCGTCATACAGTACCGCACGAAACAGCATAATCAATAATAGCATAAGTAAAAGGTACTCAACCCTAGAATACCCAAAACAAACTCAAACTCACTAACACCACCGTCAATTACTCATCACAAACATGGGGATACCTCCACATGGTCTCTCACTCTGTTTACTCAGGTTTTCAGGTGGAAGGTACCCTAAATGGCCATGGGCATGGTATGGATCAGACTCTCATGGTCAAGGACTTTGGTGATGTGATGCTCATCTTGCTGATAGATTTTGCACCGCATGCCGCCACTCATTTTGCTCAACATCCTGCATGCATCACGTTGAGATGCATCATGTTGATAATCTAGAGCATGCTCAACTCATCTTGATCTCCAGGCAGCACGGGTGGCTATTGACGTCACACAACCATGGTCTCCGTGCACATGTTATGGAACATGTGCAGCTGATTTTTTTGTATGACTTCTGAATTTATGCTCTTATGGTTTTTAATTTGCTTAACCATGTTCTAACGCAGGAGGTTAATGTGAATGGCATGATAATGGTCCCCATATTGAGGCAAGAGGAGCCACCAGGTGGAGATGTTAGAAGCCTCTGTCTCAAATGCCTTCATATCATTAGGGAGGCTTTCGAGTACTACAACATCCAGTGCCAGGTAAGGACTTATTCAGCTGAAATCTAATTCAATGCATGATTTCAGACTGAAACAGTGAAGTGCAATCTGCTATTTTAGGCAGGGGATGTCTGGTTTGTCTGAAGCTTGCCTACCTCTCTGGGACTGCCTCCCCAATATTTTGCTGAGCGTGAAACATATTCAAAGCAGCTGATGCAGTTCAAAGAAGAGACAAGTGTCCACTTTCTATACATTATATACCTGATATGTAGTTGTTTAGAACAAACCGTAGAGAGGATGTAAAACGGATGAGTGCCCTTGCATAAATCTGGGTGCTAAAAATTATATGATAGATTCATTTGGATGAAATTTTTATCGGAAAGTAACAACTTTAACTTTGTATAGTGTTTTCTACTCCTTAACTTTTGATCAAAGCATCCATTTTGAGAATTTCTTTTATGAAGTACTAAAATATTAAGTTATAGTACCATTTTTATTCAGATTTCGCCACCGTTGAAACCAGACTCTCCTCACCCGGCAGTTGTAGTAACATCAACGCAGAAATAATACCAATACTAAACCCGGGGGGATTCACGGCCCCCGGGCGTGTCCACGTCACCCCCGCCCGCGCGTCCGGTCGGCGCGTGGCGGGGGGTTTCCCGTACGGCCAGGGGAGGAGTTTTCCTCCGGTTTTTCGGAAATTACGTATAGGTCCTTTTTTCTCGCGAAAAGGTCCCTGCAAGTTTTTTTTCCCAAAAAAAATTTTTGATTGCGCCCCGCAGATTCCCGAAATTACGTATAGGCCCTTATTTACTTACGTACAGGTCCTTGCAAGTCCTCGATTTTTTCCGAAAAAACCCTTTAGCTTTCTCGAAAATACGTATGTGCCCTCGATTTTTTTTTAAAACTCCTCACGAATTATCGCCTCTTTTACTTCGGTACACACGGTGGCTGGCGCGGCGTGTCGCCGCGCCTATGAGGCTAGTTAATAAGATGGCAGTAGCGAGAAATTCACGAGAGGTTGAGGTACGTAAAGAAAGCATGGGAGATATGAAGAGAAGTGAATATCATAGTATGACTTGGTAGATGTGTGTGTGAGCACTGGGAGGGCCGCTATATAGCACGTGAAAAAATTTATGTATGCCGTACGCAAGTGCAAGGATTTTAATTTTTATGTATACAGATGTGAAAGACATGAGCGAGGCAAGAAGTTATATAGAAAGAGAGAATATAAGTTCGTGAGGAAATAAATCTACGACTTATATATTGCTAGTAAGCCCTTCTCTTCTCGCCTGCACGTAGCTGCTGCTCTTCCCCTTCTTCTTTGCCACAGACTTGTGCTCTGCTAGACTCTCTGCTCTTGGACCTGAGGATATGCTGCTTCTGCCCTTCTTTGTGGTGCTGCACAAGCATGCTATTTGGCCTGATATTGCACCAATACTAGTGCTGCTATTTAGACCGAGCCCCTCTGGTATTTGTGGGCTAGTCCAGATGCTTTGTGAGTTGCTGGTGTGGCCATTGCTATTTGGGCTGAGGATTTTTATGCTTCCTACTCCTGCTAGAATATTTAGCTCTTTTGTTCCTTTGTTTACGTTATGTCCATCCATGTTTGTAGTATTCATCTTTTAATTCGTCTAAGTTGTGTTAGTGCATTAATTCTTCATCAGTGAGCCGATTGTTTTTCTAGCTCTCCTCCCCTTTCGCACAGTAACAATCGCCGCTCTTCTCTTTGAGCCGTCGTAGATCATAGAAATCCTTTTTTTTTCCACCGCTTCTCTTTGAAACAGTCACCATGCTTCCCTTCCATGCAACCGCCGTCTTGAATTTCGATCTACGCTGCCATACTTCTATCTATCCCTAATCGGCTTGATTTAACATCTCTCTATTTGTGTTGGCTCCATCATCTTCTTTGACGTGTTATCACAGTCAACTTTACTCTCATTTGTCTCTGCTTTCTCAGTCCCTGCCGCACGACCTCAGATCGGAAGAGATCATTTGATACTCGACATATTTTCCAAGATCTGCACGCTACAACGATATTATCAATACTCAAACTTTGGATTTTTCCTTCTTTAGTGTCAACATTTGCAAATACAATACTATTGCATATGGCTTGTATTTGAGAGGGTGTTAATTAAGGGTATTTATAGTATTTTATGGTGTTCTAAGATCTAGTCTTGTGTGTTATATAGTCTATATATTTGTCTCTTAACGGTGTGTTATATTTATATTGTAATACAACTAAATATTCACGTTGCGTTCGTCCTCTTCCTCTAACGGTACATATCTATTTATTTGTTATTTCACTGCTCCTGATTGGACCTTCGTGTGTTTCTCCGTTCATGCAACACGTAATCTCTCACTCGGAAAGAAAATAAAAACGACAAACCGGACGGATTTCCCAGACATATTATTTTCTTCTTGGATCATTTCTGAATGGCATTCTATTATACGAATCCCGGGGACATACGATAGCTGACCATAGATCAAGTACCCCTTCTCGTTCTGTTTTCTTCTGCGTGTGGGTCTTGATCAACCATCTACCTGACATCTCGCTGAGAAGAGACACATGCAAAGCGTCGCCTGACCAGTGAAATCACTCTGCCTGCATTGCTTTCCCAAATCCTCACATCCTGTCACATTAGCATCGAATGATTTGTCACCTGAGGGAGGAAATAATAACCTAATTTTCTGATGCTCTAAGGGTTGTGTTACGCATGATTCATAACCAAAATGTGTTAATTGCACTCATTCTGTTTAACATTCAGCGAGTTAGGGAGAAGATTTCTGCGGTGCATACCCCTAGGTTTCCATCCTCCTAACCTCCTCGGTCATGTCATATGACGAAATCGCCATCGGCACGATAGAGAAGCTACCCGGAAAGAATCCGCGTAAGTTCGTCCCCAACCGCGGGGGCGAAGTCAGCAAGCGGCCCTTGATAAATCACCCAACTGATACTGATCCTCTGCAGACGTCATCGACCAGGGATCACAAGTACCAGCCTGCCCTCAGCTGATGCCAAGACCGACTCCCGAAGGGCTATAGCATCTTTTTAAGGCGAAGAAAACGTCTCTTATTCTTTTTAGCTTTTTTTTATTTCGACTTCTCTAAAAATCAAAATAAACAAAATAGTTTTTCAAATGGTTTCTCGAAGTCGCTTCTTTAAACAGTTTCTTGAGCCTAAAACCGTATGTGCCATTCACATGCCCTCCGCTACTGTCTTAAAAAACACAAATAAAATCCAACAGTTACAACAAAAAACTATCAGCCATAACCTAAAAAAACAGAGCCGAAATATAGATATATTTTGTGTTTCCATCTCCTCTGACTCTCTATACCTCGGCATTTCAGCCTAGAAGCATCATGTCTTATCCTCTATTCCACGACGCATACACACACAATAGGGAATTTTTTATAAATAATTTATATTTTATTTGAAATAACAGAATATACCCACGCGAAATTTTTTTTACAGAAATGAACTCCAGTCGCCGAACCGTTGGGCGACTGAAACTTATCACCCAATGACCGCATAACACGCAAGAAATCCGTTGGCCATTGGGCGAAATAATTGCAGTCGCCAAACCGCCAGGCGACTGTTTCTAGTCGCCCATTAGTTCGGTGACTATAATTCTAGCCTCCGAATGATTGGGCGACTAGAGGCGCATATACATGGACCGCGCGGCTGAGCGGTGAACAAAGCAGAAAGAAAGAAGAGAAGAGGAGAGGCCGTACGGTGAACAGAGCGGACAAAGAAGAGGAGTGGAGAGGAGACGAGAGAAAAGGAGAGGAAGAGGAAAGGTTATGCGAGGTAAATATTTTTGTATGTTGTAGTCCATATTTTGTATATTAAGTAGATGGTTTATTTAGTGTTAGTATCCGTAGAAAATTATAGACGCAGAAAATAATAGTACAACTTTGGTACAGAAATTTTAGTCAATATAGTTATAGAAAATTAGCAGCCGTAGTAACCTATAGTTGTAGAAATTTTAGTGAATATAGTTATAGAAAATTAGCAAATTAGCATCCGTACAAAATTGTAGTTGCAGAAAATTTAGTCAATGTTATGTAGAAATTAAGCCTCCGTAGAAATTTATAGTTACTCAAAATTCAGTCAATATGTTTGTGAGAATTTAATAATTTATTTGTAAAAAACAATAATACATAACATTTATGATTAATTACGAATAAATGTAATATCGTTAGTATATTGAAAAATCATGTGTACCATTATAACTAGTATACTGGTATTTAAATCGATATATCATGTAAATTGTCAAATCCATTAGGAATTATTTACAGTGAGAGAGAGTTCGAGCAGTAAGACAAGAGCGACGTCGGCGCGCGGTCTGCCGATAGAAAGTTAATTCTACGAGGGTAGTGTAGTTGATTACGAAGTGAACAGTCGTTAAAATGTAAATTATAGTACATCAGTATTTCCATAATGTACGATGCGATTTGACTAGTTGCAACATTAAAAATATATGCAGGCAGACATCAGTAATGCCGATACCCATTACATTGAAAGTGTATTACGGTGTTGATTTGAGCGGTTTTGTGCAAGCCACTCTGGTACACCCAAACGGCGAGAATGTTCGAATCGCAGATGTGATGCATTGGCTCACCCGTAGTTTCTTGTTGGACCCTGAGGTGTGCAGCATCGTCATACAAGGGCTTTGGAGCCAGTCTTCCACGGATATTAGATGGGAGTTAAAAACATTGATGCGCACTGTTGCGTGGAAGGGTTTGTGTAAGGGTGCTGGCGCTGTGGATACGAGTGTGTGATACATGTACAACCATGCCCAATAGAAGTTATACACGGTCATGCGGACGGCCATCATCCGGGGAGCGCGAGCAGCTCGAACACCCCACATGTTGTTGGAGAGAAGGAAGTTGCTCGTGACGAGATGGATGCGGAATGTGGAGGAGAGGAAGAATGGGCACGGCATGGTGAGGCTACAGGACAAGCTGATGAAGGAGAACATATGGAGTACATAGTGCATCAAATGAAGAGCGATGACCGGATGGCTTAGGCTGAAGAGGAATGTATACTAGAGGACGACGAGGACAGTTCGAATGAGGACGGAACTCCCATCCTGCAGGAATTAGCCCTGGGCGTTCGGTACTACCGAACCGATCGGTTCGGTTCCTCGGTACCCATACAAATTCGGTTCCTACGAATCTCGGTACCGTTCGGTTCCTGAAAAAACTCGGTACCGAAGAAATTCGGTATCGGTTCTTTCGGTTCGGTTCCGGTATTTACCGAAATTACCGAACAGGGTACAGCAGCATGTAACATCAAGTTCAATAGCCAATTTTGACATAAATGTAACATGATTTCATATAGAATAAGTGCCAAATCATACAGAGAAAAAGCCACAAATACATAATATTTCGGTAGTTCGGTATTTCGGTAAACCGAGGCACCGAACCGAATTTCCTCGGTAAATTCGGTTCCTGAGAACCTGGAACTGAACCTGGAACCGAAATTTTCGGTTTCGGTACTTTCGGTTCGGTTCTCGGTAAATTCGGTTCGGTACTCGGTTTTCGGTTTTTTGTGCCCAGGGTGAGCAGGAATGGACCAATTTGATGTTGAGCGTGTTGCCGCACATGATGAGCACGAATCACCGTGGAAGTATCATGCATGGCACAGAGGTTCGGTTGCATTCAATATTTCCATGAAGCTGTGGGTCCTATCCATACTGTGGACTTTCAAGGTCATGAAATCTAACCAGAAACAGTACACTGTGAAGTGCAAGCAGGCCGGTTGTCCTTAGAGGGTGCACGCACGTAGACCAAAGTATGACTCACTAGATTGTGTCGAAGGTGGAGCCGCACTCCTACATTCTCGGTAGTGTTTTGCCAAGACATCGTAACCTAACGTCTACCTTTATAGCCAATCTGATATATCGAAATATAGTGGAGAAGAACATGGAGGCTACACATATTATGGTGGTTATCGAGAAGAAATTCAAGTACAGGATTAACCACGTAAAAGCGTGACGTGTGAAGCAGAAGAAGTTAAAAAAAGATTTAGTCGATGCCATTTTGTTGACTCGCATACATTCTTGCCGATGAGCCGTTTGCTGTCTTGCCATTTAGTCGATGCCATTTTGTGGACTCACATTAATGGGTTGATACTGGAGTGCGGAGGAATATATAGAGGGCAAAAGCTGGATGCGAAGAAGTGGTGGATGAAAAAGAATGAATTAGGTGTATGAGAGATGAGATGGCACTGAAGCAACCATGCATTGGATGATCGGAAGGGCATTGGACATTGATGAATTTGTCATTCTGTCCCGATCATCGGACATTGATGAATTTGTTATTCTGTGTTCATGTAGTACAAGATTTTTAACCTTTTTCCGAAAGCTATTAGTATACTGCCGACCGACGGTGATAACCCTTTTGTAATATTCTTTTCAAGCGGCCATCACCTTGCGGCTATACCTTGTCCGCAATTTTGCCGTCGGTGTTTTATCCTTACCATTAGGAGGAAATATTCGTACCACGCTAGAAACACCGTCACTAAGGCCCCGTTTGGCACGACTCCACTTCACAAGTGGAGCTATTTTTTTGACTTCACAAGTGAAGCTGGGTGAAGCTACTTTTTTCAGCTCCACCCAAGGAGCTACTTTTGTCTCAGCGGGTTTTAAGGGACTCCTTAGGTGGAGCTATTTTGTTGTACCCCGTTTGGCACAAAACAGCTCCAAACAGCTCCAGGAGCCGGTGGTGGAGCTGTGCCAAACGGGGCCTAAGTGAGAAAAATACTTGAGAAGTAGAGTAACCGCCGGTCATTCACAAATAATCGTTGGGAAAATTGTAAAAAAACATTAAATGATCGTATCCTCAACAGCTAATGTAGTGGAAAGGCTGTATTTACCAAACAGTTATAGAAATGACTATCGTATAATTTGAAGTTATCATATTGGTTGAAATATAAATACACAAGAAAATTAAGAAATTAATCAAAGCACCCCTGATGTTTGAAGTAAGAAGTTGATCGACCAAACAAACATCAAACTTAGGTGCCTTTGGAACTTGCCGTAACATCGTGGTTTAAGGCAACCATACATGTGCTCAGTATGTCTTAAAAGTGAGCAACAAATATCATGGAACTTCGCACGGCCAGAAGCTTTGCAACTACCTCAGATATGTACGTCAATAGGAAAGATATGAATTGGAGTAATTGATTGGATGCCATGGTACTAATATTGTAACACCTCGCTCATCCTCTGGGTCTAGAGTGCTACCACCATTGCATAATAATATTTTTGAACATCTACTAGTCTTTTTAAACAAACTCTACTTTATTCATAGAGCAACGACCACTTACACCATATCATTTTTTAAGCAACTACTCTAGTTTACTAGTGGAGTTAAACATACTAACAAAAGCTGATATGTGAAGTACTGCAAGTATGTGAAATTATTCATGTGCTATTCCCGCCCGTGCATGTCGTCCTCAACGGTCATCTAAAAAAACAACAACAAAACAAGGGTGGGTTCAAAGATTCAGCAAGTACATAATAGAACGATAAACACTGCACAATCATATAACCATTCTACCAGTCATAACATATTCCGCATACCTCAGATATGTAGGTCAGTAGGAAAGATATGAATTGGAGTAATTGATTGGATGCCATGGTACTAATATTCATATGTACCCCCTTCGTATCAAAATATAAACCATTTAGATTTAATGGTCCTTTAATCTCTTTCGAAATGTAAGATGCACATGTGAATTTAATTGTCCTTTAATATCTTTTGTCCATCTCTCTCTCTCTCTCTCTCTTTCTTCAACATATAGTAAACACACAATATTAACATAAAAGACATCATGGGCATATCCCTCTATGATTCTCTTGGTCTTGTAACCCTATTTTTAATAAAAGTATTTTATTGAAAACACGAAAATTTAAGATGTCACATGTATGATCCACGAAAAATGATCAATAATTAATACAGGTGCAAATATATGAATCATAGGTGTTCCACGCAATGGTGTAAGATAAAGGATCATTTGCAATAGCTACATATTTGCTATCAGTATGAATGGTGGTTTATTCCAGAGATGGGATAACATATTATCAAAAAGTCCATAAACATAAAAATGATATATCCATCTCCATAATGGGGCCACTTAAATACATCATGTACTAAAATTATAGATTTATCTTAAATAAAATACAACTACTGCTCAAACAAGCCTCCGTTTCACTGCAGAGACGTATTCAAGAAAACATGTAAGCTTCAAAGCGCTGTGACACTTGAAACATAAATTCTAACTATTCGGCAGCTCACCATGTAAAACAAAAGCAATGGCACTTCTTTCCCTCAAAGGGAGTCTCGCACCGTTGGGTGTGCTCAGTGCTCGCCATCTCTAAAGCTGGACAAAATGAATTACTCAGTCCATGAAGCGCCTAGCATCTTTGCCATAAAGCTATATCGGTCTGCGGCTTCATCAATCTGAAATTGAACACAGCGTATATCAAAAATAAACGACTATGGAGCTATTAATAGGACTAGTAGAAGCGGTTGCACAAACCATTTTTTTAGTTGGCCTGCCAGCACCATGCCCTGACTTGCGGTCAATACGACCAATTATTGGGTTGATCTGTGGGGTGTCCTGAATGCTAGTGCAGAGGATGTACTGCAATGTCTATGAATAACAAGGAAGCAAGGTGTAAGAACATAAAAATAAATAGGTGAGGAAACACATTATGGAAATCGAACAGCTAATCTTTGACAATCAAGATACTTGATGAGTGATGACATCCTACGAAAGACATCATACAGCAAAGCGTGCAGTTCAAGGTTTTTAAAATTTAACAAAATTTATGGTCAGAGTCCGACCATGGTTTTCAGTAACAGTAGCACCTGATATATTGCTTGACAGCCTAGTTCCATGCAACAACAAACCAAATTTATCATTGACACACACCACACGGGCAATGGTTGTAAAACTGATTCATAAATGACATAAGCAAAATCACAGCAAATTAAATTTTGTTTGAAATGTTAAGTATTCTTGTTAAAATGTCAACACAATAATACAATCTGTTCTGGACTCGTTTGGGGTTGGCTATATCAGAGAAGGCATACAGATGTTGGGCTCGAAGAGATGCAGCAGCAGCAAGCCGAACCAGAGCAAGTTCCACAGGAGGAATAGGAGTCGGATGGGAGGAAGGAATTACGAATAGAATAAAGATTGGATTAGTATCTTGTTAGGAGCCCTTATCTTAGGGGGAGCTCTAAAAGGAGAGTCAATGCAATCTTTTAGAAAGTAATAAAACTTCCTCTTCCCAACTCTATCCCAACCCCTCACCGTTTCTCTCATCTATCCCCCATTACCTTTCTGCAGCACGCCAACCACGGCTCCGAACCGTGAACCACCCGTATAATCTACGTATAAGACGAGACCACATCATAATCAGACAGATATCTACATTTCTTCAAAAATTGCTAGTGACCACACCTATAATGAGTCGTAAGTATAACACACCCAAAAATTCAAGAAAAACAAGTGAAAAGTAATGATGCAATGTCTGATAAATGTCGAGGCCCGAATATATAAATATAGACGTCTCTGTGTATTCTACACCAGTCTAGAATCACGCTAGTGCATACAGTAAAAATATAGATAAAATATCGATCACGATCATGATTAACTATGAAAGACGCAAATATTATTACTTATTAAAGTTTTAACTTTATGATCAAACTTACAGACAGTAGCCTAAAGAGCTTAACAAAACTAACTAGCAGCGGAAAAACAGAAATAAATGTAGTAGCCATTTGACATGCCACTGGCAATTGACTGAGAAGTAAAGTCCTATTCTAAGAAGTCGTCAAAAAATCCTCCAAATACCTTTGGGTGATATGGTCTTCTTTAGCAATTGAGCAATAATAGATATACCGTGAGTACATAGAGTACTCAGCAAGTCGTTTGTAACAAGATACAATATATAGTGATGCAAGGCTTATCAAATGATGGCTGAGTTAAAGCAGATGCTTCTTCAGCTAAGCTCAGAGTTAGGAGTGGTGTTTTAGTGTTTTAAGGTGTGAGTGTGGGTTTGGGAGTTTCTCTCCCTTGTTGTAGGAGTAGACTCTTGTCTCTCCGAACTTTTATTTCTTCTTAATGAAATGACACGCAGCTCTCCTGCGTTGTTCGAGAAAAAAAATGATGGCTGAGTGGTTATTTTGCAAAAAACAACAATTTAGAGTAAATACAATAAATAATTGAAATACACAATTTGGAAATTATTATTAAATAGTTAATTCAAAGAAAATTAATAAACCATAAGTAAACTATCTATTCATTTCCCAAACCAACCAAACCTAGGAAATTCTACCCCTCGTGTGACACTATCCAGTTCATTAAAAAAACTGATACTTATCCAATGGACTCAATGAGTGCTCATGAGCTGGTCACTGGAAGGCTGAAAAGGTCTAAAAGTTAAATCTCAAATTTCCAGGTTTGGATGGATTAGGACATGGTTTCGCATTATGAAATTAAGCTAAAGAAAGACATGTCTGCCAACAAGCTAGCTATGTTTTTGGGTTTGTCACTTTGCTGTTTATGTGATTATGTTTGGAAGGATATCTAGTGCACAAGCACCATTTGGTGCACATATACAAAAACTTTTAGTTTGGGTATCAAACTAGCATAAAAAAATTCTTATAAAAATGTAGATGTGCTTCTGAAATTACTCTACTTATATACAAAATTCCAAGTTCAAACTCATTCCACATTGAGAGTAACAAAAATGAGAAATTTCTGACAAATGATAAATCAAAAGCAAAGGAAAAAAGAAAAAGGCAAATGTTACTATTCACAGTAAACTTATCTTTTTTGTTTCTTCTAACATACTAACTTCATATTTTGAAGGGTGATACAAAACACCACAGACTACATCTAGAAATTTTTTTTATTTTTTTTATGTTGATTTGATGCGCAAACTAAATTTTTGTGCACATGTGCATCAAATGGTGCTTGTGCACTAGATATCGAATTATACTATTGAGGTATTTGGATAATGAACAACAGTAGAGTTCAGATTCAGGACATAATAAATACCCAGATGACAAACAATAAAATATTCTTACAAGAATTATATATGATGCCCTCATGTGAAAATCATTCAGACAAAATTAACATAATGTACACCTTCCCAATCAAAGAGGTAAATGCAAGATTGTCCACATTTACAGAATATTTGTTACAATGTAGTCATTTATTACACATTTATGCCATCAATTTTAAGTAATAAATAGAATGCTGATTGGTAATTGAATACTGATTCTAGTTCAGTTTGAAAGAAAAGACAGGGAAATGGAATACAGAAATGAACTTACTGCTAACAACTTCAATGAGTGCAATGGTACAACACGGTCATCATGATCAGCTGTTAACAGCATGGTTGCTGGATACTGACAGTTGTTACCAAAGCTTTGCTCCCAAGGTCTCCTCACATTATGAAGGGGAGAATATCTAGTATATGTCCACCAGTACAGCACACAAGTAAGGCAAAAATGATGAAGAATAATTTAATGGATTAAATCTAAGAATGACGAGAGACACATGCATTGTAACTTAGGAAACAAAACAATAGCTCAACCACAAAAATAATAGCAGGCTACCCTTCTGATCATGTCATCAAAAGACAAGAAAAGGTTGACTTCCTTAACATTCACTTTTACTGTGACCCTAACAAAGAATGTTGTTTGGCATGATGCACGCCCTTTTCGACATTTTCTACCATACAAGAAAATCAGAAAGAAAAATAGTATCACCACAATATTAAGGGGGATATTTTGCTGGCATTTGATGCCATTCATCGGGGCCATGTGTTCAAGTTTAGGCTCCTCAACTCGGCTTTCATTACTCTTTTGCCAAAGAAGAGGGGTGCTGTTGAGGTGAAGGATTTCAGGCCTATAAGTTTAATTCACAGCTTTGCTAAGTTGGTGACAAAAGTCTTGGCTAACCGGCTGGCCCCCCCTGCTTCCCTCCGTTGTCTCCACAAATCAGAGTGCATTTGTTAGGGGAAGAAGTATTCATGACAACTTTATTTTTGTCCAGCAAATGGTGAGATCTCTGCACAAGAAAAGGGAGGCTCATATCCTTCTAAAGCTGGATATTTCTAAGGCCTTTGATTCAGTGTCTTGGCCCTTTTTATTGGAGGTGCTTCGTCATGTGGGTTTTGGACAGCGGTGGCGAGACCTAATATGCCTGATCCTGTCTACTTCTTCTACTCAAGTTTTGGTGAATGGGGAGCCGGGGGAGACTATTCTTCATCGTCGCGGTCTTAGACAGGGAGATCCGCTCTCCCCTATGTTATTCATCCTTGTTATGGATGTTTTGAATTCAATGTTTGAATATGCAACTAGAGAACAGATGCTGCAGCCTTTGGGCATTCAACAAGCTCGGCACCGGGTTTCCTTTTATGCTGATGATGCTGTGATCTTCTTGAGGCCTTCTAGTTCGGATCTGCATGTAATAAGATTTTTTCTGGACCGGTTTGGGCATGCTTCTGGACTTCGTACCAATTTGTCCAAAAGTTCAGTCTCTCCTATCCATTGCTCGGAGGATGAATTGGCGGTCACAGCGAATCTGCTTTCTTGTTCAATCAAAAACTTTCCATGTACTTACCTTGGTATTCCGCTCACCATTGGTAAACCCTCCAAAGAGGTATTGCTGCCTTTGCTTGATAAGGTGGCAGACTATCTCCCAGGATGGAAGGCTTCCCTGTTGAACAAGGCAGGGAGGCTGGTTTTGGTTAGAGTGGTCCTGACAGCTGCACCAATTTACCTCCTGATTGCCTTGGACCTTCCTAAATGGTTCCTCAAAGCAATTGATAAAAGAAGGCGGGGTTTCCTTTGGAAAGGACATGAACAGGCAAATGGGGGCAACTGCCTGGTAGCTTGGGAAAGGGTGCAACGTCCCTTAGAATATGGGGGCCTTGGGATCCATAACCTCGAACTCCTTGGCTGGGCTTTAAGGATCAGATGGTTGTGGGCCAATAAAACAGACCCCTCTAGGCCTTGGGTAGGACTCCCATTTCAAGTCCCTCAAAATGCCCAAGCTCTGTTTAATGTTGCAGTAGATGCCATTGTGGGAAATGGGAAGAGAATTCTGTTTTGGAAAGATCGTTGGTTGGATGGTCGCACCATAGCTGAGATTGCCCCTAATTTAGTGAAATCTGTCCATAAGCAAACTGTTGAGAGGAGGACGGTGGCTCTAGCTCTCCTGAATCGTAAATGGGTGGATGATATCAAAGGGGCCCTTTCTGTGCAGGTTATTGTCGAATATCTGCAGATCTGGGATTTAGTGGATGGTTTGACTTTGCAGCAGGACGTGCCAGATCAATTTAGATGGAAGTTTACTCAGTCTGGCTTATATAGCAGTAAATCGGCCTATGCTGCATTCTTTTTTGGAACCATTAAGTTTGGTTTCTGGCGAAGGATTTGGAAAAGCTGGGCACCTCCACGGCTCCACGCTGCAAATTTTTCATATGGCTGGTGTTTCACAACCGGTGTTGGACGGCTGATCGCTTAGCGAAGCGCGGACTGCCCCATCCGGAGGCTTGTCCTTTCTGTGATCAGGCCGAGGAGTCGATTCACCATTTGCTGGTTGGATGTGTTTTCACTCGCCAAGTCTGGGTCATGATTCTTCAACACCTGGGCCTATTTAACTTGGCTCCAGGAGGCGCAGAGTCCCGTTTCTCGGGTTGGTGGAAGAAAGCAATCTCGGCAGTACCAAAAGACTTGCGGAAGGGTCTCAATTCCCTGATAATCCTGGTGGCTTGGGAGATCTGGAAACACCGTAATGAATGTGTTTTTGAGAAGATGAGGCCAAATGTGCAGGAGGTAATTAGGGCTGTTAACATAGATTGTGGTTTGTGGTGCATGGCGGGTGCCTCCAAGCTCCGTGATCTCCTGGCTAGGTCGCTGACCTCTGGATTTTAAGCGCCAATGAGGCTCTGGTCGTATGTATTGGTTTTAGTCCTTGGCGCGGCTATAATCTAGTTCTGTGTGTGTGTGGGGTGTGCTGTACTCGGGAAGGTTCTTGCCAGACTCGTGTACTTTTTATCTATCTTAATGAAATGACACGCAGCTCTCCTGCGTAGTTCGAGAAAAAAAATAAATATAATATAGTGGATTGATGAGCATCAGTTTAATCATATACTGGAGTATACAACACAATACACGAGATTTAGTCTAAGAACATCTAGACTAACAAGGAATCATGAAGAAATTAACTTGTGATACGGAAGGAACTATTGGATTCCTTAATTAGCAGAGCTGCACAGATACCATGGCAATTCTGAAAATTGTAATTTCTGAAACTTCAATAAAATAACGTTGCATAAAGATATTCTAAGTGGCCCAGCAATCAATGCAGTAATGAGTAATGACTGTATAATGTGTGATGTAATGACTCAAACAGAAATTCTAGTGTACTTTTGGTGTTGGGAAAAACAGAAACTCCCATACTTGATAAGCCAGTGGAACTCTTCTTCCTTATCTGAACAACCATAGTCTGTAGTCCAGGCATGACCTATAGGTAACATTAAACGTCCACTCATAAATCATAAGCTGTATCAATAAACAGGAAAAGCATAGCTAATCCACAACAGAACTAAAATAAATACCAATTGTGAACTTGTGAAAACGGAGCATGTCCATAACACCAACATGAGCAAGAGCACAACCAAAGAGATCAGGCCGCTGCAACAAAGTACGAATTAAACATATGCGTTACATCACACATACTGTATGCTGATATAAATATAAGATAAATTTATACAAACTCATGAAGCAAAACTGAGAGTTTACTCTTATGACCTGGTTAATGCAAGCAGCAATTAGAAGACCACCATTGCTTCCACCTTCAATACATAATTGCCTGGAACTGGTATAACCAGCAGAAATGAGGAGTTCAGCACAAGCAATAAAGTCATCAAAACAATTTTGTTTCGTTGCAAGTGCTCCAGCTTTGTGCCACTCTTCCCCATATTCTCCACCACCCCGGATGTTTGCAACACAGACAACAAAACCCATGTTCTTGCATAGAACAACACGACTAACACTGAAAGAAGGGGTAAGGCTTATGTTGAATCCACCATAACCGTATAACAAAGTTGGATGTGATCCATCAAGTTTGATATCTTTCTTCGCCATTATGAACATGGGAATCTTGGTTCCATCCTTACTAGGAACAAAAATCTGAAAATTGAAGAGTAGTTATCAAGAATAAAACAGTCATGGTAACTACAAAACATCACTTATAGAAAACAATATTATTTTAAGACCGGTTAAAGAAGAGGGTACAAACATAAAAGTAAAACCATTTAAAATATTCTTCTAGCGAAAATGGAAGCTATCACTACATGGGAACAGGTTTCACAATTTTGGTTGTAAACAGCCGGATGCAGGAATTCCTGGTGAGTGGTGGGAGCTACATTAAATTCGGGAATTGTGGTGCTCCTGTGTTGTTTGATATGGATTGCATAGGTTTACAAAAGGGGGGAACTTAAAGCCTTGAGAAAATAAAAAGAAAACAAAACAAAAACCTGTCGTACCGGAAAACAACCATAATCTGGCTGGCTCCTGCCTTCTGGCCAAGGTCTGGCTTTTTTTTCTCAACCCAGTTCTATTAACCTTGCATAGAACTATCCATATTTTTTTAGAAATCATTTTTTTACACAAGACATAATTAGTGAAAGCCACAAATTCTACTCGTGACAAAAGAAAATTCTAGGAAGCTCGTGGAGTGATCTATAACAAGTTAAATCTTAAATTCAAACTCAGATGATTGTAGGAGAAATAAAAAAATTCAAAAAGCAAAAGATAAAAGTTTAGCATTCAACACAAACTTCCTTTTTTTATCTCACTGCACCAATTATGGGTTTTGAGTTGATATTTTAAGAATTAATAAATTAGTTCAAACTCCAAAGGCTACATCCTGACTTTTTTTGCTTATGAACCAAATTTGTAATTACCATTTAGTTAGATTGTTGGTCTCTACTGGATACTTGTAGAAAATGGTATAACAAATACCTGCTTAACCTCAAAACTCATGCGATCAAATCCGGGAACTGAAATTTCTCGAAACATCTCCATTTCAGGGATTGTAGATGCTAAGTTACACCTGTAAATAATACCCGGAGAAAGAAAGCTTGTGAATCCAAAAAAGACTTCCTTGTCTTCCCGTCTACAAGAGATCTCTGAAACAGCACCAATCTCTAGAGGCAACTGATGAAGCAAATTTCCAGTTATAAGGTCTCTTATCTGCAGAATATGCTTAACATCTGACATATAACACACCAACAACTGGTTACCGTTAACCGCATCAGCTGACTCAAGCACATCTCTTTCATGCTCAGGAAGAACATCAGTCCACAACTCTGGCTTCTTGATGTTTACCCTTACCAGCTTATTCTTAGGAGCATTTTTGTTGGTCAAAAATGTAAATTCATTACCATCATTTGCCACAACTTGATATTGAGCATCAAAGTTGTCTATAAGCTTGACAAATGGAAGCATTTCCTTTGTCTCTTTGAACCCCTCTATTCCTTGAGGAAGAGAAGAAATTTCGCAATAGTAAAGCTTATTGACGGGATCACAACCTTCATAGATGCCCAGTATGATGTACTGCCAACAAAACATGAGGTTAAGAGAATTTTTTTTTGTAGGCAATAGAAAAGACTAGAACATATTTCATAATTGAAAGGTGTGAAGAGATAAGTCTATGTTTAGTCCTTCTGATTTTTAATGGTGGTGCAAAATACAGCCACTACTTTAAAATGCAAATTACACCTTCTAATTAAAATATTGGTGCAACATCCATCCTGAAAGTAGTTTCAGGCACTGTACTTTTGCATTTTGGTCCTATTTTATTATTAAATTTATATTTGGTGCTGCTCAAATATGACATAAGCATTAGGGTGGAAATGAATATTAGAATTAATAGTATTAGCCTAGAATAGCTCCTCTAATTGAGGATTGTAATCTCCTGTAATTGTGCCTATTGGCCTATTAATAGAATGCCACCCCTGCCTTTGGCTGTGTGGTGTTTGCTTCCATCTTTCTACATGGTATCAGTTTTTTTTCCTTCCTGAGCACCTTCCGTTGCCCCTCCTCTGTTTCGGGCAAGGGTTAGGGTTTCCCCGCCGTCCCTCCCGCCTGCGCCGCCCCTGCCCCTGCGCGCCTGCGCCGCCCCTGACCTTCCGCTGCCCCTCCTCTGTTTCAGGCTAGGGTTAGGGTTTCCCCGCTGCCCCTCCCGCCAGCGCCGCCCCTGCCCCTGCGCGCCTGTGCCGCCCCTGCCCTTGCGCCGCCCCCGAGCAAACCCACCCACCACCGCTATTTAGCCGCCGCACTTCCTCTGTTTTTCACATCCGCCGCCTGCGCCGCCCCTGCCCCTGCGCCGCCCCTGTCATGTCGGCCCCTCCTCAAGATGTAGCCGCCGCCGCTGCTTCTGCAGCCGCCGCCGCCATAGACACCGCCGCAACCGCTTCTGGCGGCAGCGTCTCCGGAGTGCATGCCGCGCCGCCGATCATCCTCAACCCCTTCTGCACGGTCGTCGTCAAGGCTCACGTGCCGACCACTCTCGACATGAAGACGGCGAACTACTCCCGCTGGTCCAAGTTCTTCCGGACCATGTGCGCCAAGTTCGGCCTTCTCTCCCACATCGACGGCTCCGACCTGGCGCACCCGGGCGATCCCGCCTGGGCCCTCGCCGACTCCGCTGTCCTCAGCTGGCTTTACGGTTCCGTCGCCAAAGACGTCCTCGATTCCGCGATGGTTAACGACGAGACCGCGCGCGATCTGTGGGTCGCGATCGAGGGACTCTTCCGCGACAACAAGGAGTCTCGCGCCGTCTTCCTCAGCAGCCAATTCCATTCTCTGATGCAAGGCGACCAGTCCATCGCCGACTACAGCCAGCGCGTCAAGAACCTCGCCGATGCACTCCGC
The DNA here is from genome assembly GCA_017311315.1 of Dendrocalamus latiflorus. Classification (NCBI taxonomy): domain Eukaryota; kingdom Viridiplantae; phylum Streptophyta; class Magnoliopsida; order Poales; family Poaceae; genus Dendrocalamus; species Dendrocalamus latiflorus. Next base: position 27,115,949 of record CM029626.1, read on the forward strand.
GACGTCGGCCACCCCGTCTCTGACTCCCAGCTCGTCCTCAACTTGCTGTGTGGACTCAATCCGCGTTACTCCAACACCGCCGACGACATCGCCAACTCATCGTCGTTTCCCTCCTTTGCCAGGGCATGTTCTATGCTTGCCCTCAAGGAGACTCGCCTCGCCAACGAGGCGAAGATCGCCACCGAGACGGCTCTTCTTGCCACTGGTGGTTCCTCGGCTTGCAGCCAGTCCGACTGCCGCTCCACGACGTCCACGCTTTCGGCCGGCTCCTCTTCCAACACTGGCAAGCGCGACAGTCGCGGCAGGCGCAACCGCCGCGGCAAGCAAAACACCGGCAGCGCCCATCAGCAGCACAATGGTGGCTTCCAGGGCGGGCGCATGCCACCTCCAGCAGGGCCTTGGTTCTGCTTCAACCCGTGGTCGCCTCCTGGTGCTGGTCAGTTGCCTTCCCATGGCGGCCAGTGGCGCCCTTCCCCTGCCCCCGGCCTCCTGGGTGCTCCGCCTCAGGCACACACCGCCTTCGCACCAGCTTCGCCTTCACCTACATGGGACCAGCAGGGCCTCATCGCCGTGCTGAACCAGATGGCTGTCCAAGGGCATGGCGGCTGGATCATGGACAGTGGCGCCACATCTCACATGGCGTCCAATGACGGTATGCTCATGTCCTCCAACCCTCCCCCTAACACATCCGTCACTGTTGGCAACGGTTCTCGCCTCCCTATCACCTCTAGCGGCCATACCTCTCTTCATACACCCACCTCTAAATGTCTCCGTAATGATGTCCTTGTTGTTCCTCATATAGTTCATAACCTTCTTTCCGTTAGAAAGTTCACTCGTGACAATCACTGTTCCATCGAGTTTGACGCTCTCGGTTTTTCCGTTAAGGATCGTTTGACGCAACAAGTGATGCTTCGCTGCAATAGTGAGGGCGACCTCTACACCATTTGTGATGCCAACCCTCCTATCACCGCCAGCGCTCACCTCGCCGTCTCCTCCCAGTTATGGCACCAGCGTCTTGGGACATCCCAGCGTCGCCTCCCTCAATGCTTTGAATAAACATTCGCTTATTTCTTGTAATAACGTAGCTCGCTCGCTGTGCCAGTCTTGTCAACTTGGCAAACATGCGCGCCTTCCTTTTGCTACATCCAATTCGCGCACTTCTGCGCCTTTTGAGCTTATACATTGTGATGTGTGGACTTCCCCTGTTGCTAGCATTTCTGGTTCACTATATTATTTGGTTATCGTAGATGATTTCACTCACTTTTGCTGGACCTTTCCACTTCAAAAGAAATCTGATGTTCATCAACACATAGTCGACCTCACCGCCTATGCTAGCACACAGTTCAGCCTTCTTCTCAAGTCGGTTCAGGCTGACAATGGCCGCGAGTTTATGAACCACGCCAACACATCCTTCTTTGCTTCTCGGGGCATCACTTTACGCCTATCTTGCCCCTACACTTCTCCACAGAACGGCAAGGCCGAGCGGATGATTCGCACAATAAACAATATGGTCCGCACACTCCTTTTACATGCTCATATGCCCCCCAAATTTTGGGCTGAGGCTCTAGCTACTGCCACCTATCTCCTCAACCGATGCCCCTCCTCTGCCATCGGCGGCGCCATTCCCTACACTCTTCTCCACCACAAGCCCCCACAGTACAGTCACCTACAGGTTTTCGGTTGTCTTTGCTTTCCCAACCTATCTGCCACTGCTGCCCACAAACTTGCTCCTCGCTCCGCGGCATGTGTGTTTCTTGGTTATCCTCCCCAGCACAAAGGGTACCGCTGTCTTAACCTTGCCACCTACCGAGTCATCATCTCTCGTCATGTTGTTTTTGATGAGAGCTCTTTTCTGTTTGCCAGCATTGATATTTTGCCCGGATCTCCTTCTGTCACTCAGACCAACTTGGAGTTCCTAGTCAATGATCTCGCTGTGTCGCAGCTCCGCACTGCTGTCATGGCACCCCTGCAGGTTCCTTTAGCGATAGCTCCACCCTCCGGTGTCGAGCGGTCGCTGCCCTCCTCGCCATTGGTGCCCCCCGACACTGCTGGAGCACCTGTCGCACCACTCCGCCCGCCTGTGCATCTGGTCTACACCAGACGGCCACATGCGGCAGCGCCGTCAGCCGAGAAGGCTCCTCCAGCGATAGCTCCACCCTCCGGTGTCGAGCGGTCGCTGTCCTCCCCACCGTCAGTGCCCCCCGGCGCCGCTGGAGCTACTGCTACAGCGCTCCGCCCGCCTGTGCATCTGGTATACACTAGACGGCCACATGCAGCAGCACCACCAGCCGTGCCACCTGCTGTCCCGACTTCCGCATCCCACCGGATGGTGACGCGGTCTCGGGCCGCTACTGACCCCTCCATGCAGTTCTTCTCCCTGACGGCTCAACATACAACGGCATCTCCTGTTCCAGCTACATTTCGCAGTGCCCTCGCAGATTCAAATTGGTGCGCTGCGATGGAAGACGAGTACAAAGATCTCATAGACAACAACACCTGGCGCCTTGTCCCTCGCCCACCAGGGGCCAATATTGTCTCCGGCAAATGGGTCTTCAAGCACAAGTTCCACTCCGACGACAGACTGGCTCGCTATAAAGCGCGCTGGGTAGTTCGCGGCTTCTCCCAGCAACTCGGCGTCGACTATGCCGAGACATTCAGCCCAGTGGTCAAGCCGGCGACCATCCGTACTGTTCTCTCCATCGCCACTTCCCGCTCCTGGCCGATTCATCAACTTGACGTCAAGAATGCTTTCCTCCATGGCTCACTTGACGAGACGGTTTACTGCCAGCAGCCGCCCGGCTTTGTGGATCCCGCTCATCCTGACCATGTGTGTCTTCTTCAGAAATCACTCTATGGTTTGAAGCAGGCTCCCCGGGCGTGGTACCAGTGGTTTGCTACTTACATTCGTCGGATCGGCTTCGTCACATCCTCCTCCGACACGTCCCTGTTCATCCTTCATCAAGGGACTAACACGGCTTATCTACTGCTGTACGTCGACAACATCGTCCTTACCGCTTCCTCTACAGCGCTTCTCCAACGCATCACCAATCAGCTTCGCTCAAAGTTCGCCATGACCGATCTCGGTGCACTGCACTTCTTCCTCGGCATCTCTGTCACGCGCTCTTCCGACGGCCTCTTCTTGTCCCAGCGACAGTACGCCATGGATCTTCTACGACGCACTGGCATGACTGAGTGTCATCCAATTGCTACACCGGTTGACACCCATGCCAAGCTCTCCGGCCGTGATGGAGCTCCTGTTGCTGATCCGTCGGAGTACAGGAGTCTTGCAGGGGCTCTACAGTATCTGACGCTCACCTGTCCTGACCTGGCATATGCTATCCAACAGGTGTGCCTATTTATGCATGATCCGCGGGAACCCCATCTCGCGTTGATCAAACGCATCTTACGGTACGTCAAGGGCACTCTCGATACTGGTCTTCACATCGGTCTCTCACCGGTGACGTCTCTCACTGCCTACTCAGACGCCGACTGGGCCGGCTGCCCGGACTCTCGGCGCTCCACGTCCGGCTACTGTGTTTATCTTGGTGACAACTTGGTGTCTTGGTCCTCCAAACGCCAGACTACGGTGTCCCGCTCGAGTGCAGAGGCTAAGTACCGTGCCGTTGCTCATGCCGTCGCTGAGTGTTGTTGGCTGCGGCATCTTCTTCAGGAGCTTCATGTTTCCCCTGTTTCGGCCACCGTGGTGTACTGTGACAACGTCAGTGCCATATACATGTCCACCAATCCAGTGCAACACCGGCGGACGAAGCACATTGAGATCGACATTCACTTTGTCCACGAAAAGGTCTCTCTTGGTGAGGTCCGTGTCCTGCATGTGCCATCCTCCCGCCAGTTCGCAGACATCATGACTAAGGGTCTTCCGACTCAGCTTTTCCATGAGTTTCGGTCCAGTCTTTGCGTCCGGGCTCCTCCCACTGCGACTGCGGGCGGGTATTAGAATTAATAGTATTAGCCTAGAATAGCTCCTCTAATTGAGGACTGTAATCTCCTGTAATTGTGCCTATTGGCCTATTAATAGAATGCCACCCCTGCCTTTGGCTGTGTGGTGTTTGCTTCCATCTTTCTACAATGAACACCCTTTGCCATTTAACTGTGTTCCAGTCACAGCCCATTATTAGATAAGATTTGTTAGTTGGTTCATTTAGTCAAATATCTATCTATTAGCTTATCTAGCAGCTGGTTATCTAGTAGCTTACATAAGTCTGTTTGCCTCATTGTTTAGGACTCCTGTATATATGGAGTTGTCATCCTTTGAAGTTACGCAGAATAAAGTAGAGGGGCCAAGTATGTAGACCAAGGATGTCAGGATCGGATCGAGATCCTAAATCAAATCGGAGATAATCCAACAGTATCGAATTGTAGGTTTAAAAAAAACAGTATCGAATCGTAAGATCGAATAGTAGAATATCAGAAACTACATGATTCTACCAAAGAGTACATTTTCTCAATCTGCCACCTCTTTCAATAGTGATGTTAGTATTTATATAGTCATTTGACACCTAATTAGATTTATAATTGCCTATCCTACTTCCATAAATAGGATGGCTAGTGGCTATTACAATAATTGATGCAGGTTGGCAATATAATGAATATTTTTGTGTACATACTATAATATTATGTTTTAACTTATACTTTCAAGTTTAAAAGCTTCTATCTACAAAAATATAGTGCAAGTGGAAGATCATTTGGGCATTTGTGCAAATAATAACCATATACAAATGCATAAAACGTGAAAATTTTTAACTAAAAGGGCTACTAACTAAAATCAGTAGAATCAGGCAGGATCATATGTAAATTATGATTAAGATCCTACAAATTTTTCACTAGAATCATAACGTATTAAGATTCTACCTAGGATAAAGCCGTTTCTCTAAATCTAGAATCTTAAGACTTTTAAGACTTGAATAGTTCTTTTGACTTCCTTGATGTAGACTCATCCAAAAGATGAATGAAGAACCAAACAGGCACGTAGATATGATTTTACAGAGAAGAGAAAGATTTGTTACCTTCCCATCTTCAGTGACTGATGCACCAAAGGTATACTTAGGGTGTTCTGGATCTTTCCAGCATAACATATCCTCTGACTGATCAGATCCCATGACATGGTAATATATCTCATGATTAAGATTGATATTTGTCTCAGTTCCAGCATCCAATTCCACTCCTCTAACAAAAGGAATTACATAAACTAAGCAGTGGGTTCTACTAGTACATTAAAAAATGGAAAGTCTGTAGACCTACCGAGGTGCAGGATATCGGCCATAGAAAAATCCTTTCCCATCATGAGTCCAACTGATAGATGAGAACTTCACCTGCATCGATTGTTAGACATATGTAGGATTTGATTAAGAGAACCAACAGCTAAGCACTACCGCTTGCACACAAAAAAGTTAGTAAGGTGTGTGGCCAGTTGCACCTACTTACCCAGGACAATTTGTCAGACATAGGCTGCCTGTCAGCAATGCTCATCAGACGAATTGTGACCCAATCGCTACCGCTTTCACTTAGCCCGTAAGCAATGTACTTGCCATCCTCGCTAATAGAATATGTTGTAAGAGCAACTGTCCCATCCTTGCTTAGAGTATTTGGATCCAAAAGAACCTCTGCCTCTCCGTACAAATCATCCTGCAATGTCACCGCCAAAGCACATGCCATATTCAAACTACTCCATTCATCTCATCAAGAGCGTACCAAAGCAGCACAATTTGCATACACACACAACAATCTAAAGACCTCATCAAATCAGATAAAGCTAAAAAATAAATTTGATAATTATGTGGACACATTTTTTATCAGATGTATCACAAATCTTTAATACCAAATCATCCTATCACCAATTAGGATCATGAATGTGACAGAGAAAAGAAAAAGATGAAGCATATTATACAAGTTAGGGTGTGTTTTGGTTGCTTGTACCAAGCGGTACATGCATGGGATGGTTCAAGAAAAAAGTCATCCATGTGTTTGGTTGCTTGAATTGAACCATCCCATCCAGGATGGTGGGATACAAATTTGATGAATATTTGCTCTAGATGTTGAACCATCCCATTTACCAAAAATAATTGAACCATATGGTACAGGACCATCCCATCCCTTTCAACCTCATCTTTATACAACAAGTGAACAAACAGTGTTCATGAATGTTATTCTACCTCTGTCTGACTTCCTGCAGAAAAGTTTTGTTGTGCAACTGAAAACAAAATTGAGCAGACTAAATAACTCACCACAATCTCCTCAACAAGTCAAATCCCTTTTTCACTCCTCTTCCACTACCATATCCACATCAAGGAAAAATACCCTCCAGAGTTGTTTCCATATTGCTAAAAGTACACTAACTGTACATTGGTTTCCTACAATTGTTTCTAGGATAAAAATTGGATATGCCAGGTTTAAAGTTTTCCTGTTGGAGACTTTCTATGTTTTAGTTTTTATGACTCAGTTGTTTGATGTAGGTTCTTCTATCTTGTAGCAATTTAAGGTGGTTGTGGTCAAAGTCAGATGGAACTTAACCTTGAGATTTTAACACTTGCCCATTTGCTCATTGGGTTTCTTTTTATTCAGTGTTAATGTTAAATGGATATAGTTAGTTGTATGCATTCAATCATGTCTGACTTTGTCAATTTGTGTAGGGTGGAAAAAGAATTTCCTAAATGGTACAAACATAAGCAAGATCTGTTATCTTCGGTTGTTAGGAGATGAATATCATATTTCCAATTAGTTGCATTGCTTAGCTCTAAAGCCATTTGATTAGGGATAAGCTTTGATAGCATTCTTTTAGATTAAGTTGTTAGGGCCGATCTCTATAAAAGGGAAGGCAGCACATTGAGATGAATTAAGAAGAATGATGATTTCTCTCATCTAAAGTTCAACATCCCAGCTATGGTCTCATTTTTCTCCTCAGATCCCTCCCCCTTCAGCCGTCGCCGTCCGGCGCTTTGATGTGCAGTGTTTGTCCTCATTGTGAACTAAGGTTTGTAACATCTGGTATCAAAGCCACTCACCATGGCTTTCGATGACAAGTTATCCAAGACTCTCAACACAAAGATCGACGCTAGATTCGAGGAAAAAGGATCCATCTTGGTGAACATGATGATTTTGGTGCAAATCCTAATGGTAAAGCGCAATGCTGCTCTAGAAGCGTCCACGCCATCACTGCCAACAGTCCTCGCTGGCTCGTTGGTCTCATCTCATGTGGTGCGACATTGACATCATGCCCTCTCATCATCGTGGGGTTACCAAGGGCTTCAACCATAGCCGCTGTCACTGCTCGAGGACGAGCTATCTTTCAAGGAGGGGAGATGTTGTCATGTGCAGACTGCGGCGGTGATGTTACTGTTCAGATGTACAGAGCCATGAGGTGTTGTAGCATGATCTGTTAACTTCAGTTGCTAGTAGGGATGGCAATTGTGCCCGTTTACCCGTATACCTGTGGGTAAATACCCTAATGGAGCCAGGTATGGAATATTTTCTTTACCCACGGGTATGGAAATGGGGGAACACTCTACCCGTCGGGTAAACGGGCACGGGTATGGGTAAGCTCCACCCGTACCCGCTCCGCCCGTTTACCCGCGATATAGATTGACAAGTGGCGCAGTAATAGTAATATCAGTAATAGTAATATCTCTAATTACTATTGATTGTTATAAACTTTTCCATATCTCTAATTGCTATTGATTGTTATAAACTTTTTTGATAGCTATTATATTTCTTAGCAACAGCTGTTGTTTATATGTATCTGTCATTAATTCAACTCTCAGATGGCGACTCTCAGTTCGCGGGTAAACGGGTATGCCCACGGGTGACAGGTACCCGTGGGCGACGGGTATGGGCGAGGTTTTTCACCCGTCGTCCTTCATAGGTATACCTGTGGGCGTAAATTGCGGTCGCGGGTCCGGGTATAGGCGAGCACTACCCGTACCCACCGCGCCCGATTGCCATCCCTAGTTGTTAGGAGATAAATATCATATTTCCAATTAGTTGCATCACTTAGCTTGTAAGCCATATGATTAGGGATAATATTATATAGTTCTTTTAGTTGAAGTTATTAGAGCCTATTGTTAAAGGTAATGATAGAGATAAGAGCTAGAGATAGAAGATCTGTTCAGGTTTGTACCTGACTGGAATCTGTCCGTTAGAGATAAGCTTTTGATTGTAATCTGCCGCAGCAGATATGTTTGGAAAGTCTGGTTATAGATAGAATAGATTGATTCGGTTATATCTGTTAGAGATAGACTCCCAGGCTTTCCTAATCAATCTCTGTGGCATATTGTATTATGTGGCATTTCAGCCATCTATATAACATGCAGGGATCGGAGGTGATCCTTAACCCCAAATAATAGAACTTTACATGGTAGGTCAGCCTCTCCTCAATGGCGAGCTCATCTACCCTCATGGCCGCCGCCTCTCTAAGCCATTCTGTTACCGAGAAACTCACCAAATCCAACTACACGTTGTGGAGAGCGCAGATTCTCCCAGCGATTCGAGGTGCAAGACTTGTCGGCTATCTAGATGGATCGGCAACAGCACCAGCAGAAGAAATCATCACCAAAGATGGCGAGAAGGAGACCAAAGTCTTCAATCCGGCGTATGATCTGTGGCTCGAAAAGGATCAACAGGTACTGGGCTACCTACTCTCCTCCCTCTCCCGAGAGATCCTCACTCATGTTGCCTCCAAGAAGACCGCTGCAGAAGTCTGGAAGGCTATTGAGCAGATGTTTACTGCTCAAACTCGTGCCCAAGCCGTCAACACGCGTATTGCCCTAGCCACCACAAAGAAGGGTCATATGACGGTTGCGGAATACGTTGGGAAGATGAAGGCTCTTGGAGATGACATGGCAGCCGCCGGGAAGCCTCTTGATGATGATGAACTAGTGTCCTACATCCTCGCTGGACTCGATCTGGAATACAATTCTGTTGTAACCAATGTCACTGGACGACCTGATCCAGTTTCCGTTGGTGAGCTCTATTCTCAACTCTTCAGTTTCGAACAAAGATTGAATCTTCTGCAGGCCACCCAATACCAGCCATCCATCAACTCTGCGATGCGTGGCCACACTGGCTTCCAGCGTGGTCGTGGAGGACGCAATGGAGGCCGAGGCCGCAGCAATGGGAACCATGGCCGAGGCGCAGCATTCAGCAATACAAACCGAGGGACTGCAGACTCAAACACACGACCCATCTGCCAGCTTTGCAAGAAAAAGGGGCGTACTGCTTCGGTCTGCTGGCATCGCTTCGACGAGAATTATGTTCCTGAAGAGAAAAGTGTGTCTGCAGCAATGAATTCTTATGGCGTCGACACAAACTGGTACACTGACACCGGTGCGACAGACCATATCACGAGTGAACTTGATAAGCTGGCGATTCGTGAGAAGTATACTGCTGGGGATCAGATTCACACGGCAAATGGGGCAGGTATGGATATTCATCATATTGGTCATACTATTATTCGTGCCCCCTCTCATAATCTGTATCTCAACAACATTCTTCATGTCCCTAGTGCTAAGAAGAATTTAGTTTCAGTTCATCGTTTTGCTTCGGATAATCAAGTATTTCTTGAATTTCATCCTACTTTCTTCTTGATAAAGGACCAGATCACGAAGAGGGTTCTTCACAAAGGCAAATGTGAGGGAGGTCTTTATCCTCTCTCATCCATACCTTCGGCTGGTCCCAACAAGCAGATCTTTGGAGCAATAAAACCACCATCTTCTTCACGGTGGCACAGTCGCCTTGGTCACCCAGCTTCCACAATAGTGCAGCAGGTTGTTAGGCTAAATAATCTTCCTTGTTCCCTAGAATCCAATAAAGAAACTGTGTAACGCTTGCCAACAAGCAAAAGTCATCAATTACCTTATTCCAAGTCCTCTAGTGTCTCTAAATCACCTCTAGAGCTAGTCTTTTCAGAGGTTTGGGGTCCAGCATGTGAATCTGTTGGAAGAAACAAGTTCTATGTCACTTTCATTGATGATTATAGCAAATTTGTGTGGATTTATTTGCTTCGTCATAAATCTGAAGTTTTCCAAAAGTTTCGTGAGTTTCAGCAATTGGTTGAACGATTGTTTGATAAAAAGATCATCTCCATACAAACAGATTGGGGTGGTGAATATGAAAAGCTTAATCCTTTCTTCAGACAAATAGGCATATCTCATAGAGTTTCTTGTCCCCATACCCATCAACAAAACGGTGCTACCGAAAGAAAACATCGGCACATTGTTGAAGTTGGTCTTTCCCTTTTAGCTCATGCATCCATGCCGCTTAAGTTCTGGGATGAAGCATTTGCCACAGCTACATATCTAATTAATAGAACTCCTAGCAAACTTCTGCAGTTTTCAACTCCTTTGGAACGGCTATTTCAGACCAAACCTGATTATGAAACCCTTCGTGTCTTTGGCTGTGCATGCTGGCCTAATTTGCGCCCATACAACACTCGCAAACTTCAATTCCACTCCAAACAGTGTCTTTTTAGGCTATAGCAATATGCACAAGGGTTTCAAATGTCTTGACATTCAGACTGGCCGTATCTATATCTCTCGCGATGTAGTTTTTGATGAAGAGGTTTTTCCTTTTGCAAAACTCCATCCAAATGCTGGTGCACGCCTTCGATCTGAAGTGCTTCTGTTTCCTACTCTCTTCGGCACTATTGATCATGGGGGCGCACAATCAAATGATCAATGTGATGAATATCCTGACTATCCTGATAATACTGCTCCTGATAATACTGCTTCCATGTCTACTAATTTGTCCCCTGCTCCTGTTTTAGACCAACAGTTTGTGCAGCCGCAGATTGTGCAGCAGCAGATTGAGCAGCCAACTATGCAGGAGCAATCTGATACTCTGTGTCAACAGCAGCAGTCTGAAAATTTGAGACAGCAGCAGCAATCTGTGCAGCAGGGAGTATCAGTGCTCAAGCCACCCATCACTCAGGTGTATAGTCGACGTGCAAAAGTTCCATCACACACACATGTATCATCTGACTCTCAATATTCATTGGAAAGTCTGCCGCAGCCTCCTGAGATGGTGTCTGCTCATGAACAAGCCACTGAAGATCTTCCTGACAGTTCGGAGTTGATGCAAGGTGTGGTCTCTTCATCCCAACATCGCCCTCTTACTCGTCTTCAGCAAGGTATTACAAAACCGGTGATATTCACAGATGGTCGAATAAAGTATACTGATGGGAGAATCAAATATGGTTTTCTGGCTAAGAATGGTGAACCACAAAGTTTGGAAGAAGCCATGCAGTCTAGAAACTGGAAGAAAGCAATGGATGAAGAATATACGGCATTGTTGAACAACAAGACATGGCATCTTGTGCCCCCTAAGAAAGGGATGAATCTAATTGATTGCAAATGGGTATACAAAGTGAAGAGGAAAGCTGATGGAACAATCGATAGATACAAAGCTCGTTTAGTGGCCAAGGGGTTTAAACAAAGGTATGGAATTGATTACGAAGATACTTTTAGTCTAGTAGTTAAACCTGCTTCAATCAGACTTGTTTTGTCAATTGCAATTTCTAGAGGATGGAATCTTCGCCAACTTGATGTAAAGAATGCGTTTCTTCATGGCGTTCTTGAGGAGGATGTATTCATGAGGCAGCCGCCAGGGTATGAAGATAAGAAAATGAAAGATTATGTGTGCAAATTAGACAAGTCATTATATGGATTGAAGCAAGCACCTAGAGCCTGGTATTCAAGACTAAGTGAAAAATTGCTTCAACTTGGTTTTCAGCCATCAAGAGCTGATACATCTCTCTTCTTTTATAGGAAAGGTGATGTGATTATGTTTATGCTCATCTATGTGGATGATATAATTGTGGCCAGCTCATCAGACAAAGCCACACAAGCTCTTCTCAAAGACCTTCAAGGTGAGTTTCCATTAAAAGATTTAGGAGATTTACATTACTTTCTTGGAATTGAAGTGAAGAAGATAGATAATGGAATTCTCCTAACACAAGCAAAATACACCGCTGATCTATTAAAAAGAGTTCAGATGCAAATGTGCAAGCCAATGAATACCCCTATGTCCACAATTGAGAAACTGTCATTAGAAGGAGAAAAGTTAAGTCCTGAGGATAGCACAAGATACAAAAGTATAGTTGGAGCTTTGCAATACCTAACCTTGACAAGACCAGGTATTTCTTTCTCAGTAAATAAAGTGTGTCAGTACCTACATTCACCAACAACTGCACATTGAACAGCAGCTAAAAGAATACTCAGGTACTTGCAACATACTATGGGATATGGACTGAAAATTACTAGATCTCCTTCTATGTTAGTTTCAGGATTCTCTGATGCAGATTGGGCTGGATGTCCAGATGACAGAAAATCCACAGGAGGTTTTGCCATTTTTCTAGGAACCAATCTTGTATCCTGGAATGCAAAGAAACAACCTACAGTTTCCAGATCTAGCACAGAAGCTGAGTACAAAGCAATGGCTAATTGTACAGCAGAAATAATGTGGATCCAAACTTTTCTAAAAGAATTGGGAATTTCTAGTCCTCCTGCAGCTCGACTATGGTGTGATAATCTTGGAGCAACTTATCTATCTGCCAATCCAGTTTTCCATGCCCGAACTAAACATATTGAGGTTGATTACCATTTTGTTAGAGAAAGAGTAAATCAAAAATTGCTTGATATCAAGTTTATCTCAACAGGAGATCAGATTGCAGATGGTTTTACTAAAGCTCTACCTATTCAACGCCTCAAAGACTTTCGAAACAATCTCAACCTGATAAAGTTGTGATTGAGGGGGGATGTTAAAGGTAATGATAGAGATAAGAGCTAGAGATAGAAGATCTGTTCAGGTTTGTACCTGACTGGAATCTGTCCATTAGAGATAAGCTTTTGATTGTAATCTGCCGCAGTAGATATGTTTGGAAAGTCTGGTTATAGATAGAATAGATTGATTCGGTTATATCTGTTAGAGATAGACTCCCAGGCTTTCCTAATCAATCTCTGCGGCATATTGTATTATGTGGCGTTTCAGCCATCTATATAACATGCAGGGATCGGAGGTGATCCTTAACCCCAAATAATAGAACTTTACACCTATCTCTATAAAAGGGAAGGCAGCCCATTGAGATGAATTAAGCAAGAGCTTAGGTGATCCCGAGCGCACCTGCACCTCCTATCCGCACCGTCAGTCCAATCAGTGCTCTTTGGGATACAAGTCTGGTTAGGAGGTGCTTGGAAGTGATTACGTCTCTGTGAACAATAAGAAGGCCTATGGGCTGGTCGTGCAGGAGGTCGATCAAGTTTGCAGTTGCTAGGATTGAGGAATTGTTGCTGGTCTGGACAAACGTGAGGCTGAAGAGTCACTAGAAGAGCTCAACCTAGGATTTGAAAGAACAATACAAATCCCCACTGAACAGTCACTAGAAGAGCTCAAGAATCATTTCGAGGGCGCTTGAAAATTCATGAAGAACTAGTATAATCTAAAGTCCAAAACACTCTGAAACCCAAAAATTTCCAAAATCACACTCTCAAGAAATGCGCCTCCCAGCCTGTCTCTTTTCCTTGTCTCTGGCAGCGCTTGGAAAGGTGCAAAGATTCTCTGTTGTGAAACGGCCAAGCACTAGGTTTTATCACTGTTCGGGTAGGCTGCAAAGTGCCACACTTAGTAATGCCACCAAAAGTAAGAAAAACTTTAGTTTGGTACTTTCTCTTTTCCCTATCTAATAGTCGTCACAGATTGGCAATTTTACAACCTTGTAGTGTTCTTGGTGACTTTTAATTTGGATTTCATTTCATGAAAAGATGGTATGATTTTTACGTTGGCTTGCTAAGCCTAACATAACCCTCCTCTTTTTTCCTGGCTTGGGACAGGCTATGCTACAATGGGACGATAAGATTGATGAAGACCTGAGCAATAGGATAAAATCGAGGTGGGTGAAATGACGCCAAGCATATAGTGTCTTGTGTGACAAAAAAATAGCTCAAAAGTTAAAGAGTAAATTGTATAGGACGACGATCAGACCCACGATGCTATATAGAGCAGAATGTTGGGCGACTAAAAGGCAACATATATAGAAAATGAGTGCAGCGAAGATGAGGATGCTACGGTAGATCTACGGTCACACAAGGCGAGTTCACATCCGCAATGATAATATACGTGATAGGGTGGGGTAACACCAATTGAAGAGAAGTTTGTCTAACATCGCTTGTGATGGTTTGGATATCTCCAACAAAGGCCTCCTGAGGCACCATATATAGTGGAATTTTAAGGTGTACTGAAAACGTAAAAAGAGGCAGAGGTTGATAAAGACTAACATAGGAGGAAGTAGTTAAAGAGACTTGAGAGATTGAAATGTATCTAAAGAATTAGTTTTAAATAGGAGTGTATGGAAGTTAACGATCCACATATCAGACCCATAAGAAAGTTAAGGCAGTGTTTTAGGCTCTCGGTTTAGATAGCAGGATGTATGGCTTAGGGTTTTAGCATAGTAGATTTTTACTTCAAAACTCTCATCTCTTTGATCTTGCGAAGATTTCATTCCTAGCCTATCCTATCTTGTTTGGGACAAAAGGCTTTGTTGTTGTAGTAGTGGTCTTGGTGAGCGTTTGTTGCTGCTTCTCTTGGTGCAGTGGTAGGATGTTGCTGGTTTCTTTTTCTACTTACAAGAATACAAAAGATGGTGTGATTTTTACTTGAGTGATCCAAGCACAGCACGGTATAATTTCTAATGACAAGATTTATTTTGAGGAAAACTAAATTCCCATCGCCAATTACTATCCCGTCTTCCAGCTAATATAACTCCCGTAGCACCAAACCTCAGATCTGCCGCGCGGTGGTCCGCTTCCAGTGAATGTTCGTGGCGTACCTGCACGTAGAGCACGCTCTGGGCCTGGAGGCCGGAGTTGTGGAAGTAGAAGTACTTGTCCCCGCGGCGGAACGGGGCCGCGTGGCGCGGGTGGTCGAACAGCCGAGTGACCTCGCGGCGCAGGCTCTCCCTCTCGGAGCACCCCGCGAGCACCGACTCCGCCAGGTCCGCCTGCCTTGCCACGAATTCCTTCGTCTCCTCCGAGTCTGGGTCCTCCAGCCTGCGCCGCGCAAAACATAGCCAAATAAACCTAAAAAAGCAGGGGAGACCAGAGGACGGGCAGCGGGGATCGAGCGCGCTTACCAACGGTAGGGGTCAGGGATCTGGACGCCGTGGTAGGTGTCGACGACGGACTCGTCGCGGCGGGCCGGCGGGTAGGAGAGGCGAGCGGTGTCCCCGGCGGCGGAGCCCATGGCGGCGCGTGGGAGAAGGGGGAGGCGGCGGGGCCGAGACGAGGGGAGGAAGAAGGATTTGGAAGGACGGCGTGAAGGGAGCAGACGGAGGGGAAGGGATTTAACTAGGAGAAGCATTGCATTGCCGGCTGGGTGCGGGAGTGAGGCGCCTGGTTGGACACCGGCTTCGTTTCTTATCTCCCAAGTCAAAAATTGCGAAGGCCCCACTTCGAAGTGGCTGCGGCAGTGTGGCTTCATTTTTTCCCCATGCACTTTCAGCCTACCACGATGCCAGGTGATAGACATGGTAGATTCTTTCAAGCTATATTTTTAGTTTTTTTGCTTATGATTTTTTGGTTCTATCTGTTCGTAAGAGATGGTATACAGAGAAAAACAATCACATATAATTTTGATCAATATAACTGAACTTAGCATAGTGCCTACTACAATCTAACCGTAGAAAACGCCTTAAAAAGATGTACCGTTTAAAAGATAGCTACTGTTAGCAGAAAGTGATAAGACAAAGTCAAAGACAAAAAGAACCCAACATGTCTTTCTAAACAGAAATATTGTTATCTTTTGAAGATCTGTTAAGCGGATATTAGTTGCTACATCAACTAATCACTCAGATATAGTTGCACTAGTTGAGACTACTAATGAATGTATATGGCATAGAAAATTGATCCATGGTATTGAAAAGTCATGTGGTGTAGAAAGTGGATAAAACCGCTACAATCCTTTATGAAGATAATTGGCATGGTTTTTTTTTTTTTGCCTTTTTTATTTTTAGCTTTGAATTCTCCAGAAACCAAAACAAATGGAGTTGTTTCTCCACGGTTTATTGAAACCCGCTTCTCCAAATGGTTTCCTGAGCTGTCGAAACCCGAATTTGTAAATCTGGACTCTTCTGTGTAGTCTACACTAGTACAGAATCAAGCTAGTACATACTGTGAAAACATAGATTAAATATCGACCATGATCACAATTTACTAAGATAATCATCAGAGTAAAAACCTTAAGGTCAAGCTACAATTAATAGCCTAAAGGGTTTTAACCAGAACTAGCAGTGGAAAATAACAATATTCAAATCTAATAATAAACAAGAATTTGGCATAAGGTAGTATATCGTTCCCACGAATAGAAGGAAATTCATTAAGAAACAAATTCACCTGACAATATTTAATGCGGCTCAATACTTATTTCCAGTGAAATAATGTATTTGACTTAAAAGTGCTAAACATGTGCGTTTCCGCATCAGTACTGCTCTGTTACATCTGGATGTAGTGGTTCTCATTCAACAACTGAGCTGGAAAGGATATAGCTGTGAGTACATAGAGTACTCAACGAGTCGTTTGTAACAATGTGCACTATATAATGATGTAAGACTTACCAAATGATGGCTAAGGGTTATTTTGCAAAAAGTGATAATTTAAAGTAATACAATAAATAGATTGAAATTGCACTTTGAAAACAAGTAATAAATATTTATATCAAAGGGTTGAGTAAACCACAATAAACTGACCATTCACCCAATGAACCATCCATGAACTAACCATTCATGTAATGAACCACCCGTGAATTAACATCTACTTCTCAAACTTAATCCAATCATGTTTTTATGAAATCCCTACATCCCAATAGCGAAATCAAAATTAAAACATCACAAATTAATCAGCCAGATACATCCCATACTAGACATATGGATGCACGATAAGACTAAGATTAATGGCGAACAAAGTTAAGTTCTTAGACATTACCCAAGTAAAACATCCACATCCCAGAAGTGTCGACCAAACTTTATTCTTTACTACACGATCACTCGCTCAAGTGAAAAATTATTTTGTATAAACAATACTAATGATATTACTCATGTCATGGTACATAAAATTTATAACTATGGATGACTACCACAATTCAGTATCTCATTAAATCCAAATTAATTAATTAATTAACATATGAGGATAAGTCTAAGGTACTATAAGCATAGCTAAGCATATTAAACGTACAACCTAAGTGGATTCTAGTATTGTATCACTAGATAATTACTCATCCTATATTGACAATGGAATCATGGCATTCAAATTATCAATTGGGGAACTAATCAAAATTGCTTGTTAACTACCAGTTACAAAGGTTTATATTAAAGTAGCAATGCATGATAATTTAAAAATAAAATAATAAATATATTTAAAAATAATAGGTTCAACTTGATTAAAATGTCATGAGTTGCCTTAGCCTTACTCAATTACCAATTTTTGATCTTTAGTTTCTGCTTCTACTCCTTCGAAGATGTTATCTAACAAGAGAGAAAGTGAACGAAAACACAAATAAATTCAAATAAAATCCAAAACACAACAAAACCAAAACTAAAAGATAAAGCTCAATTTTAGATGAATTTAAGAAGAAGAATCAGATCAATCGGAGTTAGGAGGGAGAAGAACGGGCTCTCGAAAGATTTACCAAGAAATCAAAATTGAGAGAGAAAGAAGAATACTTTCGAGAATATTCCCCTTGGAATTAATTTAATAAAAAGGCTAGAGACTGACATGTGGGCCCTCTAAAATTTTGAGATTTCCAAAATAAAAACTATTCTTGAAAAGGATTATCTGGGCGACAAGTGGGCCCATGGTCTATAGACCATGTCCATGAAGGCTAGGAGGTGTCTACGGTGGACTATGTGCATAGAACAGTGCATCGATGATGACATGGTAGATTGGGCAAGGTGGCATGATGACTGGGTTGGCACGTGTGCACTAGGGCTAACGTGTCACTTATGTGAACAATGACTCAGTTGCTAATGTGGTTTGATGACTTTGCAATGTAGCTCGGTGTGATGAGTTGGCGATATGGGTTGGCGTGGCCGCATGGTGGTTGCGTAGATTTGTGTGCTGATGTGGCATACCACGTGGGATGACACGTTGGACCAGATCGACGGCTATGGCTACTCATTGCTGGCGATGATGAAAGCAGTAAGCGACTATCCGACGAGGTCAGCAAGGTCACTATAACATGGCTATCTCAAGTACCTGCTTGGATTGGCTACAAGAGGTTGACATCTAGGTCAGCAACGGTGAGTGTGACTGTGAACGATGATGGTGAGCCACGATGACGCGCTGGCTTCGGCGAGATCAAATCGAGTAAGACGGGGTACGTAGAAACTTAGGCAGTCGATATGGTTGGCAAAAAAGCTCATTAAGGCTCAAATCGAAATTGCTTTGATTACAATAGTTAAAGGGTTCAAATTTGAACTGAGTCCATTTCAAGTGAATAAAAGTTAACAAGGCTTGTTAGCTCGATTTTAAAATAACATCTTAAACGATAAATAAAATGATTTTATGTCGAACTATGTCAATTTCAAAAAAAGCTCGATAATAGCTCGTTATGCTTGATAGCCAGCTCTAGCAGTGGTCAGCGAGGGTGGAGGCTTACCGGAGCTTGGCCAATTGCTCGTTAGAGTTAAGGCAGAAAGCGTCAGCGAATTTGCTCCGATTCTCGACTAGACGATGATATCATGGCAATGCGGATCAGAGATGCGGTCTGGGGCTCGGGGTGCGGCTATTTTTAGCTTTAGGGAGGAGGTGTCCTCAATGTGTCCAGGTCAGGGAGGAAGTCCATGGAGGCTCACGCGGAGTCCGGACAAACGCAGAGAAGGTGATCAGTTTAGAGACGACTTGGCTTACAAGGGGCCCCCACATGGTAGCAACACGGAGAGGGAAAAAGACGGACGGTTGTAAGTCCAAATTTCATTAACTTGATTTTCGTGATAATGATAAATACAATTATGAGACTAATATGTTTTTTTATTATGATATTACTTAGCCTTATTTAGATAAAAAGATGAAAAACATAAGAGGTATGCATTCAATATCGCATTCTTATCTTATTACATTCCTCGGATCCGAAATATAGAATGAACTTTACTAAATAAGTCAAACTTGAATATATACATATGCTTTCGTAATACATTCTTGTATGCACACATTAAGGGAGAGTTCACTCTATGTTTTGTGATTTCATTAGTATTGAAAAATATAAGAGGTATGCAATACTATGGTGTCTGGGTACCAAGCCTCCTTATCTTTGGATTGCTTTTAGATGCGTGCAAGTGCAATGATATATAATATATCAGGATAGAAAAAGTCTTAATCATGGATGGAAAGTCTCAATCATGAATAGAAAATTTTAATTATGGATGAAAAGTTTTAATCATGGAGTCTAGACACCATAGTGTCCCTGTTATATATATATATATATATATATATATATATATATATATATATATATATATATATATATATATATATATATATATATATATATATATATATATATATATATATATATATATATATATAGGAAAATTACATAAGGCACCATGGTGCCTAGGCACCAACATCCGATATACGTGTATGATTGATAATTTTTTTGAGTTTGGGTATGAAAATGTTTTATACCCTTGATATATTTATGGTAAGTAAGTTTTGAACTCAGTTCAAACTAGTTTGAATTAGTTTTGAGTTCAATGCAACTACAGTGAGTATATACCATAAAAATAGTTCAAACTAATTAAACTGAAGTTGAATTTAAATTTTTTCGGAGTTTGACATCTCAAATGTACTTTTTTATGGGTATATGAAGATACCCACATCAAACGTTGCGAATCTCGAAGCAAATCAACGGGTATTGATATTGTTGGTGCATGAAACACTCGTCCTATATATATATATATATATATATATATATATATATATATATATATATATATATATATATATATATATATATATATATATATATGAAGCCTCTTTTCTACTCCTATGTCGTATCTCACAACGTAGGGAGTATCTCGCGTAACAAGGAGTATGTACATGTAGTATATGAGTATTTAAGACTATATAGGTGATATGAATAATTTTTCAGAAGTGGTATGTGCATTTTTTTTTCAACATACTCTTTTTTATGTACGTATATAAAGGTATTTACAAAATACGCTAAAAACTATGGACTCCCTTGCAATTTTTTAATGTGGTTCACATTAGAATATCTTATAATTAGTATATGAGTATACCTAAAGTGATAAAGGAATATTTCAAGTTTATTTAGGTGGTATATTAGAGGTGGATGTAATTACGCCCGGGAGTAAAATGTATTTTTCCTATATATATATATATATATATATATATATATATATATATATATATATATATATATATATATATATATATATATATATATATATATATATATATATATATATATATATATATATGTGTGTGTGTGTATAAACTTCTACGCTAAGTGAAAATTTTACACCAAATTCGTATTTTCATCGGATTCGCATTTACACCAAATTCGTATTTTCTAGAAACTTGTAAGTCAGTGGGAACGCTCGTATTTATCTTTTTTTTTTCTTTTGTCTTTATATCTGCGTCGTCAAAATCCCCCCTCGAACTGAAGGAGGAGACGAGCGGTGCTATGGCGGGGATCCTGGCATGGGCGGCCGACGTGGTCAGCGGGACCGGCGCCAGCGACGACGAAGCCGATGACGCACGCGCCGCTGCCTCTGCGGCGATGACCCCGGAGCAGCGGCTCCGTGCCGCTGAGCTAGATGCGCGGGCCGCGTCGCTGCGGCGCGCGATCCAGGACCTGCGCCTCCGGGTGCCCCCGCCGCACGTCGCGCAGCGGCTGCCGCACCTGCACGCTCACTCCCTAGCTTCGTCCGCCGCCCTCGCGCTCCAGCTTAACGCCCACTCCTCCACCAAGGAGCAGGTAACACATGGCTCTTTGTTTTTTTTTTTTTGGCTTTTTAGCGTTCTTGATCCTTTATTGCATAGATAGATGTTATGTGAATAATCTTTAATGGGAGCGCAATACATTTTAGCCCAACCCATTTGAGTTGATTAAGAAGTCCAATTGGTGGATCTGGATCTAGGTGCATGAGTTTTTTTTAGCTACAATTTTTGCATACATATGGAACGTATCTCAAGGGACCGTTTTGTGATATGTTGATATCTGTATCTGTTAATTCTGTTATGGATGGGATTGTGGGAAAGAACACGATTGAGCTGTACTTGTTCTGTTTAAATTTGTACACATTTGCTACTTCAATAAAATTTCCGAATTTGTTTGTTGATACAATGAGAATGTGGTAGGGGATTTTTTTTTTCACCTGCAAGAATTGGTTCAATTTAATAATGTTGCCCAGTAGGGGACTTACGAGTTACGAATTACAGCTATTCTCGTTCGTGTGTCACTTCGAACATTTATGGTCAAGGTTTGTACTCTCGGTGGGAGAAAGATGGTGGTTTTGATACTGTTGTTGCCCAGGATAGTTTGGTAGTTGCATTCCTGTGTGGACTTCTGTAATGCAACTTGTAAACTTTCTGTAGGCGCAGCAGAGGGAGATAGCACTTCAAGAAGAAAATGCAGCATATGAGAAAGCTATATCAAACTGTCGACAGAAAATTCAGGAAAAGCAGATGGAGGCCAGTCTGCTTCAGAGTAATTTGAAGGTGTATCATTGTACCATTTAAGTACTTATTCCACCCTTACATCATCTTCTCTCTTTCTTTTGTTGTTTGATTCATAGTAGATTACGAAGAACATTATGCAGATTTCATTTTTTCATGTTATACCTATACTTCATACCACTGTGGGGTAGCTACTCCCTAAGAATATGCAAGATAATCTAGACAAGAAGGAAATCAAATTATGAAAGAACTACATATACACTATGCTCTGCAATCAAATGATGTTATCGGAGAAAAGATTTGGTGTGAATCGATTTTGACAAGTAGACCATGTTGAGATTGTTTCTTTTTTGTTCACAAAACAGCACCAAAAATCAAGCGCTTTATCTGGATTTTGTTTGTCGTTTATCTTTGCCCCACTACACACGTTTGTCCTCCTGTCTGTTGTAGTGAAATGCAAAGAATAATAATGATTAAGCATAGTAAACAGTAAAGCAGGCATACTCTGCTTCAAAATTTCATTTTTGTTTCCTCATTAGTAAAGGAGGATCTGAAACCTCTTTCTTATTTAAGGCATGCGATCTGTGCTGTCCAGTTCTACAATGTTCATGCTTTGAACACATCATTAAGTCTTAATTGGCCTGTTTGGAGCATTTTTTGCTTGATCTAAGATGTGGTGTGCATCACTTGGTAGTTGGTACTCCAACTCGAGCAATATATCTCTTATTTTAGACCATCTGTATTTGTCTTTTTGAACACACCTTTCCTGTTTTAGCAAAAATGTATTGGAACTTGCACAACACCTGAATAGAATATGATGTTTACAGGAAATGGAAATAGCAGAGCAGGATTTAAAGACACAGCTTGACAATGCTATGAAGGAGCAAGAAGCTACTCAACATAAAGCATCAACAGCTGCTTCTGAAACTACCGGAAATGCTCTGCTAGAAGCTCAATCATTGATTAATCTGAAGTCCAAAGACTTGGAAGAGAAGAAGGAAGAGTTGGTATGACATGTCATAGAACTTTTTGTGAATTTTAAATGTATATTCGGATTTCTTTTTTGTTGATAACTATTTCCTCTTCACAGAAATTATTGGAAGACAAGGTGCAAACATTGGAGCAAGATTGGTCCTTGGTTGAAGAAGAATCTTTAAAGAATCCCACTCCTGGTACTTTTGATTGTTTTCCATGAACATTAACCTTTTTATTCACAGTTTGTATTTTTTTCATCTCTAGTTGAAAAATACGAGTAGCATAGATTGATGAAGCTGTTGTTTGCAGTATTTTATAACCTATCCCTGATAATATGCGATTATTCAAAACGACACAATGCCTAAACCAAACAATTCTACTTAGAACCCTGCCAGGTGACCTGGCGGTCCCAGCACCATAAAGACATGGACTACCAGATGAAGTACCATAAGATGGGTCCTAGCGAGCCCAACCATTTGACTTTGAGGACCATGTTGAACCCCCCCAAGAAGAATGGTGTAGCATTCCAAGTGGAACACCCCTTGAGTCGATGGTCATCTCCATGCTGTGGCATACCCCTGCTCTAGTCAAGCTTTCATCATTGGCCAATGCCACTCTTAGCGTGGTCTCGAGTGCGAGGTGGGTGCTCGATCGTACCATGATGTCCTCAGAGATGAAATTGTTTGTGGAACCGAGAGTTGAGGAGAGCGATGAACACCTGTGCACCTGCACTAGCATCTTCATCTTCCTGGAGTCGATTCCAGTCAGAGCATGCAGGGAAATTTTGGTTTCGTCGATGTCGTCGTCGCTTTTGATGTCGATGTTTGCCTCCAGGCTCTAGCCTGTCCACGACGACAACAATAACAATAAAGCCTTTTATCCCAAACTCCAATCTCTCCATGACAATTAAAAATAAATTCTTACAGCTATGGTTGCAGTGGAACTTTTCCTCGCAATTGTAGCATAGGTCCTTAGCACTGCATATGGATACGGATATGTGATAAGGCGATGTCGTGATTCACCATTTTCCTAAAATGCCGATATGGCGATACATTTATATATATAATAAAGATAAAAATAAGAAATTAATGAATGCTTATAAGGAATTGAGAAATTGAGAATACCTTAATATTGATGTAGCAAATTGCTTGGCTCTCTAGTGGTCCATCTGCTGTTACGACCAAGAAATTTCAGAGTGGACGCCTTTGAGCATCGGACCACCCATCTGATACAACACTCACACCTTTTGAGTTCCATGTTGACTTGATGGGCTGCAGCATTTGCTCAACATGGGGTCTTCTCTTGCAAAAGAAGTTGTCCTCAATTTGTTGTAACTTGAAGGGGCATAGCCACCCAAGTTATGGTTGACAGCATAGGTAAATGCCTTCCTGAAATAAGGATTTCTTGATATATTGAAAGGTATACCTATAAATGAACAAGGTCCAAATTAATTTCTAAATATAATTAACAATCTAACATTGTAAGATAAGGAGATTATTTAGTGCAGAAAGATGTTAACCTGCAGTAAAGAACATCCTAGTAATCAAAGCGTCAAGCTGGCTATGAGCTTCATTATGGAAGCTTGATTCCATAGCCGAAACTCCTTTTCTCTTCCTCGTACTCAGCCCCTCTGTTGGCAGCGGAACATCCCTTGGCAGCATTCTCCCAATCACTACCTCCGCTTTAGCAATTTTATCATGAAGTTGAGTAAGAATATCGACTATAACCTTTGGACAAAACTTCACACCATAACTTCCTATCTTCAAGAGATATGCTTTAATTCTAGAGTAACTCCCATGGAAAATGTGATCACAAAGCCTACATCTAGACCGTGCATTCCCTCCTGCGCCACTTCCAGTCTTCTCTAGCAACTCAACATATCTCCAAAGCGGCTTCTTTTCATTGTCATTTGGAGGTACCACACGAGTAGCATTTAGGATGTTCCTGGCCAAGGTGGCTCCACTGGATGGGGCAGGACATGAACTAGTACCAGTGCTACACGACGAACTCAAGCCTCCGAATCCACCACCACCAAATGCCATGATCTGACAAGATTAAACATTGAATGAGCTCATACATGGCTGTTACAACCTGGAGCATTCTACAAATCAGTGAATCACTAACAAACACATACAAGAATAAGCTATACATACACAGATCTACCCTAATCAATTAATCAGAGAAGTGATACTGATCGATGGCTCACTGTGGAGGCGACGGCGTGGAGGGGAGGCTGTGGCCGGGTGGCACTGTGGAGGGGAGGCGGTGGCGCCAAGCGGGGGGATGGCGTGGAGGCGTGAGACGGGGGGACGAACGACAACTGGGTCCGGCACAGGGGTACAAATTAGGTTATAGGTATTAGAAGGGTATCCACGAAGTATAGGAATTATTTTCTTTTTTTTTGAAAATTCAAAAAAACTAGGATACGGGCAGGATACGTATCAGAGCATATCGGAGGAGTATCTGTATCCGATACGGTATCTGATACTCATATACGACTTTTGAGAAGTGTCCGTGCAACGTAGCTTGCGAGAGGCCAGTGGCCCCCTGCACCTCCAGTTGTAGCAAGCTCTTGGGTAGAGTTGCCATGATAGGTGTGGAGGCATGAGCTGGCACAGTTGGCTTAACAGTGGTTGTAGTCTTGGGAACCGGCTTAACTTCCTTGGTCTTGCTAACTTGAGTCCTCTCATAAGCTCGAGCCAAGCTCAGGGCAGATTCCAATGTTGCCGAACTTTGCAGCTTGATGTCAGTGCACGGGGTTGAGGAGTCCTGCAGTAAATAGCTGGACCCGCTGCTTCTTTGTCATAGGATCAGGATCAAACCAGCAAAGGAGAGCCAGGAATTGCTCCTGGTACTCGTCAGCTGTGCCAGTATGACGTAGCTGGGCCTGCTCCCCAAGGGGGTTGTTTCGAATCGGTGGCCCGAACGGAAGGTTGATGTACTTGACAAAGCGAGGCCAAATCAGGACACCATGGTTACACTCCATCTGGTAGTACCACTGCTGTGTGACCCCCATCAGATGATATGATGCAGGCCACACCTTCTCCTCCTGTCATCTGCCTTCCCCTAGAGAACCGCTCGCAGCGCTTCAACCAGGGCAAGGGGTCTTCTTTGCCATTGAACATTGGGAATTACAGCTTGTGACAGCGTGGTACTCCCTGACGCTCCTCGGCACGCTTGTCGGATCTGGCCTTCTAGGCCTCTGCGTCTGCCAGACAAGATGCCCTGCCTGCGCCGCTGCCTGAGACTGCCTGCCCTGCAGCTTGCTGATGGTAATGTTGTGCGTTGCAGATTGGTTCTTGAGGTCACCATGGTTGCCCATCATCATCTGCTGCCGCTGCATGAGCTGCGCCAGTGGCCTGCTAAGGTCATGTTTGGAGGAAGTAAGATTACTACAATAATTGAATTAGGGCATACTGCTTTCTGAAGATTCATTCGTATAGCGGGGCTGACGCTACCTGCTGTGGCATTGTACTTTATGAGGTGGGTCCATTGATCCAAATCCATGAAGCCTGAATGGTGATGTTACCCGTAAGGGCTAGTGCCTTGTTAAGTGGTGATGGGTAGATGATCCGTTTGTGAAAATAAATTGGCTGAGAGTTCATCACTTTAACATAACATAATTATTTAATAACAAATCCCTCTCATCTAGACATAAAAAGCCCAACAAAGTTTAGTTCTATCTAATTCGGTAATAATTTTAGCTCCTGTATGAAAATGAACTACCAAAGGACAACTAGGAGAGTGGTTGTCTTTAATAGGAAATGAAGGGTGGGAATGGGATTGGACTATAACGTGGGATAAATTTATCTATCAATCTATCGATCCAACGGCTAAATCTATCCCACGTCATATCTCAATCCCATTTCCACCCCTTGTATCCTACTATCCAAATAACCCTTGTGATGTTAAATTATACCCTGTCAATACTTACTGATTTTACGTTGGTCTGAACACCTTGGTTGTCCTCTCTCACATGTGCAGCCCAGAGGGAGAAGGTCCTGGAGAAACAACTACATAGCCTCATTGAACAGTTAACAGCTAAGCAAGTCAGTTCTAAATTGTTCATTCTAGCTGCTGCAATATATTATTTCTCAATAGTAGTGACTCCTACTTCCTTTTGCTATTTTCTAGGCTCAAGCTGAAAGCCTCGTTACTGATATTCATGCCAAAGAAAAGGATTTGGAAAGGTTGAACAATTTGCGTAGAAATCTTTACAGTACTACCAACGAAGTGTCTGCAGCAGGGAACCGGTTCGGCAGAGGTCTTCTGAGTGGCCTTGAAGATTATGATGCGAAAGCTGTTCGGAGACCCTACCAATCTGGTGTTAGAACAGAAGGCCAGAAAAGGCTAATGATTCTTAGGTCTGCTATTGTTCTCTATATTTTGGTACTTCATATTGTGGTTTTTATAAAGATATCAGTTTCAAAGCAGTAAGAAAATTTTTGTTCCCTCAGAAAGAGAGGGTCTTGTTTGTTGTACCCAACATACAAGTATTTCTTGTGTAAATACTCCCTCTAATCACAAAAAAACATTTCTTGGGTTATATGCAGCCAAACATTTGAAACTTTGGCTATTGATATCGTTTTTAAATGTTTAGATTGGATACATGACAATCATCCATATCTTTCTAAAATATTAAAATTAGATACATGAAAAATCATGTGTACGTATGTCTTGAAAAATGCTTTCATAGTATTATAGTTTTATTGGGTTTTACAAATACATTATAATAGAAAATTAGTGGTAAAAGTGTTTTGGAGACCACGTCGATCTCCAAAATCCAATGGGGGTAATACCTGTATACCTGTTGCTGTATTTCTAGGAGCTGATCATGGATATTTTTCTTGGCCATACGTCGAAGCTTTCGAAATAAGGTAATGGTTGTGTTGTGTATTGGATGATCACGATGTCATCCCTTAGAAAAGCAGACAAAAGATGTAGTCTTTGTTGGACTTGAACTGATAATCAGAGAGGATGAATGATACTTCAAATTTAACCTCCTCAGATGGTATTCCAAGAACTCCCCACTAACTACTAGAAGCTATAAAGATTAGTTAAGGTCACCAACAATAAACTCATAAAAAACGCAGAAGCAAATATGAATTCAACTCTTAGGGCTGGTATGTCCGCCGTTGGGAGACCGGTAATACCGGCAAAGCGGTATGACTTGAGTATGGGCTGGTACGACTGGCGGCTGTTAGTACCGTAGGCTTAGGGTGGTATGACCACACTCCTATTTACATAACAGAAAATTAGCTCGAAAAGGCTGCAATCCTCAAAATACAAGTTTAAATGATTTATTTTCATTTTTCTATGTTATGTCTTTCTATATGAAAATTGGTTATTTACTATGTATGATGATCCCTGTTAAGCATCCATGGCTGAATGGTTTAAGCGCCCAACTCATAACTGGTAAATTTGCGGGTTCAATTCTTGCTGGATGCATGCAAACATGATCGTTCCATAAGTCTAATTTATACCAAGTAGATCCAATCTCCTAGTCCCTATGGAAAGGAAAAAGAATTTCACGTTCTTCCTTTCATGAAGAGAGGATTAGGAAAGTCCTATCGATTGCTACTTTCTCCAGACCACCGGGAAAAGCATGAAAAAAGGCCAGCTCGAATGGTACGATCCCTCTCACCATGAAGTATTTCTATTAAATCACAGAAAGCCTGAATTCAGGCTTGAAATAAATTTACAAGAAA
The DNA here is from genome assembly GCA_017311315.1 of Dendrocalamus latiflorus. Classification (NCBI taxonomy): domain Eukaryota; kingdom Viridiplantae; phylum Streptophyta; class Magnoliopsida; order Poales; family Poaceae; genus Dendrocalamus; species Dendrocalamus latiflorus. Next base: position 27,144,327 of record CM029626.1, read on the forward strand.
TCCGACCACTACCAATCCTTAAAACATTTTTGGAAACCATACTGGATCAGTATCGCATCGCAGTGCTCGTCAATCATTTCATCCCCTACAATATTGACAAGTCTGTAACGCCCCCGTTTCCAGGGGCGCGTACGGACACGGCATTCCGCAACTATTCACGCATGAACAGTTATGGAGTGTCGCGCAAGAGTATACCATCGCATGCTTACAACAAAAGTCCAGCATATATTTCACATATGGAATAGCATCCAGGGTTTTTGACAGCGGGGCGTGCAAGCCCAAAGCATAATTAAATTACAAAAGACTTCCAGAATCCGCTTCGAGCGCGGCGAAGACCTAAAGCCACGGGTCCTCGTCGACGAAGAAATCCTCAGGGACGTCCTCGACGGGGAGACCTTCACCAGAGTCTTGATCCTCTAAAGAGTGGATTAAGCAAGCCGTGAGCCAAACAACCGGCTCAGCAAGTCCCAAAGGGACTCTATCTTACTACATGCACGGAACATCAAAGGAAGGGAGTATACTTGGTTTATTAACTTTGAGTGGATGCAGTTTTATTTGCAATCATTTTGGTAAGACGCACTCAAAACTACTTCTTAAGATCTCAGGGGTTTTCATAAAGAGTTAATTATCCAACCTACTCAAGTTAAGAATTTACAAAACTACTTAAGCTTCGCTGCTGGAATCACCCAAGTGACACAGCTCCATTAACCGGGAGCACGGCGTATTCGAATACCATTTATTTGACTCTGCAGAGTTTGCTCAGCTTTACCCACACGATCCCTTAACTCCCGCTAAAGAGTTAAGAAAGTCAGGTCGTTTCACTGCTCAATTCTTTATATAGGCTCTACCCGGTAGAATCCACTCGGGTCTGGCTCACACACACACACACACACCCACAAGACGAGAAAACAATGTCCGCTTCGAGTGAACTCTACCGTTGTTTAGGCATCCGCAGCACGGACTACCTAACCTCACTGCTTAACCTCCTCCACCGCCACACCTGTAGAGTTTCAATCGAGTTGAGCAGCTACTAGACCAGTGTTGACAAGTCAACTCCTGTGGTTGAGCGATCACTGTGACATTTGCTCAACGTAAGGGTTTCAGTCCTTATTTTTTTCGCATGGTCCGCAACCTTGCCAGGCCCGCGACCCAACCTAAGGTAAGCGGTGGGCGTAGACCGTCTCGTGGTTTCCCACTCACCCTTACCCTACTCCAAACCTAGGGTAACAAGATGGGCAAAGACCGTCTCGCGGCTCTTCCCCAATCCCTTACCCTACCTTGTGCACGCCGGCACTCTCCGCTCTAAGGTACGGTGTCCCATACCACCCTACCTTAGAGTCGGGTTTTCCAAATTCTATTGGCCCGCAGCCACAACCTTATCAGTGTAAGACTTTTGCATGATAATAATAACCTACAATTATCTAGATTAACAAGTAATTATTTCTAGGGTTTCAATGGCATGGCTACAAATCAAACATGACATTTAGCGGTGGTAGGTCTAGCTATATCGCATGTCATTCTAAACATTTTATTTTACTTTAAACTAACATTTCACAACTAGCATAATGCAAATAGCATATTAACATAATTAAATCACATGGGTTGCAACATGATCAAAGGATTTGGGACTTGCCGTCAATCCGGACGATTTCAGCTAGCTCGAACGATGAAACGCCTGGATCCTGAGCCTGCTCTTGAACTTCCTGAATCTCTGACACTAGCGCAAAACACATAAAATAAGTAAATCCAGCTTGTAACTAATCAAGCGAGGAAAAATTAAACTAATTAAAAAGGAGTAAAATGCATAAATCCTTCAAATGGAATTTTAGAAATTTATCTGGGATGAATCTGTGGAAGTGGAGACCAAAAATGGGTCCAGGATATTATTTGGAGCAAAGTGGTGAAATTTGGGAATTTTTGGGATTTTCTGTGATTTTCTAGGATTTATTTGGATTTTTCTGAATTTTAGAAATTGATAAACCACTGGAAATTCGAATGAACAGTGCTCGGGCCGGCCCAGCGTTACAGCGCAGCCTGGCACTGTGCGGCCCGCGTGGCCGAAGGCCAGCGCGGCCCGCGGCGGCGACGCGCGGCCCGCAGCTCGCGCGCGCGCTCGGGCGACGGGGAAGGCCGACTCGGCCCACGCACGCGCGCGCTCACGCGGCTCGGATGAGCGACGCGTGGCTCGGGTGGACGGCGAAGATGTGGCGGGTGCGAGTGGCTTGGATGAAGACGGGGAGAGATCGAACGACTGCGGAGTGAGAGGGCGAAGTGAATCGGTACGGTGGAATCGGACGGTCGACGCTATATGCCAACGGGAGGATCGAACGGCGGAGGAGAGGCCACGCCATCATCTTCTTCCTCCAGCCGTGCGCGCGCAGCAGAGGGACGGAGACGGCGGCGCCTTCGCTCTCCGGCCACGGCGAAGGCTCCCGATGGCAAAGGAGGGTACCACCAGGTAGTGCTAGGGCCGGGGAACCCATTTTGGGGACTTGGAGGGGAAAGGGATAATGGAGAAGGCGGGAGAGAGAACGGGGCGGTTCGGCCATTTGGCGGCGAGAGAGTCCAATCGGTGGCGATTACACGGGGAGGAGTCCAAGGGGCTCACAATGGCGGTGGAGGATTCGGCCGGGAAGCTTCGAGGAGAGCTGGCCACGGGGAGGGTGGTTCGGCCGGCGGGGAGCTTCGGCGCTGGGCTTCCTCGAGCGTTCACCTGTCCAACCAACAACACCATGGTGATTAGCAGACCAAGGGGAAGCTCTGGTGAAAGTTAATTGAAGAATGAGGGAGAGGAGAGGGAGAATGGCTCCGGGGTGCCGCCAGCTCACAAGACGGCAATGGCGGGGCTACGGGCGGCGGGGCTTCAATCGGGCGCTCTGGGAGGTGGCTGGGAGCGGTGGGAGGCGAATGGGAGGGGTGGAGACGCTCGGGAAGCAAAGGGGAAGCGAGGAGCAGCGGTGGGGTTTTTATACCCGAGCGGAGGGGGGAGCGAGGCGTGGAGGGGAAGGCAAGGGCGGGTCTCCGGGGCCGACAGGAGGGAACGGGAGCAGGTAAGCGTCTCCTCCGCAGGACGGGCGGTGACCGGGGTGACGCACGGCGCTGTAGCGGCTTAAAGGCGATGGAAGGGAGCAGGTGAGCTGCGCAGGGGCGAAGGCGCGTCCGCGCGTGGGGAGAGGGAGGAGGCGGCGACCGCCAGGTGGGGCCGGAGCTGAGGCGGGGCGACGTGGCGTGAGGGCGGCCACCCCTTCGGACCGAGGCGGTCGGGACGGCGGAGGCTGTCCGAGACCGGGCGCAGAGCAGGGCGGCCCCGCGGCGCGGCGCAACGCGCAACGCGCAGCGCTAGCGCGCGTGCGCGGGGAGCGGGCGCGGCGCCAGTGGGAGAGAGGGAGGCGCCTGCGGGAGAGGGAGCCGGGTAGCGGGGAAAAGCGGGAAGGAGCGGGGCGCCGGAGGGAGAAGAAGGCGCCCGGCCCAGAAAGGAAAGCGGCGCGAGGGGAGACTTTCCCGAAAGGGAAAGTTTCCAGAAAACACTCAAAAATGCAGCAAAAATTCAGAAAAAATTTTGGTTTGAATTTTTAGGGGCTTTTCAACCTACCCCCCCTTAAAAGAATCTCGACCCCGAGATTAACTTAGTCCAGGGAGTAAGTTGAGAAAATGTCGCTGCAAATCTGATTCTCGTTCCCAGGTGAACTCATCCACTGTATGATTCTTCCACTGCACTCTGCAAAATCTGATATTCTTGTTTCTGAGCTGCCTCTCTGATGTTTTAAGTATTTGTAGTGGTTCTTCAGCATACGTGCAGTCATCCTGCAATTCAATATCTGACAATGGCACTTCATCTGTTGGCTGTCGTAGACACTTTCGAAGCTGAGATACGTGGAACACATTGTGTATTCTTGACAAGTTGGGCGGAAGCTGCACTTGATAAGCAACTTCCTCAACTCTTGCAATAATTTGGAACGGTCCCACATATCTTGGTGCCAATTTTCCCTTGACTTGAAACCTCTTAACTATTTTGAATGGGGTAACCTTGATGTAGACGAAGTCTCCAACTTCAAAGCTCAAATCCTTCCTGCGATTATCTGCGTAGCTCTTCTGTTGGTCTTGTGCCATTTTGAGTCTGTCTCTGACAAGTCTAACATGTGCTTCTGCGTCTTGAACAATCTGGGGACCAATAAGTTGTCGTTCTCCTGTTTCTGTCCAATTCAGAGGGGTCCTGCATTTTCTACCATAAAGTGCTTCAAACGGGGCCATTTGGATGCTGGCTTGATAACTGTTGTTGTATGAGAATTGAGCGAATGGTAGGCAAGTATTCCAGGCTGCACCATACACAATTGCACAAGCTCTCAGCATATCTTCCAAAATCTGATTTGTTCTCTCCGTCTGTCCATCTGTCTGTGGGTGATACGCTGAACTGAAGTTCAAATCAGTGCCCATAGCCTCATGTAATTTTTCCCAGAACTTGGATGTAAACTGTGCTCCTCTATCTGAGACAATTTTCTTCGGAACTCCATGTAGTGTCACTATTCTGGTCAAATACAACTCAGCAAGCTTGTCCTTCCCATATGTTTGCTTGATCGGGAGGAAATGAGCCATCTTGGTCAATCTATCGACAATGACCCAGATAGCATCATATCCCTCACGAGTCTTGGGTAGTCCAGTAATGAAATCCATGCCGATACTATCCCATTTCCATTCGGGTATTGGCAAAGGCTGCAATAGTCCCGATGGTTTCTGGTGGTCTATCTTGATCTGCTGGCAGACATCACATTTGGCTACATACTCTACCACTTCCTTCTTCATCTGGTTCCACCAGTACTTTTTCTTCAAGTCTTGGTACATCTTGGTACCTCCTGGGTGAATTGAGAATTGAGACGAATGAGCTTCAGATAATATCAACTCTCTTAATTCTTTCTTGTCGGGTATGCAATAGCGACCACGGAAGGTAAGGATTCCCTGTTCGTCTATCGCATACTCTGATGAATTTTCTTCTTGAATATCCTTTTTCAGTTTTTGAATCTCTTCATCTTCATCTTGTGCTGCTTTGATCTGATCGGTCAGTAGTGGTTGAATCTCTAAGGCTGATCCTTCACCCTGTTCTGTGATCACTAGATTCAGTCGTAGTATATCTCTTTTCAACTCTGGTGGGTACTCTGGGGTGCTGACTTTGCTTGGACGAGCTTTTCGACTAAGGGCATCGGCAACTACATTGGCTTTGCCCGGGTGATACTGGAGATCCACATCATAGTCCTTGATCAATTCCAGCCATCTTCGTTGTCTCATATTCAATTCCGGCTGCGTGAACAAGTACTTCAAACTCTTATGATCTGATAATATTTCACAACGATTACCTAACAGGTAGTGCCGCCAGATTTTAAGGGCATGCACCACAGCTGCTAGCTCCAAATCGTGTGTGGGGTAATTCTCTTCATGCGGCTTCAACTGTCTGGACGCATAGGCAACAACCTTTCCATCTTGCATGAGCACACATCCCAAACCTTGCTTTGAAGCATCACAATAGATTTGGAATTCCTTTTCTGGGTTGGGCAAAATCAACACTGGCGTTGTTGTCAACTTGGTCTTCAGCATCTGAAAACTTTCCTCACAAGCATCTGTCCAGGTGAATGGTCTGTCTTTCTTCAGAAGTTGAGTGAGCGGACGAGATATTCGTGAGAATCCTTCTATGAACCGGCGATAATAGCCCGCCAATCCAAGAAAACTTCTCACCTCAGTCACGGTCTTTGGCTGTTTCCATTCTATAACTGCTGATATCTTCTCTGGATCAACTTTGACTCCATCTTCAGATATAATGTGTCCCAAGAAAGCAACTTCCTTCAGCCAAAAGCTGCACTTGTCGAACTTGGCATATAATTGGTGCTCTCTTAATCTTGTCAATACCATGTGCAGATGCTCTTTGTGTTCTTCTTCACTCTTGGAATATATCAGAATATCATCGATGAAGACTATCACGAATCGGTCCAATTGGTCCATATGCACCAGATTCATAAGATTCATGAAATAAGCTGGCACATTGGTTAAACCAAAGGGAACGACTGTGAACTCGAATAATCCATATCGAGTGATGAAGGCTGTCTTCTCTCGATCTTGCTCTCGGATTTTGAGTTGATGATAACCCGAGCGCAAGTCGATCTTGGAAAACACTTTGGCACCCTTGAGTTGGTCAAACAAATCATCAATTCTTGGGAGGGATACTTGTTTTTGATTGTGACAGCATTCAAACCTCTGTAATCAACACACATCCTTAGCTCTCCATTCTTCTTCTTTACAAACAGAACTGGGGCCGACCAAGGTGAAATACTTGGTCGTATAAATTCTTTTTCCAGTAGCTCATCTAGTTGCTTCTTCAACTCTTTCAATTCACTAGCTGACATTCTATATTGATGTTTGGCAATTGGCTTGGTGCCGGGTACCAATTCTATCGCAAGTTCCACTTGCCTGTCAGGGGGTCTTCCTGGTAATTCTTCCGGAAATACATCTGGATACTCTTGTACCACTGGTACTTGATTAGGTGTGGCTGCTATCATGTTAATCATACGCTTTCTGGCATCCTTTAGCACTTTTTGATCTGTTTTTACTACTATCCTCTGACCTTCAGGATTAACCAATGATACTGTTTTGACTTCACAGTCCACTTTGCCTTTGTTTTTGGCCAACCAATTCATGCCCAAGATGGCATCTAATCCGGACATATCTAACTGCAATAAGTCTGCTCTAAAGTCTACCCCTTGGATTTTTATGTTAAGTCCCGCACACCCATGGTGGGACTCCATTCTAACCCCAAGGGTTTCAACCATATAAGGTCTTGGCAGTGAAACAGAAGGCACATGATTTCTTGAGGCAAAACTCTTTGAAATAAATGAATGCGTTGCACCAGGGTCAAATAAAATCAATGCAGGTATGGAGTTGATGGGGAACATACCAGCAATGATATCACTCGCTCCAGCTGCATCTTCCGCTGATATATGATTTACCCTTGCATAAAAGGTTGGTCTGGTGCGACCTCTACCTACTGACGTGAAGTTGGCTGTGCCTGCTGGAGATTGGGGTCCGGCTGCCTTAATCTGCAGATAGCTCCCTTTGGAGTACTAGGGCTGGCTTGTGTCTTTGTTTCTTGCTGTTGCTGGTTTTGGACTTGCAATTTCGCAGCATCTGATGGCATGCTCTTCCTGGGGCAGTGATCTCTGAAGTGCCCAATTTCTCCACAATGGAAGCAAGCATTGGATCTTCGTGGACAGGCGCTGGCAAGATGGTTTCCACCACAAGTGGGGCATTTGATCGCTAAGGGTGTAGGAGAGTTGTACTGTTGAGATTGTCCCGACTGGTTCTTTGGCAGCATTACATACTGTCGGGAGGATTGGGATCGGAATGAGGAGGATCCCGAAGTCTTGCTTCGTTGAGCGTTGTATGAAGATGATTGTGACTTATGTGCGGCCTTGCGCTTTCTGAAATCTTCCACTCACCTCGAGCCTCTTCTGTGATGATCAAACTGTCCACCATCTCATGTAGGTCCTTGAATTTTATGGCAGAAATATGGAATTTTAAGGATTGTTGCAATCCTGCGCGGAACTTGCTCATTTTATTATCTTCGCTGTCGACATCCTCGGGGGCATATCGAGAAAGGTGGTTGAACTGATGTAAGTATTCCATAACAGTGCGTCCGCCTTGCTTAAGCGCTAGGAATTCTCGGCGCTTAGCCTCCATAATGCCATCTGGTATGTGTGCCTTGCGAAAGGCCTTTGAGAACTCATCCCAAGTCACTTCTCTGTTTTGAAGTGTGCGCTGATAGTTGATCCACCATGTTGCTGCAGCGCCCTGCAACTGGTGGGATGCGTATAGCACCTTCTCTTTGTCATCACACTGTGCTGTCTGAAGCTTCCTTTCCACGTCCACTAGCCAATCCTCAGCTATCATAGGGTCAGCTGTGGTGGAGAAGACTGGTGGACGTGTCTTCAAAAAGTCTGCCCATCGGGTGGAAATTGGTGAACCATCCCGAGGAGCATTACCTCCACCTTGGATACCTGAAGATCTGGTTGCAATCTGCTCAAGTAGACGGGCCTGCTGATCTAACACTCGTAAGATGTTCTGCTCTCCCTGGTAACGATTTTGCTCCAACATTGCTATCACACTGGCGAGCGTGGCTTGATCTGTGGCAGGTGCACCCTGCCCGCTGGTCTGACCACTCTACTGGTTTGGGTCCATCTGCCAATTGGGAACTTGAGATTAGCTTTGCAGCGGCTTTGACAAGCGAGATTAGATAAGTAAGACACCGAATTACAAGGTAAGTACAGGGCGAACAAGATAAGTACGAGAGCGAAAGGGGACAGGAGGACACTTTGAACACAGAGAGAACATACTGATAATTAGGCAAGCAACATAAAGGATTAATGAACATAAATTTACAAAAGGCAAGTGGTACACAGACCACTTAGGGTTCATGGCTACACTTGCATTACATACAAAAGTACTGCTATTACAAAACGGTCAGACTAACTAGCGAACAACATCTACTCCTCCATATCCCCGGTGCTAGAAGGGCAAGAGGGGCTGCGGGGCGGAACCTGGCACGGTACTGCGCCGCAGTCATCCTGCGCCTACGCCTGGACTGCACCGTAGAGCAAGAGGACTGGACGCTGGGCGACTCTCCGCAGTCCGAGGCCTCGCCTGCCTCAAGGGCCTCGTAGCGGAGGAGGGACTCCCGGAGGTGCTGCACCTGCTCGCGGGCGTCCCAAAGCTGTCTCTGCAGAGCCCTGGACTCTGCAACTGCTCGGTCGTAGTGCTCCACCTGCTCAGCCATGAGGGTGGCGATGCCCACCAAGCGGGGATCGTCCTCCTCACCAAACCTCTGAACTGCTAAAGCACCCTGAAGTTGCTGTGGGATCAGGTCAAAGGGTGAGCCTGCGAGCTCCTGGTTGTAGTAGTCCCTCAGGTAGAGTGCAGCCTTCTGGGCTGCGTCCTGGACTGCATCATCTCTGCTGATCCTCCTGGCGATGAATCTGCGCTTGAGGTCCGGGCGGACAGGCAAGGGTGTGAGGGTCACCCACGCCTTCCACTCGTACCGCTGTCCTCCACAGAAGCGGCCCACAGCGTGGAACACCGGGCTGTGGTACTCCGTGGCTCCGAGGTGACGCTGCATCTCCCACAGCTTGTGGGGCCAACCATCCATGCGGTCCGGGCGCGAGAGCACGTAGTGCACCATCTGCCGAAACGAAAATTTGAAGTTAGACAAGGAGAACAGTAAACATTTGCAAAAGTAAAACTTAAGCATAAATAAATTTAAGACAGGTAAGGTAGCAACAAGAAAGGAAAAAGACAACAATAACCCTTATATTTTTCGTAAACCCTTTTTATGGCTTAAATTAAGTTTTGCGATAAAATCGTTTCCTAGTTTGCCTTAGGTCTCAACCTACGGTCAAAGAGCCTGCTCTGATACCACTTCTTGTAACGCCCCCGTTTCCAGGGGCGCGTACGGACACGGCATTCCGCAACTATTCACGCATGAACAGTTATGGAGTGTCGCGCAAGAGTATACCATCGCATGCTTACAACAAAAGTCCAGCATATATTTCACATATGGAATAGCATCCAGGGTTTTTGACAGCGGGGCGTGCAAGCCCAAAGCATAATTAAATTACAAAAGACTTCCAGAATCCGCTTCGAGCGCGGCGAAGACCTAAAGCCACGGGTCCTCGTCGACGAAGAAATCCTCAGGGACGTCCTCGACGGGGAGACCTTCACCAGAGTCTTGATCCTCTAAAGAGTGGATTAAGCAAGCCGTGAGCCAAACAACCGGCTCAGCAAGTCCCAAAGGGACTCTATCTTACTACATGCACGGAACATCAAAGGAAGGGAGTATACTTGGTTTATTAACTTTGAGTGGATGCAGTTTTATTTGCAATCATTTTGGTAAGACGCACTCAAAACTACTTCTTAAGATCTCAGGGGTTTTCATAAAGAGTTAATTATCCAACCTACTCAAGTTAAGCATTTACAAAACTACTTAAGCTTCGCTGCTGGAATCACCCAAGTGACACAGCTCCATTAACCGGGAGCACGGCGTATTCGAATACCATTTATTTGACTCTGCAGAGTTTGCTCAGCTTTACCCACACGATCCCTTAACTCCCGCTAAAGAGTTAAGAAAGCCAGGTCGTTTCACTGCTCAATTCTTTATATAGGCTCTACCCGGTAGAATCCACTCGGGTCTGGCTCACACACACACACACACACCCACAAGACGAGAAAACAACGTCCGCTTCGAGTGAACTCTACCGTTGTTTAGGCATCCGCAGCACGGACTACCTAACCTCACTGCTTAACCTCCTCCACCGCCACACCTGTAGAGTTTCAATCGAGTTGAGCAGCTACTAGACCAGTGTTGACAAGTCAACTCCTGTGGTTGAGCGATCACTGTGACATTTGCTCAGCGTAAGGGTTTCAGTCCTTATTTTTTCGCATGGTCCGCAACCTTGCCAGGCCCACGACCCAACCTAAGGTAAGCGGTGGGCGTAGACCGTCTCGTGGTTTCCCACTCACCCTTACCCTACTCCAAACCTAGGGTAACAAGATGGGCAAAGACCGTCTCGCGGCTCTTCCCCAATCCCTTACCCTACCTTGTGCACGCCGGCACTCTCCGCTCTAAGGTACGGTGTCCCATACCACCCTACCTTAGAGTCGGGTTTTCCAAATTCTATTGGCCCGCAGCCACAACCTTATCAGTGTAAGACTTTTGCATGATAATAATAACCTACAATTATCTGGATTAACAAGTAATTATTTCTAGGGTTTCAATGGCATGGCTACAAATCAAACATGGCATTTAGCGGTGGTAGGTCTAGCTATATCGCATGTCATTCTAAACATTTTATTTTACTTTAAACTAACATTTCACAACTAGCATAATGCAAATAGCATATTAACATAATTAAATCACATGGGTTGCAACATGATCAAAGGATTTGGGACTTGCCGTCAATCCGGACGATTTCAGCTAGCTCGAACGATGAAACGCCTGGATCCTGAGCCTGCTCTTGAACTTCCTGAATCTCTGACACTAGCGCAAAACACATAAAATAAGTAAATCCAGCTTGTAACTAATCAAGCGAGGAAAAATTAAACTAATTAAAAAGGAGTAAAATGCATAAATCCTTCAAATGGAATTTTAGAAATTTATCTGGGATGAATCTGTGGAAGTGGAGACCAAAAATGGGTCCAGGATATTATTTGGAGCAAAGTGGTGAAATTTGGGAATTTTTGGGATTTTCTGTGATTTTCTAGGATTTATTTGGATTTTTCTGAATTTTAGAAATTGATAAACCACTGGAAATTCGAATGAACAGTGCTCGGGCCGGCCCAGCGTTACAGCGCAGCCTTGCACTGTGCGGCCCGCGTGGCCGAAGGCCAGCGCGGCCCGCGGCGGCGACGCGCGGCCCGCAGCTCGCGCGCGCGCTCAGGCGACGGGGAAGGCCGACTCGGCCCACGCACGCGCGCGCTCACGCGGCTCAGATGAGCGACGCGTGGCTTGGGTGGACGGCGAAGATGTGGCGGGTGCGAGTGGCTTGGATGAAGACGGGGAGAGATCGAACGACTGCGGAGTGAGAGGGCGAAGTGAATCGGTACGGTGGAATCGGACGGTCGACGTTATATGCCAACGGGAGGATCGAACGGCGGAGGAGAGGCCACGCCATCATCTTCTTCCTCCAGCCGTGCGCGCGCAGCAGAGGGACGGAGACGGCGGCGCCTTCGCTCTCCGGCCACGGCGAAGGCTCCCGATGGCAAAGGAGGGTACCACCGGGTAGTGCTAGGGCCGGGGAACCCATTTTGGGGACTTGGAGGGGAAAGGGATAATGGAGAAGGCGGGAGAGAGAACGGGGCGGTTCGGCCATTTGGCGGCGAGAGAGTCCAATCGGTGGCGATTACACGGGGAGGAGTCCAAGGGGCTCACAATGGCGGTGGAGGATTCGGCCGGGAAGCTTCGAGGAGAGCTGGCCACGGGGAGGGTGGTTCGGCCGGCGGGGAGCTTCGGCGCTGGGCTTCCTCGAGCGTTCACCTGTCCAACCAACAACACCACGGTGATTAGCAGACCAAGGGGAAGCTCTGGTGAAAGTTAATTGAAGAATGAGGGAGAGGAGAGGGAGAATGGCTCCGGGGTGCCGCCAGCTCACAAGACGGCAATGGCGGGGCTACGGGCGGCGGGGCTTCAATCGGGCGCTCTGGGAGGTGGCTGGGAGCGGTGGGAGGCGAATGGGAGGGATGGAGACGCTCGGGAAGCAAATGGGAAGCGAGGGGATTTTCGAGAAAACACTAAAAAATGCAGCAAAAATTCAGAAAAAATTTTGGTTTGAATTTTTAGGGGCTTTTCAAAGTCCATAGGCTTTAGCTTCATCTGCCGATTTGGGCCTCGTCAGTCCCAAAGTAGGGTTCAATGAATGGAGAAATTCATCTATCCTTTTTCCTTGAAAAATTTCCGCGCAGGGGGGAGGCAAAATCAAATACCTATGGGGCATTCTTCACTTTTTTTATTTCACATTTTCATTAAAGAGGGAGGGAATGCCTATAGGAATTTCTTTTTTTCACTACTCTCGGTTGATAAAGAAAGACATACATATCATACGTGGATTAGTATAATTTAGGATATTACTCTATCCTTATGATGATACCATCCTCTATATATGCTCTAAATGGATGAGAGGTATGGAGTTTCCCCTCAGCTCAAATTGTCTCCTTTTCCTTCTGTTTGGACTAGAAGAGATATGAAATATTTGGCTAAGATGGGATTTCATTCCACTTTACTATTTCTCAACAATAACTTCTCTCATCAGCTATTTCGCATTTTCAAAGTCATTAATTATCTCATACCCTTTTTTAGATTTTGATTGTATGGCGTAGCGTACCTTATGCAAACAGAATTTTAGGGTTCCTTTATTTTATTATGGAATAAGAAGAATTCTTTCATTATTTTTTTCTTTGGTTTGGGGAAAACCCAAACTAAAACTTTTCGTGGGAGCTGAATTCCTATAAAAAAAATCCTGGATCCTTCCAATTAGATGAAAAGGTTTTTTTTCAATAGAACCAAGGAACCCCCATCGATAAATGTTTAGATTTCTATGATTATTTTTTACGAGGAGTTGTTGAATAACAACTTATTACATATAATCCTACTTTTTAGAACGAGTTGAAGGAGTCGGTTTTATTAGCAGAGAAGGAGCAGTAAATTGGGGGCTTATTGAGACCAATGTTACGAGCTTTTGGAATACAATGGGATCTTTGTAAAGTTGATCCTTATGAGTCTTACAACCAATTTGATTGGAAAATCCAATGGCAAAAATAAGGGGATTTATTAGCTCGCTATTTAGTATGAATGGGTGAAATGAGGGTAGCGAAATTCCTTGTCGGGTAAGTTTGGACCCGCACGAAACACGTAACGATATGGGCATAGCTTTAATTTGAGCCACGGATCCTACTCTGGAGATAGAAATACCCACATTAATAGAAGGTCGAATTTCGGCATTGAATAGATCCGCGTATAGCTACTCACTTGTTATGGTTGGACCTTTTATGGTAGATCTCGGCGCATAGACTCCTTTTTTTATACTTTTAGAGAGAGAGAGAGGGGTGATACACGATCTATTTGAGTCTACTACATGTATGAAAATGATGCATAATTACTTTCGCATAGGAGTAGCTGCCGATCATCTACATACCTAGATTCTATTCATAGATTAACGAAAATGTGCAAGAGCTCTATTTGCCTTTGCCATTCTATGAGCTGCTTCTTTTTTGCGTATGGCACCCCCACTCTGGCAGCTCTATTTGCCTTTGCCATTCTATGGGTTTGGCTTCAATTCTAGAAAAATAAAAAGCAACGAGCATAACTTCTTAATTGAAATGATTCTCGATCTAATTAGACGTTAAAAATAGATTAGTGCCTGATGTGGGGAAAGGTTGGGTTTTTCTATGAGCGGACCCTTGATTTTTTTTTCTTTTTTAAGAAAATAAAACAACAAGTACAAAAAAGACTAATAAACCCTGCTGGTGTTTTAATACCGATCTTACGTATGATTTTTTTGGATTCGGTGATACTCTTGAAGACCTGGACTACGATCACGCAGATAACGTTCGGGCCATCTCCTGGGAGAATAACAACTCTATGTCATGTGTGGCTATTGCTCAGAGAATTGATTACAACTGAGAGAGTAATGCGAAATGCCTTGCAGTATGCCTAGCTTGATCTGTGTTCGATTTGATCCGATCTCATGTGTCCCTTCTTTCCTCTGACATCAACCATTATATAGTTGGCAAAGCGGCGGCCGTTGTTCCACACCAAAAGACGCCTGAACTCTTTGGGTGATAACCGTTCGACGGTAGTTGTTGTCAGAGAGATATGATGGCCCATTCGTCATGCGGCGGTTGTTGTCAAAGAGAGATCATGTGCGGTTATTAAGAATAAACACATGTTCTAACTACCTTGTTAGACGGACCCACGGTGTAGTAGGTTGTTGTAGACAAGCCAGTCGGAGATAGATTGGTCACAGGAAGGTCCATGACCACAAGGTGGTTGTAGGACAACTTACGACCATGTGGTCATAGAAGGGCTTATGATAATGAGGTAGTCGTAGAAGAATTTACGACTATAAAGTTGTAAAAAAGCTTACAACTGAAGAGTGGTCGTGGAAGAACTCATGACTATGTGGTTGTAGAAAAGCTTACGACCACCCTGTGAAACCTCTTCCTTATTGATGAGGAGTATATTTAAAGAATATAATGATGTAACAATTTGAGGATTATTATATCCTCGTCATCTAGCTCTCCAACTTCAAGTGAAAATAACTTACTTGAGAAAAACAGGTCATAGATGAAAGATGGTTGAAAGCAAAGTCTTTTCGATTCTCTTTTGACCAGAAGCGATCTTGGTCAAGAAGGTAATTTTGCTTGAGTTGTGAAGACAAGTGGACTTCAAATAGAGGAATTAAAGAATTCCAATTGACTGTCGCTGATCTGTTTGCTGGAGTAGTTCCTGAGGGGGTAATAACCGTTCATTTCCTAAGACGGGTAACCAGTTCGCATGGTTATAAGAACTTACCGCAGGGTAACACTTGAGTTTCTTACTTTCCCCTTCTGCTCCGATCCCCTTCGAGCTTTTCACCACCAACCAAATCATCTTCTTCCTCTTATTTCTTCCAAATTCAAACCAACCATTTGGGAAAAGACTAAGTCCTCGTCGAATTGGCTGGTAGCAGAGATGGATGCTGCAAATTGAGGGCATTAGAGGAGGCTGGGGATATTCCTCCCCAAAAGTTTGTCAATTGGATTGAAGGTGTCGAACAAAACTAGCCATCGGGGGAGATTAGACAAATCCTAGTGTTCCAGGAGTACTATGAGTGCGGCTTTCGACTTCCAGCTCACCCCTTTCTCACAGTCATACTCGAGCACTTTGGGGTCAAATTGGTGAACTTGGTTTCCAATTTGATCACCATGTTAAGTGTATTCGTGTACCTGTGCGAAGCTTATCTGGGGATTCCTCCAGATCTAGAGCTCTTTCGGTACTACTATGAGATGATTAGGCAGACCGAAATTGTTGGGAGCTGTGGTCTGAAGCTCCATGACAGGAAGTTGGAGTAGTACATCCAGATGTTCACTCGATATTCATGGTCGAACTGGAAGAAGTGATGTTCTATTGGGAAACAACTAGTGAAGACGACCTTTCCTTTGTGGGGAAGGCTGCGGAGAAGAGCACTTCCTGGAACTTGGTCCCAAAAGACCTAAGTCGGATAGCCCCTACATCTTAGCCATCAAAGAGCTGAGAGACAAGGGACTCACCGGCTAGCATGTGGTGAAGGACTCTTATCACCCGTCATATCAGCCCTTGAAGCGACGAGCACGTCCCATGTGGATGTACTCAGGAGCCATAGATACGTCCAGAGACTATGAGGACGGTAATCATCGTACTCACTCATAATTAGATTTTGAGCACTGTGTACTGACCACTTCATCTATATGAACATATCTTGATTTGGGTGAAATTGACTCCCGGGTCAAGCTCGTTTGTGAGAAGGCTCTGCCACTCAGAGCGGAGGCTCCTCATATTCTGGTGGATATATCCACCAAAGAAAAAGAAGAACGCTTAAAGGTAATTAGAAAATTGACTTTGTCTTTAAGACTACATAGTCATAGAGAACGACTAAATATTATTCTTCTCTCGCAGATTGTAGGTATGAACAACTATCAGGATGACCGAGGGTCAAACTGATGGTCATCGGAGAAGAATCGGAGAAAGCCAATGCTCCTCCAGTCAAGAGACGTCGGCTAACAAAAGCCACTGACAAGAAAAAGGGGAGCACAAGTGCTGCCATTCCTCTTGCTATCCTTCCTTCCGTTGCTCTGACCAGACCCACCAAGCAGTTCTTTGCAGATGTGACTACCGCAGATGAGATAGGGGTAGCCATACTAGAGCAACCGTCTGCTAAGATCAAGGTACCCTTCTAATATGATATCGAAACTTTCTCAGTTGGCACTTCTCAAGGCTTTATCAAGTGACTCGAAAAGGAAAACTGGAAGAGTTTCGTTTTTCTCACGAAGGAGACTGCTGCAACAGCAGAACCTGTGATCAAAAAGGAGATTGCCCTCCAGGTGGTCAAAACTGGTTTCAACTACCAGGAGGGGGGTAAGAGGGACAAAGAGCAGTAACTCTTGTTCAAGACCTTTGACCAGATGTCATTGAAGATGTTCTCATACGACCAGACGTGGTTGAAGAGAAGACGTCAAAGAAACTAATCACTAGAAATGTTTCTTCTAAATTCAAGATCAAGGCTACGAAAGCACGACATGAAAATAAAAGCATAGCCTTTACCTCTTTTGTCTTCTTAAATGCCGACTTATTTCTCTTGTGATTTTAGCTCAGCTTCTCCTTTGCTCAAGGATGCTTTTGTTGAGAAGCCCCCTGCGGCTCTGCCCACAGTCGAAGATGCGGTGGAGATGGTGGTCGAGGAAATGACCACCGCAGCAATAGAGACTGCTGCTGAAGCTACAATGGCTATGACCATGGAGGTGGTCGTAGCAATAGAAGTACAAGCGGCTAAAGACACGGTACAAATACCTGGTCAAAAAGTTGAAAGTCCATTCGATTGCCGCGTCGAGGAGGAAAACACCGAGGAGGCTCCTTTTCATCTCCAAGAAGGTATAGTTGGAGAAGAAGAACCTAACTTCTCTGCATTTTTAACCCTGCATTTGTAGTGGGATCTTCTTTCAATGACCTCCCAGCCAAGTCCCACACCCCAAAAACCTTCCCGACAAGGGGAACATCTTCGATGATGAATGTCTTAAGAACGTGTGGAGGAACAAGGTTGACAAGCTCGATCAACTCAAAGTTTCCAGATGGGTACTTGCCAAGTTTGCTCGTCGGAGCATGAATGTAAGTATCAAATACTTAAACATTCGTACTTGGTCTTTCTAGTCTCTCATTGTCCTTTACTCAGAGAGCATTGGAAGACATGGCAATTGTGGCTAAGTACCATAGACAACTCACGCTCCAACGACAACAAAATGTCACACTCTCCAAGAAGGCAAAGGAATGGTAAGTCACTGGCTTGTGTAGTTGAACTCTGTTTTGAGCACTTGTCCAACTTTTCGTGTCCCTCTTTAACCTTTACAGATCTAAGAGCAACGAGAAATTTCTAGCTGCTGCACTCGACAACGAGAAGATCGAGACACAAAAGCTCAAGAAAGAAAACGTCGACTTACAGGTAAGTCTTCTGAAGGCCAACTCTGCAATCAACACATTTCAGGAGAAAATAAATAGTAAGTCCTGAACTTAAGACTATTTATTTGGATATCTTTTTGTCTTCCTCTAACTCTTTTCTTTTGACAGATAAAGAGGCTGAAGCGAGTAAGCTCTGCACTGAGATCGAAGAGAAAACCAAAGTGATTGGAGAACTTCTATTAGGAGAGAAAAGACAAGAGAACAAAGCTGCTGGAAGAACATCACAAAGTTGAAATCGACAAGCTTGGTGCTCGACTAACAGGTAAGAAAAGCTTAACCTTTGACCAGTTCTTCTAACTAGTCTTTTGATAAGTATTTTCCTGACCATTTTTACTCTGTTTGCAGAGGCTATGGTTGAAATAAATCAACTCATAGAGGCTTCGACTCGTAGTCAGGAGAAAACAAAGTCGATGAAGACCATCCTTGAAGACAACAATGTACTTCTCAACAATCTACTTGATGGGTTTGGTGCAGAGAAGATAAATCCTTCTGAGGACACCATAACCGTTTATGTGAGTATGGTCAAACCACAAGTCAGAGCATTCAAGAAGCTCTTATCTACTTTGAAGACCAACCAGGCTAACTCAATTCAGGACACAATTAAGGGTGTTGTAAGCTATGCCTTGCCAAACTCAAGGCATGCGACTATAGCCTCAACCTTCGTCTGATCGATCACAACTTCAATTGCTCTGAAGTAGAAATAGCTCGCTTGATCGAAGAACTAGAGCCAACCGATTGAAAGGTCACAGAGGAGATGCAACTCGGCTCTTCTTTGTCAGAGTAGTTTGTAATAGGAAACTAGAACATACCTTTTGTTAATGGAAATCATCCCCTTTTCTTGCAATTCATCTCATTGAGTAGTTAGTACTCGTAAGACAAAAAACCAAGAAAGAAAATGAATATGACTAAGAATTGAAGTTATATTGATAACTCTATCCTAGCCCCCGTGTAGGATCAAGGATACCGACTAGAGGGGGGGGGGTGAATAGGAGGTTTTTAAATTTTTCTTATTTACTTGATTAATTCTTCACAATTTAAATGGCAAGAATGTAAAGCAATTAATCCTACACAATTATAGTCAAGTATATAACAATCCTAGCTCTAAGCAAGCAAATGATCACAATAAAGTAAATAAACAAGATCTAAGAGAGAAAAGAACACAACCGATGTTTTTACCGTGGTGTTCGAAAACTTGCCGGTTTCCCCTAGTCCACGTTGAGATTAGCCCGAACAAATCGAACCGGCTCCACGAATTAAGCCGAAACACCTCGATCACTAGTGGTAGCTCTTCCCCGCTCCGGGTAGGTGAGCTCCGACCTTCACAAGAATACTGGGTCTCCTCACAATCTTCTTGAGAAGATCACCGATCAACCTTCCGCCCAATTGTCCAAGTGCCGGCAAGCACTAAGAGTAATAAATCTGGGCTTCACTTGAGTGCAAATGAGTGCCAAATGGATCAACTAATGAATGTAAGCACTATTTGCTCAACCACCTCAAATTGAATGCACAAAGTGAGAATTAGGGTGGAATGAATGCTCTATGACTCAAAGAATATTTAATGGGTCTATTACTTTTGTCCTTGAGTAGTGGTGGGGGTATTTATAGCCTCTACCAACCAAAACTAGCCGTTTGGCACAATTTCCTGAAAAATTCAGGATGAGCGGTACTACCGCTACCAAATCTTCGCGACAGAACGGCTATGTCAGAGCTCTGCAGTGACCATTGGATTTGGTGGCGCGGTACTACCGCCGTTGTAATTTGTGGTACTACCGCTCTCCGATAGTTCCGCAAAGTCGGCGCGGTACTATCGCTTGAGCCGAAATCCAAAAGTCCCAATCTGGCGCTCTGGAAAAAAGGCTCCGCTTTAGGTCCAGAGCTTTCGGACACCGGAAGTACCGCTCTGAATAGCGGAACTACCGCAACCTGCGGTAGTTCCGGCGTTGAAACCGCCGGTACTTCCATTATGCGAAAATCCAGATTTCATTCGGAGGAGCTCTCTGGAAAAAACGTTCCGCTCAGCCTTCGGATCTTCTGGGCTCCGGAAGTACCGCTCTAAAATGTGGAACTACCACTACCTACGGTATTCCGGCGTTGAAAATGCCGGTACTTCCATTCCCGCAAAAACTCAGATGCATCCGGAGGTGCTCTCTGGAAAAAAGGCTCCGCTCGAAAATCGGAGCTTTCGGTCACCGGTACTACCGCTTCTAGGCGCGGAACTACCGCTCTTCCAGACAGAGCACAGAATTGATTTTAAAACAGATTTTTGTTGAATGCATGCTTCTAATTTGATCCAAATGGCACAAAATAATTGCTATCTAACTACTTGCCATGATCCCTCTTTATGGTACGATTATCTACCCTATAACCCAATCTTCCACCTTTTCTCCTTAAGACCGGTAAAAATAAAAGGGATCCTATTCTAAGTATACCTTTGCCTTGAGCCACTTTGGGTTTTCACATATATCCTTTGGCTTGCATCTTGTTGCTCACATATGGACTAGACCTTCGCATGCTCATTAAACATTTTAGTCCCATATTCACATAAATTCATTAATTACCAAAACCATTTTTAGGGGCCTAGATGCTTTCACCCCGACTATTTACTTCATTTATATGGATAAACAAAGCAAATAGTACAGAATAATGTATGTAGAGAGCAGAGTAGTTCATCCAACCATCGTTGTTGACTTCGATTGTCATGTTCTGGCAGTAAAAGTTAGGAACGAGTCAACGCTAGGAAGCTCCTTCTAGTAAGCAGGACCACGTGCAGAGAGGAGAGATTTCGATTAGGTGATGTTACCTTTCTTTGACCAGGTTAATCAAATCGAAGGCATAAACGAGGGTAGGAGAAACACTCAGAGATCATCTATGTATCATTGTCGACTTTCGATTATATGTTTTGGTAGTAAAAGTGAGGAACGAGTCGATGCTGGGAAGCTCCTTCTAGTGGGCAGGACCACATGCAGAGAGTAGAGACTTCATCTAGGTGATGTTACCTCTCTTCGGCCACGTTAATCAAATCGAAGTCAGAAACAATAAGAGAATGAGTTCCTTCTCATACATCTGCTCAACATTTTCATAGACAACTCAATTGTTTTGTGCTAATAGCAAGAGTCAAGAACGGCTCAACACTAGGAAGCTTCTTCTAGTGGACATGACCATGTGCAGAGAGGAGAGTTCGACTAGTGATGTTCCTTTCTTTGACCAGTTAAACAAATAGGATATACTAGAAGTGATCGAACAAACGTAAAAGAAGCTCTACTGAACATACGACAATAAAGATTTGAACACAAAAGCTTTATTGAAAGAGTAGAAATGTTACACATAAAATTTGTACAATTGGTCGATGTTTCAAGAGTTTGAGAGAATCTGACTATCCTCCATAGCAAGTCGTACCGAGCCTGGTCGTGTGACTTCGATCACAGCGTAAGGACCTTCCCACTTGGGGGAAAGTTTGTTCCGATTAGATTGGGATTGAATTTTTCTTAATATCAAGTTACCTACGGCAAGGTTACGAGGTTGGATGATACGGGGGGTGTCTGATCTTCACGACATAGGTTCAAGGATAACTTTAGAACCGTGCAACCTAAAGAACCGATGGCACCAATCACTGTCTCAATATACCAACATGCAACAAAAGAATTCGTCCAACCACACGGTTCGATCCTCGTCTACTCGACCACGCAAAAGTAGACGTGACGTTTTACTGCAAAACACGAATCACAAAAATAACGGGGTAGAGATCGCCCAAATCTCCTCTAGGTTGTATTTGTGTGTCAAATCCTGGAAAGAATAAGTATATAACTCTCTGAAAATAAAACATTGATTCATGAGTCTTGTTCGGCAACTAAAGAATATAAAGGCCTGTACTCTAGCCGACTTGACCCGTGGGTCAGGGTCCTAGTCATACTCCTCCTGAACAAAGTCTCAGGCTTTAGTTTGGACTCGTAAAGATACAAACCAATGCAACAAAAAAAAAAAAAATCGGCCAACCAAATCACGTGCAGACCAGATTAGTTCTCGGGAGACTTCTTTCGGGATTCTTGGCCATGCACAACCTTTTTTCCCCTGCAACCTGCATGCAGGTCCTCTCGCTGTGCTTCACATCAAATAAACTCCATTTCAACACGTTGGATGGAATTATCAATACTATTGCCTGCAATAAAGCATTCGTTGTTTTCAACGAGGAGGCAAAACTCTTGTAGCAGGCGGTAATTTCCTTCTCCCTTGGTATATAGGGAAAATTGAAGAAACAATGAAACTCCAAAAGTTGATTACGATCAGCGTTCAACAATTCGGCAAAATTTTTCTAATTTCATTGGTACCAAAAGGAAATGCATTCGTTCAAATTCTGGCACAATTTGTTCTAATTTGAAATTTGTCCAATTTGGGTAGATTTTGTCAAAATTCAAATCATGTTTGAATATTTCGTCTGAAATTTTAACCAAATGATGAAATTTCATTCACTTCACCTCTTTCGATGCCCCCCAAATTTTTTTTGCAAAACGGAAGTTTTTTTCCCTGATTACGATAACCACAATAGCAAAACACAAGTGTGGCAGCAATATGTTGTCTAGGCCGCTGCCTGACGCCCACAGGCACATGGTTAACAACCGAGACTAAAATCACAGATATGTACCACCAGAAATTATAGGTTAACACTAAATAGGGCATCTCGATAATCCAATTTCAACACAATAATAGGGCATATTGAACACAATGAATGACCGAATTACATGTTAACTCTGAATATTTTGATGATGCCCTACATAACCAATATCAATTATGGTTCCCAATAATGCAAATTGGATTGCCAAACCTATTTCTCAATAGCTATACAATTACATTGGCATTCCATGCTAAAAAAAGTGAGAAAAGAATCATTAGCGTTCCTTGAATGATAAACTCAGGCTTTTTTTTTGTTGAGAGTTTCACAGCAAGCACCGGCAGCAACACAGCTCTCAATTCAGCAAAACCCAAGCCTGGGGCATTTCCAAAAAAAATCTGCCTGCAAAGATTTAAGTTGTCATTACAGCTGCATTTATGTGTCAAAAGGACAATTTTCTTCAAAAGCACAAAACGATAAGATTCACCGAATGCCTCAATTGATAAGGGTTCAAGAAAATAATTGATTTTCGCCAAAAACCAGAAGAATGTTCAGTCCGGTTTTTATAAAGGGGGCTTGTTCAGGGCCAAATTGACAGTGTCATCCCCATATTTTGCGTAATAGATGTATTTTTACTTCTTAGACATAATCCAAATATCAAATCTTGAGAAACTCAAGTTTGCAATTTGGTGAAAAAAAAGGAAAAATCAACCAAAAAGTGTTTTATATATATGTAAAACTGTTTCTAGAACCCTGGATGTACTGTGACCTTTCAAAAAACTACAAAGCGTATTTTAGAATGCATTTTAGTCCAGAAGAAAAACAAATCTAACTGGAAGACAGGATAAATATGATCAACACAAGAGCTAACAAATGCACATAATGCAGTAAGCACAAACTTAACTGCAGTATGTTAATCTTGCTGTAATTTATGTGCCGAAGTAGACACACATACTCAATACTCTTGGTTCCAAAAACATTATATGCAACCTAATTAACATGTTATGTTATCCATGATCGGATCTGTCATTGTACTCAACTATACTTCAAATCATATATGCTTATCATAGATGATTATAAAAAAATCAAGGAAATCAGACGATGTGAAGCAGAGTGCATAGGGCCTAAAAAACAGCGTCCAACAAGGCCTGGAATTCCACAAATGTGCCAACTAAAGCTAGGAGCCTAGAAAACAGGAGCAGGTCCCAGACAGTATTTGCAGCGACATTTTCATTTCCTGTTGAAAAACCAGTCATGACTGGTACGGATGTGGCATACCCGTCACTGGATGGTTTTCCAGTGGTTTTTTGGTTAACTCAATTTTTCTTTCAGTTTTCTTTCATTTTCCTCATTTTTTGTGCTTCCTAAACCTTTCACAGTCCTAAATATCAAATTTTAGAGGCTATCCAGCTGAAACTGGCAATACATTAGCTTAATACATTTCTGTATTTAGCTTTGTTTCTTCATTTTCATTTTCACGTGGCAAAATAGTTAAAATTAATGTACCCCAATTTAGGAGGCATTCGGTTCAGTCATTTCACTGTGTAACCCAATCACATTGTAAGTTGATTACATTATTTAGCATTTGGTTCGAGTGGGCCGGAGTCGGATACCGTGGATTGTGATAACGGCCTAGTACAAAGCTGATTACCCTCCACATCTGACGTGTTAGTAATGTGATATAGCGCAACACGATGCCCCTCGCGATTCCTCTTCCATGGTGGCTTGAGGAAGCTTCCTCGACGGCAGTCGGACGACCTTGGTGGCCCTGTACCATGCCAGCTCCCCTTGCGATACCCTCTTCCAACGCCGGTAGGAGCTTCCTTGGTGGCGGCACGGCCTTGGTGTTCCTGGATAGGCACCCCTCACGATACTCTCTACCATAGCAGGCAGGAACTTCCTTGGCTGTGGCACGCCCTTGATGGTCCTAGAATGTTGCGATTATCTCCAAATATGGAACCAATTCTACATCTGCACCCACCCCACCCAGGTCAAAATCAAGCTGGTTCTTGGGTTTCGTTGATAGCAGGTTTCATAAATATGGATTTCAATCCGTGTTCTGTAGATGTAGTATTCCAAAACCAACCCTCCTAAGGACCCGTTCGCAAATTTAGGAATTAAGGAAAACGTAATTGGGGAAGGAAAAGGGGATAGTTCTGTTCGATCTCCTACGGAAGGACAAGTGGTATTGGCCTTTTTGAAGGGAGAGAAGGGGTGGGAGTGAGTCACCCCAAAAACTACGTTATGCGGTTACTTTCCAAAATCAACGTAGTCGTATCAGATACGGATACTCCACCGATACGCTTCGATACATATCCTGCGCATCCCCAAATTACCTATTTTTCAAAAAAAAAAGGTACTTATCTGATACCTCCTGACCTAATAAACTGGCTCTACTCATTTCGAACGAATGATCGATCCATTCAACTCTTTCCCCAAGCCCGACTGGTCTGACTCCTCTCCCTACCCTTGCCGCTGCCAAGACGCCACCGCCGCTGCTCCCTCATCGCCGCTCCCCTTCCCTCTCCATGCCGTGCCGATCTCCCGCCGCGTCGCGTAGATGTCAGCGTACCACTGTTTACCAGATGTTGTTTGTCAACGTCACTGATCTAAGATGGTGTTCTATTTCAGGGAACTGTTTTTGATCCCAAGATTGGTGATTGTTTGCACAGAGCTAGCTAAATTGAGTGCTAACACACTAATCCCTTTAGTTAGGGCAGACTATGATTATCAGATTATGTACTAAGTGTTGAACTATTATTTACTAAATGGTCTGTCGAATACTTGCACTGTCTGACTGTCTGTGATTCTATTATTTATTTGTATATAACTATATATATGTACTTGTTTATTCTCTTATTCTTCGCAGATAGTTCATTATATTGGTTTCGTCAACTTGTATAAGGCTAACAATTAGGAGAGAGATCTGGAGAACCAAGCAATTTGCTACATTAATATTAAGGTATTATCAGTCTCAATTTCTTATTATTAGAATTAATGTTTTTAGCCTAGAATAGCTCCTCTATTTGAGGATTGTAATCTCCTGTAATTATGCCCATTGGCCTATTAATAGATTGCCACCCCTGCCTTTGGCTGTGTGGTGTTTGCTTCCATCTTTCTACATGGTATCAGATTTTCTTCCTTCCTGAGCACCTTCCGCTGCCCCTCTGTTTCGGGTTAGGGTTTTCCCCGCCACCCCTCCCGCCTGCGTCGCCCCTCCCCCTGCGCCGCCCCCGAGCAAACCCACCCGCCGCCGCTATCTAGCCGCCGCACCTCCTCTGTTTTCGGTTTTAGGGTTTAACACCCGCTGCCGCTCCTCCTTTGCTTTCACACCAGCCGCCGCTCACCGCTATCTAGCCTCCCCCTGCCATGGCGACCGCCCCTCAAGAAGCGGACGCTGCCGCCGCTGCCTCAGCAGTCGCCACCGCCGCAGACACTGCTGCAGCCGTCTCTGGCGGCAACATCTCCGGAGTGCATGCCGCGCCGCCGATTGTTATTTATTTGATGTTTATGAATGGTTGTGACATGTTGTTGAGACTAGTATTTACTGTAGGACAAGTAACTTCGGGGTTAGTTTTATCTTCGCATCAATCCATCCCTCATGGTTAGAAAAGGCAACTGCGTGGTAGAATGAAAACACAGATTGTTTGCTCTTGATGTTTTATGTTAACAAAGTACTTAACATGCCATTTACATATTTGCACTTGCTTTCTATAATGCTCATTTGATGATGGATTAAATGATGACAATAATAAATAATTAATGTTGATAAATGATTGATGATGATAAATGATTAATAAACAATGTTGAAAGAATCATTGTATTTGCATAATGAGCATTCATGATAGAAAAAGATAACCTGTGTGGCCCTCTAGAACATGGTTGCCACGGCGAAGTCGGCGACCACGGCGAGCGAGGAGCGCCTGGACGCCTAGGCGAGCGCCATGGCAAGCGCCATGTCCTGTTGCGTATATGGTCACAATACCACATCCGTCTCTCGCTCTCTCCTATTGTCTTTAAAGTGGTCCCGTCGCGACGACTCCTCTCGTCTCGACTCACTCCTCCCGTCTCTCCCGACTTCCTCTCTCTCCCATGCCGATTCCTCTCCCCGCCGCCGCCTCCCCTGTCCGCCGCATCCTCTCCCCGGCACCTTCTCCCCTCGCTTCCTCCCCCTACCGCCTCCAGCTCCCTGCGCCGGATCTCCTAACCCTAGCCGCCACCAGCCAGTCCACCGCCTCCCTTGTCCGCCGCATCCTCCCCTCCCCGCGCCCGAGCTCTCCCCGCCGCCTCCCCTCCCCGCTCCCGAGCTCTCCCCGCTGCCTCCCTTCCCCGCGCCTGAGCTCTCCCCGCCGCCTCCCCACCCCGTGCCACTGGAGATCGACGCCGGCGGACTAAGCAGGCTGGAGATCGACGCCGGCGGCGGGAGCAGGCCAAAGATCGGCATCAACAACGGGACAAGGCAAGGCGACCAGCCTCGGCGTTCGCCTCCGGCCGCCGGGACGACTTGGCGTCGCCTAGGCAACGCCGTGACAACCATGCTCTAGAACCTAGGCGACTCACAGAAGTGGGTAGAAAAAGATCTACTTTGGTAAGCATTCCACAGGAGTGGAGATAAGGTACCCGTATGAAAAAAGGATAGGTATGAGGTCCCCGTATGAAAAAGAACGGGCGTGAGTGGATACCGACTAGTGTAACACTCCGCTATACCAGTATCATTACTATTATAAAAGGAGTTGGTGATTGTACGTCCATTTTCCTCCAACTACTCTATTTCTTCGAATTCCTATCACTCTCCACATTCCAACCGATCAGAGCAACTCCTTCCATAACATGATTCTCTATACATCCAATGAATTCCGTTGCAACGCACGTATATGTAACTAGTAAGCAAAAGAGATGTTGAGATATGTGCATTACATTTATGAAAAGATAAAAGATATGAGATATATGTATGATATTAATGGAAAGGTATATGCGAACTCTGGCTCAAAATCAGTTCATGCACCGGCGTTGCTTATTTGTCACACTAGATAATAATCATTCATCTTTAGTAATTTGGCTTATTAGTTTGGAAAGGTATATACCAGTAAGTTTCTTCAGAACATAAAGTTATTAGTTTGGATGCAATCAAATAAAGTATCATTGCTTAGCCTCATTAATTGGATTATCCTCGTGGTGGTTATTGCTCCAATTTAAATGTTCATAATTTGTTTTATTTAGTACCGTCAAGTTTATGATTAATTTATTATTTATGAAAGTTTGGTCATTGTATAGATCTTAATAGTTTGTGAAGGATAGTTTACTTTGGAAAGGAAATGGAGTTAGTGGTGATATTCCGAGCTCTTGTCGGGCCAGGATATTACAGTTGATATCAAAGCGAGCATTGGGTCCATAGTGGATAAATTGATAACTTATTTAGATAATCAAATAAAATTTGATCTAGGATTGGTAACTTAATGAAGAAAATTTGACTTAGAATTATTTATTACTAAAATTTTACTTAGGATAATTAATTAACTTAAAATGTATTTGACAAACTGGTGCACGGTAGGTTGGAATTAGGTCATACATTCCATTTACGCATCCATTAGCTAGTATTGAGATGTTACCTAAATTAGTATCGCCTTTTGTTTTGAGATTATAATTCTTGAGCTGAGTTCCTGGTTGTTGCTTTTGGTGGCCAGTTATAGGGAGAGGTAGAGGTTGTGGACGTGGTAAAAGGTTGTGGCCATCAACGTGGCTTGATGGAGCCATTGCCCCAGGCTGAGGGGAACATTGGCTAGGCTAGGGAGGTTGTTTCGACTGTTCAGCTGGCCGTTGGTGTGCAGGCGGAGTCATCCGCCTTGCTTGCTGATGAACTTCAGAGGGAGGTCCGTGAGCTTCGTCAACAGGTGCAGGCAGGTCCTGCTGGCATTCTTGTCACGACGTCACCTAGGCGACGCCCAGACGTCGTGGCGGTGCTGGATGGACACTCGCTGCGCCTTGGAGGGAGGTGGCCAGGAGGGAAGGTGGCAGGGGGAGGAGGCTGCAAGTGGAGGTGGCGGTCGGGGGATGAGGCGGCTGGTAGGGGAGGAGACGGTGGGAGGGGAGGCGGCGAGGGAAGGAGGCACCGAGGAGGGGGTGAGGTAGTGCGGGGAGGCGAGGGGATGCAGCAAGGGGAGGAGGCGCCGGGGAGGGGAGGAGGCAACAAGGAGAGGAGGCAGCGGACAGGGGAGGCGACAGTGGGGAGAGGCGATGGACAGGGGAGGTGAGGGCGGGGAGAGGAGGCAGCGTGGGAGAGACGGGGGAGGAGGTTAGGAGAGACAGGAGACATGGGGGAGGGGATAGTAGTATGAGGGGAGGTGACAGATATTCTATTTGCGGATCCTCATGAAGCATTTGTTCTTTTTGATTCGGGAGCAACCTACTCGTTTGTGTCGCTAGAATTTGCTAAGAGGGAAAACTTAGGTATGCAACAGATTTCTCGGTTCTAGTCAATTCTTCGGGGGGTCTCATTGTTAGTTCAACAGTTTGTCCTGATTGCACTGTTACCATTGATGATGAGGATTTCACTACCAATTTGATTGTTATCCAGCTAGCATCTTTTGAGATTATCCTCGGCATGGATTGGTTGTTTAGCTGCCAGGCTAAGATTTGTTGCTTCTGGAAGACTAGGCTTGCAAGCTCCATCTGTAGAGATGGTTTTTCAGAGAAGTGCACCATCAAATTCTCTTGTGTTGGCCAAGTTGTTTTCTCACCGACGCTGTCATGGATTGGGTTGCTTTGGTCTCTTGCTGCGAAACCAAGTACACCATTGCACATTAAGGAGATAGTAGCGGTGTGACTATCTAGATGTGTTCCTTGTAGAGCTTTTGAGAATGCCACTAGAGTGGAACATGGAATTCCGAATTGATCTTGTTTCTGGTACTCAACCTATTTCCTTGTCTTCTTACCATTTGGCTCGCCTTTTCCAAGATGAATTGAAGCAGTTAGATGATTCGATGTCCAAAGAAATGATCCGGCGTAGTGTGTCACCATGGAGAGTGCCTGTCCCATTCACAAAGGATGGAAGTTGGCACATGTGTGTTCATTATCGCGCTCAATTAGCTAACTATCAAGAACAAATATCTATTGCCCCATATCGAGGATTTATTTGATCAATTGAAGGAAGCCAATGTGTTCTCTAAGATTGATCTGCAGTCTGAGTACAATCAAATCTACGTGCAGGAGCAGGATATTAGAAAGATGGCTTTCTTCACTAGGTATGGACATTATGTGTATGTCATGTCTTTTGGTCTAATGAATGCCCCTATTGTTTTTATGGAGACAATGAATAGTGTGCTACATAAGTAACTCGATGGCTTCGTGGTGTTAATTGATAATACCCTGATCTATCCCAAGGCCAAGAAGGAGCATAAGCAACATTTGAGGCTTGTGCTTGAGACGCTGAGGGAGAATCAATTTTATGCCAAATTGAAAAAGTGCGAGTTCTAGATCTCAGAAGTGGGCTTCCTGGGTCAGGTGATTAACTAGTAAAGTATTTCTGTTGATCCAAGCAAGATCTCTATAGTGGAGGACTGGAAGAGACCGTCTAATGTCAAAGTGAGAAGCTTTCTAGACTTAATGGGTTATTATCGACATTTCGTGGAGGGTTTCTCCCTTATTACTAGGCCAATGTCTCAGCTAATGCAGAAAGATGTGAAATTCTAGTGGACAAATGATTGTGAGCACAATTTCTGTACTTTGAAGGAGAAGTTAGTGACTACTCCTATTCTCACCCTCCCTGAGCTACAAAAGCGTTACACAGTCTATTCTGATGCATCTCGAGTTGGCTTTGATTGTGTGCTCATGCAAGATGGCAAAGTAATCACTTATGTGCTGAGGCAGTTAAAGAAATATGAGCAAAACTATCCCACCCATGATTTAGAGCTTATTGTAGTGGTCTTTGCTATAAAGATTTGGTGGCATTATCTATATAGGGATACATGTGATATTTTCACCAACCACAAGAACCTAAAGTATATCTTCACTCAGATGGATTTGAACTTGAGGTAGAGGAGGTGGTTGGAATTGATCAAAAGGACTACCATGCGGGCGAAACAAATGTGATGACGAATGCACTTAGTCACAAGGCGACCCCCTCTACTCTGAATTGCCTTATTGCTAATTTTGAGCTCACGAGAATCTCCTATTGTTTTGCGGGCACTGCACAAGCTAAAACTTGATTGCTCCTTGAGTCGGCCATTCCAGAACGAGTACGAGAGGCACAACATGATTAGTTGCTCCGGCAAGTGATGAAGCGTGTTTATGAGGGAAAAAAGTGTTTTCAGCATTGATGAGACTAACACATTGCAGTTTAAAGACCATCTTTGTGTGCCATAGAAAACTCAAATTAAGGCTGCTATTCTAAAGAAAACTCATCGTACTTTGTACACTGTT
The DNA here is from genome assembly GCA_017311315.1 of Dendrocalamus latiflorus. Classification (NCBI taxonomy): domain Eukaryota; kingdom Viridiplantae; phylum Streptophyta; class Magnoliopsida; order Poales; family Poaceae; genus Dendrocalamus; species Dendrocalamus latiflorus. The sequence continues at coordinate 27,175,124 of CM029626.1, forward strand.
CATCCTAGTGAGACCAAAATGTATCATGATTTTAAAAAGAGATTTCGGAGGAAAAGAATGAGGGCAGATATTGCTCAGTATGTGGCTTCCTATGGGCCTTATCAGCAGGTGAAGGCAGAACATAAGCATCTGACAGGATTGTTGTAGCCTTTGGAGGTTCCAGTGTGGCCACAGGGTGATATAGCCACGGACTTTGTGGTTGGTTTCCCTCGCACGCTGCGAGGGAAGGACGTCATTTGGGTAGTGGTGGATCGGTTCAGTAAGTTTGCACATTTTATTCCCATCCGCACGACGAACACAACAAATGATTTGGCTCCTATTTATGTGTGGGTGATAGTTCAATTGCACATTGTTGCTCACAAGACTATTGTTTCTGATCAAGATGCAAAATTTGTCTCCAAGTTTTGGGATAGATTACAGAGTGCGTTAGGCACACAGCTGTCTTAGTACTGCTTTTCACCCACAGACAAATGGACAGTCTGAGCTCACTATCCAGACACTAGAGGATATACTTAGGTCATGTGTCTTGTTGAAGGGAAGTTGGGAGGATCATTTGGCACTAATAGAGTTTGCCTACAATAACAGCTACCATACCAGCATTCGAGCAGCACCATTTGAGGTCTTGTATTAGTGAAGGTGTAGATCACCACTTTGTTGGGATGTCGTAGGTGAGAAGGCAATTATGGGTCTTGATTAGGTTCAGCAGATCGTTTCCAATGGTGGCGCAAATTGGGAAACTGGCTTATCATTCGGACCTTCCTGAGTCCATGCGTGGTGTGCACAACGTGTTCTATGTTTCTATGCTGTGAAAGTATTTGAGAGATCCAGAGCATGAGATACATTAGTCGTTGACCATCAAGCAAGATCTCACCTTCGAGTCCCACAGTGCGGATCATGGGGGAATCAAAGTGGGTATGAGGCATAACACATTGACGTATGTGAAAGTGCTTTGATCGCATCAAACTGAGGGAAGCAATATGGGAATTTGAGTCACATGCGTGAGAAATATCCAGAGTTATTCGCAGCTGATATGTGAGAAGGTGGGAATTTAAAGTTCAATTTTGTTTCTTGTGTAGAATCATAGGGTGTAGAATTCAGGATCAAATTCTGTTAAGGGGGCCAGGCTTATTAAGGTGTCGCTTAAGGTGGTCCGGCGTGGCAAGGCGTCACCCCCACCTTGCTGCTCGTGACTAAGGCGCCTGCCGCACCTGCGCCGCCGTCTCTAGGATGCCGTCTCCAAGCCACCGCGCCCGCGTCGCCGTCTCTCGCCGCTGGTGGCGAGCAGTGGCATTGCGATAGGGGAAGGTGGCGCAGGTGTGGCGCCCTGGAGACGCAGCGCGGCAGCAGGGGAGAGGTGGAGCAGAGTACCGGAGTGGCTACCAACGAAGAAAGAGAGTGGAGAGGTCGGCGAAGAAAGAGAGAAGGGAATCTGGGGGCGGGCCTGTGACCTGTGCTGTGACTCGATCTGGGGGCTGGGGTGGCCGGCTAGGGTTAAATGGGTGAGTGTGTTTTGGTATTTTTACAATTTAGTCCCCAGAGGTTTACAAAATTATAATTAGGTCCTTCTAGGTCCTTCGCCTCTTTAGATTTCTTCTGATTTAGTCCTCTAGAACTCCGTTTTCTTCGCCTTATGATATGTGCAAGGCGTCGTCTCGCCTCATGCCTTACCGCTTAAAAGGTGTGAGGGGGGTGGGTCGCCTTACGTCGCCTTACTGCCTTAATAACCTTGAAGGGGGCAGAATGTAATATTCCGAAACGCGCCCTCCTAAGAACCCATTCGTGAATTTAGAAAAGGAATTAAGGAAAACGGAATTGGGAGAGGAAAAGGGAGAGTTCTATTTGATCTGTTAACGGAGTCGGCCATGGAGGGGCAAGTAGGCAAGGCCTTTTCAAGGGGAGGGGGGTCACCCCAAAATCCTAGCCACCCTCCACCTTGTGCAGCTACCGCCCCCTGTTGCACCCCCCCTGCCACATGCCGCGGCAGCCCTGCTGCGCCCCGCCAGGCCACCGACCGCCTCTGCGATTAAAAGTTATGGAAACATGAGTTTTAGTATAAAATGAAAGTTATAGATAATTGTCTAAGATTTCCACAGAGTGCAAGAACACGAGTTTTGGTTAGGCAAATTAGAAGTTATGGCTTCAGAAAGACTACTGTCTAGAATTTGGTCGCTGCTGGCCACAGTCATGGTAATACGCTGTTTAGTTCGAGTAGATAGCCGAATTAAATTATAAACATAACTAAAGAAAGCTAGATAAATTTCTGTAGATCTCAGAAGTTGTATGGTTTGCTATATTTGGATGGGTACATTAATAGATATCATATTGTTCAGCCTGATGTACAATAAGTTAACATAATGGTCTTCGGGGTTAAAAACAAGGGGTTAAATGGATTAACCACGGTTTGTGGCTAACTAAGTGTAGCAAATTATGCAGATTCCAGAATTTATATAGTTTGCTATGTTAGGGGTTGGGAATCAAAAGTTATGCTATTTTTATTACCGGGATAACAGGGGAGGATTGTGCAGTAAAGGGGAAATTGTGGGACCAAAAAGGTGTAGGAGCGACGTTGCTTATTTGATTTTTTTTATGAATGGTTGTGGCATGTTTTTAACTAGTATTTACTATAAGACAAGTAGCTTTGGGGTTTGTGTTTCTTCACATCAATCCGTCCCTAATGGTTAGAAAAGGTACGTGCATGGTAGAACGGTAATATGGGTTGTTTGCTCTTGCTGTTGTATGTTAAGAAAGTACATAACATGCTAGTTTACATGTTTACACTTGCTTTCTATGATGTTTATTTGCTGATGGATTAAATGGTAATGATGATAAATGGTTGATGTTGATAAATGATTGATGATGATAAATGATTAATATTAATAAACAATTAACGTTGAAAGAATCATTGCATTTGAATAATCAGAAAAGGTGACCTATGTGGCCCTCCAGAGCCTACTTTATACGGTCGATCTATGGGACTAGGTAGAGAAAGATCTACTTTAGTAGGCACTCCACGGGAGTAGAGATAAGGTCTCGTATAAAAAAGGACGAGTTTAAGGTCCCCGCATGAAAAAGGGCAAGCTTAAATGGACACCAATGGGTGTAACACTCCGCTATACTGATATAAGCAAAAGAGATGTTAAGACATGTGCATTATACTCAAAAGTTTAAAAAGATGATGAGATATATGCATGGTATTAATAGAAAGGTATATGAAGTTGAGGTAGTTGTAAATTAATATGAATACTTGGTAACATGTTTTAATATCGTTTACTATTTTATTATGTGTTTGCTAAGTCGTAGACTCACCTTTGATTATGTTATTTTTAGGTGAACGTTAAAGACGTCATCCATGGGGAGAGAATAGCTCAAATTCAGTTCATGCACAGGCGTTGCTTATTTATCACACTAGATAATTATTATTCATCTTTAGTAATTTGGCTTATGCAAACTTTAGCTTTTGGTCAATAAGTCCCTTTGGAACACGAGTTATTAGTTTGGTTGCAATCGAATAAAGTATAATTGATTAACATCATTAATTGGATTATCTTCATTGTGGTTACTGCTTCAATTAAATTTTCAAAATTTGTTTTATTCAGTATCATCATGCTTATGCTTAGTTTATTATTTGTGAAAACTCAGTCATTGTAAAGATGTTAATAGTTTGTAAAAGATATTTTACTTTGGAAAGAAAATGAAGTTAGTTATGACATTCTAGGCTCTTGTCGGACCGGGATGTTACAGTAGATGTGGATGATGTTCTTTTGATGTTCCATGCTTTTCATGTTGGATCGTCAAAGATGGGTAAAGCAGAAATTGTTTTTGCTAGGCAACTACAAACCACACACTGTAATGATATCAATTACAGTTCCCTTGTGCTACCAAACAAATTAGGTAATAATCTATTACACCACTAAAACCCCGTAATATATGAAAAACATGATTTTTGCAAGAATTTATCAACGTCCTGAGTGAATAGTTGTCATGTTTAGCTATTAAAAGGGCGCATCCAAAGAAATGCTGACAGGAGCATCCGAAACCACAACTAAAGCACCACATGCTATGATCGAACTGGAAAATGATAGATATACTCTTGTTGGCTGTTGGAATTTCACATTAACACTAGCACTGGAAGGCAGGTATTTTTACACTGACCATTAGTCTCCTCTTCGCTGAAATAATTCACTTCTGGTAACCCTTATTTTGGCTGATTGCACCTCTGCTTCAACATCATTAACAACTCCACGGCATTTTGGGAATCCACAGTAACAAGGAAGTCGTTGATCACTCGAAACAAACCTGAATAAAACATCCACATCACATTGGTAAAACTAGTGTTTAAAAGGTCATAAGTAATATGATATTCCAATCTGACCTATAATCGTAAGTCAACTCTTCCCATGGATTTATATCCCGCTTTGCAAAAATGGTGATATGCTCATCCCCAAGAACACTTATGACACGCGAATAACAATTAGGCTGCAATGGTGAAGAAGAATTGTTATGAAACTGGCTTCCAAAAACGCATCTTTGCACACAACATAGGCATGCTTTTGGTATTCTTCTTACGAATTTAAGATATAATGAAGTACCATAAAAACATACTATAAGTGCCAAAACTAAAAATGGCAAAGAAAAGACTACAGAGAAGGGGATGGAAGCTATATGATGAAACCCTTACATCAAACAAATTACTCATGCCAGCTGAGAGCTACTATTTGCATGAATGGCACATAACACAGTACATTGATATGTTTCTATTAATAGTAATGCCTTCGAATTTTTAGAAGGAACCGTTTGACCTTTAATAAGCTCATAGAAGATAAGGCCAACCTACTATATATGTTGCTGAGGACAACTGTTGCCTTTTCTTCCAGAAAAATATAAAATTTTCACAACTCGCCGTGAATAATTATTCTTTGCTTTGTAAGAGCCATCCTCAGCTCAAGCACATTACCGTTCCTTTTTCCTGTTGCTTTCTCAGTTTGGAGAATGTTAAATATGGCCAGTATTGGCACAGTACATGGTCATCTTGAGTCTTGCGAAAATATTTTTGTCCCATTATCCATATGTGCAATATATAGTAGCAGAGAATTGAAGGAAGCAGCAAACCAAGGCAATACAACAACTACTGAGAAAATGATGTGGTCGCCAGCACATAGAGCTGCTAACAAAAACTGGAAACCATCAGCATAATGTACGTATATTTTCTCACCTCGCACGAGTGATTGATCAAATGGGCTATGCTACCTGCCCTTGTAGCATCTATAACACGCTCATCATCTATCCTGAACATATATGTCCCAGCACCCTGCATAAGTGAGTTACTCTGGATAGTTAACAGAATGCAATTAGCATTGCAGTACAGCATGTTTATCAGAACTGGCTGGACCGTAGAGTGTGCCAAGGTTTCAAGTCGGTGGGTCACCAGCTAACACGCTTTTTGAATAAAAAAAGAGAAAAATAACATTGATTCATGTTATACTAACGTACAGAACATACAAGCAGCATCTGTCAGCTACAAAAGATGTCCATGTATGAATGGTTATGTCGTATGATTATCGATATAAAATGGTACATACGAATCAAACAAGCATACAAAATCCACAGCCCAATTAGTATGCCCAAGCTATGTGCAACTGGGTTTTTAGCCATACAAACACTACCGAGTATCCTGGTTGCTTGAATGGCAAGTTTCGATGCCATGTTGCCTGGTTGCCTGGCTGCGTTCATACAGGCACAACAAGCCACACACTGCCACACAGCCAGTTGTGACCACGAGGAGCTGCTCTGGTGATGCCCTGTGCAGGTTCAGCGAAGTAGAAGCTCATGCACTAGTGAGTGTTGAAGTATGTGAAGATGGTTGATGAGGGTTGAACTCCAAGAACCAATCAAGATTAAGTGGCCAGCACCCACACATCTCAATGAACAAGAACCGACTTCAGCAGCAAAAGTAACCGATTTGGCTTGAATCCTATTACTCCTAAATCCTAATAATGGAGAGCAAACTGGCAGCAGCGCACATAAGATTGCCTCAGGACTTAGAAGAATATGGGGTGTATTCAACTTTGTGCCTCAGGACTTAGAAGAATATGGGGTCTTTTCAACTTTGTCCTCATCAAACAAAACCCATCCTGTGTTTGGAAACCTGCCCTGGTCAACCAGACTTCCAGGTCAATGACCTTTCAGGCTATTAGTAATTACCCATCAAGCCTAAGCTCATGGCCTCATGGGCCCAACTTTTTCCAGTCCAGCTGGCAGGCTATGCAGCGAGCTATCCTTAAGCAACTGACCAGAGACAGGACAGAAGAAAACGACATCTGCTCATATTTGATAGCAAGACAGCTCATTTAACGTCTGGTTTTGCAACACCATCAAATTGTCAACAAAATTTGAGTAAACCAAAGTGAGGTGAGCACTGATGAAATAGGGGTTATGTAACTCTGTTATCTATCCATCAACATACTCGAAAATAGTACAGTGCAAGTTCATGCCCCTCTAATCTAACAGTGTAATATCAAGTAGCTCTTCAAGACCAGTACAAGGACCACTCATAAAGTGGCAGCCAAATGTTGATGGCATCAGTTCTACTGAGCAACGTTTACTATTTTACTTTGTTGAGGGTAACAATTAAATATGACATCAGGTGCAATAGAACGAGCACCAGGCCAATAATCTTTGATTAATTGTCAGCTTCCTTGAAGAAACAATCCAAGTCATAAAGACAACTGAGACAACCACAAGCCCTCCCCCTCAAAGCTTCATTTTCTCTGCTTTCTACCTTGACATTGAACTTTATTATTACAGAAATTGAGGACCACAGTTATTTCATTCACTATTTTTTATAATTATTTAGCTAATGATTTCAAAATGTTCTTAAGCTATCTTCAATCGATTGGACTATATCCCAACCTTTTGCAAAGCATGAGTTTGGAAAACTGGAGGTTGGTTAGTTCCTAGCCCTTGGCTGGTATAACCTAGGAAAATGTTATCCTGAGAATCAATTACTCTTTCAGCCAGAACTCACCAACAATCGGCCAATCATCATACTTTTTACAACATTTTTTATTTATGAAAATATTTCTCAGTTAACAATTTTAATTTCCGTAACCTACCAACAATCAGTGATCTATCCTTTACTTCTTTATTGCTGAGTGCAAATAAAACTGAGGCATTGTGTCGCATCAACCACTCAGGAACCACCATGGCATTCACCAAAGTTGCACCCACCATACACCATTGAAGCAATATGACATTCCCATCTCTTAGTTCGAGCATAAAATCCCCAAAGGTGATGTTTTAATAATATGAGTTTGGCATTGAATGAAGCAAAAAAAAAAAAAGTAGCATCCAGGCAATTAATACACTCCAAACATAGAATATGGTCATGTCTTCTGCTATTTGAACATGAAACTCATACACAACCCTTATTTTTTCCTCTATATTGTTAAAGTGTCTTGTAAATATTAGTGTCCAACTCATAATGAATAAGATGTATAGTTGTGAATAGCAAAAATCTCTCTCCTCTCTAAAATTAACATAGTATCAGAGCATGGTTAGGGTTAGGGTTAGGGTTGGCACCTCTTCTATTGTTGCCGCCGAGAGAGAGAAGCGACCGGATCCAGCCGTGCTCGATAGCATTGTCTATTATATAGATATTGTGATTCACCGTCTTCGTCATCCACCTGACGCTAGCGTCATCTCTCAGAGCTCGACTCCAAGAGGTTGAGAGAGAGAAGCGACCACACGGTGACCGGATCCACCCGGCACCACTATCGTCTCTCTTCTCTCACCCTGATCCGGTCTTCACGTGTCTCTAGCATCGTCGCCATCATATTCCCTTGGTCAGATCCAGTCGTCGTCTATCTCACCCAGATCCAGCCTGCACGCGTCCCCAGCACTATCCTCATCTCCGACTCTAGCGCCGTCGACCTTATCTCGCACCCCCACAACCACCACTTGTCGAACGCCTGAGATCCGCCCGGCTCGGATCAGCTCGCTCCGCCAACTCTAGATCGAGCTGCTATCATCGGCCTTGTTTGCTTCAAGCCCAATGCCGCCGTGCCATCGACCTCTCCAAGCTCAACTGTTGTGTCAGCCTTGTCTGCTTCAAGTTTGATGCCGCCGCTGGCCTCCTCGGATTCCCGCTGCCAGCCTCCTCTCCAAGCTTGACGCCGCTGTCAAGCTCTACGTCTTCTTACCGTCATGCTCTGTTGTCCTGCTTCTCTATTGTGCTGCTGCTGTTAGCTCTCTTGCCCACTAATATCAAACTTGACATGCCGAACCATCGAGCATGGGCTTTCTCAGTCAAGAGTACTCTGAGGGGTTATAGTTTGGCTTCTCATTTCACAGATGATCCTCCTGATCTAAACAAGGTTGATGCTGAGGCAATAAAGACTTGGCAAAAAGAAGATGAATGTGTTATGACTAGTCTGGTTATGAGTGTTGATGTTTCTCTGAGGATGAGTCTTTAGTAACATACTTCAGCCAAGCAAATGTTGTACTTTGAGAAAAGATATGTTCAGTCCAGTGGTGCACTTAGCTTCACATTGTTCAAGAACCTTCATAATATTCAATAGCAGGACATGTCGGTAGAGTATTATTGTGCTTTCACTAACATCATTGACCCAGTTTGACACCGAAAGCTGCTACTGCTTGTCAATCTTGTATTGCCAAAGAGGAGTATGCTCAACAGACACTTATGTAGCAGTTTGTGATGGGGCTTCGATCAGAGTTTGAGCCTATTTGTACTTAGTTGTTCAACTATCCTACTCCACTGACTTTGACAAAGGCACTCTCCAATCTGACTGTAGAGACTCATCTTTGCTCACTTGTGCCTACCTTAGGATGCTCACCACATGTTGTTCTGGAACAGCAGTCTGGATTCACCAGAAACATCCACAAGAGTGTTGTTTTGTTTTCATTGCAAGAGGACCGATCATCTTATTGACAAGTGCTTCAAGTTACATCTAGATTAGCTTGTTGATTATCGTACTAGACATCCATCGAATCGTCATTGTAGAGCATCTACTGCAGCAGTCACTGTTGCCACACCTCCTATGACTTCTGGATCTATGTCTGCTTTGACTTCATTTGCACCATCTACGTCTAATGCTACTTATTCTTAGGTTTTGGACTCGGGTGTACGGGTGCAATCGGAGCGGATACAGATGGATATCGCTCATCCTATATCCTATTCCGTATTTTTCTCAAAGCCGGAGTCGGACATGCATATATCAGATACCTATTTTTCCATTCCGTGTTCGTTCCATAAGCCTTTGGACAGTCGGTTGTGTTAGAGATAGAGTCAGAGTCCTGATCTAATTGAGTTTGAGTCATGTTCTGTTACGAATCAGTTCCAGGCGGTTAGGTCTTTGGATAGTCTCCCTAATCTCTTGTTTTTAGTATGTAAGCCGTGAGATATGATTGCAGATCTGGTTAGAGATAGACAGTATAGTTCTATTCCTTGTATTAGTCGGTTTCAGATCAGATCTTCTCTTTCCATATCTCACAGCTTCTCCTGTAATAGTTTTCAGGCTCTAGCCCTATATTAACATGAAGGGATCGGCAGGGATCCTTAAGGCCAATACTTCACATGGTATCAAAGCCCTTCCCATCAATGGCGAGCGCCTCTAGTTCCTCTTCTATCTTTCCCTTTGCCGTCCCGGTAACTGAGAAGCTCACCAGATCCAATCATGCACTGCGGAAGGTGCAGATCCTTCCCACGGTGCGAGGCGCCCAGATGATGGGGTTCCTGGATGGGACTAGCAAGGCTCCGCCAGAAGAGATTGAAGCAAAACTAGGCAAGAAGACAGGCAGGATCTCCAACCCTGAGTATGCTCAGTGGCTGGCCAAGGATCAGCAGATTCTCGGCTACCTGTTGTCATCCTTGTCCAGAAAGATCTTAGTCCATGTCGCCATCAAGAGATCTACTGCCGAAGTATGGTAGACAATTGAGGCAATGTTCGCCTCCCAAGTGCGTGCGCGATCTGTTAACACGCGCATAGTGCTGGCCACAACCCAGAAGGGAAATTCAAGTGTGGCTGAGTACATTGGCAAGATGAAAACCCTAGCAGATGAGATGGCATCTACAGGAAAGCCTCTAGAAGATGAAGAGCTGATTTCTTACATCCTGAGTGGGCTTGACATGGAGTACAATCCAATTGAATCGACGATTGTTGGGCGTGCTGAACCAATCTCGGTTGGAGAAGTCTACTCTCAACTCCTCAGTTTTGAGCAACGGATTCAACTGCTGCAGCAAGGCGGCCTGTTGCAGTCCTCTGCAAACTTTGCTATGCGCGAACGTGGAGGCTTTCAGCGCGGCTTTCAGAAAAGTCGTGGGCATGGCCGTAGCTCTGGAGGTAGCAGCAGCTACAACAACACATCAAACCGTTCAAGCAATGGTGAAGACACCCGTCCCAAGTGTTAGCTCTACAAGAGAGAGGGCATACAGTTAAGGTCTGCTGGCACAGATTCGACGCAGATTTCATCCCTCCGACTGAGAAGACAGCTGCAGCCGCTACTTTTTACGGCATAGACACCAATTGGTATGCTGATTCGGGCGCTACTGACCACATTACCAGTGAACTTGAAAAGCCGACTGTTCGCGACAAGTATGGAGGCAACGATCAGATTAATGCAGCAAATGGAGCAGGTATGGACATCAAGCACATTGTTCATTCACATATTCACACCCCTAACCGTAATCTTCATCTTAAAAACATCCTTCGTGTTCCAAAATATGCAAAAAATCTTGTTTCTGTTCATCGGTTTGCTGCTGATAATCATGCTTATTTTGAATTCCATCCTGATTTTTTTCTTGATTAAGGATCAAGCAACGGGGCAAATTCTTCTTTAGGGCAAGAGTAAAGGAGGCCTTTATCCTCTCTCCTCTGTTAGCTCAAGAAAACAAGCCTTTGGAGTCTCCAAGCCATCTTTGTCACAATGGCATAGTCGTCTGTCATCCTTCACCATATGTCATTCAACGTGTCATTAGTCATAATAATTTGCCTTGTTCTTTAGAATTAAATAAAGACTCAGATTGTAATGCCTGTCAATAGGCAAAGAGTCATCAGCTTCCTTTTTCCAGGTCTTCGAGTGAGTCTAGTGTTCCTTTAGAACTCATTTTCTTTGATGTGTGGGGGCCAGCCCCAGAATCTGTGGGCAGAAATAAATACTATGTCAGTTTTATTGACGATTTCAGCAAATTCACTTGGATATACTTGTTAAAGAACAAATCTGAAGTGTTCCAAAAGTTTCATGAATTCCAGACTCTTGTTGAAAAATTATTCAATAGGAAAATTCTTTATGTCCAAACAGATTGGGGTGGTGAACATGAAAAACTCAATTTTTTCTTTCAAAAGATAGGAATCTCTCATCAAGTTTCATGTCCTCACACCCACCAACAAAATGGTGCCGCAGAGAGAAAACATAGGCATATAGTTGAAGTTGGTCTTGCTCTTCTTTCATATACCTCTATGCCTCTCAAGTTTTGGGATGAAGCTTTCATTGCTGCCACCTATTTGTTAAATCGCACACCCAGCAAAGTTCTCAACTGGTCCACTCCCTTAGAGCGACTTCACAACACTCCTGATTATTCCTCTCTTCGCATCTTTGGGTGTGCTTGTTGGCCTAATCTTCGCCCTTACAATAGCCACAAACTCCAATTTCGTTCCAAGCAATGTGCTTTTCTTGGCTATAGCAACCTACATAAGGGGTTCAAATGTTTAGACATCTGCACTGGACGAATTTACATTTCTAGAGATGTTATCTTTGATGAGCAAGTCTTTCCTTTTGCCCAGCTTCATCCAAATGCAGGTGCCAGGCTTCGGTCTGAGATCCTTCTTCCAAACAAATCATCTCATTCTCTTGATCAAGGGGGGTGAAACTGTGTTTGATCAATCTGCTGATATATGTTCTTCTAATGCATCTGAATATGCTAACCACCCTGTTGAACTAGATGAAGTTTTAGGATTACTTGATGGAGTACAGCTACACTCGGCACCAGTTGGTAGCAGAATACCACCTGCAGATGTTTCAGACACAGTTCTGCAGCCGAAACCATCCATCACTCAGGTTTACAGCAGGCGCAAGCCCATTCGAAATTCAGCATCTGCACCTGAGCCTGCACAACCTGTGCAGCCGAAATCACCTGTTACTCAAGTTTACAGCTGGCGCACTCAAGTTCTAGCATCCACATCTGAGACTGCACAGTCCGCTCCAACGATTTCTGTCCAAGAGGAAACAGCTGACTTCTTCTCAAACAGTAAGGCATCGTCTTCCTCTGATAACAGCACTGCAGCGTCTTTCCCCTCTGGTGACAACACTGCGTCGACTGCATCAGACAGTGATCCAGTATCATTTGAATCCGGTAATAGCACATCTTCACAAGTTCTTGTCTCAATGTCATCTCAGCATCGTCCAGTGACAAGGCTACAAAGAGGTATTATTCAACCTGCAACTTTTACTGATGGTAGAATCAAGTATACTAATGGCAGAGTTAAGTATAGCTTCTTTACTTCAAATGGAGAACCTCATACTTTAGAGGAAGCTTTGAAAGATAAAAATTGGAAAGAAGCAATGGATGCGGAGTATATGGCATTGAAAAATAACAAAACATGGCACTTAGTTCCTCCTAAGAGTGGAATGAACTTGATTGACTGTAAGTGGGTTTATAAAATCAAGAGGAAGGCTGATGGAAGTATAGATAGATATAAAGCTCGTCTAGTTGCAAAGGGTTTTAAACAAAGATATGTGATCAATTATGAAGATACTTTTAGTCCTGTTGTTAAGGCAGCATCTATTAGAATTGTCTTGTCTATTGCTGTTTCACAAGGTTGGAGTCTTCGTCAACTTGATGTGCATAATGCTTTCCTTCATGGTGTCCTTGAGGAGGATGTATATATGAGGCAACCTCCTTGATATGAAGAAAAGTCCTTTAAGAATTATGTTTGCAAATTGGACAGATCTTTGTATGGTCTCAAACAGGCACCAAGAGCATGGTATTCCGAACTCAGTGAAAAACTGCAGACACTAGGTTTTGTTCCCTCCAAAGCCAACACATCTTTGTTTTTCTATAGGAAAGGGAGTACTGTAATTTTTATGCTCATTATGTTGATGATATAATTGTTGCTAGTTCAAATCCTGACGCTACTGCAGCTCTTCTTGAAGATTTGAGATCTGAGTTTCCTCTAAAGGACTTGGGAGAGTTACACTATTTCTTGGGTATTGAGGTAAAGAGAACACATGATAGTATTCTTCTAACTCAGGAAAAATATACTACAGATCTGCTGAAAAAGGTACAGATGTCTAACTGCAAATCAGCAAATACTCCTATGTCAGCAAGTGACAAGTTAACAGCACAAGGAGAAAAACTTGGAACAGAAGATTGCACCAAGTACAGAAGCATTGTTGGAGCATTACAATACTTGACATTAACAAGACCTGACATCTCTTTCTCAGTGAATAAAGTCTGTCAGTATTTGCATACTCCAACTATCTTGCACTGGATGGCAGTCAAAAGAATATTGAGATACCTAAAGCATACATTGGGTATTGGACTAAAAATAAGTGCATCATCATCCATGTTAGTCTCGGCCTTCTCTGATGCAGATTGGGCCGGTTGTCTAGATGATCGAAGATCGACTGGAGGTTTTGCAGTCTTTCTAGGAAAGAATCTTATTTCATGGAGTGCTCGAAAGCAGGCAACAGTATCAAGATCTAGTACATAAGCAGAATATAAGGCAGTAGCTAATGCTACAGCCGAGATCATGTGGGTTCAAACACTTCTGAAAGAACTTGCTATAAACAGTCCATCTGCTGCAAAACTATGGTGTGATAACATTGGTGAAATGTATCTGTCAGCTAATCCCGTCTTTCATACCCGGACAAAACACATTGAGGTGGATTATCACTTTGTTCGAGAAAGAGTTAAGAACAAGTTACTGGAGGTAGAGTTTGTTTCTTCAAGTGATCAAGTTGCAGATGGATTTACCAAACCGCTTCCAGTAAAGCAACATGAAGAATTCAGATACAATCTCAACTTGGATAAGTTGTGATTGAGGGGCGATGTTAGAGATCGAGTTAGAGTCCTGATCTAATTGAGTTTGAGCCCTGTTCTGTTACGGATCAGTTCCAGGCGGTTAGGTCTTTGGATAGTCTCCCTAATCTCTTGTTTTTAGTATGTAAGCTATGAGATATGATTGCAGATCTGGTTAGAGATAGAAAGTATAGTTCTATTGCTTGTATTAGTCGGTTTCAGATCAGATCTTCTCTTTCCATATCTCACGGCTTCTCCTGTAATAGTTTTTGGGCTCTAGCCCTATATTAACATGAAGGGATCGGCAGGGATCCTTAAGGCCAATACTTCACAGGTCGAACAGAAATTATCCACTTTTTTACATAGGATATTGAACAGTAGGGTGCAATCAAAGCGAACACAGAGATATTAATCGCCGAGATGTCGAAGGAAGAGCACTCAGTATTCTTCATATCACTTGATGCACGAATATATATAGATGGATATCCACATTTTTTCCTCGGAGTTGAAGTCGAACACAGATAGTGTCGGATACCCATTTAATTCTTGTCTTCGTTCCGCCAGACTTCGATCAGTCGATCGAACGGAAATTATCCGCTCCGTTTGCATCCCTACTCGGGTGCCTCTTTTCATGTTACATCAGATAGCTCTTAGCTTGTTGCATGCAAGCTCGTGACTGATGTGCCTATGTTCATACTAAAGATGGTACCCTTTGCTTTATTACTCATCAGGGCATTCTCTCCACATCCTGCTTCTCTGTTCCTGATATGCCATTTGTTCCTCAGTTATCTATGAATTTTCTTTTTGTCAACTTACTAATATGAACAATTTTGTTGGATTTGATTATTCTTGTTTCATTCAAAATCGTCAGAGCAGAAGAGTGGTTCTGGCCATCGCCGTAGAGGCTCCCCTAGTCTCTATGACTTGGACTCCTTGCATCTCCCTTCCATCATTATGTCAAAGGCCTCAATATCATCTGCAATGTCATCATCTCAGTCTCCTGCTTGTTCTTCCTTCAGCAAGTAGGATGACTTGGTCATCTGCATGCTCGCCTCACTACTCTAGTTCCGTAGGGTTCCTTAGAGCGTGTCATTGTTGAGTCTAGTTTTCATTGTACTGATTGTACGCTAGGGAAACAACAACTGCCATATTCTAGTACTACGTCTTAGTCTTGTCATCATTTTGATTTGGTACATTATGATGTTTGGGGTCTTTCTCCTTTTGTTTCCAAGGGTGGTTACAGTTATTATGCCATATTTGTTGATGATCGATTTAGATATACATGGATCTACTTTATGAAACATCGTTCAGATTTGGTTTCTATTTATCAGTCTTTGGCTAAGATGGTTCATATTCAGTTTTCTTCTTCCATTCATCTTTTTTGTTCCAACTCTGGAGGAGAGTATCTTTCATCGGCTTTTCATCAATTTCTTTCTTCTGAGGGTACTCTTCCTTAGCCCTTATGACTTGATGCTCATGCTCAGAATGGTGTTGCTGAATGAAGGCATCATTACATCACTGAGACTGCGCATACTCTTCTTATTTCATCATTTGTTCCCTCTCATTTTTGGGAGGAAGCAGTCACTACGATAGTCTATCTCATCTTTAGCCTTCTTCCAAACTTCAAGGCAAGTGTCCTGGTGAGATCATGTATGTAGCACCTCGATATGATCAACTTCAAGTTTTTGGTTGCACCTGCTATGTTCTTTTGGCACCTCGTGAGCGTAAAAAACTAAACGCTCAGTCAGTTGAGCATCTTTCTGGGTTATAGTCTCGAACATAAGAGTTATCGTTGCTATGATTCTTTGGCACGTTGTATTCGCATCTCTCGTGATGTGACCTTTTCTGAGGATCAACCCTTCTTTTATCATTCTTCCACTCATACCATCTTGCACAGATTCAACCTCTTTTTTGTGTCTACCTCCCATTCCTTCACCAGATTTGCCGTCTTCTATTCAGTCTGCAGATACATCTTCTCCACCTTTTTCACCTTCTACTATATCTCCTACAATAGATCCACGAGTTTCTAGTACTTCCACTATGCCTCCACCAACTCCGCTTATTTCTGACACTTCCACTTTCCCTTTCATTATCGTCGCCAATAGAGACTCTTCTGATCCTCAATCATCTGCTCTTCCACTTGACCCTTCGGCTAGTACCATGTACTTTGACCATCGTTCTACTACATCACAATATATTCTACGTGATCATTCTTCTATTCAGGCACCAGAGGGTTTTCCTCATGCAGGTACACTATTTGAGACAAGTACCTATCAGGAGGCAGCTAGTGTACCTAAGTGGCAGTTGGCTGATTGAGGAGCTTACAGCACTAGAGCATATAGGTACTTGGGGTCTTGTTCCACTATCATTTGGAGCTATTCCTATAACTTGCAAATGAGTGTACAAAGTAAAGAATAAGTCTGATGGTTCAATGGAGCGATACAAGGCTCATCTTGTTACAAGGGGTTTCTAGCAGGCATATGGTCGAGATTATGATGAAACTTATGCTCTAGTTGCTCATATGACTATAGTCCGTACTCTTATTGCTGTCGCAGCAGTACGCTCGTGGGCTATCTCAGATGGATGTCAAGAATGTCTTTCTTCATGGTGATCTAGATGTCTATATGCAACCGCCCCTAGGTGTTGAGACTCCTTAGGCCATGTTTGCCATCTTCGGCGTGCTCTATATGGTCTCAAGCATGCTCCTCATGCTTGGTTTGAGCACTTCAATTCTGTAATTACAGCTGCTAGTATTTCTCTAAGGATGATCATGCCTTGTTCGTTCACACTTCTCAGCAGGGTCGTACTTTGCTTTCGTTGTATGTGGATGATATGCTGATCACAGGAGACATGGACTATATGACATTTATCAAGAAATTGAGTGAAAAATTTATGATGTCTAATGGGACCACTTAGTTACTTCCTAGGGATTGAGGTTCATTTGGATAGTGATGGCTATTCTCTCTTAGCATCTCGATATGTTCAGGATTTGCTTGCTTGTTCTGGCCTGACTAATACACTGTTGCCACACCTATGAAGCTTCACTTGTAGCTTCGTCCTACTAATGGTGCACTGCTGACAAATTCTTCCCGCTATTGTCAGCTTGCCGGGAGTCTTGTTTATTTCACGGTGACCAAGCCGGACATTGCTCATGTTGTACATGTGCTCATCCAATTTATCAGTGCTACCACCTCAATTCATGGTCACCTTCTTCATTTGCTAAGATACTTGAGGGTGATTGTGTCCCGACGTCTATTTTATGCTAGTTCAAGTCAGCTCCAGCTCCACACTTACTCTAACTTTACTTGGGCGAGTGATTCTATTGATCGCTAATCTATCACTGGCTACTGCATCTTTCTTGGTACTTCGCTTATTGCCTGGAGGTCCAAGAAGCAGACTGCGGTGTCAAGCTCTAGTACAACGGCTGAGCTTCGAGCTCTTGCCTCCAATGACTTTTGGCTGATCTTAGTATTTTGTGATGATCCAACACCTTTGTTTTGTGATAGCAAAAGTGACATTCAGATTGCTAATGATCTGGTCAAGCATGAGTTTTTTTTAGCATTAAATACAGCAGGGGAGGCCCCCACTGTAGAGATTTTATTAAAGAAAAAGAACTGAACAAGCTTGTTTGCCAAGAGGCCAAACAGCAGGAGCAGGTCTAGAGAGGCTTAAAAGAAAACAAACCAGAGACAGAACTAAACAAGAAGCTCTACACAAAGAAGAAAAGCAGCTCGTTTGGCCTCAACAAGAAATCTATTGAGTCTGAAGTTTAGCCTCTTCAAGAAAGAGCCTTCCAAGAATTGAAAGGTCTTCCTCTATCAAATATGAAGTTATTTCTTTGCTTCCAAATTTGCCAAGTGGCGATGGTGAAGATTTCCATGAAGAAGGGGTTCTGGAATTGCTGCTTTGTTTGTACCATCATTTGGAAGAAACCTGCAGCCAAATTCCAATGAATGCCCAAATGCTGCCAACACCTTTGACTGAAGGGGCAACTGAAAAATAGATGAAAGGCAGTCTCTTCATCATTGCCATCACAGAGGACACAGTTATAGTTGTTGCCTTCCAGCTTGTGTTTTTTCCTTTTGAGGATATTTCTAGTGTTTAGCCTATCCATTAGGAGGAGCCAAGTGAAAACTCTGAGTTTGTTGCAACACTTGGAGTTCCAAATCCAAACAAAAGGGGCTGGGGGTTGGAAACTTCTGTAGGGAAGGTTATAGAATTTAGAAGAGGAGTATTTGCTATTCCCCCAAATATAATGCCATGAATCTTTTGTGTTTTCCTGGACTTGCATTGTCTGTATGTAATCCTGCAACTTTTGATATTCCTGAAAAGCTTGCTCAGAAAGAGGCAGATGAAATTGAGCCTCCAGACTATTGTTCAGCAGAAACTGAGCCACTGAAGTCTTTTTGTTTTTTGCAAAGGAGAAAAGTCTGGGGTAATTGGTTTCCATTACATTGTCATTCCACAGATCTGACCAGAACAAGACAGTGGAACCATCCCCAACTTTGCAGCTAGCAACACCTCTGTAAGGATCACAAAGCTTCAGGACATTCACAAAACAAAGCATTCAGGTCAAGCATGAGTTGACAAAGCATTTTGGTGTTGATGTGACATTCACAAGGTCCCATTGTTAGCAATCGACCATCAACCTCCAGTGTGTGCCGTCAAAGCTTCAAGTTGCAAACTTCTTTACTAAAGCTTAAGACTCGGGAACATCGGTTTCATCTACTCGAACTCAGTGCATCAAATCCTCCTAACCCACATTGAGTTTGAGGTTGGTGGGGGTGTTAAGAGCCTTATACATATTCGTGTCAAACTCTCTCTCTCTCTCTCTCTAAGCCCATGTGGCCCATATAACCTATGAGGCCCAACTAATCGTGTATATATGAATTCTCATAATGAATAAGATGCATAGTGTAGAGAATTAGGGGAACACCTCACATCCAATCTGGGGGGTGACTTTCATATATATAGCCATGTACAACTTGTGTTACAAGAAAGGGTAACTTGGGTATACATATATCTAATACCCGCCCGCAGTCACAGCGGGAGGGAACTGGACGCAGAGACTGGACCTAAAGTCATTAAACAACTGTACAGGTAGTCCCTTAGTCATGATGTCCGTGAACTGATGTGAGGAGGGAACATGAAGCACACAGATTTGTCCCAAAGCAACCTTCTCGCAGACGAAGTGGATGTCAATCTCGATGTGCTTCGTGCGACGGTGATGAACCGGATTGGCTGTCATGTAGACTGCACTAACATTGTCGCAATAGACAATAGTCGCCAAAGGGATCGAGACATGAAGCTCCTGAAGCAATTGTCGCAGCCAGCAGCATTCAGCAACTGCATGAGCAACAGCCCGATACTCGGCCTCTGCACTGGAACGGGACACTGTAGTCTGCCGCTTCGAAGACCAGGAGACCAAGTTGTCGCCGAGGAAGATGCAGTAGCCGGAGGTGGAACGCCGAGAGTCAGGGCAGCCGGCCCAGTCAGCGTCAGAGTAGGCAGTGATGGAGGACACACTGGCAGTGCCGAGATGTAAGCCTGCGTCGAGGGTGCCCTTCACATAGCGCAGGATGCGCTTGATCAGAGCAAGATGCGGCTCCCGCGGGTCGTGCATGAAGAGGCAGACTTGCTGAACGGCGTAGGCCAGGTCCGGACGAGTGAGAGTAAGGTACTGTAGAGCGCCAGCAAGACTCTGGTACTCCGAGGGGCTGACGACAGAAGCGCCGTCAGTGGCGGACAGCTTGGCCCGAGAGTCAATAGGTGTCGCTGTAGGATGACACTCGGCCATGCCAGCCCGCTAAAGAAGATCAACGGCGTATTGTCGCTGGGACAGAAGTAGGCCGTTGGAGGAGCGCGTGACGGAGATGCCGAGGAAGTGGTGGAGAGCACCGAGGTCTGTCATGGCGAACTCAGAGCTGAGCCGGTCGGTGATGCGCCGTAGAAGAGTCGGGGAAGACGCCGTCAAGATGATGTCGTCAACGTAGAGCAGTAGGTAGGCGACATCATCTCGATCTTTATAAATAAAGAGAGACGTGTCAGACTTCGCCGCCGTGAAGCCGTGCGCGCAGATGTAAGAAGCAAACCGCTGGTGCCATGCTCAAGGAGCCTGCTTGAGACCGTATAGTGACTTGTGCAAAAGACAGACGGAGTCAGGGGCCGAAGGGTCGACGAAGCCGGACGGCTGTTGGCAGTAGACTGTTTCCGCAAGGTTGCCATGAAGAAAGGCGTTCTTCACGTCGAGCTGATGAATAGGCCAGTCCCGCGATGCAGCAATGCTTAGCACAGCGCGGATGGTGGCCGGCTTGACCACTGGGCTGAACGTCTCGTCGTAGTCGACACCCGGCTGTTGGGAGAAGCCGCGAACAACCCAACGAGCCTTGTGGCGGGCAAGCGATCCATCGGAGTGGAATTTGTGTTTAAAAATCCACTTGCCCGTCACAATGTTGGCGCCAGGTGGTCGTGGCACTAGGCGCCAAGTGCCATTGTCGAGGAGAGCTTGGTACTCTTCCGCCATGGCAGCACGCCAGTTGGGATCAGCTAACGCGCTGCGGTAGTTGGCTGGCAGTGGAGAAGTCGATGTAGCGGAGAGATTCCGGTAGTTGACAGGCTGTACTGCCCCCGTGTGCAAACGAGTCATGGGCCGCTTTGCGGGAGTAGAAGGCTGTACGGTGCTGGTGGCGATCTGGTTCGCAGTGGGAGCAGGAACAGCGTTCCCAGCCGGCTCTCCAGCGGCCGACGGGGAAATCCCGACTGTGTGTGTAGAAGGCTGGGGTGGACGACGTTGGTACACCTTGCCGAAACGGCGGTCGGGAGCTGCAGCAGGAGGTGCCGTGGATGCTAGGGCCGGCGGGCGACGCTGAAAGACTGCGCCGAAGCGGCCAGACCCGCCCGGAGTATGTCCAGCGGGTTGAGCAGCAGGGCCGGCAATGATGATGGCCGGGTCGTCGAGGAACGGCTGCGTACGAGCAACCGAAGAAGGCGGCTGCTCAACACCCGAAGGTGGAGCGACCGACGTAGCGGAAGAGGCGTCCTGCAACAAAAAGTCAAGTGAAGATGCACCAGATGGAGCAGCGGCGAACGGAAACACTGATTCATCAAACACGACATGGCGTGAGATGATCACGCGCCGTGTGGATATATTGAGGCACCGGTAACCCTTGTGAGAAGAGGGATACCCAAGAAAAACGCAGGGCGTAGAACGAGGTGCGAGTTTGTGGGGCGTTGTGGCACTAAGGTTGGGGTAACACAGACAGCCGAACACGCGAAGGTGCGAGTAATCTGGTACGGAATGATGGAGCTGATACGGGATTTGGTGACCAACACAGGAGGAGGGGCGCCGGTTCAGTACATAGATGGCTGTGGCAAGAGCCTCGGCCCAGTAAGCTGGCGGCATGGAAGCATGTATGAGGGTGCGAATGGTGTTGTTGATGGTGCGGATCATACGCTCGGCTTTGCCATTTTGTGGAGAAGTGTAGGGGCAAGAAAGACGAAGAAGGATGCCGTTGTTCGCCAAGAAGGTGGACATGGCATGATTAACGAACTCAGTGCCATTGTCAGCCTGAAAGCATTTAGGAATAGAACCAAATTGAGTCTGAGCGTATGCAACAAAATCAACAAAGTGACCATAGACTTCGGATTTTTGACGCAGCGGAAAGGACCAGCAAAAGTGACTGTAATCATCAAGCATGACCAAATAGTATTTGTAACCCGAAGTACTAAGGACTGGAGACGTCCATACATCACAATGAACTAAAGCAAAAGGTTCGGACGTAGTGGACATGGAACTAGCAAAAGGCAGACGCGTGTGTTTGCCAAGTTGACAGGCATGGCACAAGGATCGCGCTGCTTTATTACACGTGATAAGCGACTTATTTTGAAGAGACGCAACGGCAGAGGCGGCCGGATGACCCAGGCGGTGATGCCATATGGTGGACGAGACGGCGAAGCTGCAACTAGCGACGGTGGATGGCGAAGTTGGTGATATGGTGTAGAGGTCCCCGCTGCTATTGCCAGGCTTATTAAGGCGTCGCCTAAGCGTCGCTTAAGCGACGCTTAGGCGGTAAGGCGGCGAAGGACCGTAAGGCGTCGGCCTCGCCTTGCCACGATGCTGTATGGCGTCCGCCTCAAACCCTAACGCGTCGCTTAAGCGTCGGTGAGGCGAAGAAACGCGAGGCGACGGCGAAGGCGGACGCCCCAAGAACCGGAAAAAGCAAGTACACAGAGACGTCACGGGATGAGAGGGGCCAGTGGGGAACCTGTCGGCTGTCACATAAGCGGAGCTGCGGAGGCGCCGAGGTCGAACCCTAGCGCCGCCTCCATCGGTCCATCCCCGTGGCGGAGGGAGGGAGGCGGCGGCTGGGAGTGAGGGCGGAGGGAGGCGGCGGCTGGGAGTGAGGGAGGAGGGAGGGAGGCGGCGGCGGATGGGAGTGAGGGAGGAGAGGGGAGGCGGCGGCGGATGGGAGTGAGGGAGGAGAGGGGAGGCGGCGGCTTCGAGCGAGGGAGGAGACAGGAGGCGGCGCGGCTTCGAATGCGCTGGCCGCTGGGTGAGAAAGAGTATATTAGGGTTAGACTTTTACATTGGATTCCCCAGAAGTTTACGAAATTACAATTAGATCCTTTTAAGTCCTTCATCTCTTTAGATTTCTTCTAATTTAGTCCTCAGAACTCCGTTTTCTTCGCCTTATGATGTTTGTAAGGCGTCGCCTCGCCTCACGCCTTATCGCTTAAAAGGTGTGAGGGGGGTGGGTCGCCTTACCTCGCCTTACCGCCTTAATAACCTTGGCTATTGCAGCGAAGAATCACGTGTCCCGTCCATGGGTCCTTGACAGAAAAGCCAGAAGCGTCAAACTCAATGGAACAGTTATTATCACGTGTAAACTGACGAACAGATAGAAGGTTGCGCACAAGAGCTGGTGCAACAAGAACATTGTTAAAGAAAAAGGAAGTGTCGGCTGTGGGTAGGATGGAAGTGCCACGGCTGGTAACAGGAATGGAGTGACCATTGCCCACAGTGATAGACGAAGAGGAAGGAGGGAGGCAGGTGAGGAGTATACCATCCGAAGAGGACATGTGGGACGTAGCACCAATGTCGAGCACCCAGGGAGTAGCGCCTTGAAGGGCCATTTGGTTCAGGGCGGCAATGAGTCCCGCCTGGTCTCAACCGCTATCTTGAGAGGTTCCGGACGGCGGAGAAACGAACTGCTACTGCACGTCCGACTGGGAGAAGTGGGCGGGCGTGAAGGCTGTGTGAGCCTGTGGAGCCGGCCCAAGGAGACCCGGCGCGCGCCAGGCCTGCTGCTGCTGTCCGGGCAACGGGCCGAAACAGACCCATGGACCAGAGGGGATGGGAGTGCGCGGACCCCCCTGGGAATGCTGCTGGTCGCGGCGACCACCGCCGGCGCTGCTGCCAGTGTTGCCGCCGCCGTTGTTGTTACTGCCGCTGCCGCTTTTCTTGTTGCGGCGGTTGGAGGAAGTCTGCTGACCACCTTGGTTGTGCTTCGCGCCGAGGCACGTAGAGCCAGAGCAGCAAGCCGTGCCGCATGTGAGGAGTGCGGTCTCGGAGGAAACCTTGCTCTCATTGGCGAGGCGAAGTTCTTTGAGGACGAGCTTCTCGCGCGCGGTGTTGAAGTCTGGAAGTGGCGTGGTGTCGGCGATGTTGTCCGCCGTGCTGGAGAAGCGCGGGTTGAGGCCGCGGAGGAGGTTGAGGACCAGCTGCGACGGTGAAACAGCATGGCCGACATCGCGCAGGGCATCGGCGACGGTCTTCATGCGCTGACAATAGTCGTTGATGGAGAGATCGCCCTGCTTCATTGAGGAAAATTCCTCATGCAGGAAGACGGCACGGGGCTCCTTGTTAGCCAGAAAGAGGCCCTCGATGGCGACCCATAGTTGGCGCGCCGATTGATCTTGCGCCATAGCGAGGTCCTGAACGTCGGTGGCGATGGAGCCGAGAAGCCAACTATGGACGCAGGAATCGTCCATGACCCACTGGGGATCATTGGGAGCGGCCGGTAAAGTCCCGTCGATGTGGCCGCGAAGCCCGAATTTTCCCACCAAGGACTTGAAGAAGGGAGCCACTTGTGGAAGTTTGGGTGTTTCAACTCGAGGACGAGAGGAACATGTGAGCGGACTGCGATCGTGGCATAGGGAGCAACGACGATCGGTCCAGCAGGGAGGTTTGGCATGTCGCCGCTGGTGTTGGGATCTGGTGGAGCGGTCGGCATTGTGGAAGATTGGCCGGGGAGAAGGGGCGGCGGCAGCTGAGGTGTGGAAAAACAGGGGAGGCGGCGGCCTGGGGAAGGAGGCGGCGGCGGGTGGTGCGACGGCCAGGGAACCGGCGGCCGAGAAAAGGAGTGGCGGCGGCTAGGGTTTAGAAAACCAGAGGAGGCGGCGGCCTGGGGAAGGAGGCGGCGGCGGGTTGTGCGACGGCCAGGGAACAGAGAAGCGGCGGCGTCGGGTTGAAACCCTAGAAAGCAGAGGAGGGCGGCGGCGGGTGAGAAAACAGAGGAGGGGGCAGCGGAAGATGCCCAGGAATCAATCTGATACCATGTAGAGAATTAGGGGAACACCTCACATCCAATCTGGGGGGGTGACTTTCATATATATAGCCATGTACAACTTGTGTTACAAGAAAGGGTAACTTGGGTATACATATATCTAATACATAGCAGTGAATAGCAAAAATATATCTCCACTCTAAAATTAACATATATATTATCACAAACTTGCCAATTACCAAGATTATGTCCATTTTGTTTAATTTTCTTTGGAATAAGTCTACTTTACTCCCCATGAATTCTTGTGAATGTCTAAGTTTCAACCTCAAAGTACAAAACCAGATGTTTTACAACTCTCAATCTCTCATGTCACAATACCGGATATATTACCCCCCCCCCAAAAGGTCGATTGAAGGCGGTTTTAGCTGACACCAATGTGGAAATGGTTTTGACACATAAGGTGTTTTTTGGTCTAAGGTTTTGACATATAAGCAGTCCAGTTAGCAGAATGAACAAATAAATTTTAAGCAAATGGTGGGGCCGATATGTCATTATCACAGACCACCTTCCTCCTCTCTTCTCTGTCCCAACAGCCATGGCCACCTGTCCCACCCGGCCTCCCCTAGGTCCACCTGCTGCGCCTAGCAACCATCGCATAGATGGAGCAGCTCTCGGTGACCGTCCTCCAGGTCCTGGTGGAGGTGGCATGGCCTGGCCGACTCGCAGCCAAGAGAGGCGGTGGCGCAACTCCCAGCCTGGGGAGGAGGCAACGTGGATCCAGTCAGTCAAGCCACCAACATCGTCCATGGTCTCCTTTTCGTTCTCACCTCTCAACCACGAAAAGAGGGGCCCCAAGTACAGCTCTACCGTCAATGTCGTCCTCAACCACCGCAAGCTCTACCACCACCATCGTCGGCCAAATTTATTGCACCACCGCCGGCTGCGAGCTCCACCATCGGCGTCGTCCTCAGCCACCACAAGCTCCACCACCACTGTCACCGGCCAGATCTGCTCACAACCGAGGAGGCGGCGGCGCAGCTTCAAACCAGAGGGGGTGCGCGGCCAGGGGAGGCAGCAGTGTGTTTCTAGGGAGACGAGCATGGATCCGGTCAAAGCCAAGCTGCCGATGTAGTCCTCGGCCTCCTTCCTCACCGACCAGCGCTATGAATTGCTCGCTGCTCTTGCTCATGAGGAAGCAGGTGCTCAAGGAGGAAGAAAAGAAATGAGAAAGGAGGAAAAGAAAAAGAAGGAAAAAATGAAGTAATTTTTTGCCGACTCAACTATACAAGTGCACGTGACAGTACACCATGGCAACAAAGTTTGTCCGCACAGATGCCACATCAACTAAAATTGTCCTCCATTAGTCTCACGGGGGTAAAATAAATGATTTTGATAGTTGAGAGGGTAAATCATCCGGTTTTGCACTTCCAGATTGAAAGTTAGGGTAAAGTAGACTTATTCCATTTTCTTTTGATGACTAACTAGCCCAACATTTGCACAGGTTGTTGGCTAGCAATCATGAAGACTAACTTAGCAGTGAGGGTCAACCTTGTCCCATACTTTAGGTTTGACCAGCTAGGCAACTACTAGTAGAAAATGACTGCATAAATAAAGATCAGTTCAATTGACAAATCTACTGTGCACAGTAGTCCTTTTGCACATCAACCAGTAAACTGATCATAAATCAAACAATGCCTTCCCATATAACCAAAAGATCATGATAAAAGCAACCTTATTTAAAGCTGCCAAATTTAGTTGTGCACATTGATATATCAATGATTCTGCGTAACAAAAAATGAACTAAATTCTAAATAGAAATTTACCACTAAAGAGTTGTATATGCGCCGCTCTCTAATGTCTGATATTGGTGGTCTAACAAGCTCCCCTATGTATTCGATCATCTGAACAAATAGATACAAAATAGAGAAAATTAGCTCATTATCATCGCACATGTGCAAATTTACCAAAAAAACATCGCAATCGTCCTCGACTATTCGATCATCTGAGCAAGTGATAGGGGAAATTAGCTCAGCAGCATCGCAAATGTGAAAATTTAGCGAAATAACATCACAATCATCCTTGAACCCCCCCAGTGACTGACACTACAACCAGCAGAAATTCTGCAAAATACTATCACCATTAGTTTGTCATCAGTTGGATGGGGGAAAATGCATTTTTGCCCACATCCCCTCTCCAATCTCTACCAGGGGCCAACCTCTGGCGTCATCCAGCTATAGCCATGGACCGGCAGACGGCAGTCAACTGCCACACGCCATTGAGGTTGCTAGCATTACCCACAACTGCCTCTAACTCTTCTCTACAGTAACAGCAGGGGCGTTTCTCTCTCTTTAAAAATAGTATCTCACCAGTGTGTTGCAGCCATTATAAACTAACAGAACTAATGGCAATGTTATTTTGCACCTTTTGCTGTTTGCAGTCCAATGGACAGTCAAGGATAATTGCAGTTTTATTTCTCCAAATTCGCTCCACTGGGGATGTTACTGAAAATTTTCCCTACAAACGAATCCAACTCCTTTCCAAAAGCAATTACTCCCTCCATTCTTTTTTAGATGCCGTTTTAGAATGCATGCAATCAACCTTTTAAAACTTTAACCACTAATATACAAAAAAATGTTTGGTTTTGTTATATGGAAATGATATTACTAGATTTGTCATAAAAATATTTTTTACTAACATATAATTAGGAAAAGTAATGGTCAAATGTTTGTATTGGAGACCGTGTCTATCCAAAATGACAAGTACAAAAGAACGGATGTAGTTTCATCTTTATAATGAAAAGGTTGCAGAACATACCATGTCTCCAGCCTTGTGTGCAACCTTTGCGAAGACACCAAATCCATGAATTCTTGATTTTCCTGCAAAAAATAAAAATATCTGTAAATAAGCCACAATTCGCATATATCATATTATCAGTCCTTCAAAATCAGCATATCAATGAAAAATTAGAGTGCCAAAGTTCTGATATGCCGATCCAAGAGTGATACTGATCACATCATCACAGAACGTTCATAAGAGAGTAAATGCCCAGATCTGGGGTTCTGAGAATCAGTAATATTCAAATCCTATTCCACTCCAAATTACCAGAATACCAAGTTAATACTAAGTTTCAGTTATAATCCATCCACTGGCATGTCTCTTTTGTAATGCTCATGCCAAAATCTGGTACACTTTTACCTGACAGTTATATCAACATTCTATTCAACTTCTTTCTATAGATTCCACTGTTACTGCAGAAAAGGGTCCATACAACATCGACATCAGAGTAAACATACCAGCATAAATGATGAAGCAGGCAAGCAGCAATTGATTAATACTATAGAACAAAGATTATGTGAAATAACGGCAGTATATGAAACAAACACCAAGAGATTAAGACCACAAAAAGAATATTATCTTACACTTCCTCAAAATATATTTTTCTTCAATAAGATATAAAGATTCTCATCTGCAGAAGATCATGCTACGGAGATGCTATTGGATCAAGGATTAATGAAACTCACCAAAAGCTAGTCTCCTCCTGAATGTGGCCTTCATGCTTTTATATTTTTCAACCATAGAAGACACATTAACAACAGTTTCTTGCTGCGCAGCATCAGAAGAGCCAACTGATTGAATTGGTTCACTGCTCGTATCACAGCCTAGTCTATTTTGGCAGTAGCCACTAACAATATAAGGCCTATTCTCTACATACAAACGTTTTGCAGAAGCGGTAGCCATAACTTGAGGTTGCTTTTGGCCTCTTCTCCCACAGATATTATAGGGCTCTGACACAGGAAACAAGTAAATGGAGATATGAAACAGGGTTGTGAAAAGAACTTGATAGGTAATCAAAAGAAAAGGAAATTTTCTATTAAAATTTAAAACAAAAAATATAACATTCCCATAACAAAGTAGCTCCATCCCATAAGACTTCAAGGATTCACCGTCGAACCCAAACAGCAACAATAATCTGACTGACAAACCCAAATAAGAAAAATATAAACAGGAGAGCCATATTACATAATCCATATCATGGTTAAGGTGATCTTTTTAGTACCATACCAAATTTAGTGTGCAGCAAATTTTGAAAAACTTGCCATCAAATAAGCATTGCTTGTTCGCTTACCAGTCCTTGCACAACCAGTTGATGGAGCCACATTCGTTTGAACTACCTGAGTGGGCTCAGCAAGGTCACTTTCAAGAGGACGTTCAGTAGATGGTTGTCTGTGCTTTTTGCAGTATGAGAGTAGACGAATACATGGGTCCTCATCCTCATCAAGTAACATGAGGTGGATTTTGTCATCATCTTCAAGCTAAAATTAACATAATAGATCCACATAGTGGAATAGGTATTAATGAAGGAACAAAATTAGTCCCCAAGAAGGTAATATGCCACAACATAAAAATCAGCATTCAGCAATGTACCTCGACACAAAGATCAGCAGCACGTGCACAAAGAGGGTGATATGCTACACGACAGGTCGGATGAGAACACTATGTTGATGCAAGGAGAAGAGTCATAATATGTTATAATCATCCTAACAGAAGCTTAAAATGTTCCTATAGTACCTGTATGCAAGCTCCATAAGCAACTCCACAAATGCTGCATAGAAGTTTCCAACGGTCCTGGATAGACAACTTAAAACTGATGATGTTTCTACAGAAATGCTATGCTCCCAATAAGTTCACACCAAAATCAAGAGGGGAAGGAGAAAAAAAAACCTTGTTGATTCTGCTTAATCCATCGATTGGTTCCATTCTCTTTACATCTTTTAAGCAAGTTTCTGCAACAGATTTAAGATTAAGAGAACTAAAAGCATTTCATGACATAATAAGATCTATGGATCAATTAAGTGATTATACCAGGAATCCATATAGCACATGCAAGATGAGCCCAACGGCCATCTGTTGTAGGTTTCATTGCACCACCTAAACAAAGAGATCATATCTCATAAGTATAGCTTTGTTTTGCAAGAAAGAGCAATACAATTCTATACCTGTGACTGGACATAGACAGCATCGTGGGGACACGCAAGGTGCCCTAGGTTGACACAGGTTGCAAAGCCAAAGTACTCCATTCAATGGTTCCAGTTCACCATAGCATCTAGCATGAACCTGCAATCATGTTTAAGGAATTTGTGAACACTTCTACATATGACAATCTTCATGGAGCTGGCAATGAAAGCCTGCATACCATCATACGGCACCTATCGCATTGCACGAACAAATTGTCTTCATACTCCTAAGGCAAGAGAGTTAAATAACTTTCAGTTTGATTACTTACCTATTAAATAAACTGCATGAGCAAAGGATTAGGGACTAATGGATTATTTACCTCATCCATATCACACACACTGCAATAGTCTAGATCTTTCCAATTAACATGAACAGCTCTATAACCAAGAAGGGTATCCCCACCATTTTCGAAGTATTTCGAACATGACCTTGCATTGGGCAACTCCTAACAAATACACAATTGAATTTGAAGTCTAACAAAGGTAAAGTATGAAATGCACTATTTAAAGCATATGAACTACACAGTGTAAAGTCAAGGAAAAATGCAAAAGCCTTGATAAAGAATGCCATTAATATGGCTTGAATTATTACCATTTTTAATGAAACTTAAAAACATGCACATGCACAATATACATCAATGTTTTCCAAGAAAATAACATAGCAGCAAACTGTTTTTACGGAAGATGCCAAACAATGGTGGTAAAGTGAGCACACCAGTGCTATATTTACAAAAAGAAAAAGATTACTCAATTAGCCAACCTTAGATAAACACCCACCATATAAAAGCCAATGTCCTGTCAAAGTTATAAGTCAATATCAAAGCACAAAAGTTAATTAGCCAATATAATGATTTCATGTCAACTTCACCCTCAGTTAAACATGGTAAACCAAAATTTTCTTTTCTCCTTTTGCCTATGCGGAAGAAACCACAGGGCAAGATTATTAAGTCATAAAGTCGAGTCGAGTCGTGATGCTACCAACTTGGAGATTAGTCGCAACTAATCCCGACTAGTCGTCGACCAGTCTACTACTACTTGCCTGTTGCTTCTACTACTACCTACCTTCTACCACTACTACTACTTGTTGCTGCTACTCAGGCTCACAGAGGAAGAATACCTGAAACTTGGTCTAGAAGAAAGCATCAAAACTGAGTCTGATAGAAGGAATGAGGGAACAGAGCAGCAAAACAGAAAAAAAAACTAGGATCAAGATCTGGAACAGAGCAGCAAAATAAAGGAAGAAGATGGGAGACTAAGTGAGAGGAAGAACAAAGCATCAAACGGATGAAGAATAGAGCAGCACTTGGCTCGATCTGCTTCTTGCGAGGGGTGGCAGAGGTACACTACCGGTGGT
The DNA here is from genome assembly GCA_017311315.1 of Dendrocalamus latiflorus. Lineage (NCBI taxonomy): Eukaryota > Viridiplantae > Streptophyta > Magnoliopsida > Poales > Poaceae > Dendrocalamus > Dendrocalamus latiflorus. The sequence goes on from CM029626.1 coordinate 27,206,033, forward strand.
GACTCCCTCTCTACGGCTGCGACAATGAGGTCGCCTGGGATGCTAGGAGCTGGGGAGGAATCGCTCCATGCCTCCATGATTCCATCGCTGGTTGAACAAATTTGATCATGCATTGGGCCGTCGGCGACCGGTTGCAGCAACAAGGTTGCCCAGCACTCACGGGAAGGTAGGAGGAGCTCGGAGAGGGCTGAGGAGGGGGTGGCGGCGGGCGGCGTCGGCGTCGTAGACGGGGGCGGCGATGGGCTAGGGTTCCCCGCACCTGGTAGCGTCGTGGGGAGTGGGGGAGCCGAGTTTCGATTGCAGCTGTATGTCTTCTTCCCCCTCCTGTAATATATGTCCTCTCCCGATGGCATCGCTGACATTGGGCCAATTAGACGTTCGACTCGCGCTGGCCGACTAATCGCGGCTAGTCGCCGACTAGTCGGCAAGTCGAACGACTAGCACAGCTAGTCAAGTCGACAACACTAGCCGATGCCTATGTGCCGACTTGTCGACTAATCGACGATTAGTCGCGACTAGTCACGCGACTTAATAACAGTGCCACAGGCACGCAAGAACTTATTTGCTCTTTCTTACTCGTTAGCATAATGAACCACATGAACAAAACATGGATTTGCAATAAATGGCTCAGGGCACCTTATCCACTATAGGGTCTGTCGTAGGGTGGCCCCCACCTAAGCCCAGCAGGCCTGTAATACGTAAGGCCCAGAATGGGACATGTGTAATGACATAAGTGCCCCTGAGGGGGATACTTGGATGTAAGGGTATAATTGTAAAAGTACTCCCCATGTGGATATATATATACGACACAGGCCACGGGGGAAACCCTAAGCCATTGCTCACCTAACTCTCCACTACCATACTCTCTCTGTTTGGTCTGTAACCACAACAGTTGGCGCCGTCCGTGGGGAGGACAAGAGCAAGCCCCCAGATCCGAAGAAGGATGGCACCAAAGAAAGCTTCATCGTCGGCGACGAAGAAGATGGGAGCGGCGGAACCTCGCGTCAATACCAGGGCTTCGGCGTCGGCGTTCGCAGGCGTGGGTGGCGATGCGGGTATGACAGTCGCAAACACCGGCGTTCATGACGCGACGCTCGACCCCGCCACCATCGCCGCGACGCTCGACCCCACCACCATCGCCGCGACGCTCGACCCCGCCACCATCGCCGTCAAGCAAAAACCCTCGAAGAAGCTCCGTGACTACTTCAAACGCTTCGCGAAGGTATGCTGCCAGGTCAAGGATGTCAACGAAACAACCATCATCAATGCAGCGATACAGGGTGTCTAAGTCGGTGGCGAAGCTCTTCGATAAAATGGAAGAGTACGCCTGGGCAGAGGAAGATGCGCGAAGGCGCAAGGGCGACGACTCCGACCCCGCGCAAGCGAAGGAGTCGTCGCAACAAGGAAGCGCAAAGGACGACCCGAGAACAAAACGCAAGCAAGCATCCGTGGGAGGCGCTCCTGAACGCGCTGACGCTGGGGCGCATGAGAACTCGTCCAGCGGCAGGCGCAAGCCCCGGCGTAACCAGCGAAGGTCCCGAAAGGCTCGCCACGTAAGGCGTTCCCCGGGAACCTATCCTCGCTTCGCGCCCGAGAAGGGGACACAGAGGAAGCCGCGACGAGAGACCGCGAGCGGAGCAGGAAATCCTGGATTACGGCAGATGGTGCGAGGTGCATGGCTATGGTGACCACATCACGCGAGCATGCACAGCAGTTATGGCGCTGCGGCAAGCAACTGCCCGAGGTCGGGCCTTGGAAGCGCTGACCTCTGCAATAGCCCACGTGCAGCAGCCGCAAGGGAGCCCCCCGCGAGTTGGGGTCCCGGGAGGGACCCAACACCGCATCGTTAGCGTCATCTCCGGAGGCTCCTCGTCGAGAACCTCCTCAGCGCACCCACCCCCGGGGATACCGCACAGCAACATCACCTTCACGCCAGCCGATGCCCAGGGCGTGGAGTTCCCCCATCAAGATCCCTTGGTCATCCAGGCCGACATTGCAGGCCGCGACATCAGGCGCATCCTCATTGATGGAGGAAGCTCCGCAAACATCTTGTTCGCGGAGGCCCTTGATCGCATGGGAATACCTCGGAGTCGCTTGGGAGCATCGGAGATCCCTCTCCAAGGTTTCGGAGGCCAGCCACTGAAGGCCTTGGGTCAGGTACGCCTCCGAGTCTCCTTGTGCCAGGCCGACAACGCCAGAAGCGAGGACATCGTCTTTGATGTCGTGGACAGCCCGCACTCATACAACGCCATACTGGGCCGACCCGCCATTAACTCCTTCGAGGCGGTCCCGCACCACGCCTTTTTGTGTATGAAGCTCCCGGGCCCGCGGGGTATCATCACCATCTTCGGCGACCAGGACCTCGCTAAGCGTGTCGAAGCCGACGCCAGGAGTCCACACCGCAAGGTGCACGTCCTCGCCGACAAACTCAAGGCGGACACGCCATCCGCTCCAGGATGGACACCTAAGCCCCCGCCCAGAGGGCGGGGTCAAAAGGGTGCTTCTCCAAGCGGAAGGCCAATTCGTGTCCATCGGCGAGGGTCTCCCTCTAGAGGTGGGGCAACACTTGCTCCAGGTTCTTCGGAGTAACGCCGATGTCTTCGCGTGGTCTCTGGAGGGTATCAAGGGTGTGGACCGTGCCCTCATCGAACACAACCTGGCGGTCCGCCCCGACGCCAAGCCGGTCAAGCAAAAGCTTCGCCGTATGTCCATGGACCGGCAGCAATCCGGTGCTGGTCAAGAAAGCCAGCGGCGTCTGGCGTATGTGCATCGACTTCACCGCCCTCAACAAAGCATGCCCGAAGGACGACTACCCTTTGCCGCGCATAGATCAACTGGTCGACGCCACTGCTGGGTGTGAGCTCATGAGCTTCCTGGACGCCTACTCCGGCTACCACCAGATCTACATGGCCAAGGACGACGAGGATAAAACCAGCTTCATTACGCCGGTTGGGACCTTTTGCTTCGTCAGGATGCCCTTCGGCTTGACGAATGTCGGTGCAACCTTCACCTGCCTCATCGCGCTGGCGTTAGCCGCCCAGCTCGGGAGGAACGTGGAGGCTTACGTCGACAACGTGGTGGTAAAAACCAAACAGCTCGCCTTTCATGCTCGGGATCTCCAGGAGACCTTCGACAACCTCAGGAAGGCGGGCATCAAGCTCAATCCGGACAAGTGTGTTTTCGGCGTGCAGGCGGGCAAGCTCTTGGGTTTCCTCGTGTCCGGGCGAGGCATCCAGGCGAACCCCGACAAAGTCGACGCCATCCTTGGCATGGAACCGCCCAAGATGACGAGGGAGGTCCAGAGGCTGGCTGGCCGCATGGCGGCTTTGAGTTGCTTCCTGGCTTCCTGTCTAGGGCAGCGGAGCGGGGACTGCCATTTTTCAAGACTCTTCGCAGTTGTGACGGGTTTCATTGGGATGATAATTGCGCCAAGGCCTTCTATGACCTCAAAAAACACCTGGCAAGCCTTCCCACTCTGGTTGCCCCAGCACCAGAGGCTCCCCTCCTGCTCTACCTCGCAGCCTCCGCGACAGTGGTCAGCGCCGTCCTTGTCCTCGAGGAGGGTGCTTTCCAACGCCCCGTGTACTTCGTCTCCGAAGCCCTTCAGGGCGCCAAGATGCGGTATACGGAGCTCGAGAAGCTCGCCTACGCGCTGGTCATGGCCTCGAGAAAGCTCCGACATTATTTCCTGGCCCATCCGATCACGGTGCCATCCTCGTTCCCCCTGGCGGAGATGCTGCACAATAAGGAGTCCACAGGGCAAATAGGCAAATGGGCAGCCAAGCTCGCCCCTTTCTCCCTAACATATGCCTCCCGAACGGCGATCAAGTCCCAGGTTTTGGCGGACTTCCTCGCGGACTGGACCCCCCCAGCTCACCCTGTCCAGCAGCCAGAAGACGCGGTGTGGATGCTCAACACTGACGGAGCCTATGGCGTTGCGGGCGCGGGCGACGGCGCAGTCGTTACCACACCTGAGGGACATCGCCTGCTGTACTCGGCACGCCTCGCATTTCCCGCCACCAACAACACGGCCGAGTACGAAGCGTTACTCTTTGGCCTCGCGAAGCTCAAAGAGCTGGGCGCGCGGCGCGTCCTCGTCCGCACCGACTCACGACTGGTGGTGGGCCATGTGGACAAGTCCTACCAGGCCAAGGACCCGGAGCTCGCTAAGTACCTGGCAGCCGTAAGAGCGAAGGAGCGGCATTTTTTGGGCGTCACGGTGAAAGCCATCCCTCGGGCGGATAACGAGCAAGCCGATGTCCTTGCGAAGGCCGCCAGCCAGCAGCTCCCAACTCCCGAAGGGGCATTTTACGAAGTCCTGCCAGCGGCAGCCATCGCGTAGGACAACCGCGACGCAGCCCTCGTCCACCAGATCACACAGCAGGGTGACTGGCGAGAACCCATTTTTGGTTTTTTGCAGGGCATCGCGGAGCCGGACGACCCCGTCGAGATCCGGCGCTTACAGCACCGCGCCAGGTCCTTCCAGGTGCTCGATGGGGTGCTTTACAAGAAAGGAGTCCGCACCGCTTTTGCGGTGCCTTTCACGCGAAGAAGGGAAGCAGCTCCTTGCAGAAATTCACGTGGGACTCTGCGGCTCGCATCTCGCACCGAGATCGCTAGTCGGCAAGGCGTTTAGGCAAGGATTTTACTGGCCTACAGCTGTTGCCAACGCCCAAGATCTCATGCGCCGGTGTCAAGGTTGCCAATGGATGGGACGGGCCATTCGCAGGCCCCCAACGAGCCTCAATCCCATACATCCGGTATGGCCACTCGCACGATGGGGCATCGACGTCGTGGGGCCGCTTCCCCGTGCTCCAGGTGACCCGCGGTTTGTCGTGGTCGCTTTGGAATATTTCTCCAGGCGGCCTGAGGCGGTAGCTCTGGCCAAGATTACCTCGGCAGCCATGCAGCGCTTCCTCTTGCAGAACATCATATGCCGCTTTGGCGTGCCCAGGGAGGTCACCGTCGATAATGGCCTGCAGTTCGACGCTTCCCCGTTCAAAGAATTCTGCGACAGCATGGGCATCACGCTCCGGTTCGCCTCGGTCGGACACCCGCAGTCCAACAAAGCGGTAGAGCGGGCGAATGGCGCCATCTCCACCGCGGTTAAGAAGCGCCTTGTCGGGCTGCCAAAGGGCAAGTGGCCGGGTGAGCTCCACAGCGTCCTCTGGTCCCTCCGCACAATGGTGACACGCCCGACGGAGTTCACGCCATTCAAGCTCCTCTTTGGCGACGAGGTGGTAACGCCCGAGGAAATAAAGGCCGGCTCGAGAAGGGTCCTCGTCCAGGCACCAGAAGAAGAGCGCCAATTGTCCCTGGACCTCCTTGATGGAGATCGGGCAAGCCCAACCCAGCATGTCATAAAGTATGCGCGGCAAATGGTGCGCACTCGTGGTCGTTCCATATACCCGCGAGAATTCCAGCCGGGGGACCTCGTCCTCAAGATGGCACTTCATGCGGAGACGGTAGGCAAGCTGGAATCCAAATGGGAAGGCCCGTACATTGTCGCGGAAGCCCTTCAGAAGGAAGCATACCGCCTCGCCACATTGGAAGGGCAGAAGCTTCGCCATACATGGAACGCAGACAGACTGCGGCAGTACAACGCCTAAGCCGAGCGTGCAAGCACGAGGATCCTTAGTGGCTTCGGGGGGCATCTCGCCAGACTCCTGCGCGGACCGCTCCAGCGCTAGAGGCTCCCACCGTGCGCCGCCTCATCACCGGGCAACGACAGCAATGGCCGTTCCCACCTCCGAGCGCTCAGTGGTTAGTACCTCGTCTTTTGTAATCGCTCACCCGCGCAAACGGGGATTCAATAAAGTTCACCGTTTCAACAAAAAAAAGGCAAAAAACTGCCCTATTTCTCGCAAAATCGTGCGGAAGTATAAACAAAGACACGCGTTCACACGCGCTCTCCGTGAAAAACACGGGCATGAGTATAAACAAAGACGCGCGGGGGGATGCCTCCGTGCGCACTCTACGGAGTATAAATAAGACGTAGCGTTGAGGTCCGCCTCCGCATGCACCTTCACCGCCCGCAACGCGCGGAGGCTCACCTCCGCACGCAGTCCACGGACTCTAAATAAGACGTAGCGTTGCGGTCCGCCTCCGCACGCACTCCACGGAGTATAAATAAGATGTAGCGTTGAGGTCCGCCTCCGCACGCACCTTCACCGCCCGCAACACGCGGAGGCTCGCCTCCGCGCGCAGTCTACGGACTCTAAATAAGACGCAGCGGGGGGACGCCTCCACGCGCACTCCACGGAGTATAAAGACGCAACATGAGGGGTACCTCCGTGCGCACTCTATGGAGTATAAATAAAACGCGAATGTTGTCCCTGCGCACTCTACTGAGTATAAACAAGACGCAGATATCCCCGCGCACGTGCAAGCACTGTCCTTGCGCGTACTCCCCGGAGTATAAATAAGACGTGGTCGAAGTTGCCACGCGCCTAAGCTCTAATAAGCGTCTACTTCGATTAGGCGCCAGCTCCGCTGCCACCCCTTCGAAAGGTAGAGGACGGAGCGCTCGCGCGTCTACTTCGGCTAGGCGCCAACTCCGCTGCCACCCCTTCGAAAGGTAGGGGACGGAGCGCTCGCACGTCCAAGGATCGAAAAACCAGAACCGGGCTAAATCCCGGCCGCCGGGCGGTACCGGTAACTGGCCGGTTACCGGAAATCCCGGATAAAAACCGGATGAATTTTGTCAAATGAAAATTTTGGGCGGGGCAGGAGGGGACCGGTAACCGACCCGGTCGGTTACCGGAAATACCTGTGGAAAACCGGATAAAACCGGTGAAATGCTTACTACTGCTTGCTGCTTGATAACGTTGAATGCTTTGCGAATAGATTACTTAATGAATGAAGTTACATCTTACAAGTATATATAGCACTAGCCACACACGAGTGTGAATACAAAGAGAGAAATGAAGAGACTAGAAGCTGAACCAAGGAGGCATGCTGTGCATGCATTCATGCATGCGTGGGAAGATGGAGAGGCATGCATGCGTGGGAAGATGGAGAGGCAGCCATGTGAATAGGCATACATTCATGCATGCGTGGGAAGATGAAGAGGCATGCATTCATGCATGCGTGGGAAGATGGAGAGGCAGCCATGTGAACAGGCATGCATTCATGCATGCGTGGGAAGATGGAGAGGCATGCATTCATGCATGCGTGGGAAGATGGAGAGGCAGCCATGTGAACAGGCATGCATTCATGCATGCGTGGGAAGATGGAGAGGCATGCATTCATGCATGCGTGGGAAGATGGAGGCAACCATGTGAACAGGCGTTTGCTATTAATGCATGCGTGGGAAGATGGAGAGGCGTGCATTCATGCATGCGTGGGAAGATGGAGAGGCATTTATGCATGCTTTTATATCTCCTGCAGCCTCACTTTTGTCTCCCCACATGCAGAAAACATCAAGAGTTCACAAGCAAAAGCAAAAGCCCCATGGACCCTACATGCTTCCAATGCAGGCTACTGTGCATCTACAAATTCAAATTTTCGCATTTCATATTTCGGGCGGTATTTTTATTCCCGGTCCCCGGCGGTAATTCCAGTTACCGGCGGTTACCGACCGGTAACCGCCGGTAAACCGCGTCTACTTCGGCTAGGCGCCAGCGGAGGTAGGGGACGGAGCGCTCGCGCGTCTACTTCGGCTAGGCGCCAGCTCCGCTGCCACCCCTTCGAAAGGTAGGGGACGGAGCGCTCGCGTGTCTACTTCGGCTACGCGTCAGCTCCGCTGCCACCCCTTCGAAAGGTAGGGGACGTAGCGCTCGCGCGCCTACTTCGACTAGGCGCCGATGGATACCTAGCGCGGAAATCTGAATCCTACGTGACAACCGCCTAGAATAGGGGCATGCAGCGACGAGAAGATATTGGGCAGGCACTGCTTCATTCACATAAAAGAACAGGTTGCGAAGCAACCATACAAAAAGGTGTACATGACGCAACACACCCAACCCCAGCATCACTCTTGATCTGTGTCGTTTCCGTTGCGCCGAGGAACTTCCTCGAGCCACCGGAGGAGGTCCCCCTCTTCACGCAGAGTTCGCCACAGCGCCTGTCGTAGGGGTGACGACCCCCACCTAAGCCCAGCAGGCCTGTTAGAGGTATGTAAGGCCCAGAATGGGACATATGTAATGACATAAGTGCCCCTGAGGGGGATACTTGGATGTAAGGGTATAATTGTAAAAGTACTCCCCATGTGAATATATATATATACGACACAGGCCACGGGTGAAACCCTAAGCCATTGCTCACCTAACTCTCCATTACCATACTATCTCTCTCTGTTTGGTCTGTAACCACAACAGGGTCTATCCGAAACAATGACAAGCATCACCAAAGTCCGAAACTTCAAAATAAGTAGAACGCATTGCAGACTAGAATGGTGCAGGGACCTATTCTTGAACCAATTGTCCTAAAACAAATTTGAAACAGAAGTTTGACAGTAGGAGTGTACAGCCATCAGCCAATAATGCGTACGTAAAAACAGAGACTTTTAGTCTGCCACAAATTCAGTACAGAAACATGGGTGGACATAAACAAATAAAATTGACCTGAAATACTAATGACAAAAGGCTTTAGACAATAATCACAGATATAGGAATGATTATGGAAAGAAAAGGACATAAAAAAATTATAAGTATAAAACGCGTGGGTTAAAGATAAATTGATCATCTAGCACCAATGCACTACCCAACAAAAGTAATAATGATAAATGAAATATGAAAATCTTGAACAGATATTTGTTTGAAAACCTGAATAAGCTGCCTTATTTGTGGATTTGAAAAGCCAAACATGTAGGAACCAGATCTCTGACAAACATTTCCTTCCAATTCGGAGGCAACATTGCACTGTTTTTCCTTTATTCTGCAGTATATCTCCTTCCAACATGCATTTGGAGTAGAGCCATCAATCTGGTGGTCAGTAGGCATCATGTTAGGAAAATGTACAGATTTCAAACTACTAAATTTGTCAAAACGCTGCTATATCCAAGGCACATAAACAGAGTTTTGCTGACAATCCTCAAAATGCACTCTTTTTCCATGAACTATGCAGCTATCATTCATAGCAATAAGTAACATGACTGGTTTGAATAGGAAATAAGTAATACTATACTGAATTGACCGACTTGGATAATGCTGCACATGTACCACAAATTGGAACGACAGAATAGAAAAGCTTCTACCAGAAGAATAAATGAATCATATCAAAGACAGATGTACCTGAAATATAAGGCTTGCTACTGAAATTTAACTTGATATTCAGAGAGAAGCTAACAACATGTTACGCAATATGCATAAACTATTTTTTAAGCCCATACACCAAGATGATTTGTATTCATCTTCATTTTGAATGCATAAACCCATTTTGGCATGATGTAAAGGCAAGTATTATCATTAGAAGTGCACATTTAAATGTACAGGCCAGTTCATATTGGCTTTTGCTGATAGCTTTTGGATTTAACTTATGAATAGTAAGCTTATAGAGCCGTATGAAGAGAGAGAAACTTGCGTACGATTTTAGTTGATATAAATAAAGTCACTACAGTATATATTACAATCGACTAGTAGACTCTACCTTAAAAAGACACTCCGTTTAAAAGCTAGATACTGTAGAAAATCTATCTACTGTAGAAAAACAACTTTTAAAAGCCAATATGAACAAGAACCTCAACTGCACCCAATGAGTTAAAAGTTGAAAGGTATCATTGTTAAGCAATTAAGAGCCCAAATTATTGTTGATGACTTCAAGAATCCAATGTGATGTACCACTAACGACAAAGCATTAGAAAAGGTTCTATATGCCACTCTGGATGTGAAGAAAACTGATACTAGACATCAACTCATCTAATGATCATTTTCATGCCTATCCTAGAATAATACAATATATGGATAAAAAGATGAGAACATTCATACGAGAAGATGATGCAGCCAGGAATAACAGGACACCCTTGAGTGGCTAGTTAGTGGAGTTCAAGGTCCATTTAATCACAATATACAATGCCACCTTAAAAGCTTAACATCAGAATTGAAGCACCACCTTCTAGTAAAGCACTTATTCAATCACACCGTATGCACTGTGACACTAGGTTCTAGAGATTTCCTTACAATGGTAAAACTAAACTGTAGCAAACGAGACAAACAGTAATCTTGTTTGTGACAACATAATTAGGTTGCTAAGAAGATGAACTGCCAACAGCATCAGTACTTTCAGCTTTAGGATATTTAATCCCTAAATGTCAATGCAACACAAACATTTCATGATACGCTAGATTCTGAAGATTAAAAAAAAACACCTTCTCTTCAGAAGTATCAACAAAAAGTCAAAAAACAACATCAGTACAACCGCAAAACTGTTAATTTGCTTACCTGCACTCCATCTTCTGAGATTACCTTAAACAAGGGCCGTGCTTTTATATCTGAATTCCTCAGTACTTCCATTTTGTAAGATGTTGCTAAATGTGGATCTGTAACAATATTATAATGTATTAGACTGCACATACTCTAATGAGAGTATACTGAAATTCAAAATGGAACACAATTGTGCACAAGCGACAAAAGTATGAAACTGAACAACCTTTTACTGATGTAAACTTCCTGAAAGCAGTATACCCTTCAGGCCATATATGCTTTTTGCTATGGAAATGGTCTGAATCAGCTACTATCCTACCTGGTAAGAACACTCACAGTAGTTTGTTATACGATAGAGGAACGATTAAGCAAATAAATACACTAGAATCGCTTAGCAAAAATTATACATCGAAGCAAACAAAATTATCTAGAAGTTCAACGTGAAAAATAAGAGCTCCAGATATGCTTTTAGCCAACCAAGTTTTTTTTAAGTAAAGCTCTGAATGATGGCTGTGTGAGGAAAACCTTTTATTCCTACACCAAATACAACCCAACTGCGTGTTGTTGGTTAGAATTTTGTAACCATAAAGTTGGAAATTTGCCAATCATGTATATTAAAAATGAAGTAGAAAGTGAATGGACCATCATAAGTCATATTATTTCAATCTAGTAGCTGCAAGTACATCTCTTAACCTATTAAGAGGTACATCTAAGCAATAAGTACATAAACAAGGTGCCAGTCAAAATAAGCTAAAATGGGAATCAATTATGTATTTTCAAGGGTTCTGGGCTGGGACAATAAACTAAAGCAGGTCAAAGATACGTCTTTTTAAGGGTCCTGGGTTAGGACAACCAGACAATATATGGTGGCTCCTAGTGCAATCTGAACTTCACCATCCTGAAACACAAATATCGTAGCCACTATCCACTATCCAGAAGTGTCAGATTTTGCTTTGGGTCTCATAAAGGAAAGGTTGCAACCTTAATGACCATTAAGCCAGTTGGAATAATCGGCATTCAGTTTTTAGCATCATAGCTCACATTCAGTCCAAGACTCAAAAAAAGGCATCCTTGAACTGGGTAGGAAAAAGCAGGCTGCCATGATCACAAACAGGAAAAAGCAGGCTGCCATGCTCACAAACAACCTTCAAAATTACTATCATTGGCGAAAGGGTCTCTAGCCCAATGGTTAGAGGCCTGAGTAGCACCCCCCAGGTCCTGGGTTCGACTCCCAGTGGGAGCGAATTTCAGGCTTGGGGGAAAAAAAATCCCCTCGCCTGCTACCACACCAAAGCACAGGTCTAAGGCCCCGCCAAGGCGTTGATCCAAAGGATCCGCCGGTAGTCTCACAAGGTCGGGCGATGGTGCCGTTGTGTAAGGGTGGAGCAGGGGTTCGGGGGTTTTCTCGGTCTGCGTGAGAAGACCTTCTTCTTAAAGCAATGCCCGGGGGATTCTTCCCCCCCCCCCCCCCCCCCGCAGGTCGAGTTTTTTTTAAAATTACTATCATTGAACTAATTAAAAGGGAAGGAACAGAACTAGATAAACATGCTTTTGCACCATTTTTGTATATTTAAACTTCATCAGTCGGTGTACTTACGAAGAGAAATGAAAGGTACAGCTTTCTTATTATTTGGTAGAACATACCTAACTTGCTCACACGAAGATTTCCTAGTTCTATTTGAGTCATTTCAGCATAATCCACTCCATTTTGTGTTGCTATATCTTCTGATAAATTATCACAAGAGCCTACCCCATCCTCATGGGATACACCAGAAGCATCACTTTCAGTGGATTTCTGAAGTTGCAACATACTTTCTGGAAGCTGATGTGTGCGGAGAAACCTATACAATATTACAATCAGAAGATTTCAGAATGTCATACCAATAGAGGATCATGCAAGATAACAGAAAAATTTTCACGTCTCACATTTGTGCTCAGAAAATCTTCAATGATGGTTTAGTACTATAAAAGAGGTTTTGGACACATACTCATTGGCTTCTTCTAAGCTCCGGTAGAAGCGTGCTTGCTTGCATTTGAGATGCAAGGAAGAAAGAAGACCGTTCAGAAAGGGCACCACCTGCTTCAACTTAATCCTGAGGTAAAAACACAGCTTGTAGGTTACTTTTTCAACAAAAAAAAAAAGTCAAGATTACATTAGAATCTTTTTACAGAACCAAACCTTGCAAAATCATGAGTACCAAAGAATTGAACAAGTATTGATTGATCTAATCGAACTGGCTTCAACGCCCGGTTAGCAGGAACTTTTGACTCATCCACCACAACAGCTGGCCACATTGCATGACCTGTTGAAGCAAATCAGGCCCATTAGATAAGGCAAAATTATTTCAGGTAACTGAGAAAAGTGAACAGCCCACTTACAAATGGAAGCATTTCGGATCAATGCAAAAAAAAAAAAAGATGGCAAATTAATCACATCACTGAATGCAACTGTTTCAGTATTCCACAATAGGAAAAATTCATGCTCCTTGGTTTAGTTTAGGAAGAGACAGGAAAATAGGAACTAAATAGGTTTCGAAAGAATAAAAACTTAAAATTTATCTAAAGCACAAGTGACCAAGGAACAACATAATGTCAGGTAATTAAAGAGAAGGTCATCAAAACATCAAAGGAAAACTCAAAGGTAACCCAGGCTTTAATATTTGGAAACATTTTCAGCAAGAGTCATAGTGAAATCATATAACACATGTGATGTAGCTCAAAAGATAAAATGACTTAATACAAAACTTCCTTCAGCACTAGAGCTAATCAAGTATCACATGGCCAAAATCATAGGAATCTGCACTGTCAGTTTGAACAATGGCAATAAAACTTTTGATGACATGCTACAGAATAAACCTAAAAGCCCATCGGCATCAAATTCACAGTTAACTGGCTGAAAACATCAGTAATCAGAAGTAGAAAACACGAGAGTAGGAGTACCTGTTAGTTTAGCCCACACAAGATCACCTGGATCAAGACCTTGGTAGTCATGAAAGCTGACAGCAAGCGCAAGCAACTCATCATATCCCTTCTTATCCAGATTAGAAATTCCAAATTTCAGGTTCAGGCACTTCATTTCTTCAGATGAAATAGAAAATTGCATCCTTTCATCAGCAAGAGAAAGGTCCTCTGCTTCACCATCATCATACTTCACCTGCAGTTCATTTAGCTCTAGTTATTAACCACGTGATCTTTCACATTGCAGACTTCATAATTCAGGCAACAGATGGAAAATTGAATGATAAATACATGAACACTAAAAGTCAAATGTTACCTAGCACCTGATAACTAAACAAAACGAATCTGATATGGCTGGGGTAGGGAAGGGGTACGATGGCAAAGATCGCCCTCGACACCTCAGGAACTTGCTCCCTGTGGTATGAGGCTCTGATCCAGAGCCAAATTTAGATAACTTGATGATTCTTATTGCCTTTTGAAAAGATGACCGGCTACCTTTATGTATCAGGAGCCTTCCTAACAAAGTATGCTAAGTAAAGATAACTTTATATCTATAAGAGATTATCTTGCCAAGTCTAATAATTCCTAACTTATCTCTTCCCTAATTTATCTCTTTCCTAACATATCTCTTTTCGCATCTCTGGATCATCCTTGCGCCTGGTTATCCTTGCACATGCGTGATCTGCAACGCTGATAAGTTTGACCCACAAATGCATCCACAACACTTCCGCCCTCCTTGCGAAACAGCTTGTCCTCGAGCTGGAACTCCGGATATCGTTCTTTGAAGTCATCCAACTTGACCCAAGTTGCATTAGCAGGGGAACAACCTGTCCATTGAACTAGTAGTTCCCAGATTCCTCAATTAAACCGTGCACGAACAATGCTGCCAGGGGAGGGTTACACGCGCCCATGAACAAGCAAAGGAAGCGGTACTAGTCCAACTGGAGGTGATCCTTCAAACTTTTTAAGGAGGACATAGAAAACATCATGGATACGAGCACGAGCAGGCAGCTGGAGATGATACGCTACGGTGCCGGCCCATAGAAGCAAGGAGATAATTTAGAGGAAAGTCCATCCTTGATGGAAGCCGCTGTGTGGTGATAAAGCCGAAGCCAAACCCAGTCGCCGACCTCATATGTGACTTCCCGATATGTCTGGTCATGCTGTTGCTTTATAAGGTCTTGTGCTTGCAATAATCGTTCTCGAATTTCTTTCAAGAATTCATCTCCATCTTGGAGTTGCTTATCGACTGCAGCCACACGGGCTGCTCCTAGTTCATAAGATAGGGGAGTGGGAGGATCGTGACCATAAACCACATTGAATGGAGTTGTCTTCAAAGCTGTTTGAAACGAAGGGTTGTAGCAAAACTCGCCCACGACAACCATTGGAGCCAATGTTTGGGTCAATCGCCAGAGAGGCAGTAGAGGTACACCACAATAATGCGATTGACCACTTCGGTTTGGAATCACTGAGGGTGAAAAGCCGAACTAAGCTATAATTTAACACCAACAATACGAAAAAGTTCTATCCAAAAATTACTGGTGAATACTGGGTCACGATCACTGACAATAGAAGATGGAATACCATGCAGATAGACAATGTCATTGAAGAAGGCTCAAGCAACTATACTGGCCGTATAAGGATGTACCAAAGGAATGAAGTGGGCATATTTGGAGAAACGATCTACGGCGGATAGAATAACAGACTTGCCGCCCACTTTTGGTAGACCTTCAACAAAATCCATGAAGATATCCTGCCAAATCGTGCTAGGGATTGCCAATGGTTGTAACAAGCCGGCTGGATGAAGAAGTTCAGTCTTGTTGCGCTGACAAACCGTGCAACCCTTCACAAATTCACGCACCATCTTATTAGCATGCGGGTGGTAAAATGTCGTAGGTAAACAGTGAAGCATCTTTTGCACTCCTTCGTGGCCACTACCATGGCCTTCGGCCAGCAGCTAAGGCTGTAAGGGTGACTCAGATGGAATGAATACACGTCCTTCGTGCAACAGCAAAGCAAGCCATCCACCAATGTCCAAGCTGGTTCGGCAGTGCCTGCCATAAGTTGGTTGCTTACTGACTGAAAAACTGTACTAGTGGCTAGCTCAGTCCAGATATCATCAAAGATAGAGAAGGCCGGAGGTGATACGGCAAATAGAGTAGCAGCAGGGTCCACTCGACGGGAAAGGGCATCAGCGACTGCGTTTTGACGTTCGGGTCAGTATTCAACCGAGAAGTAATAGCCAAACAACTTGCTCACCTATGTGTGATGTGGAATGGTGGAAAGATGCTGGTCCAGAATATACTTCACGCTGTAATGATATGTCCGAACTGTAAATGGCCATCCCACAAATAAGGCCTCCAATGCTGATCAGCCTTTACGAGACCGATTAACTCCAGTTCATATGTTACTAATTTGAGATGATGAGGCGCCATGGTCCGGCTGAAAAAAGCAATAGGGCCAGCACCTTGATAAAGTACCGCACCAAACCCTGTGCCCAACGTGTCGCAATCCACTAGGAAAGCGTGAAGTCTAGAAGTTGCAGAATAGGGCCAGAAACCAGCACTGTCTTCAATGCGTGGAAGGCTGTTGTGGCGTCTTCTGACCATCGGAAAGCCTCCTTTTTAAGCAACTGTGTTCGGGGAGCAGCCACCTCACCGTAAGCCTTGATAAACTTGCGGTAATACCTAACGAGGCCAAGGAAGTTTCATAATGCCCAGACGGTGGTTGGAATCTGCCAATTCTCCATAGTTTCCATCTTACTTGGGTCCATGGCCATGCCTTGGCTAGAGATAATGTGGCCCAAGTAGGTCACCAACTCCTCACCAAAATGACACTTGGAGCGCTTGATGGCCAGCCAATTTTGATGTGTAGCTGAAGAACCGCCCAAACGTGTTGGAGATCTTCAGCCCAAGAACTATAAATTAGAATATCATTGAAGACAAGTACGAAACGCCATGTGTAAGGCTTGAGGACATCATTCATAAGAACTTGAAAGGTGACAGGGACATTGGTTGAACCAAAAGGCATAACCAAGAACTCATAGTAGCCGTGATGTGTACGAAAAGTTGTCTTCTCGATGTCGGCAGGAAACATCCGCACTTGATGGTATCCACTACGTAGGTCGAGCTTGGTGAAGAAACGAGCGCCCTTAAGTTCATCAAGAAGTTCGTTGACCACTGGGATGGGTAACTTGTCTTTGACAGCCTTGTCATTGAGTACGTGGCAATCAACGCAAAAAACGCCAAGAGGCATCTTTCTTGCGGACAAGTAGGGCTAGCAAGGAGAATGATGATGTACTTTCCCATATAATGCCTTGCTTCACCATCTCATCACATTGACGTTCGATTACGTCCTTCATGAGTTGTCGTACATGAAGGCGGTAGTCCCACCTACGAGCCCTGCTGCGCCAGCGTTGAGTTGGTCATCAAGCTTCAGCTGGTGCCTATGGTTTTGTTTGATTCTACCGGTCTAGGTATTGTTTTAACTTTGGCTTCGTCGTCAACTTCCAATCTCTTCTCGTAAGCCCTCACAAGACTCATAGCGGCCTCGAATGTCGCGGGGTTCTGCAGGTCCACATCCGTGCACAATGGGTTGCGCAATCTTGTGGTGAAAATCTGGACTTGTTATTTCCCTGTCATGTTATCACATCGACATAAAAGAGCAAGAAATCGCTCTTAACATTCTTCCACTGTACCGGTGCAGCGCAGTTGGATGAATTCGTCCAATGCATTGTTCTGGATTGGAGGTCCAAACCGAAGGTTGACGTACGCCACAAAATCTGTAGTACCATTGCTATGCGGCCCCCGTCATGAGGTACGAGGCGAGCCACACCTTTTCTTCCTCTCATCCATTGCTCTTTAAAGAACTGCTCGCAGCGGTTCAACCAAGGCAACGGGTCTTCTTTGCCGTCATAGATTGGAAACAACAGCTTGTGGAACTGCGGCACGCCGCGTCCCCCTGCTGTTTGTTCCTCTCCGTCCGCCTTGAATGCATCTTGTGAGGCCTTTGCTGCTGCTCAAACCATCATGATCCTTGACATTCTTCTCGAGTCCCTCAATCCCACTTTCCGCCTTGTCCCTAGATGCGGTGGGTTTTTCCAACATATGGAACATCTTGTCGAACTGTTCCTTGATCTGCTTGTCCATAGAAGTGGTGGTGGGATGGCTTTGATACCAAAGATGATATGGCTGGGGTAGGGAAGCGGCAAGATGGCAAAGATCGCCATCAACACGTCAGGTACTTGCTCCCTGCAGTATGAGGCTCTGATCCAGAGTCGAATTTAGATAACTTGACGATTCTTATTGCCTTCTGATAAGATGACCGGCTACTTTTATATACCAGGAGCCTTCCTAACAAAGTATGCTAAGTAAAGATAACTTTCTATCTATAAGAGATTATCTTGCCAAGTCTAATAATTCCTAACTTATCTCTTCCCTTATTTATCTCTTTCCTAACCTATCTCTTTTCACATCTCTGGAGCATCCTTGCGAATGGTTATCCTTGCGCACGCATGATCCGCGACGCTGATCAAGTTTGACCCACAAATGCGTCCACAACATATCTTGACATTAGGAAAATGTAGGAAAGATTAGAATAAGCAAGCCTTATCCAATTCAACTATGAAAACATTGAGAATTTGCTCAACCACAACAAATTTTTCAAGAACAAGAAAAAAATAAGAACCTTTACACCACCAAGGATCTAGAGAGCATACCGAATGCTTCTTGGTTGCTTCATTGTACCCCAAGATTGAACCCTTGTACCAATCATCATCTAGGGGCCAGAAAACCTGCATTCACAATCAAAATTCAGGTCCCAGTTTCCCTGTATTCCCCAGTGAAAAAAGAACCAGATACCACAAAAATATATATCTTTCTCGAGAACTTGCCTTGCACGCTAACCCGACAAACGCCTGAGGATCCGCACCCTCAATTTCCAACCTGTGACAAAACCAGCGTCAAAAATAACTCAGGTTTTCATTTTCAAGCAAGCACAGATCCAACTCACTCTACCCATCTCCTCCCGGCCGAGGAGGCAGCCTGCTTCTGGTTCTGCCCGCCCTGCCGCTGCCGCCTCTTGGGCTCGGAGAAGCAACCCCTCTCCACCCCTCTGCCGCGCGTCGGCCGCCGCCGCCGCGACGGCTCCTCGCCGTCCCCGTCCCCGTCCAATGTAGGCGGGGCTGGCCCCAGGTTCAGCAGCTCGTACTTGAGAGAGAACTTCCGCCGCGTGGCCCCGCCGTCCGCCTCGTCCTCCCGCTGCCCCGGCGCCGGCGGAGCCGTCGCGGGCGAGGCCGGCGGCTCCTCGACCCGCGGCTTCTTGTGGCGGCGGCGGTAGTACACGACCACCGGGGGCTTGCCGTCGTCGGCGGCGCGGGGTTTCTTGGGTAGCGGGCACGGGGCGGATGAGGAGTAGACGCGGCCGAGGGCGAGGTAGCGCATGGGGTGGTCCCCGTCCTCCTCCTCATGCACGAAGCCCCCTTCCAAGGCGATCACCATGGATTACGGGGTAGGGTTTCGGAGGTCGCCCCACGCTCTAGGGTTTGGCAACTCGCGGTGCTGCGCCGAGCCTAGGGTGTTGGGGATTTCGGGGAGGACGGGAGGTTTCGGGGCCCCGCGAAAAATTTTTGCCGTTTCCCGCCGGAGGAGGAAGCCCCCCTCCCTCTCCCTCCTCGCCTCGCGCGCGCTCCGCCCCGGAGGTTGGGGGCTGATGGGGATTTCTCGATTTCTTCTTTTTTCCGCCGCTTTTCGCACTCCCTCGCTGCGCCGCGGTCTCCACTTGCCAGCGTGTGACCGACGCTGACCCCTGCGGTCTCTCTTGATTTCGTGTCGTCTTCGCGTCTCCGTTGGTCTCTCGCTATTGGGTCGACGGGGTTGGGTCCCATAAAAATGTATCTCCCATGGTAAATTGCAGCAAGGAGATAGCAACCGAATTTGGAATCGACGGGGCTGTATATGAATGGAAAAGGAATTATTTTTTGGCAGTCTTAGAGCAAGAGAAGAGCTAAATCATTTTCTAAAGGTACATTTGGCTATTATTGGAGAAAAAACATCTCCAATAGACTCTATAAATGACTCTCCAAATTTAGTAGCTCTCTATCCCTCCTCCTTCGCTCTCTATTTTTGGATAGCCTACCTCGCTCACCATCCAGCCTCTTGGCGCGGTCGGTGTTTCCTTCCCGCACGCTACGCCCCATTCCCGCGCGTACGCGACCCACCGCGCGCCCTCTAGTTTAGATAGCCTGTTGGAGTAGTCTTATTTTTTTGGGTGAGATTCATTTTAGAGAATAGCTAAATCACTAAATTTGGATACTTCTTTTGGCTAATCTCTTGGAGTTGCTCTTACCATTGAAAGGAAGACGGAGGAAAGAGAACAGATAGATTGTCAGGTAGACCTGACAATGGGGAGATTTTTATTATGACTTGTGGTCTCGGAGTGGGTTACAAGCGTTAAACACTATAGTAAAAGTGGAAGCTTACCTAACTCTTGTTGCAGAGTCCAATTATAGATTTTATACATCATTTGACAGTAATTTTAAAAAGTTCATAAGATCTTTTTAGCAAGAATTTCATTAGCAAAACAATCAAAGGTTGGCATTTATCTACCTAGTTTACTTTCCGTTTTATGTTAAAGGAAGGAAAACAAAAAATCCGCAAGATAGTACCGACGTCAATCTTGTAACACCCCATTTCTGGGAGCGTCATAAATCCCTCGCAACTGCCCAGAACTGTTCAGCTGCGAGTTACATCAATCAAGTGTACAATATTGCCAACACATGCTTAAGAACAAAAGTCAACTTTATTATAGTATAGGGGCTTAGAAGTTGAGTCTTACAGTAGGACAAACGGCCCTTAGATACATTACAAACAAAAGAACGCCACAGGCACGCCTGAGCGGAAGATGGCCCTAATTCCACGCGTCATCTATCTCATAGAACTCCACTTCGTCGCCTTCGCATGCTTCCTCATTATAGGCTATCTCTGTTGATGTTTTTAGTAAGTATGAGTATAACTACAGTACTCAATAAGTCACACGGAAATCACTAGTAACTATATGCATGGTTTAACATGTGATGGGGGGAAGGTCTATTATTTTATATGGATGTAGTTTTAGTTGTAAACCAGTTTTAAACGTAAAAGGAAGATAACTTCTTTAGATAATGGGGTTTTCAAACTTGATTACTAACCTTCAACATTCTCAAATTTATTTATGCTTTGTTGTTGGATTCACCCATTAAACATAGCTTCATTTATCGGAAGTACGGCGTATTCGAATACAATTGGTCATGACTTTGCAAAGCTGCCCAACTTTACCCACGAGATCCCTTAACTCCCATGATAGAGTTAAGAAAACAAGGTTATTCACTGCCCAAATCTTTATATAGCCTCCACCCACTAAGCTTCCGCAACAAGCTCAAGTGACCTCTCAGATCTACCCAACTTATCTCAGCCTTACTGTTGTGTGGATAACCGATAACCACCTTCCATACGATCCTTCTTAACCCCTCTCGTATGGACTTACATTTGGCCTCCCGCTGCCCGTGTAGAGGTTCAATCGAATTTGAGTAGCTACTAGACTAGGTTTGACGTATCAACGCTTATGGTTGGACGATCACTATGTTCTTTACTCAACATAAGGGTCTAGTCCTTATATTTTCACTGAGGCAATCTTCCTCCCACAAAACCATATTCAGTGCCTGTACACTGCCACAAATTCTTAACCCATGCCTCCACCCTAGGATGAGGTCATGGGATCCGGCTTACTTTTAAGGCCACCAGTGATCCTTGCTTATCCTAGAACCATTTTCCAAAATTCCACCAACAAATACCAATCTTTTAATAATAGAAGATTTTGTTGATTATCTAAACGACCATGATTACATTAATATATTTAATATTACTATGTCTTATCAAGGTGAATATGGCCATCAAATTAAATTGGGCTTTTTCGGGTGATAGGACATAGCTAATATCATGTTATTCTAAACATTTATTGTACATAAAATAATGGTGCGCAAATAACATAATGAAAGTATTGATAAATAGATAAATAAAGGAAACATAGGTTCAACATGATTAAAATATGTGCGACTTGCCTTGCGGGCCTACGATTTCAACAAGCTTGAACTCTTCGGTGGATTGGGCTTGAGCTTGGGCTTCTCCTTCCGGCTCTAGGGGAACTTCAACGTCAGGAGCTAACGCAAAAGCAAATTAAAATAATTTAGTTCCACGTCCGAAGGATTGAGCTAGGAATAAAGAAATGAAATAAAGAAAGAAAATTCGAAAAAAATCCAAATAAACAAGGTTTTGAGATTTTAGGAAGGTTCAAATGGTGGAATGGCTTGAGAAATGGGTCGGCGGGCTCGAAACGGTCAAAATGGGTATATATATATATTTTGGGTTTCGGGTGAATAGTAACGGGTCAGGTTTACTGTGCTTAGGGTTCGAGTGGTCAGATCCGTTACTATTCATTGTGGGTCGGGCTCGGTTTATCGGGTCAGGAGGAATAGTAACAAACGGTTACTATTCTTCTTCCTCCTCCCATCTGCGCGCGCTAAAACAGGGGAGGACAGGAGCGGCCATCGGAGGAGCTAGGGTGACATGCGATGGGTTTTGAGACTATGGATGGGTTCCTGGTGTACTAGTGGTTCCATTTTGGGGTTCGGTCGGGAAGGAAGGTCTGGCGATCGCCGACGGCGAGCTATTTTCTTCTGCGGAAATTTTGGACAGTGTGGATTCAATAGGGCTTCATTGGGCGATTGGGCCGATGTTTGGGCATTAGTGGGGATAGGGGAGTCTCGTGGAAGCAGCGAATTGGGCTAAGGAGGTCGGAGCTGGGCTGGCCACAACGAGGTGGTTCGGCTGTTGGGTGGTTCTCGACACCGGGGAAGAAGGGGGCTTGGAGAGCTAGGGCGATGGTTTGGTCGTGTTCTCAGGGGCTAAAGGAGGCTATAGGCGAGAGTAATTGGAAAGTGGAAGCTCGGAAAGGTGAAATCGAACTAGGGCTCACATTGGGGGATTTTGGCAATTGCCGTCAATGGGGAAGACGACGGAGACTTTGGGGGCGTCTGGCTGGCTCTAGGGCATGTTGTCTTCGATTTGGAGTGCTCGGGTGTATTTATAAGGCCGGGAGGCAGTTTGGCACCAGAGAGGGGGAGAGAAACCACGGTGGCAGTGGTTTCTAAGAGGCCGGGATAGCTCGTGGTTTCTTGTGGGAATGCGGCTGTCTTGGGCGTGAAGACGCGGCGGTCAAAAGGTGTCAGTGCGGCTCAGGTCAGCTGTGAGAGAGGTCGGTCGTGATAAGGGCTAAGGCGACGGCGGAGCTTGGCCGGTGACCTGACACGCGCTCAGGCCGAGTCAGGGACTGTCAGGGTGGGGAGAACGAGGTTGTACGGGGCTCTGACCGGACGATAGCGGTGGGTGGCAGGGGCTAGAAGGCACGGGAGAAGCAAGTGGCGGGAAAAATCAGCGGCGGCGGCGATATTTTCGGACAGGAACAGTGCCGATGCGTCTCCCCTCCGTTCAAGTAGTGCCAGCAAGGATTAGGGGCGGGGTTGAGTCAAGATTCGTGCGGGATAGGCTAGGGATTCAAGAGATCAAAACCAAAACACAAATTCAAATTCTTTTCAAAAAAATCGGTTGCATTTCAAATCTCTTGATTGAAACTTTGAAAAAAAAAGGATAAAATGAAAACTAAGAAGGTGGGAGATCAAAATCCAAGGTTAAAAGAATTTGCTTGTCCACTATGCAATGTGTTCGCTAGATGACCCATTACTCATCCGTGATTACTAGGGATAACTTTTAGATAAAATCAGTTTCGCTTAATCTAGTCCAATAAAATCAATTTAGCGAACTACCTATTTGTTTGGGCTTAGTTTTTTAGCTTAAAGCTAACTTTTTGGCTTAAGCAACTTAATCATAAGAGTCTGCTTTTAAGCCAAGTCAACATGTTTCGCAGTATGGCTTTTTCTTTGGTTGGTGTAACGCCCCCGTTTCCAGGGGCGCCTAGGACACGATATTCCACAACTATTCTCGCTTGAACAGTTACGGAGCATCGCGCAAGAGAGTACCATCACATGCTTACAACAAAAGACCAGCTTATATTACAACATATGGTTTATCAACCGAGTTTTACTGCAACGGGGTGTGCAAGCCCGAAGTACATTACATCACAAAAACCACAAAGAAAGCTCGAGCGCGGCGGAGGCCTAAAACCAAGGGTCCTCGTCGACGAAAGGTTCCTCTAGGGCTTCATCAACGGGGAGACCTTCTCTAGTGTCTTGGTCTTCTGAAGAGTTTAGCAAGCCATGAGCTAACCAGCTCAGCAAGACACAATGGAAACCCTAGCTTAACTACTTGCACGGATCAACAAAGGAAGGAAGTATACTTGGTTTATTAACTTTGAGTGGATGCACATTTCATTTGTAAACAGTTTTAGAAATCCAAAAGCCTATGACTACTCCTTAAAATTTAGGGGGTTTTCATGAAAAGATAATTATCCAATTAATCCAGTTAAAGCACTTGTAAAATCTACTTAAGCTTTGCAACTGGAATCACCCAATAGACACAACTCCATTAACCGGGAGCATGGGCCGGTCTGACCGCCAGTCGTGGGCCGGTCAGACCGCCCTGTCAACGCCGGTCTGACCGGTGGGTCTACTCCGGTCTGACCGCCAAGAGACGTCCGGTCTGACCGGGCCTCAATTTCAACAGGAGCAAAAATGCAGAGAGTAGCGCAGACTGACGGGAAAAACTAAAAATACTGAGATTTGCAGGTTTCGGCCAAAATAAAGATTTGCAGTTGTTTTTCTCTGACCAAAGGAGCACACATCTATTCTAAATAGAAGAGAGACATCACTCAAAAGGTGGAATCAACAGGAAATCAAGAATTTGAGATTTGAGCCAATAACTGAAAAGTTACAGAGAGTAACACTAAGTCTCAAATTGCCATCTAATCTTTGATTCTTTGACCATGAAACTAAGAGATTAGATAAGGAATAGCTATAGGACTCAGAAGCTCAAACCAGGGCACAACCTTTTGAAGGAAAATCAAAACATCATCAAACCCTAGTTTTTCAAGAACAGGGTAAATTTTTGACGAAGATCAGGGAGAATAGAGAAATTAAAGAATCTTCCATTTCATCTTGAAAATGGAATGCCCTAGAGACCTTGAGTTATTTCCCATCTCATAGATCCTAAGAAACATTCAAACAAACTACTGAATCACTTCAAGATCAATGCCAGCAGAGAAGAACAGAAAGCAAGAAAAGATCCAAAGTGAGCAAAACTGAGACAAAAGAGAACTCAAATGGATTCATTGCACTAAAAGATTACATAGGAGTTCCCATACGCGATTGCATACAGAGGAATGATTACATGGAGTATCAACTCATTGTCTCCCTCTCACAATCTCGGGAAAAACCAAGAACACTCAAGGCCAAAAACTCACACGGGAGAACATGAGTAACCAACAAAATCCCCTCTCCTGCTCTCACCCACTCCTTACCAACTAAAGAGAAAAGCAAAACAAACCCACAAAGCCATCAACTTCTCTCACAAGACCTACAACCACCAGGAGACATGCAACCCATTTATACCCTTTGCATAATGGGTTCAAATTTGCTTTGCCCATTAAGCCTTAACACTTTACCCACTAACTCTAACCAAATCCACTTCCTTTAGTGCAGCTTTGCGTATTCACCAAAACGCCCCATCTGCACCTTCCGGGAAGCTTCCTCATTCCTTGCCTTCCAAGCCTCGCAACCACCTCAATCCTTGCCGTCTTCAGCACACCTCGACTGCTTTGACCTCGGTACCACCCGCGCCTAGTCCGTCATCCCGTGCCTCGCCACGACTTCGCCTCGACGTCCTGCAGCCATCACAGACAAGAAACATATTACATAGCACCGCTCGACATAATGTAATCAACAATAGCATTAAGAGAAATATTAAGCATAAAAAAGCCCAAACCTGTCGAATCAAAAGAATAAACATCCTAAGCACTTCGACCAAGTTTGACCAAGTCCGACCGAAGCCGATTGCACCGCGCAACGACATGGTCCAAACCACAGAAACCAAACTCGACTTTCCTAAAACAGATGTCAATTACTCATCACACACACGGGGTCACCTCCACATGATCTATCACCACCCCAGGGCAAAGCGGTGGGTGAAGGCCGTCTCGCGGTGTCCCACAACACTTTCACCCCCATCTCAGCATTTTCAATCTACTGGCCCACGGCCACAACCGTAGTAGTGTAAAGACTTTGCATGAAATATAAATAATCTACAGGTGTTCATATTACATTTAGAATAAGTCTAGGATTGACAAGGGCGGGGCTACAAGTTAACATGGCATTTATCAGTGGCAGGTGTTATCTATTTAGCATGTCATTCTAAACATTTTATTTTACTCAAACTAACATTTCATAAATATCAATAATGCAAATATCATATGAGCATATTTAAATGACATGGGAAACAATATGATCAAGGTTTTGCAACTTGTCGTGAATCTGGACGATCTCGGCGATCTCGAAAGCAGCAACACCCTGATCCTGGCTCTGCACCGAAGCTTCCAGAATCTTTGAAACTAGCGCAAACACACAAAAATAACATAAGTCTAGCTTGAGCCTAATCAAGCAAGGAAAAATAATCTATGAAAAAGGAGTAAAATGCATAAATATTCAAATGGGAGATTTTTGAATTTTTCTGGGATGAATTTGGGGGAAAAGGCCAAAAATGGATTCAGGGCATCAAAATGAGCAAAGTGGTGAAATTTGGGAATTTTTGTGATTTTCTAGGATTTATTTAGATTTTCTGGATTTTTGGAAAAAGATAAATCTCTAGAAATTATTTTTGCATAGTGTTGGCCCGGCCTGGCGCTACAACGCAACCCAGGCGAGGAAGCGGCCTGCGCGGCCGACGCACGCGTGCGCCCACACGGACTGGATAGCCGACGCGCGGCTGGGGCGAATGGCGGTGATGGAGCATGAGTGGGTGGACGGGATGCGGTGCGGGGCGAGGATCGGACGGCAGTGGAGGGGGGTTGATTGGGCGGATGCGGAGGGTGGAGTTAAGTGGCATCGGACGGCTGCGGGGAAGTGCCATCCGACGGCTGAGGTTATATGGCAACGGAAGGAGGGGACGGCGAGGATGCGGCCACGTCGGTCATCGTCTTCCTCTCGCCGCGCGCGCAGCAGCAGAGAGGTGGAGACAGAAGTGTCTCTGCTCTCCGGCGACGGCGAGGTTCCCAGCGGCCAGGGAAGGCACCAGGGAATAGGTCTCAGTGAGAGGAACCCATTTCTGGGCTTTGGGAGCCATGGGAACGATCGACGGCGGCGCATGGCCGGAGAGAGGGTGGCGGTGATTTTCGGTCACCGGAGACCAACAGCGGCGCTCTGGGCAAATCGGCGGTGGCAGGAGCATCTCTGGAGCGAGGGGAACTCGATGGCGGTGTTGGGGCAAGTCGGGAAACTCTCTGGCGAGGTAGCCACAGCAGCCCCCTTTTGGCCGACGGCGAGCTTCGCCGCTAGGGTAGGGGAGGGGCGCTCTCAGCCGGCGGAGTTCACCAATGTGTTCAGGAGGCAAAGGAGAGCAAGTTAGCGAATGGAATCAAGTTTTAAACATGAAACGAAGAAGAAAGGCTCGAGAGTTCACCGGCGGCGGAGGAGCTAATCGCCGGCGATGCAGGGGCTCCGAACTCGATCGGATGCTCGGGGAGCTTCATGGGAGTGTGGGGAGCACAATGCGGGGGTTGGGGTGGCTTAAAAGGGAGCGGAGCGAGCTGGCATCAAGGGAGCCGTTCGGGAGCAGCTCGGGGAAGTTAAGGCGCGGCGTGGGCGGGCTACAGCGTCGCAGGTAGCCTGGGGAAGCTACGAGGGTTGGCACGATGTCGAGTCCGAGCGACGGAAGGCGGTGACGGCTCTCTGTGCACGAGTAATGGCGGGGATGGGGAGTGGGAGCAGGTGGCCGAACGGCACGGCCGGGGTGCGCTCTCGCGTGGAGGAGGGAGGAGCAGAGACTGGCAGGTGGGGGCCGCGAGCTGACAGGGCGACGTGGGCGGCTGCTGGCCCACGGTGACGGCAGTGTGGCGAGAGCGGGCGGTGAAACCGCGGGCGAGGGGAAACAGCGGGAGGAGGTGCGCGCTCCCGCGCAAACGCAGACGGAGGGAGAAAGCGGCAATGGGTGGAGGCGCCGAAGAAAAACGAAGGCAGAAAGAAGAGAAGGCGCCAAGAGAAAGGGGAAAGCGGAAACGCCGAAAAGGGAAGGCGGCTTTTGGGGAGACTTTCTGAAAAAGGAAAGTTGCCAAAAATCACTCAAAAACTCAAGAAAAATCCAGGAAAAATTTGGTTTGAATTTTTGGGGCTTTTCAGTTGGCTTATTGTCCTCGATGATGAATGTCTAAAATACCCTTTTACAAATGAGGTAAGAAGAGTTTTTATATCATTTGTTTTGAATTTTTCTTATACAAGAATATACATAATTTCCATGAACACACAACAATCAGTAATAATTTATGGAGCTTTGAGTACTAATTTGATCTTGACTCCATGACCATTTCCATGAACACAACAATCCGTGACCATTTCCGTAAACACAACAATCAGTGATAATGACGATTCAATTCAGAAAAGGAAGAAAACAAATAAAATCCTCATCCTTACACCGGTCACTGTCGTGGTGCTGCCATTGCCGGTGGGTTGGCACTGCCACTAGGATGTTGTTGCCCTCGTTGTCGAGATCTGGAGATGATCTGTCGTTGCCTAGCCTCCGTTCTTCCAATCTAAACAGAGGGGAGTAGATCTGTCAAAGGCTATGGAGGAGACCAGCAGATGGAGGGGCAGACGAGGCCAGTGGGAGAGAGTCAGATGAGCCCAACGGTGGCAAGAGGGAGTACGTAGATCCGCCCCTAGTAGAGGAGGTCAGGGGCGGTAGGAGGGAGGAGGCCGGCAACGGCGCCCACACATGTCGCACAGGAGAGACAGACTGGGTTGGGAGAAAGCACAAGTGACAAAAGGAAGATAGGGTTTGAGAGAATTGGAGCCTTTTATACATGGCATAGGTAGGTAATTTTACACCAACTTTAGTGAAAATGGTCTAAAACCATCTTGCAAAAAGCTGAGGAACTCATCTCATGTGGCTTTTGGTTTCTAGTTATAAGGTGGCTTAAGCTTTTTTCAAAAGCCTGATTGAAAAGCCACCTAATTGTTTGGGCTTTAGTTTTTTCACTTTTAAGCTGAAGTTTAAGACCAAACAAACCGGGCCTACTAAATTAAGATGTAACTCGTCGTGTGCAAGGCTTCTATGAGTTGTGCGGGATGTTTGAAGTTCAAGGAAGATTAGGAACAAAATGTAGTTATTTCATTTACATAAGAATTCATAAGTTAAAAATGATGAGAAATGAGTAGTTGGAATGGTGAATTAAGTAGAACAGTAATAATACTAATTAGGAGAGAAATTTGGAGAAATTGTAATTTATTTATCACAGAAATTAGCGAGTTAATTTGATTTATGTATGGGATAGGTAGAACAATGAAATTGAGATGAAAATATTACAGTTGTATCTGCTAGGCGATACCTACCTGTTGTATGATGGTACACTTGTTGTATGTTATATATATTAAGAGGGTTCAGTATGGACTTATGTTAGGTACGCCATGGGTGACATCCAAGACTTGTTCGTGTTCTACGGAAGTGGTCTCGTACGCGACGGGCCGTACGGGGCAGACCTGTCTAATTGTGACCGGACCGTGATCCGGGCACCCAATCTGAACACCATGAGCTTGTCGGAGCTACGGAGATGTGTGCGTTCTGCATTCGATCGAGACACCGCAAGGAACAAATTACGGATCGAGGTAGTGTATGCCGCAGTTGTAGGTGGTGCAGGGGAGATAGTGTGGCAACTTATAAAGGTGACGAGCGATGCTTCATGGGCGAACTACATGGAGGTCGTGTGCAACCGTGACGCAGTGATTTATGCCAGGCCAATGGTGTATGTTCAATTTGTGGAGAGAACATAATCATCCGCCATGGGTGGCTCTGCTGGTGCTGGCGGAGATGTAGAGCCTGCATTACTCTCCGACGGTCATGAAGATGGTGGTGAAGGAAAAGGAGGCAATGAGTCAATGGGAGATGGAGACCTGCGGAGGCGTGTGGAGAATTTCCTGCCGAATGAAGGTGCGAAGAGGTGGTGGGCCACCCATGTTGATTGTCATGAGTACCTTGTGAACCAGTTGGAGGAAGTGGAAATCGAGGAGGAGGAGGATGTGGAAACAACCAGTTCAGAAGAGGAGGAAGAAGGGGAACCTACAGCGAGAGGTGTGTTAGGTGGTATTGTAACCACGGAGGGTGCGTACGTGCCGTCCGGATTGGACGACATCGCAGCGGAATCCCTAGTTCTGCCATGGGCGGAGGAGGCAGAGTGGGGATTCAATGAAGGCACACTCTTTATAGGGCAGAACTTTCGTAACAAGAGTGCTGCACAGCAAGCTATTACCACATACGCCGTCAAACATCAGCCGGACATATCGGGTGCACAGGTCCAACCCTGACACCTACATTGTGAAGTGTGTCGACGGCTCCTGCCCTGGCAAGGTCCGTGCGCAGCGGTTCAGGGGCGCTGCAACGAACTTCCGGATAACGGTGCTGAAGGATTACACTTGTGAGTTTGCGGCGCCACTACATAGGCACCGCAACATGACATTATCATATGTTGCGGAGCTGATAAGCCATCTTGTGGCGGCAAATGTATCCATTTCTCCCAAGGTTCTCATGGCGGAGGTAGCGAACACGGTGGGGTTTGATGTTAGCTACAAGAAGGTGTGGCGGGGGAAATAGAAGGCCCTGCAGCGTATGTTCGGGACGTATGAGGTGGCATATGATCTGGTCCTAAGAATGTTGTACCAAATTGCCGCAGCAAACCCAGGCACGAACATTAACAAGTACGAGCGGCTTCATGAGACGCAAGGGCCGAATTGTTTTGTGCTTGACAGAGTGTTCTGGGCCTTCCATCAGGCAATAGAAGGCTTCAAGTGGTGCCGTCCAGTGCTAACGATGGACAATACATTCCTATCTGGCAAGTGTAAGGGTACTATCCTGACCGCGGTTGCAGCAGACGTAAATGACCAGTTACTCCCAGTGGCATTTGCAATTGTAGAGAATGAGAATACGGATAGCTAGCTGTGGTTCCTTACCAATGTGAAGCAGGCCATAGTACAAGATCGGCCCGATGCGTGTGTCATCTCGGACCGCAATGCAGGCTTGCTGTCTACAATGCGAACGATGCAGAACGGGACACAGCCTCCCTTCCAGTGGAATGACATGAAGAACCGATGGTGCATGAGGCATCTTGCGGCGAACTTCCACAGAAGGTTCCGTAGCAAGGAACTAATGAAGATGTTCAAAAGGCTTTGTATGCAGAACCAGAAGAGGAAGTTCGAGGCCTTGTGGAAGCACCTTGATCAGGAGACCAGCAAGCATGTAAGGTGTCTCGAGCAGGCTGAAGCTGCGGGCGTGGAGAGAGGCTCCACGAGAGTTGGGGAGTTCACATAATGGGTTTAGTCCAATACACCTGACTTGGAGATGTGGTCTCTACTGCATGACACCGGCGGAGCAAGGTATGGAATCATGATAGCAAACATGTCCGAGGTGTACAATGGTGTTCTGAAGAGCGTCAGATCCCTACCTATCACTGCAATCTTGGAAGAGACCTGGAACAGTTCAGTTGGATACTTTGTCAATAGAGCCATGATGGCGAAGCAGCATCTGGATGAAGGCAAAGAATTCTCCGAGGTAGCACTGGCCTACATGGACAAGAATATGGAGAAGGCTCGTTCGTATATTGCTCAGATCATGGATGGCTTACGAAGGAAGTTCGAGGTCCGCCTCAGACAGAAGTACATGATGGGCCAGACAAGAGGGGATCGTAAGCAGGTGTGCACGATTGATGACAGAGCATCTTGCACCTGTAACAAGCCGTAACTTCTACACAAGCCATGCTCCCACATGTACGCGGCATGCGCGGTATGGCACCAGGTGCCCACGCATTACATCTCAAAGTACTATGACATAAAGCACCTGTTTGAAACCTGGAGCACAGAGTTCCATTCCTATGGGGTGGACATGCATTATAGGGACTTATGGCCAGGGCAGATGAAGTGGGTGCCGAACGATGCACTGAAACACGTCGGCCGTGGGCGACGACAAAGCCTTCGCATTCGTAATGACATGGATGATAGCCAGCGTGGGGATCGGGTTCGGCGCCTGAAGTGCAGACTATGCAAGACATTTGGCCATTCATTTAGGCAGTGCCCAAACAGGCCGACATCAAGTAACGCTCCATAGTATGAAACACATGGTTCTTCGTTGTTCACTGCTGGTTCCGTGTTTTTAAACTATTAAGGGCCTTTGTTGTGCTCATCTTGTTTATGCGAGGACATGATCTTGCATCCTTTAACCTATGCTGAATGTATCTTACAAAAATATTTGCGTGTACAATTTGTTTGAGTCATTTCTTGGAAATTATGTTCTGACTTATTCGATATTTCGTTATCATTTGTTGTTGTTCGCAGCAAATTAGGTTTGTTGGAAATTATATTGTCATCTGTTGCGCACTTTGTTGTCATTCGCTGCAAATTACGTTTGTTGCATATTATGTTGTCATTTATTTCACACTTTATTGTCATTACCTGCAAATTATGTATGTTGCATATTCTCATGACACTGCGTACTGACTTGTTTCCATTCATCGGCAGGAGATGGCGTACGAGTTGCTTGAGCCCCGTTGGGATGACCAGCATCGATGCACAACATGGTCATCTGCTGACGCTGACGGCCCTCCGAGTTTCATCCTTAGGAGCCCCCGAGAGCACTAGCCTCTAGACCATCGGTACATCCTACTGCTGCGAGACACCGGCCTTTTGCCCATTGCTCGCATGCTGGATGTTCCGTATGCGTTGCAGTTCGATGCAGCGTTGCTGTCCGCACTCGTGGTTCGTTGGAGACCGGAGAATCACACCTTCCACTTTCGGTGGGGCAAGATGACTGTTACACTTCAGGACGTGTCCATGCTGACAGGTCTACCCCTCCGTGGTGCAACAGTAGTGCCACCCCCAGGGCGGCAAACTGGAAGGTCGCTTTGGGTTCTCGGTTCGGTCACCCGATCCCAGACAACATGTCTGGTGTGCCACACTCGTGGCTACGACAGTTCATGACCTGCCCTGTGCACGCTCCTGAGGGTGTCGTGCGGATGCACCTCATGGCATACCTCCTTTTTTTGTTCGGGTGGGTCTTGTTTCCTACGACCACTGGAGCCTCCGTGCATCCTACGTACAAACACCTTGCGGAGTCCTTGGCGGATGCCTTGCCCGGCCAGGTGCCGCAGTACAGCTGGGGATCTGCAGTCCTTAGCGCCACGTTCTGAGGCTTGTGTGATGCCTCGCAGCGTACTGCGGCCAGCGAGCTGGTCTTGGCAGTGTGCTACGTGCTCCTACAATACTGGTCTTAGGAGCACTTCCCGGTTAAGAGGCCTAAGATCGACAGGGTCGTGCACCCTTACGACCTCAGCCCGAAGTTCTACAATCAGGCTGGTGGCGATGACCCCATAAATGGGCCGACTATGGGGACGCGTTGGACACATGGTCAACTGCGGTGGGCCAGGGAGAGACCGAGGTGTGTCTACCCAGAGTTCCAGAACCAGTTTGAGGCTCTTCATGAGGGCGATATAGTATGGCAGCCATGGGATGCAGAGTTCATTCAGAGCATAGCCCCCAACGGGTTGTCATCTCAGTGCCACCAAGATCACACATACTGGTTGACGACCTGCCACCTCGTTTTCTCCCACTTCGTCGAGGCATACAACCCGCAGAGAGTGCTGAGGCACTTTTCCACCAGCACGTGCCACTCCTCCCAGGACGGGCACTACCACCGAAGGCCCACTGATAAGTCTTTGCACGGTAACTGTACGCAATGTAGTAATGTGTTGTTAATACTAATTGTGCAATTTGTGGACTAACTTGCAGGCAAACAAGAAGAGGTCACCGGGGATAGACCTGTGGCATGACTCAGCGAGCACGGAGGTTGTGGACGAGACTAGGCCATACGACCTCGACACATACAGTGCATACCTAGAGTGGTATGTTCCACGCACCCGCAGCAGGCTTACTAGGCCTGCCCCACACCGTCCTGCAGAGGTCACGCACGAGGGTGCCATACGGGCAGGGCCAGACCGTCATCGAGCAGCACGTCAGGACGAGGCGGTACGTTTACCTGCAGTACGTTTTAACTCATTGTTTGTTTACCTACAGTACGTTTTAACTCATTGTTTGTTTACATGCAGTACGAGTGCATGCATCGTATCGAGGCTCCCGGCTGCTTTCTTTGGTGCGTACCATCCTTAGTGAGGCCAGGTCTGCGATCAGGTCCATGAGCTGTAGTTGGCACAGGGATGATGTGCACGCGCGACGCCTCTGCAGAGAACAACGGGCAGCACCACACCCGTCAACAGCGCCGTCAGCACCGCCGTCAACACCTCCTTCAGTACCACCGTCTGCAGCGCCGTCAGCACGTCCGTCGCAGTCCGGCGGTTGTCCGTCGCTGTCCGACGGTCGTACGTCGCAGTCCGGCGGTCGTCCGTCGCAGTCCGGCGGTCGTCCCAGCTGCGCTCGCTCGTCCTCCCAGCGCTTCGGACCAGCGGTACGACATTTGCCAACAGTTTGTTCGTCCACTTGATTGCCAGTTATTCGTAACCACACGTTTTTCCTGCAGCACTTTCGACAGGATAGCACGTTGCTACAGCCGTCGTCTTCCCGGAGGGCGGCGGACGAGCGAACATTCTCTGCAAATAGCGACTCTGACTCGCAGCAACAACCGACGATGACGTTCGACACATTCGCGCATGGCGGTCAGTCCACCCGAGCAGACATGCAGGGGGCGGGATGAGTGGTTCGGGCAGACGTACCAAGGTTACACGGCGCAGGAGTAAATGGGTGATTTCGCAACGTCATCGTCATTCGGATAGCCGCATGCACCGGTATGTACTCATGTAGTAAACATAACACATGTATTTCAAAGCCATCTAATCTCATCGTTCAAAAATTGCTGGGAGTCACGGAGCAACAAGGCCAGCAAGTTCACGGTGGCCCATCAGCGTTTCAGACTTCCCAGGTAAATGCCTTATGATATTACTACTCATTATGAACATTTTTTTTGTATTTTTCATTGCCTAATTCAGCTGTACCATCTAAGTAGGACATAGACCCCTCCTCCGAATGGCTGAGCTCTATTTTCGGCCAGCCGTCACAACTCTCCATGGAGTTGTACCCACCACCGCCTCGGACGCAGCCCTCGCACTACGACCTTCGAGATGCACCGCGCTCCCCAAGCAGGTTCACCTTCTCAGAGGATCAGATACGCCGTCCGAGGCGGCGACGAGGAGATGAACAATGATTTTTTGTAATTGTGCTGTTGTGACGTCGCATGGTTTCCTGTGTTCGTACTGTACTGTGCTTATGAAATTATTTGGAGTACAATTACGACGTCATTCTAATGTGACAAGTATGCACGCATGTGGGCACTGTACCTCACAGCATGCATTACACATACATAGATTAACTCTCCAGCGGGATAAGACACGATAACAACAAACACAAGGTACAACATAGCATAAAACATTACCAACATACACGAGGACAACCTCCAGCACTACAACTTGACGATAACAATAAACACAAGAAAGAAAATAGCACACAACATTAAATTTATCTTCCACTCCAGTCTATCGAAACGATGCCGCATCTCGACGGAGTCGTAACCCCCCACGACAACTCTCATGGTGAACAGTGTCTGTCCTGGTGCCCATTTCATCCTCCCACACCCAGAATCGACAACCGCCGGGGGCTTCTTGCGATTCCATGAGAAGAAGATTTTTAAACATACCACCACGATTTGAATTAACCCGAAACAATCTTACTCACCGAGTTATAGGGGCACTTGTAATAGTGTCGCCCAGGATTCACGGCCGTGTGTGAGGTCTTACGTCTAACAACCGTGTTGCATTTTGGGCAAATCACCATGGGTGCCGATAAAGAGGTGCTGAGCTGACTCATTGCCTAGTCGGGGGGAGTTAGCACGAAAGAAAACTACACAGATTGGGAACAACTAATTCAGGAGGTGAGTGATAACAATGCAAGGGACTAGGTGAGGAATGGCTTCCTTTTATAGGCTGTGGGGGGGCAGCCTCACGCACAGAGACCACAGAATAAGAAGGCATCACACAATGACAACACGAAACAACACATACATTGCACGTACATAAAATATAGCAAGTACTACAACCATCAACACACCAACGAACACAACAACTAAAATACAACACAACCATACACCTCGTTGCCTACATGCCAAACGAGCCTCGTGGCACCCACATGGAGAATTGCTGAGGGGGCCGCCTCGGACATGGTTGCCCGTCGTGGTAGAGGCACGCACATATGCAACTAGGGTTCGCGCAACAACATGTGGGATCATACGAGTTTCCTATGTTCACGACCTCCTCGTTGCCCCTCTCACGTTGCATCTGTTGGTGGAGGTCGTTGTTCTCCTCATTGAGAGTCTCGATTCGGTCCTCCAGCTCCAATATTCGCACCTATAATGTATTCACATAACGGACAATATACCATTCATGAGGAGGGTCGATCCAGCGGGAGAAGTCGCATTTCGCCATCTGCGGGAAAGGACGGTAAACATGGAGGGTCCATAAGCAATAACAAAAAATGTACTGTTAGTAATTTGTACCCCGGAGCGTGGGCATCGGAAGAAACGTCGCCCGACATCGAACGGGGCATCCACGACCTGCACGACCGCGTACTCATTGTGTCTGCATTTCGGCCACGCTGGTTGAGCATGCCGGCTTGGTATCAAGCGGTGCTGTGGACCGAAGATCTCCCTCCTTTCGAAGGGAAGGTCTTCCTTCGGTGACCCAAATCCGACTGGCCCCTCGGCTTCCGACATGGTATGTTTCAGCACGAAAGAGAATGTACTTCTTTGTTCGATTTACAAGGTTCTCTGCGTACAATGTCATGGGACCCCAACCGTGCTATTTATACCATACAAGAGAACTTACTGCAGTGACCAAAAACGAAAAAGAGGACAGTTCTGCGCAGAGACGTGACAAAATGGGGCAGCTTTGCTCAGAGAGATGACAGAACAGGTCTGCTTTGCGCAGTGAAATGACAAAAGAGGCCAGCTTTGCTCAGTGACATGACAAAAGAGTGCAACTTTGTGCAGTGACATGACAAAACGAAGCAGCTTTGCTCAAAGAGATGACAGAAGATGTTTGCTTTGCGCAGTGACATGACAAAAGTGGCCAGCTTTGCGCAGAGACATGACAAAAGAGACCAGCTTTGCTCAGTGAGATGGCAAAAGAGGTCAGCTTTGCGCAGTGACATGACAAAACGGGGCAGCTTTGCTCAGTGAGATGACAAAAGATGCCAACCTTGCTCAATGAGAGGTCAGCTTTGCTCAGTGACATGAGAAAAGAGGCCAGCTTTGCCCAGTGACATGATAAAAGAGGCTAGCTTTGCGCAGGGACATGTCAAAACGGGGCAGCTTTACTCAGTCATATGACAAAAGAGGTCAGCTTTGCGCAAGGGCATGACAAAACGGGGCAGCTTTGCTCAGCGACATGACAAAAGATGCCAGCTTTGCTCAGTGAGATGACAAAAGATGCCAGCTTTGCACAGTGACCTGCCAAAACGGGGCAGCTTTGCTCAGTGACATGACAAAAGAGGCCAGTTTTGCTCAGTGAGATGACAAAAGAGGGCAGTTTTGCTCAGTCACATGACAAAAAAAGGCTAGCTTTGCGTAGGGACATGACAAAACGGGGTAGCTTTGCTCAGTCAGATGACAAAAGATGTCAGTTTTGCCAGGTGACATGACAAAACGGGGCAGCTTTGCGCAGCGACCGAAAATAATTCACATGCCTACCATTTGGCTTATAAAATGAGGTGCAATGCATCTGCAAGAGAACACTACACAATCTAACACTACATCATACCTTCTCCACGTCGAGATGAGCAACAAGCAGCTAAAGGAATGGCAGAAATTCGCGGACAACATACGGGAGAAAATTACGAAGAATAGGGAGGAGGCTTGCAAGAAAGCACAATGGGAGGAGACCCGCAAGATTGCAAGGGCTGCTGTGGCTCGTCAGCACGCACTGACGATCTCTTCCTTGTATTTACAGTCTCCGGAGTCCCTGTGTGGCTACCGCAAATGGATCGATCTTGAGATCCACCCTACGGACCAATGGACCCTCGACTTCGAGGAGTGGAATGTCACACGGGAGGAGTTGCTGGAGGAGGAGCGCCGCAAGAACGAGCACACCCTGCGTATACAACACGAGACGTAAGCTCATCTCGAAGCGTGCACGCGTAGGGAGCGGGAGGCTCGCGAGATGGAGCGCGAGAGAAAGAGGGAAATGGCGGCTAAGGCAAAAGAGGCCGCGGAGGAGTTCAACGCCGAGCAGGCAAGGAAGGAAAAGTGGCCCCGGTCCACACAGTAGGTCGTACGAGCAGTTGGGTGGGTTAGTCGCATATCATGCTATATGTTATGCATGTAATAAAAATGAACGCGGCATGTTAAGCCCAACTGTATTATGAAGTTTATTTCTATTCAGCTAAGCTTATTATCTCGTCTTTTCACATTCAATGATTCCCACGTGTTCAATAGCACTTTCCTTCCTTTCGTCCAATTGTTCCTATCACAGTTGTCCTAAAAAAATTTCATTAAATTTCTTCCAATAAAACAACATAACATAATCGAAAAATGTTTTTGCCAGTTCAACATATTTTTCACGGTTAGCAATGTATGAAAATCACAAATACACTAATCGTTACTTCACACAAATTTCGTTCATACTCTACCAACCAAAATTCTTAATTTTCATAATTGCAAAAAAAATTACACTAGCAGCAAACTCCACTCCACATCAAATTCATATTTTTTTCAAACACCATTAACAACGTACCAAAATATTTCAAAAAACGATCTATAAAAATAATTCCTACATGTATCATCTGCAATACATAACGAATTTTCAAAATAAACTTCATATTTTTTGCAACTCCTATTCTATATTATAAATTTGCTGCACACTCTAAAAAATATATTACATGTGTATGCATAATATTTATAATTACAAACATTTTATCTAACTATCTAATCAAAACAAAAAATAAAACTTATAAATTATTTTGTGAAAAATCGTTGATCGGGGCAAACCCTAACCACTGTAGCCACCGAGTGGTGCGGTCGGCCGCCGCATGACTCGCCGAGTGGTGCGCTCGGCGACCGCACCACTCGAGTCATGCGCTGCGCCACCGCACGATTTGCATGGTGCGGTCCAAGACCGCACGACCTCGGTGTCGTGCGCTCCCTGGCCGCACCATTGCCACGTGTCAGCTCCCGGTTAATCGTGCGGTCGGCTGGGGGCTACATCCAGAATTTTGTTTCCACCAGCGCCATTTTTGGAATTTGCGGCAGCAACAGTACCAAAAGCGTCCAAAATTCTTCAGCTGCTGATAGCTCCAAGAAGGGTGTGCTAACACTCCCGGTGCCATCTTCGCTACCAGTGACAGCAACAGCGCCGATTGACAGGAAGGTTGTGACGAGGTGGAGGCCACTCAAGCTGGTGTATGACCACGACATTAGGCTCGGGCGGATGCCAGGAAAATGCACCTTCCAGACGCTCCGGGAAGTTGTGGCAAAGCGGTTCCCGTCGTCCAAGGCGGTGTTGATTAAGTATAAGGATGTTGATGCCTGATGGTGATCTAGTTACCATCACGTGCACTGCAGAGCTCCGATTGGCTGAGTCTTGCATAGATGGAGTTGGCAACGAGGTAATAGGAGACGGAAAGGAAGGTGATAACAAGCTCCCCATGTTAACCCCCGCTCGTTTCGGCTTCTGGCTTATTTTTCACTATTCATAAATTTTTATCTTTTTCTGAATTTTTGGCTTTTTTTGAGCTTTTTTGCCGGTTTTTCCCCGTATTCGCTTGCGTTGTTCGTGATGAGCTAGCATATTTTTTGTATTTTGAAAATTTTTAAATTTAATTACATCAAATAAGTCACATTCAGTTACATTAAAATTTCAGCTGCTATAGTGCAATTCAACCATAAACCACAACTTTTCAGCCTAACCGAGCGGTTGAAGTAAGCCCGGAGCAGTAGCTGCCTCTACCAACAGAAGAGGAGAAGCTGGCGGAGGAAGTGGTGGTGGCAGGTTGATTTTCTTGAGCCGGAGCTGCTTGATCCATCTAGATGAAGTAGCCCTTTCTCCATTGACCTCACCTCTAAATTGGTGCCATTCTAATGACCTGAAAGTGAATGGGATCGGTGCAACACTTTCTCTCAGAATTATTCCAAGGTTATCGAACCCATGAGAGCAAATATTGGGATTGTTATTTGAGTGCATAGGTGATTATTAGCAATAATA
Organism: Dendrocalamus latiflorus; assembly: GCA_017311315.1. Taxonomy (NCBI): domain Eukaryota; kingdom Viridiplantae; phylum Streptophyta; class Magnoliopsida; order Poales; family Poaceae; genus Dendrocalamus; species Dendrocalamus latiflorus. Next base: position 27,245,842 of record CM029626.1, read on the forward strand.
TAATTAAATGTTGAAACAAACTAAAAGATTCACTACTACAGAAAACAGTATTACAGACAGTTCAGAAACATTATCACAGACGGTTTTCTGAACCGTCTGAATTTATGGGTCAGTGATAATGGAAGGTTATCACAGACGGTTTTCGAACCGTCTGTGGTGTAAATATCACAGACGGTTTTGAAGTAAAAACCGTCTATGATATATCAATATCACAGACGATTTTTAAATAGAAACCGTCTGTGTATCTGATAATCACAGATGGTTTTTGAGTAAAAACCGTCTGTGATTATCAGATATCACAGACGGTTTTTACTCAAAAACCATCTGTGATATTGATATATCACAGACGGTTTTTGCTTAAAAACCGTCTGTGATATTCCTTTCAACCCCTAAATCTATTTCTGTTTATTGGCTAGTCTCAGGAAATGCTAGCCATGCCCTCTGATACAAGCAGATATACATACAATTTCTGACAAGCATATAACATCCAATTCACATGCAAACATACAACATCCAATTCACATCGCACTTCATTTGACAAACATAAAACATCCATTTGACAAACATAAAACATCAATTTCGCAAATCAATTAATTGAAATGAAATAAAATATGCATTAACAAATATACAATTACAAAAGATGTACGTTACATTTCCACTTAGATGGTAATGTTCCATTTTTTATTGCTCTATCATTCCGGAATCGAGGTCTCGCGAAAGGAACAGAGTCATAATCAACGAACTTTGTCAGGCTGCACAAGCAATACTTGGATGGTGCATGATTGTCATTCAAGTATCTGGGATTATCACAGACGGTTTTTGATACTAAAGTATCACAAACGGTTCATCGGTAAGAACCGTATGTGATACTCGTTTTCTCCGACGCCGCCAACACACACGGTGTCCAAATTAAAACCGTCTGTGTTAGTGTCAGTCACAGACGGTTTTATCAAACCGTCTGTGGTTGGCCGTCTAGTATTAGGCTTTATGTAGTAGTGATTAAATGCAAAATTATATGATGAATTGGAGTGAATAACGGTTCTTAGGCTTTTGGTTTCACTAGTACTATTAAATAGAAATTTAATGGCGGCTTATTCTACTAATTCTGCAGGCGGTCTACCTAGTGGCACCTTTCCTCGCTTGTGGAGTTTTAGTATTGTTTTCTCGGGTCACGTGCACACCATATATAGCAACACATTAAGCCATATGGATTAACCGTTACCGTTAGGTAGAATATGCACTTCCTATTGATACCCACGTTTGTCACCCTATGGGTCGCCAGATCATGCACACCTCCTATCTACTCCGTGTGAGTGGAAATTACAACACTAGATCATAATATTAGGATATCTCCCAATACTAGCATTAAGGGTAGCACGAAAATAGAGCATGATAATAAAACAAATATTGATACCAAACCCTAGTTCATACTAGATCACCATTGGCCTAAGACATAATCAATCACTCATGCATAGACTATACGAGACAATATAATAAAGGGAAATAATGCATTAAAGTAAACATGATGTTCATGGAATGCATAAACAGTAGCAGATGATATGACAATGGAGATGGAGATGGATGATGGTAGTTGTGGTCGTCGCTGATGAAGGGGGAGGCTGACGCGTGACCTAGGGCCAATGTCAGTGTTGGGGTGGCAGTCCCTCCTTCCTCTTGGTTGGATCACACATGGAGGTGATGAAAAGGTGTTCTTGGATGTGCTAGGGTTGGCTATGGATGTTCTAGACGTGCGTGGAGATGTGTCCCACGTTCGCTAGCTTGGATGGCAATATATAGTGATGCGTGGGCCTTTGATTTCTTCCGAAACTCATCCCGATCCAATCCCATATTTGTTGGAGGGTTTCTGTCCTTCAAAATATCTTTCTTTAAGTGCTAGGAAACCTTCCAAAATAACCCAGGCATGGATAGGCTATGAAATAGGACAAATCAGGCTTCTCCCGTATGTTGTGACCCAAATTACCACACCCGAAACCCTATGTGTTTACTTTACTTATCCAGAATCAAGCTAGCACACACATTGGCATCATTGATGAAATATCAACTATTCAACGAATAACTAAGAAAGTAGCAACCTAATATTTAATAATAGTAGTGGACCTTATGGTCAAGGTTTACACACTTTGCCAAATAAATAAGTTCTTGCGACATAAACAAAGATAAATTGCAGTAGCCATTTGACATGACAACAGGCAATCGACTGGGGAGTGCAACCTAGTTCCCAAAGTCCTCATAGAACCCTTGATTCACTAGTACCTCCTCAAGAACTGAGCAAGAATGTGTATAGCAAGAATGAGTACATGGTGTACTCAACAAATCATATGTAACAAACATGCAAGTATATATTTATTCTAGGCTTCGACAAAGAGCAGCCAAATGGTTCTTTTTGCAGAGCAATAATTGAATTTAAATACAGTAAGTAGATTGAAAGCGTAGTTAAAAACATATAATAATAAAGTAGAGAGTTGCTTTGAAAACAACCAGTGAACTACCCGTTCACTTCCCATCCAAACCACATCCAAGCTTTTATAAAGTTCTAACCCTCATGTGAAATCACTGAGCATGTCCATGATTACGAACACAGCTATTTGAATAGTTTACCACATTGCAGAGGTTATATACTTTTTCCACAAGATACAATCAACTCATCATGTCTACCATGACTGTCGGGACCCCAGATTTCCGAACCCGGACCCTCTGTGTATTACAGCACTAGTCCCAGATCAAAACTAGTGCACACAGTCAAACAGAAATGATTACATAACCAACAACGCTTTATTACAATAATAGAGAGTACCGACCGAAAGGTATCATTATTACAAATGAGGTTTCAAGACCTCACACACACACAAAACACAACGGAAGCAAAAGGTAAATCCAGCGAAGACCCATCAATACGCCACAGGTAATTGACTGGGGAAGCGCGACCTAGTACTCCGAGAATGCTTTGTCGAATCCGCACGTGAAGTAGTCGTAGTCTCCCTCTTTAGCTTCATATTCTTCTGAGATGATTTTTAGTGCAACATGTGAGTACATAAAGTACTCCGCAAGTTTTGGGAAATAATGCAGTAGATGCAAGGCTTAACAAAGGAAGGCTTTTGCACGAAGCAACATTTTATTTCAAATAACATTAAATATTTTCGAAGGCATTAATTTGAGCAAAGTAATTGTTTTAGCTGAAACTAGTAAACAATTTATAGTGAAGGTTCTATCCACCAACACTACATAATCAGCTCTAACCGATAAAGTTTAAAACAGCGGGTTACATCCACCCCACACTGGCTCCAACCGCCAGGACAACCTTCCGAGAGTTCCCTCCACTCTTGGGATACCAAAACTTTGTTTTTAAAACGAAAACAAAAAATCTACCATGTGAATGCATTCCTTGCCCGCCCTTGACCGTAGGCACAGCTATTCGAATAGTTTAACACTCTGTAGAGGTTGTACAACTTAACCCCCAAGAGATAAATTATCCTAATATTCACCATGCTTCCTTTGGCATGAGACCCAGATAAAATATCACAAAGCCTTTACCTCACTCTAGTCTAGCTAGACACCACCCGTTGAGGTTTCACCACTGAAGGGTTAAATCCACCCAGTCAGAAGCCCCCTCTTGCGCCATATGAGTACAGTAAATCCCTGTCCCTCATTGTGAATAACCAGTAAATCTCTAGCACCCACTTTCCACTGGTGGCACCTAAACTAAACTATCGTAAGTTCATCAGCTAGGTCGTACCCATATAGACTTGGGGTTGTACGGTAGTGCTCAGTCTGGACAATCATAAGCGTCGGTCCTTAATTGACTAGGGCGGAACATACACTTTACAAAGTCTCGTGCTAACCGCACCAATCCAATCCAACCATCCGCCCTGGTCTAAAAACAATTTTCACATTTTATTTTATTTTTAAACGAATAGTGGCAACACCAATCGCCACTAATTTCCGAATACAAAAGACTAGTTTAAAGAATTATAATTTCACATTCCAAGGTTACAAAGGTTAAATAGCTTGACAAAGCATTTTACTACCGTTCTAATATTTATCAAAGAATTATAATACTCTCATTATTGAGACAAAGGAAGTCCTAAGGTTACAAAGGTACATGTCATTCAACTTCAATCGAGCACATAACAACAATTGGATTAACTAATACCTTAAGATTGAAATTATTGTTTTATGTAAATAGCAATGTAATTAAATTTAAAATAATAAAAAACATTTCTCAAACATAGGTCCAATATGATCAAAGGAGACTTGCCTTCTTGTGCGCTATTTGGTCCCTCTTGCTGCAGCTCGACAAACTCTTCGGCGACGTCGGGTTCTACGCGCGAAACGACAAAACAAACAAATAAATACAAATAAAATCACAAAAATATAAAATATGTACTGCAAGAAAGTTTATGATTTTATACGAATTTAGAAATTTGAATCACTGGATTCGGAGTTCGGACGACGGAGAACGAGCGATTGGAAGTTTGAATGAATTGGAAATTCCAGAAAATGCAAAACCGAGGGAATATTCTATGGAATCTTATTTTTGGCTGATTTTTGGATATTTTTGAGTGTATGACGTGTGGCGCCCGGCTGTCATTGAGTACCGATTTTTATTTTAATAATATATGACAGGTGGGTCCCGCTTGTCATTGACTAAAGGTGGAAAATTGGCCAAGGTCTAACCGAAAAATGCTTTGCCCAGGATTTGAACCCAGACAAAGGAAGTCCTAAGGTTACAAAGGTACATGACATTCAACTTCAATCGAGGGCATAACAACAATTGGATTAACTAATACCTTAAGATAGAAATTATTGTTTTATGTAAATAGCAATGCAATTAAATTTAAAATAATAAAAAACATTTCTCAAACATAGGTCCAATATGATCAAAGGAGACTTGCCTTCTTGTGCGCTATTTGGTCCCTCTTGCTGCGGCTCGACAAACTCTTCGGCGACGTCGGGTTCTACGCGCGAAACGACAAAACAAACAAATAAATAAATACAAATAAAATGACAAAAATGTAAAATATGTACTGCAAGAAATTTTATGATTTTATACGAATTTAGAAATTTGAATCACTGGATTCGGAGTTCGGACGACGGAGAACGAGCGATTGGAAGTTTGAATGAATTGGAAATTCCAGAAAATGCAAAACCGAGGGAATATTCTCTGGAATCTTATTTTTGGCTGATTTATGGATATTTTTGAGTGTATGACGTGTGGGGCCCGGCTGTCATTGAGTACAGATTTTAATTTTAATTTTAATAATATATGACAAGTGGGTCCCGCTTGTCATTGACTAAAGGTGGAAAATTGGCCAAGGTCTAACCGAAAAAGCTTTGCCCAGGATTTGAACCCACCACCTCCCACATGCATGCTCTAGCTTGCCTCCACTAACCAAGTGAGCATTTGCTCTTTTGAGACAAAGAAGTATCAACAAGGAATAAAAGCAAAGGAGATGCTAAACCCTAATGAAGACATACACACAGTAGACAAAGAGGTGCGGCCATGGAGTTTGGGGGGCGCTAGGGAGGGAATAGAGGGGCGGCGCGGGAAGGGGAGACCGAGGAGGGTGCGGCTCTTACCGGCGGCGACGAGAAAAAGAGACGGCGCGCGCGTAGGAGAGAGGGTGTTTCGGCGGCGACGGCTTTTGGCGGCACGGACGGCGCCTCCGGTGGTCGGGGGCGGTGGCCGAAAGGTGGAGGAGATGCGGTGGGGAGAGGGGAGACCGAAGGGAAGAAAACCGCGCATGGGAGAAGGATTTATAGGTGGAGAAAGAAGAGAAGTGGCCAGCGGTTTTGAGAGTGAATTAAAGGGAAAAATGGCCGGTGGATTAGTGGGGGTGATTAAGGCATTCAATTGCATGCTTTAAACGGGAGTTAAGAGGAAGAAACGGCCGGCAATTAGAGCTTCTAATTCGGCTCTAATGGAGGAGAGAGAGAGAGAGAGAGAGTGAGAGGAGGAAGAAGAAGAGGTAGAAGAAACATATGACATGTGGGGACCATGCGTCGGTGAGAGAGAGGGAAGTGAAGGGGTACGGGCCGTCGGATTGGCGACACGTGGCAAGTGAAAGAATCAATGCCATTGGATTGAGGTGAAGGGGTAAGTGGCTATGGATGGCTAGGATTAAATCAAAAAAAGAGATGGATTCAATCTGAGAGCGACATGTGGCGGCCTGAGATTAAATTGATTTTTATTTTCAGATTGCTTTTCAGAAAATACTAGAAACATTATAAATACTTAAAAAATAGTAATTAATGTCTAACAATTCCAGAAAATTCATAGAATATTCCTGGAGCTATTTTAGACTTAGGAAAAGTATTTTTAATTTCAGATTTGCATTTAATACTTTTATAAAATACTTTTTAACTTTTAAAATTAATTTTTAGTTCCAGAAAATTCTCAAAAATTATTTAAAAATTCAGGGAAGGTTGGGGAAAATAAAATAAACTCTTTTTGGCATTAAAAAAATATTTAAAATATATTTTCTTGCTTTAAATTTTGGAATAAAATCCAGATAAATCCAAATAAAGTTCAAATAATTTAAAATAATAAATTTGAAATTAAATTTTTCTGAAAGCGAATTTTTGGGATGTTACAATGACTCGCTATATGGTGGTATGCGATTAAGTGACCATATCAATGCCTTTACAATGCTCCGTCCCAACCTAATTCCATCTTCTAAGGTTTCACTGCCGAATGGCTCTAACCACTATAGTCATAGGCTTCCTCTTGCGCCGTGTGAATCTACCCGTCTATCCTAGAACCTACACCTCCAATGATGGAACCAAATTGAAACGTTGCAAAGTAATCCTATATTGAACATGTGGTTGTATGGTAAAACTCAAATCAATGACACAAAGTTAAGTCCTTAATCAACTTAGGTGAGACTACTACATCTAACATATGCTAAACTACACCCACTTAATGCACAATCACTCGCCCGAGTACAAATCATTTTGTTTAACCAACACCAATGACATCTCTTATTATGATACAAGACATTTTACAACATTGGTTACCCGCCACAATTCAATATCTCGTTAAGTCAAATTGGTATCATTGATCATATGTGAATGAGCCCAATGTAAAACTAACACATGACTAAGCATTAAGTGTATCAACATAAGTAGATACTAGTAAACAATTTTCTAGATTTTTTGGATTAAGAGAAATTTGGGAAAAGGCTATTTGGCTAACAAGCAAGCCCTGGTCCATAGACCATGTCCATAGGACTGCTCTAGTCTACGTTGAACTGGGTGTATGGGGCTGAGGTGTATGACATGTGGGGCCTACAGGTTGGATAGATTTCGAATCTAGGGTTTGGGTTTTTGGATCTGAAATGCGTGCAACCACATGGACGACACAACGATGACAAAGCCGACGCGATGCTGATGTGGTAGTGACGTGATGCTAATGGGGACAAGATGGCATGACGGTAGAGTTCGTGTCCTGCCTGCATGGAGAATATGAACAGGAGCAACAGATTGGGTGGGGTGGTGGTGGTGAAGTGGATCGGGCCAAGAGAGGAGAGGTGGGCAACACAGGAAAATAAAGATGGGTTAGTAGAGGTAGAAGGGATTGGGTTGGACAAAAATTTGGCCCATAGGAATTTCTAGAAAAAGGAATGATTTCTGAATTTTCTGAAAAGGAAATAAATTAAATCAAGCTCAAAGAAATAGGAAATAAGCTTAAAATTCCAGAAAAATTCATAGTTTGAGAGACCATATGGAGGTGTCCCCATGTTTGTGATGAGTAATTGACTCGTGTTTTGGAAAGTTTGAGTTTGGTTTGGTTGGTTTGCGCCAAGTCGGTGCATGGCGCGGTCTGGTTCGGTTGGACTTGGTCCAACGCGATCGGACGTGTTTAGGACGCTTGTTCTCTTTCTCGATCGGTTGTTCGGGCTTTCTCATGTATGAGTATGTTTTACTAATGCTAATGTTGGTTATGCTATTTTAAGTGGTGCTATGTGATGGTTTGCTTGTCTATGTGACTGCATGACTTCTTGCTTGTCTGTGTGACTGCATGACTTCAGAGCTAGGTCATGGTGAGGCGTGGGAGGACGGGACTAAGCACAGGAGGTGTTGATGTCCAGATGGTCGGAGACGTCGAAGATGATCGAGACTGCTGAGGTGGTTGCGAGTCTGGAGATGAGGAACCGGAGCTGGAGCTGCTGGAGGTGGACACGACGGGCAACGGCAAGGTGGACTGGGACTAGGCTCAGGGAGGAGTTGAGGTCCAGACGGTCAGGATGCCGGGTGCGGTCATGTGAGGACAGGAAGCTTCTAGGAAGTTGCGACAGGGGCATTTCGATAAAATGCACAAGGCTGCAAAATGGAAGTGGATTCGGTTGAAGATAACGGGTTGGAGACCCGTTAGTGAAAGAGAGGGTTTAGGGTTTGATGGAGGCATGCTTGCTGTTTCCCTCCAAAACCTTATGAGTGTTTTGGCTCTTTGCCTTTTTTGTGTGTATGAGTTTGGTAGTGAGGCATGGCTGCCATTTCTTGATTTTCTCCTTTAGTGTGAGTCTGATTGTTAAAGGGGGAGCTCAAGTGAGTGTGCAAGCAAGCACTGGGCTGAGTTCTTGTGTTTCCTCTCCTGCGTGTGTGTTCTTCCAGTTGGAAGCATGTAGTGAGATGAACCCTTTGTAATAGCCCATTTCTCTGAATCAAATTGAAATGGATTGAGTTTGAGTTATTTTCTTGTGTGCTTTCTTTTCTTTTGAAGCTTTTGGTTCTTCTCAGGGTTTAAGGAGTTTGGGTTGAATCCTTTGTTTGAAGAGATAAATCTTGTTGCTATGTGTGGGAATCGGCCTCAAGGCCTCTTGGCCAACCCATTCCCAAGAGCAAAAGAATGAATCAAGGATTTATGTCATCTCTATGACCTGCGCTCCATTTGCTCCATTCTTAAGAATTAGGGTTTGGAGGCAGGGGAAGGCTGTGTGGTTTGGTTTTCTTGGTGAAAATTTTTTTGGTGTTGTGTTTTCCCCTTCTAATATCATTTCCCTGCTGTTTTCAAAAGTTCATGGAGAAAGAATTCAAGAAACTCAAGAAATTTGGATTTCAGATCTTCATGCAGACTTCCTTCTAGCAAAATCAGTATTTGCTATTTTAGTTGATCTTTGTCTGATTTTTCATCCTCCTGAGGTTGATTTGTCTTTTTGGTTTGAAGTCCAAATATCTTGGTCTGAGAAGAACTGCAGATGCTCGACAAATTTCTAGTATTCTGCTGTTTTCTGTAAAAAAAACTGTGTTGTCTTCTTTTTGGCAGCACCTCTCTTTTCGGTTCAGTCTGCTGTTTTCAGTCAGCTGCAGTTTTCTTTGGTTTGGTCCTCTGTAATTAGCTATCGGTTGTTCTTCCAGTGCATGCAGTCCTCTGTTCTCTAATCTGAATTCACTTCTCTGCATTTTCGGTAATTTAGTTCTTGCTGTTTCTTGCTTTTTCTGTTAACTTTCGGTTAGTGCAGTTCGGTTCTTTTGCTGTCTTTCAGTTTAGCTCTCTTACTTTTTGCTTTGTCTCTCTTCGCTGAGTGCAGGGACTTAATCTTTTCAGCTGATTGTTATTTCTCTCGCTGCGAAGTCTGCTGTTCGACTAGTACCTTCTCTATAGTGTTCTGCCATCAATTTTCATACTTGCTGCTCCCAGCTTTGAGTCTGCAGTCGGATCTTTGTTTCTACCAGTCAGACCTGTTGTAATACTGCAGCCATACCGGGTACAACACTGCAGTTAGTCCGGCAGGTTGTAAGCGGTCAGACCGCACCCTCTCTGTCGGTTAGACCGGCCTGAATGCTGCGTCTATTTTCTGGTTTCCGTTTTGTTCTTGCTGCTCTGTTCTATGTAGCCTTTGGTCAAGTAAATTGCTTTGGCCTGGTTTTAGTTCTTCAGTGAGCATTTCTTTTTGGGGTCAAGGCTAGTATTCGTAGTCACTCGGCAAGATTGAACTCTTCAGTTTTCGGCTGAGTTAGTTAAGTCCTTTGAGCCTTTTTCAGCCGAGTATGTTTCAGCCAATCTTTACTGTAGACTTTTGTCGGTCTGCTGTTTGGTTTTCAAGAGAGCATAAATCGTCTTCTTCATAGCTTTTATAGTTATCGGAGAGAAGAGATCAATGTGGATACTTTGGGGCGTGTTATAAAAAGGCACCATTCACCCCCCTCTGTTGCCATTTCCGATCCTACATAGATGCATTCAATATTCTATATTTAAATAAAATAGTTTCAAATGCTGACTCTATGTTGTTTAATCATATTAAATTGTTTTATATATTGGAAAATTCATTAGGGTGGAATTTAATTACATGAAAGCAATATTAATTATTTTTATTGCAAAGCCTTTGAAAAGAGGCAAAAAAATAGGGCGCTACACTGTTGTGGATAGAGGGAAATTCAGGATGTGCCAATCATATACCCCGACCGTATCATTGGACTAGTTGCGCAGTTTGTCTTCTAGAAGACATAACTTTCTCATACTAACTTCGATTGAGATGATCCAATAGTCAAAATCAAAGCTCTTGATGAGATCTACAACCTTCTAGTTACAGATATTTACATTTGAGGCCATCTAGGTACCCAAAACTACGTCCAAATGTCTAGACAACAATTCTAGCACCTGTTATTTCTCTGGTTCCACCCAAGCTTGACTCCTTTCATTGTTCTTTGTCCTTAGGAGTTCCAATACACATCTAACATGCATGAAAACAGATAAAAATATTAATATATGATTTTATAATGAACCATACAATATTATGTGACATAAAAAGCATGCATGGGGAAGCATAAATGGGGTCTTATACATTAAAACATGGTAAATAAATGATACACTTTTGAGTGTTATCACCTCATCAGCTGCAATCCTTGCTCCTCGTGAGTCTATGGCATCGTCTGTCACCAAGTTCTTGGTGCTAGTTATGTATAGCTTCGGTGGGCTTTCATCGGTGAGTCTCCCCTATTACTAAGTTTCCCGTTGTGGCCCTAGTTCTTGTCACCTTTTGTAATAACCCAAATTTGCTTGAAAATAAAACTTACATGATTTTCATGGATTTTAAAATTTTTGGTGCATTTTCAAAATTTTTCTAAAGCCTTGCTAGAGTTTAAGGATTTTAAAATAATTTCCTTGTCCCAAAAATCAAGTTTTAAATTTTCTAAACGTTAATTGAGTGCTAATAATAGTTTCAAAAATTTCTATATGCAATACCCTATAGAATTCAAATTATAAATTCAAAACCAAATTAAATCCCAAATAAAAGTTCAAACTAAATCCTTTTCCTTCCCTCGCCTTTGGGTCATAACCCAGCACTAGCCCAACCCATCCATCATTTCTTTTCCCTGTCCTGCTTCCCTTTTCTCTCTCTTTTATCTCCTTGGACTTGTTGGCCTACGCCACCCGCTCTCTTTCTCCCTCTTGTTGGCCCACCTACCCTGCGTGCGCTAGCCGAGCCTGGCAAGCGAGCAAGCCCGCAGCACCTCATATTCTTTCTCTGTTGTGCTCACTGACAAGCGGGTCCCCACAGTCCCACCTGTTAGTGCTAAGGCATTGTTTTTCTTCCTCACCAAGCCTCTCTCTGTCTGCTTTCCCATTCTCTCTCACGCATGTGCCACGTGCACATGGGTGACGACCGCCATCAATTGCTCTGCAAAGGCTAACCTCGAGCGCAACGCCGCTATGAGTTTGTCAAGTCACTAGGCCATTACATCATGTTCAATTTCACACGCCACCCTCAGGATTTCTCATGACTGAGATGGATTCTGTGTCACCACCCTCTCCTCCTTCCCCCTCTCTACTTAAGCCCATGCCGAGCATCATCTTGGGTTCCCACATCCTCCGCTGCCCTTCCCCAACCCACTGTCATCTTTCCCCTCAAATTGGAGAGAACTTGACTAGGCACCTCCTCTTCCCCAAGTTCGGCCGTGCACCACCAAGCTCCCTCACGCTGTTCCTGACACTTTAGTGACCTCCTTCCCAAATCTCTCATGTTACATCGTTTTCCAGGCCCTCAACTATGTTTCCCCTTTGATTAATTTGGGTTTCCTCACTTACAACTCATCGGCACAACCATCTTCCTCATGCATGGCCGAACCCACAACCGTTGATGCCATTCTTGCCTCGGTGAGCATCCTCTCTATTCGTTAGTCCCAAAGCTTCTTCTCACCTTCCTCTAACTTTCCTTACCATCAATTTGGGTAGCCCTCTCACAGTTCACCACCACCATGATGCACCCACTGCACCGCTCTGGGTCTCCACTGCCAGCTCGCCTAAACTCATCTCCACCCTTGTCATCTGCACCAGTGAGTTCCCCTTACCTTGTAGATTCTCATAATGCACTCCATGTTTAGGTTGCATCACCGTTTAGCCGTCTTGGTCTTAGCCCGTGACCTGGTCACTGCCTTGCTCACCGCTAGCTCGGTACAACAACCCTAGGTCCCCGAGTCATGCATGAAATGCTTTAGGCCACCCTCTGGAGCCCTTTGTGCACTTGGTTTTGACCTTAGCATGGCCTCTATGCCATTGCTGTCACCTCGCCGCCCAGAGGCGCCACTCGCCATGTAACATCCCAAAATTTGGGTATTCAAAAATATATATAATTTTTAAAATATTTCTTGCGTTTTGCTGGTGTTCAAAATTTCTTTTTGAACATTTATTTGAAACTTCTTAAGTTTCGTGTCATGCAAAGTAATATACTAAGAAATAAAAGCCAAGCAAAAACAACAGAGATATTAAAAGAGATGAGAAACTCAGGGATATACACACAAAATTAAAACTTAAATATTAAATAATGGGAATAAAAATTTGAAAACAAAATTTACTTAGGTAAATGAGAAGAAATGGCTAAAGTAGTTTTAAATACTCACATCTAAATAACTAAAAATTTAAATTTCAAAGTAATGTGTAAGCACTCTTTTTCTCTTTTCTTCCTCTTTTCTCTCTCTTCCATGTGGGCCAGCCTTTTTTCCTTTCTCTTCCCTTTCTCTTTCCTCCTTTTCTCCCTCTGCCCGCTGGGCCCGAACCCCCCTCCTCCTCGCTGCTTCGACCAAAGTCGCGCGACACAGCCGCGTGAGCCAAGCTGACCAGTGGCATGGTGAAGCCCCCCGAATTCCTCTGCCTTGCTCCGCCGCTTGACACTGCCGCCTGCCTTGACAGCACGCCCGAATCCCTCCTCAAGATCCTACACCGCCTGCCACAGCCGCCTGGTCATTTCCGCTGCCACCGCCACCTGCCCCGACTTGACCGCACGGCCCCACCCAGCGCCACACACCCCCGTCGTCTATAAAAGCCTTCGAAGCTCCCAATTGCGTCGCCACCTTGCGCTCCAGCTTCCACTCCAGGCGATTGAATCCCCGTGCTGTCTCGGCTCGCCAGCGACCCCGTCTTCCTCACGGCCGACCACCAAGCACGCCACCACGACAAGCAACCTCGGCCCAATTCCTTCGCCCCGGAGTACCCTAGGAGCACGGCGAAGCTGCCCCCGCGCTCATCCGAGCCCCTCCTGGTCTACACTTCACCGGTGCCGAGCTCCTCCTCAGCCTACCGCCGCCGACCCATCTCCGGCGTTCCCTGGCCTCCATCAACACTGCCATCAGGTTCCTCGAGGTGCTAGCACTCCATTTTGCCCATCGCCGGCACCTCTCCGGCCGCCCCTCGCCGGCAACCCCGCCGCCCGTACGCCGCCTCGGGGCTCCTCTGTTCCAGGACCTGCAGCCTCGGCTTATCATCTACTCCTCTCCTTTACCGTCAGGTAATACCGAGTGAGCAGCCGGTTAGCCGGGCGCGCATTCAGTCTGGCCGCCCGTCTTCGATCCCACATGCCACAGAATTAGCAGTAGGGTTTTAAATCTTTTTGCAGAGCAGTCCCTAGTAAAGAAAAATTAAGAAAAAATCAGGAATTAATCCATAAATACTGCAAAAATTTATTTAGGAAATAAGTGAGCTTCTCAAACATTTAACCATGAATTAATCATCACATGCTAGTAAATAATATGCCTTCAATATTTATTTTAAATCTTTACTAACTAAATGCTTAGTAGGAATAATGCTTAGGGATATGCTTTCATGAAATGATAACTTAGTAAATAAAGAGTTGCTAAACAATACAACATAAACCTTTGTATATTAGTAAATGTTATAGAATTAAACATTGAAAAATTTAAACCATAAACCATTGTCTTTGTGCCCTAGCAATTAGGAGAATCCTATTTGACTATTGAATGATGTGAACATTAAACTACAAACCTTTAGACTATGATGCTCAAATTGACTTAGAAAATTATATTGCATATAATTGAATTATGGTTAAGCTTCAAATGATTACAATCAACTCATTCTAACGCCAAATTAAATGAAACACATTTCTAAACTCACCCAAAAATCAAAGTCTACCTAATGGAACTGAAATCAAGAATTTTGGAGTTATTTCGATTTTCTTGCGAATGTTTATTTGGTTTACTGATTTGATTTTTATCCAAATTTTCGTACACGTAACAATAGCGTACGAGGCTCAAGAAGAAGAAGCCGAAGCAGAAACCAACCTCGACACTCAAGACCAAGACACTTGCGACCAAGGCGAGTTAATACTTTGATCATGTTGATTCTACATTTTCTGCAAATTACTTTTGTTTAAATTATCAAATTGCATGCTATTGTTTTATATGCAAATACTTGATTAATTCAAGATTCTAGCTATATGCCCATTATTTAACTTGATTAATATTACATCTCCTTTGGAATATTGAATGTGTGAACCTTGTTGCCCTAGCAAAATTATAATAGTAACCTTTCGAAAATAAGTCCCTAATTATACGCCATACTTAGTACTGCATAGATACTCGGGGGGCGCTGACATGCCCCAAGCATCATTATCATTTTTAATCATGAGAAACTGGTTTGGGAAATCATGGTGGTAATGACTGGTATATTTTCACATGATTATTTTATGCTACCAAAATCCCCAACTTGCTTAAATATCTAGGCGGATGTTATGGGGGCTGGTATGTGGTGCAAAGGAAGCACAAATTATGGAGTGTGGTAGAACCGCCCAGGTAATTCTAAGGACTGAATCTTGTCATAACCTCCTGTGTAAAACAGTACAACCACAAGTCTGTAAAATACAACTTGGCTAAGTAAATTTATCGAAACCCT
Organism: Dendrocalamus latiflorus; assembly: GCA_017311315.1. NCBI lineage: Eukaryota > Viridiplantae > Streptophyta > Magnoliopsida > Poales > Poaceae > Dendrocalamus > Dendrocalamus latiflorus. Next base: position 27,260,984 of record CM029626.1, read on the forward strand.
TGGACTCATCTCACCGGTAGTAGATAGGAGTGGATATGCAAGGGCAAGGGGAGGCCTAAAGGGACACCGAGTGGAGGGTGAAGTTTCCCAGTCGTACTAGCATTGTGGGGAGTGGAGCCCGAATAGCGCTAGTAACCGTGGTGAACATCCCGTGCAACGTATGGGACCCACCGCAAGTGGGAACGACCCATAGGGTGAGATGACAACAGGGACTAGATACTTTGAAAAGTCACTGTGATGGTCTGCTCAACCACATGACTAAGGAATCGTGTGGGGCAACGAGTTGATTGTCTCTTATGGTGAAAGTGTACAAACTCTGCAGAGTCAAAACTATTCGAATAGCCATGCCCACAGTCAAGGGCGGACATGGGAACTTAACTAGATATAGTTCTATTTCAAAATGCTTTATAGATGGGATTGGAAAAGTAAAGGGCCGCGGAAAGCCCTGATTTGTGTTGCCCTGGGTGTCGCCCCAGTGATAATGTAAGCGGTTATAACGCTGAAAGGTTAGCATATGGTGCAGATGCCATGTAACAGTGGATGGTCTCTGGATCGCTATTATTAGTGCATATCTTACACATTATGTTTTTGTTCAAAACTGCTAGGTCTCAGGAAATTTCTATGTATTATATTTTAAATAATGATATTACTTCTCACAAAATAAAATGTCAGGAGGAATAAATAGAGTCGTAAGAAAAGAAGATGGTTGTTTGTGGTAAGTGCATAAAGATGGTGGATTCATGTCAATCATAAAAGGGAAAACGATAGTGTGGATTCTGGAAGAAATAATTTGGTTGAGCCTAAATGAAAATATAGGCTAGATAGATAATTTAAATGATTTTTGGAGAATTAGGGAGTGCAAAGGTAATTGCTGGATTACAACACTGATAACTAATATAAATTCTTGGAAGATGTTGGCAATAATGGGATTAATAGGATTTGATCAAATACTAGGTGGATGAATTGAATTTTTGGAAATATTAGAGGAATGATAACAATTATTGAAGTATAACCTTGAGCACTGATATTCTTGGTGGAGGTATACTAGTAATGGAAGATAAGATTGATTATTGGAAGAGCAATATATGGTTTTGAATCAATAACAGAGAGAATTGAATTGTTAGGGAGTCCTGATACAAATGACACCGATGTATTTAAAATTATTATTGTTGGATAACCATTAGAAATTAGAAGTGAAGAGTTGCTGAATAGCAACCACAAGTTTGGATTATTAGGAAATCAGAGTATAAAAGATATTGGTGGATCTAAAATAAAGGATAGACTGAGGGACTGATCAAAATAGTAATTAATGAACCTGAGATTGGATCTATAAAATTTGTGATGAGAACTTGGGATTATAGGGGAATTGGTAACCCTGAATTGATTAGTGAAATTTCTAGACAATGCAAGGGGAATGGTATGATCGGTGGAATAAATAAATGATGACACTCGCTGTTTGGAGTCTTAAGCAGCAATGAGTGCATGAACAATGGTTACATACATGATGACCCTCGCTGTTCGGAGTTTTAGGCAGCAATCATAGCACCATGATTAAATAATAAAAATAATGCTAAAAGCAATTTCTGGCAAATAAAATAACCCGAGCATCTCCTTTGATAAGCCATGCATGCTAATTATTTGCATCTTATGTATTGGCTCGTGGAGCACGGTGGTTTGTGTTCACACTCGCTCTCATAACAAATCCAGAATCAGATCACTATGCTTCAGCAATACTTTTGGTCATGATGGAGAAGATGATGAAGTCGTCAAGGGCTAGGTCACGAACCTCCAGTTGGCTGCCTGTGGGCATGTCCTGAAGGTCCCACATGTGTGCTTCATTCTTCCGCTGCTGCAATTTAATGATTTCGGCCTAATCGGCTCATGAGTAAGTTTACTATTATATTTATGTTTCCGTATGATATGTATTCTGATGTTTATTTCTGAATTTGTGAGCACTATCTACTAATCCAGGGAATAGCACGGTGGAATCACAGAGGATTCCGGATTGTAAAATTTGGGTCCCTACACACCAATGGCTAACTAACACTATAGGCAACTCGTCAAAAACTTCCACCTCCGCGAGCTAGAGCTTGCCATGCGCAGCTCATTTTGCCCCTTGCCCGAGCACACCGACCCCTCCCTCGCCACCAACGAGCATGGCAAGGAGCTTTGCCATGAGCTCCTCTGATTTGCTCTATTCTATCTCAATGACAAGCGAGCTCCATAGTGATTAGAGTTAACCCGGTAGTTACTATGTTGATTAATGCTAATGATCCTATGACAGGTAGGTCCCACGTTGCCTTAATATTTAATTAAAACTATGTTTTATCTTCTGTATCGCTGACAAGTGGACCCCACAACCAAATCATTAGTCCATGGACGTAGTTCACCAGTACTTAGTCGCTGACCCTCGGGGCTCACACACATACACCAAATTTTATGTTGCTTTTTTCTACACCCTAATCGTGCAACCACAAGTCTAGTATGGGATTGACCTGAACAACTAATTTGCTTAGTTTTGGTGTGGACTCCTGCACAATACTCTGGTAGGTGGATTTCTGGATTTCTATTGTGATTATTCTGGTAGTGACCCACACTGAGCACTTCCCTCATGTAGATTTCTTTAAACATGAAGGGAAAGTGACTCCCTAACAACGATGATCTCTCATTGAAAACATTGCCTGCAATTCTTATGTTCTAGGGGCGAGGTGTAATCTGGGAAGAGAACAATCACTGTCCCAGTGTTGAGGGGTCTCACCTCCAGTGTGAGAGGAAGCATTGAGACTAAGCATTGTAAATACCTTGTTATGATTTTCTTAGTCACATGTCTACGGAAACATGTAAGGGCTGACATTATGAGTTAGTTATATCTTGTGGGTAAAGCTATATAACCTCTGCAGAGTGTTAAAATCTATTCGAATAGTTATGTCCCCGGACATGGGCAAAGTGTAGAAATGCCACACTTGAGTAGTTTTCATAAAATGGTTACTGGTTAATGTGGATATGGATATGGTATTATGGTATGAAAGTGGAATTCATTTCATGATCATGGAAATAGACGTGGTATCTTAGTATTAAAATGGACATGGTACCTTGGTATGGAAATATGGTATCTTGGTATGGACATGGACATCGGAAGCAAAGGGATTTTGCCCTTATGATAAACTTGACTTAAACAAGGCATTTGGTTTTAGTTAAAAAATGACTAAGTCACAGGTTTGAAAACTAACTATCGTATGATATTGGGCAAATTGGCCTTATGCTAAAAAAACATAAGACATTCCCTTGATTAAGCCTTACATGTAGATATATACATATACACTTACATTATGACATAAGGACCTACTGAGTACTTTTGTACTCATTGTTGCTCAACTATATGAATTTAGTGCTCAAGAAATGATCTGCTGGTGAACAATTGTCACCATCTATTGAAGGTTGAAGTGACACTGAGTACTAGGTCATGCACCCTAGCTGATTGCTTGTGGACATATCCTGAGGGAATCCACTGCTATTTGTCTTTTTCGCTACATGACTTCATTCGCATTTGGCCTCCCTAGCCTACCATGTAAGACGTTGGCCATCTGGCCTATTTACACATATTATTATACCCTTTTTTATTTATGCGCATGTATGAATATGATATTCGCCAATGTTATATTGTGTGAGCTAGCTACTAATTCAGGAACTAGCTTAGAATACGCAGAAGATTCAACTTGCCAAATCTGGGTGTCTACACCTTCCCTGCTATTGTGCTACCTCTTTCTGGCCACCGTGGTCTCCCCCCTCACTTCCCTGATTGGTGCTCTCAGTCCCACAAGCAACACACACCTCCACACCTGACCATCCTAGGGCCCTTGCTCTGTCCTTGGTGTTACCGAATTTACATCCCCCAAGCTTGAACAAACTAGTTATATCGTCCAATCTTACCATTATCATGGGCAAGATCTGGTGTAGTGGCATGCAGTGCCGCCGGCTTTCTAGCCGGTGAACATTTAGGGCGGTCGGTTGACAGTCTCTCCCTGAGCTACACCTCCTGTCCAACACAAACTTTTCGAGGTTGATGTCGGCCGTCTCTAATATTTCTGGTGACTTCATCAACGGTGAGCACCAGCCTCAATCCGGCGAGGTTTTCAATAGGAGCAAATGATATGGAGTGTGATATACGTTTGTAGTTTAGTCCATTTGGACCTGCTTGCAATTTTGTTTCTTTGGATGGCCTATTTTGTAAACCCTAGGACTATGTAATGTTGTCCATCTAAACAAATGAGGGTTATTTCCTTAAAAAACTGAGCAATATCAATCCCTCGGTTATATTACATATTGTAAAAGCAAAGGAAAAGGTCGCAGGAAAGAATAGGATCGTAGAAGTAGAAAGCGGCAATAGTTCTACTGTCTCAAAAGATGCACCGAATATGTAGGCAGGCACACAAAACCCGTGGTCCCTTGCTGGCTTCCCCACACCTTCCTTCCTTCCTCTATCCATTCCTCCCTTGTTTGCACCGCACTGCATATTTCTCCTCCTCTTCCTTCCATTCCCTTTCATTCCCACATAGCTTCTTCTCCTTTATAGTCAAAATCGAAGGTCTTGATAACATCTGCAACTTTATAGTTATGAATATTTTCATTTGAGGCCATCTAGGTGCCTAAAACTGTGTCCAAATGTTTGGACAACAATTCTAGCACATGTTATTTCTCCGATTTCACCCAAGCTTGACTCCATTCATTGTTCTTTGTTCTTGGGAGTTCCAACACACATCTAATCTGCATAAAAACAAATAAAACTAATAATATATGATTTTATAATGAATTATGGAATATTACATGACATATAAAGCATGCATGGAGAAGCATAAATGGGGTATTATATATTAAACACATGGTAAATAAATGATAGCTACAACCCTTGCGCCTCGTGAGTCTATGGCGTCGTCTACCATTAAGTTCTTGGTGATGGCTCTATACAGCTTTGGCGTGGCTTTCATCAGTGAGTCTCCCCCTATTACTAAGTTTCCTGTTGTGGCCCTAGAGCTTGTCACCTTCCCTGCTGGTGTGCCACCTCTTTCCGACCATCCTGGTCTTCTCCCTCTTCCCTTCCCTTCCCTAATTGGTGCGCTCGATCCCACAAGCAACACACACCTCCACCCCTAGCCATCTTAGGGCCCTCTGCTCTGCCATTAGCGTTACCAGATTTGCATCCTCCAAACTTTAACACATTGGTTATATCATCCAATCTTACTGTTATCATGGGCAAGATCTGGTATGGTGGCATGCTGTGGTGCCGGCTTTCCAGCCAGTAAACATTGAGGGTGGTCGATCGTCAGTCTCTCCCTGAGCTAGGCCCCCATCCATCACAACTTTTTCGAGGTTAACGTTCGCCGTCTCCAATATTTCCGGTGACTTCGTCAACGGTCAGCACCGGCCTCAATCCGGCAAGGTTTTCAACATGAGCAAATGAAATGGAGTGTGATATGCGTTTGTAGTTTAGTACATTTAGATCTGCTTGCATTTTTTTTGGGCAGCCTACTTTGTAAACTCTGCGACTATGTACTGTCCTCCATCTAAATAAATGAGCGTTATATTTCCTTAGAAAAAACTGGGCAATATCGCAGGAAAGAATGGGACCGTACAAGTAAAAAGCATCGGAAGATGCACCGAATATGCAGCGCACAAAACCCGTGGCCCCTTCCCCACACCTTCCTTGCTCTATCCACCCTTGTCTGCACCGCGCTGCATATTCCTCGTCCTTCCCACACAGCTTCTTCTCCTTTCCCACCCACCCGCCCACCGGAACCCAGCAAGATCCTCCCCCTCCCACTCCATCCACAGAGCAAGCTACAATCCCAACCCCAAATCCACCCAAGTCCGTGCATCCGTCGAGCTATGAGACAGGAGGCCACCGGCCTAGTGGTAACCCAGGACGCCCACCACCGGAAAGACCAACACCACCGCCGGCCTCCACCGCCAGCGGCGGAGGGGGAGACGGACGCCATGCCGCCGTCGTCGTGCGCGATCTTGCTGCGCCGGGAGGGCGAGGCGGCGGGAGCGGGGACGGGGCCGGGGGAGGAGCTGCTCGTGCCGCCGCTCAACTTCGCCATGGTGGACCACGGCGTGTACCGCTCCGGGTTCCCCGACGTCTCCAACCTACCGTTCCTCGAGTCCCTCCGCCTCCGCTCCGTCCTGTTAGTGCCTATCGACGCCTTCGCATCTCTTGCTCGCTGCCTGGCTGTTATCTTCTCCTCTGTGGTGGTGTTGTGATTTCGATCGTTTCTTGGGTGCGCCCAGGTGCCTCTGCCCGGAGCCGTACCCGGAGGCGAACCAGGAGTTCCTCCGCGCCCACGGGATCAGGCTCTTCCAGTTCGGAATAGACGGCTCCAAGGTGAGCAAATTGAACTTAACTCACTCTCTGAGTCTCAGGGAGTTGAAATTTCTTCTTTTCACGGACATGCCTGCTTGAGTTTCGTAAGAGATTGGCTCGTTTTTATTTGTATTTGTTGGTCTTTTCTTGTTCCTTTTGCCTTTTTTTAAAAGCATTCCTGTGGTTCGGAAGAAGGAAACGAAATGGTAAACAAGAGAGAGAACATAAAATTCTGGGTTGAAATTCATCATCTGTGAGTTAATCTATCAACTGATTAATTAATGAATTTAACTCTGCTCCTCCGTTTCTTTCTACTTTTCGTGCTTCGTCACGGATTCCTTGTTAATACTTGTCAACGCGGTAATGAACGTACGGCTTGATGCTTGCAGTGGTTCATATTCTCAAATCGTCTCCATAGTACTTTTGTACCGACACGTACTTACGTCCCCTGTGAAATTATAAAATAGAGATGCCTTGTCCAAGTTGAGCTTCTCTCTAAACGCTTTTAGTTGAAAGCATCTCTCCACTAACTTGCATATCGAATAAATATTTAAAATTTGTTGTAATTGGGTTCTGCTAGACCGCATGTACTAAGTCGGCCGCGGCTACGTCATTGTGAAGTTTGCATCACTTCATATATGTCGTGGCAGAGCAGGCACTTTTTAACTCTTTTAGGGTTTTTATAATACTATATTTTTTGAGGCTGTCTCTTAAGACTTTTATCTTATGTAAAGATAGTATTATCAATAATATATAAAGATAGTATTATTAACAATATCTTATTCATTAAATTATTTTTTACTATTTTATGCTACTTTTACTGTAACTTTTTGTTTCACACTCTCTTATTATTTTCGTTAGTTTGCGGGCTCAAGTTATCTTGTGCATAAGAGATAATATATTATTTCTTCTCATCTCTTCGCTTCACATAGGATTTTAATCATGTAATATAGTTAAGAGATAGCTGAGATAATATTATTAGAGATGTCTTATGGAAAATCTAGGGACTCAAAGCATACAGATTGAGTTGGAAAAAAGAAAAAAAGATACTAAAACTCAGCCTTCATGCAAAGCGTAGGCAACTGGGCTGCGGTTTCTGCGGTCATCAAGAGCCCAGCCATTCAAGAGACCGCACTCAGTTGCATTGTTTGGCAGCACTTGGTTTTTTGCTGGATAAATTTGCATTGCAGACTAGGAGAGGATACGCCTATGCTTGCGTAAATGATAGCTGGTTTAATTGTTGTCGAGTACGTGTTGGCTTAACAAAGATCGGATTTTGGGGGATTTAATTGATGAGTATTGCTATACAATATTTGACTGTTTTTTAGGACAAAAACAGTCAGATTGATATGGGACGTTAGATCTCCATCCAACGGATCCACCTATACAAGCCCCCCCTCCAAAAAAATGATCCCCTCCAAAAAAAAGTGATCTAGGGCGTTGGATTTCCATCTAACGGCTTAAAATTTGACTGTTTTTATCCTCAAAAACAGTTGAATGTTGTATAGACACTCCCTTAATTGATATGCTGTATTTTGTTTCATACTTGCATATGTGCTAAGACCCGTACTATTTCTCCCCCAGTATGTATTAGCATAACATAAACAAGAAGCAAAGCCTTAGATGATTGAGCTTTCCACAGTGTTCTGTTCTATTGAGCTTTGGTAAATATTTATGTTTTTATTTTTTGTAATTATTTCATAACCTACGATTTTCAGAAAGGCAAAGCTCGAACAAACTTCATAGTTCCTCGTATACAAGAAATCTATAGCTTTTACAGCTCGAACAAGCTTCACAGTTCCTCATATACAAGAAATCTATAGCTTTTACAGCTCGAACAAGCTTCACAGTTCCTCATATACAAGAAATCTATAGCTTTTACTCATGAATATTGCTAGTCATCCGTTATGTCCTCGGGTAGATAAATATGCTGTATCTAGTTAACCGGCATAACAATCGAATAAGCAAGTTCTTTTCAATCTGTCATGTTCACCATGTTGGCCCAGGCCCGAGGTGAGAAGCGCAGGGGAGTGGAGAAAAGAATGAGCGAAAACAGAGGAGAGGAACTATTCTCCATCCAGCAACGCACGCCTTCTTGACTTGCTATTGTATTCACTGTTTTTCTCCAAAACTCACTCCGACTATACAGAGATTACAGGGTATATATAGACTATTGAGCCAACACAGGCTAATTACTCACTACGACTTTTGTTGCGCCACTTTGATCAGCCGCCCACAACTGCTACAACGACGCACGACTATGCCACTCAGCCTCCTGCCCATGCTGCTTTGCTCAGCCGCCCACGACTGCTACAGCGACCAGCCACTTGCCCATACCGGGTAGTTCACTGACCAGGGTATGGCTTGCGTCATCCTTGACGACCCATGTTGACGCTTGCTACAGTTACCACCAACTGCGCTGACTGCTCGAGAGACTGGCCGCACGACCACAACCACTGGCTTCAACCTTGGCTGTTCCTGGACCGCTTCTCCGATCTGGGCTTGGCATCGATCGCGGCATGCAGTTATGAGCACTGCAAACACAGGCGCCAAGACCACAGACACGCAGGAGCAACGACCGCAAAGCTTGTGACCATAGCGCTAGTAGTTAGATCACACAGCAACCCGGTCGTTACGACCACTGACTATCGACTATAGTAGATACGACTACCGACTATCGACCACGACAGCTACGACTACCGTCCATCGACCATGGCAGCTTTGACTACCATCCATCGACCATGACAGCTACGACTACCGACAATCGACCACGGCAGCAATGACTACTGACCATCGACCATGGCAGCAACGACTACCGACCATTGACCATGGCAACTTCGACTACCGACCATCGACCACAGCAGCTTCGACTACCGACCATCGACCACGGCTTGTCGACTACACCTTCGACCTCGGCTTGTCGACTGCGCCTTCGACTACTAGCTACGACCTCTGTACAGTACACGACACACGAGTACATATGGCTTCTACCACTGTGGCTATGACCACGATACACTAAGACATGATTACGACCACGCAATACTCTAACACACCAAGTACTTCGACAACGACCACTGCCAACAGTAGCTACGACTACTCAACAACAAGATTATTTCCAACATTCAACCCCCTAATTTTGTTGTCATCCTTCGTGAGTGCCTATTGGCCAAGCTTTACATCAACATTGGTTCGTCATTGGCACCGACCATGACGAGATGTGCCTCCTCCTTCTTCGGCTCTGTTTTCTTTGGCTTGCGGCACTTACTGGCAAAGTGCCCACGTTCCCCACAGTTGTAGCACTTCACCTTCTTGTTGGTCTTGCGCTCGCTGGTGTCGTAGTCGTTGTCATCCTCATCGCCGTCGTCATGGTCGTTTCTACGACCACGACCTCCTCTGTCACATTCATAGCCACGACCATGGTCCTTCTGCGCACCGCTGCCTGACCCTCCTCTCTTCTCCTTGTTGAGGGTCTTCCATTGTGTGCGCGTGAGCAATAGATGCTCACTCTGGTTCACGTCGCCGAAACTGGTTTGGACGCGCTCGTCGTAGGCTTTGTACCGTCCGACGATATCTTCAACGGTGAGGGTCTTGAAGTCCACACACTGTTCGATGGAGGTCATGAGCTGCAGTATCACGACGGGGCAGCCCAGAGAAACCTGCAAACAATGAAACTCTCATCTACCATGGTGTTGCCCAACGCTCGGATGTCGGTGATGATCGACATCACTCGACCGGTGAAGTCTTCAACGGACTCCCCTTCTCCCATCTTTAGCCCCTCAAAGTCTCTCTTGAGGGTCTGGAGCTTGGATTCGCGCACGTGCTCATGCCCCATGTTCGCCGTCTTGATTGCCTCCCATGTCGACTTCCCTGTGTCTTTCCCGGCGAGGGAAGACATGACACCCTTCGGCACGGACTGGTATATGGCGTACAACACCAACCGGTCCTTCTGATACTCGACAATGCCAGGCTTGACTGCTTCCCACACGTTCTAAGCCTGAAGAGCAACTCACATCTTCATTACCCAAATCGTGTAGTGGTGCGGGTGAGCTGCGGGTATATCAATGTCACCTCGCTTTCCCTCTTTGCGACCTGCGAGTCGGACGGACTACCTCGTAGCAAGACTCGTGTTGCAGTCAGAGACACACTCCTTCCTCCTCTCGGCATGTTCTCCGACTAACGGAAGTTACCGAGAAAACTTCTCCTCCGACTTACGGAGAACAGGTGCACTTCTTCTTCCCTGACGTACGGAGAACACCAAGGCTCTGATTCCCTAACTAACGGGAACCACCAAGCTCTGATATCAAGTGTTGGCCCAGGCCCAAGGTGAGAAGTGCAGGGGTGTGGAGAAATTAACGAGCGAAAACAGAGGAGAGGAACTATTCTCCCTCCGGCAACACACGCCTTCTTGACTTGCTCTTGTATTCACTGTTTTTCTCCAAAACTCACTCCGACTGCACAGAGATTACATGGTATATATAGACTACTGAGCCACACAAGCTACTCACTCACTATGACTTTTGCGGTGCCACTCTGATCAGCCGCCCATGACTGCTATAGCGACGCACAACCACGCTGCTCAGCTGCCTGCCCATGCTGCTTTGCTCAGCCGCCCACGACTGCCACAACGACCAGCCGCCTGCCCATACCGGGTAGTTCACCGACCATGGTATGGCTTGTGTCATCCCTGACGACCCATACTAATGCCTACTACAGTTACCACCAACTGCGCTGACTGCTCGAGAGACTGGCTGCACGACCACAGTCACTGGCTTCAACCTTGGCTGTCCCTTGACTGCTTCTCTGATCTGGGCTTGGCTTCAACCGCGGCAATGCAGTTACGACCACTACAAACAAAGGCGCCAAGACCACGGACACGCAGGAGCAACGATCGCAAAGCTTGCGACAATAGCTCTAGTAGTTATGACCACACAGTGACCCGGTCGCTACGACAATGCATAACATGGTCGTAACCGATCACCGACTATCGACTACAGTAGCTACGACTACCGACTATCGACCACGGCAGCTAAGACTACCGATTATCGACCACGGCAGCTTTGACTACCGTCCATCGACCACGGCAGCTATAACTACCGACTATCGACCACGGCATCTTCGACTACCATCCATCGACCACGGCAGCAACAACTACTGACCATCGACCATGGCAGCAATGACTACCAACCATCGACCATGGCAGCATCGACTACCGATCGTCAACCATGACAGCAATGACTACCGAACATCGACCATGGTAGCAACGACTACCGACCATCGATCATGGTAGCTTCAACTACCGACCATTGACCATGGCAGCAATGCCTACCGACCATCGACCGTGGCAGCTTCAACTACCGACCATCGACCACAACAGCTCCGACTACCGACTATCGACCACAGCAGCTTCGACTACCGACCATCGACCACGACAGCAACGACTATCGACCATCGGCCATGGCAACAACAACTACTGACCATCGACCATGGCAGCTTTGACTACCGACCGTCGACCACGACAGCTTCGACTACCGACCATCGACCACGGCTTGTCGACTATGCCTTCAACCTCGGCTTGTCGACTGCGCCTTCGACTACTGGCTACGACCTCTGTATAGTACATGACACACGAGTACATATGGCTCCGACCATGATACACTAAGACACGATTACGTCCACAAAGTACTCGAACACACCGAATACTTCGACTACGATCACTGCCAACAGTAGCTACGGCTACTCAACAACAAGATTATTTCCAGCATACCATAGTGGGCCCGTGACACGCACAATGAAGGGCAGTAACAATCCCAGGATTAGGGGATTTTAGTTGCTAGGGATAAGCATCTACAACAACAACAAAACCTTTTATCCTAAATAAGTTGAGGTAAACTAGAAATGAGATCTCCTCAAGGTTAAAGAAACGAGAGCCTTGTAATAAAATTTACAAGACTAAAACCCTATGTCTTATATCTTGCCATCTGAACCGAGAGCCTAAAACACCGCCCCTAAACCTTTTTCTTATATCATGGTTCCGGTACATGGATCGCTAACTGCCATGCGCTCTTATGCAAAGCGAATACATTCCAATCTTTTAAGACTTTTTTAACTGCTTCCTCCCTTGTCAGTCTTAGTCGACCTCTGTCTCTTCTTACATGTTCGGTACGTCTTAAAATTCCACTATGTATCGGTGCCTCATAAGGCCTCTGTTGGAGATGTTCAAACCATCTCAAACGATGTTGGACAAGTTTCTCTTCAATTAGTGCTACCCCCACCCTATCACGTATATCATCATTACGGATACGATCTTATCTTGTGTGACCATGGAACCATAGATCCACCGTAGTATCCTCATCTCTGATTATATATATATATATATATATATATATAGTCTTTTAGTCGTCCAGCATTCCGCTCTATATAGCATTGCAGGTCTGATCACCGTTCCACTCCATATAAGCTGCCTATCTATTTCCTAATTACCTATTTCCATCTACTAGAGATGGCATCCCTATAACTTGAGGGGCTTGTATCCTGGTTTGATTAAGTAAGAAGAACAATGAAATAATCTTGCTGATATCTGAAGGCTTCTCCCTAGTCTATGGTCTCATCTTTCTCTTAAGATTCCTCCCCTTCGGCTGTGCCGACTGGCCCTCAGTACGGTAGTTAACATGATGTTCTATCTTACATCACAAATCACTTAACAATGTATTGAATTAGTGTAGGTTAGATCTCATGTTGCAATTTTGTATAATTTAAATAGCATTTGCATTCAGGCTATACTTTGTTTTCTTACCTGGATCTAGTGTTCTTTCTTAGGCAGAGAATTTTATTCCTTTATTCAATCATTTTTCTTTTGTACAATAAGTGAGGGATGGTTGTAGATTTTGAACATACGTACATAACATATTAAGGATCCCATATGGAAACTACTAGTGCTAGAAGAATTTAGAAGTTCCAAATCTGAAAAGCTGCATCATGCTTGTTCAGTATCAAGTTGCATTGTTAAAAGGCTTAAGAAAACTAGAAAAGTTGGTGAAATATGATCTTTCCTAAGTCGATGCGGCTCACTTCTAAAAGTTGATGGGAACTATCTGAAACTTAGCTTGTTATGTTGCTCTAGTCCTTGGGCACGCAGTCAAGGGCCGGACCTGTCAAGTCCAGCAAGCAGATATTTCTTTGTTACTATGTGCAAGTGCATGAATGTGGCTATATTAGTTTCTCTTGGTTCATATTTGAGTGCTACTTGACTGAGATATGGTTTAGAGTGCTACTTCATTAGTTTGTTTGGTACTTCTACTTCGCCGTTGTTTAATGTTTGTGCATGATGCACTGCTCTATGTTGTCATGTTTATTCATTGTTTTAAATAGCCCGACATAGCGTCGCTATTGCGCTGATATAGCGGACAGGTGGAACTGGAAGTGCGCACTACGCAAGGCTGTCTGAAGCACTTTGTACAGTTGCGGCGCTATAGCGCTCCACTACAGCTTGCTACAATCCGCTAGAGCCGCTATAGCTTATGGTGTGTAGCAGTGCTTTAGTACAAATACATTTTAGATTTTCATATGATCTAGTTGTTGCATATTCTTGCAATTTTCCATTTTGAATAATTACTCCAAGACTCCAGATACTTTCAGATAGAAGTCATTTCCTTCAATATTGATTGATTAACAACATATTTCTGTGATATAGCTGAGCTTGTTGCGCCCACTATATCACCGCTATCCGCTATTTGCTATAAACACATTGCTGCTACACTAACACTACACTCTATTTAAAACATTGTGTTTATTCCATGCTTTGTTGGAACTCGAGATTTATGTAAAATATCAAATATATTTGTTATATTTAAACTGGTGCAATTAAGATGTTCTCAAAACACCAGTAAATTTTGTTTCTGAAAAAAATGAATAACCTATATATATAGTCAAATCATTTGTAAGGTGCAACAAAGCTAGCTTTTGTTTCAATTTAAATGAATAAAGCTGGTAAACTATCTTTCTATCTACTGGAGTGACGACTATTTTAGCCATTATGATAACTCCTTTTATCCTTTCTTGTAACTCTTTTTAAAATTGCCTATTAAACAATGTATTTTCTCTGGTCACATTTCGCTCCATTATAAGATGCTGATTTAGGATAAGTGAACCCATCCCCTGTAAAGACAACACATGCAGAATATGGCACAATTATTCAATTGGGCACACTGGTCATTGTTGAATATTTCTAATTTATACTATTGTGGACCCAAACAAACTATGACAAAAAGTGTGCACAAAATGTAAGGAGCTTAGACCTGAGTGATTTGCTATCCTGAAAACATGAAAGCTCCAATCTGCTCACAACAACAAAAAAAAACCTTTTGTCTCAAACAAATTAAGATAGACTAGAAATAAAAACTCTTCAAAGTCAAAGAAATTAGCGCCTTATAATAAAACCTACAAGGTTAAAACTTTAAGACCTACATTATGCCATCTGAACTGAGAGCATAAAACATCGTCCCTAAACCTTCTTCTAAAGCTCCAGTCTGTTCATCGGAAGAAAAATAAATGTTGTGATTTTTTCCTTTGTATTTTTTTTAGTATGGTTCAAGTTGAGTCTTGATTTTGTGTGGTATGCACTAGTAGAAATTACTTAAGCACTCATATAGAAGGGAATGGTTCTCATCTAGCCTATAGTGAGTACGCGGTCGCTGTATGTTTTTTGTTCCATCGATGCAGTGGAGCTTATCATTTTTTTCTTGGTTAAATACATGAGGCCCACACTCAATATCAATTAAAAGTATTGTGTCCCCTCAAGATGCGACTTTGCAATTTTGTGAAGTGGATTACAGCCAAAGGAAGCTCATCGTGTGCCAGACAAAATACAACTTGATTCTCTTATCTGGATTAGGTTGTTTATTTGGTACTTTGGCGATAGAGTGGGGAAAAGTCATGCATGATTGACCACAGGAGAAACTTCGGATCTAGCTAGCACTTAGCCATTTGCTTTATATGAACGAAATAGAAACTTTTTTCGAGCTGCCAACTTGGGCCAGAAAAGTGAACGAGCTGCCAACTTGGGCCAGAAAAGTGAACCAACAATCAACTTCTAGACCTGAAATTATTTTATATTATCACAAACTGGCATGTATGTGACAGCACGCACTAAAGCTGATTGTGGTACCTGCCTGGGTTTTATTCCAAGCTTCAATGATGTTAACTCAAGGCTACAAACCGTGTGTCTGTGTGTCTTTGTTGGACTGATCAAGTAAGTGCTTCTGGTGGTAGGTAACTGCTATTAGTATTGTTTAGAACAGTGTTTAGCTCATACAATTAGCTGGAACATCAAGAACGTAATAATACTTTGGGAAAATTTCAGCAGTTCAAATTTGTTGTGCGGTAACTGGTGTTAGTATTGTTTAACACAGTGTTTAGTAAATAAATTTAGTTGGACTATCAAGAATGAATGAATAGTAGGCACTGTTCAGCTTTTGAACTTTGTTGTTCTTGATTACGAGCTAATCAGTTTTGCGCTAAGGTGGCAAGTATAAGATAACGCTTTGAAGTTGTTGCAATCTGGTTTATGTGCATTCTTTCTTGTATTGCAGCAACATTCTGTCAGACTACTTTGTTTTTCCTTGTTACCTAAGGTGCTTTTCATAAATTGACACTTTCATGTTCAGGAGCTAGTTTTTGGTACTAAAAATAGATGTTGCTTGCAGGAGCCCTTTGTGAACATTCCCGAAGATAGAATCCGCGAGGCTCTAAAAGTTGTTCTGGGTATTAGATTGTCGTCCTTACTGATTAATTGTCTCATTGTTTTTCTCCCCTGACTGTCTATCAAATTATCTTGTAGATGTAAGAAACCACCCAGTGCTTATTCACTGCAAGCGTGGAAAGGTAAAACAGCTTGATTGCTTTGTAATTCGCCTTACTGTTGTCCTCTCAAAATTCCAATAAAACCTGAGCTTTATATTATAAACACAAAAAATGTGCAGCATCGAACTGGCTGTGTGGTTGGATGCTTGAGGAAATTGCAACGTTGGTGCCTAACTTCAATATTCGACGAATATCAGCGTTTTGCTGCTGCCAAAACAAGAGTGTCTGATCTAAGGTTTATGGAGCTATTTGATATCTCAAGCTTAAAGCATTTACCAGCGTCATTCTCATGTTGAGAAAGCAGCACACATTGGCTGCCTGTGTGCCAAGATTGGCATTTCTTGGAGATTTTTTTGAGTCCTGTGTACCCTAGTTACATGACAGGACCCTAGTAACATTGGGTAGCATGATGAGAGCTGTTAATATACTTTTGAGTATATTATTACTGTTATCTTCCTGATTACAACATTATCTCTGGAAAGTTTAACCTTATTTTTGGAGCAATTGTCATGTGTCCGTGTGTTGCAATGAAAACTCATACTTAAAACAATTTTTTATGCAATACGTGCTATCCAAGTCTGAAGCATAATATTCACTTTGAATGTGTAATCATCCAATGTTCCAATCATTTCATTGAAGTAATTGACCACTTTTTTAGTAACTCAAACATAAAATTATCTCTGATTTTAAATGTGAAGGCCTGCACGTTACAAAGTATTTTGTAAAATGTGCACTATGTGTGGTATCAACTATCACCTATGTGCCGTCTAACGGAGCTCAAATGTTAATTCTTTTTTTACAATGGCAACTAGCAAATAATTAAGATGAATTCCTCCATGTAACTTTCACTCTTTTTCATCATTAAAGGAATGACTAATACATTTATAGGTGCAAAATAGACATTTTCTTGAACTATAGGCAAAATTAGACAATAATTCTAAGCCAAAAAAAAATGAAGAGATCGCCTGATTTCTTGCATACCCTTATAACCCTTGAGCACTACGATGAAACTGAGGTTGAGTGGAAAGAGAATTTTCTATACATCATGCTGTAGATTAACATGTAAGGTAACAAATATGCTATTATATTAACATGTAAGGTAACAAATATGCTACTATATTAACATGTAAGGTAACAAATATGCTACTATATTAACATGTAAGGTAACAAATATGCTGCTGAAGAAATACCTTTGCTTTTCCTTGTGTATCTCTGGCTTTAAGAACATAGTCATTGCAAGAAGTAATGCTTCTTTATTTAAAAAATATCACGGCAAAATAGCATTGCTGATTGCGTCAATGAAAAGAAAATATTGTCAATCAAGATAATTTTCATCTACATTCTGAAACATAGGTAAAAATAAAGAATGGATATATTGGTGTTCACCGTCTCTAATTAATGGCAAAATTTAGTGTACAATCTAAAGGCCTCTAAAGGCCACCTACAACCTTCTTACATTCCTCTAGACACCCTTTTCAAAATCATGTTGAACATTATTGCTACACATAATAACATGAATATTCCAAAAGGGAAGAGAGTTACCAATAATACAGATGTTAGATCTACAACCGCCATTCTAACATCTACAACTGCCACATAGTTATGGGCATATCAAACAATTGTTTTGTGTAACGTTGATGACTACAACAAACATGCAATGCAATGTAGAACAAAGAAAATTTTGTTGCATGCGTTCAATACACCAGAAAAGACCATCTCATAGAATACGTACATTGTGTTTAGTACTATATCAAATCTTTTGGTTGAGTTCCTATACCTCTTCGTGTACACATACCATAAATGAATAGGTCGACAGAAATTGCTAAGTTTTGCAATCTTAATCAATCCTGCAATCTAAAAAAGAAATAACTAAAAGGCCTAATCTAGATCAAAAGCTACAATAATGGGGCCATTAGTATTTATCCATTAAGCAATACTTTCAATGAGCTTAATCAATATAGTATATTAGGATTCAGAAACTTATGTATCTTATTGATTGCTACAACTAGAAGCTGGTGGAAGAACAGAGAAATGAAATAGAACCTGAGAAAATTTCTTGTCCCCAAACCTGATTACATAAATAGCTGAAATTGGAGCAACCTATATACGTGAGGCAGCAGCTTCGGGAGTCCAATCATACAAAGAAATTGAAAGGAAAATGAACAATCAAAGATGGATCAAACTAAATTGATTCTAAACTAAAATGATATATGGTAGCAACCTGATGGGAGAGTTCACACCAAAGGAACAATGAACTACTATAGCAATTTGATGGGGAGTTCACACAAATGGAACAATGAACTCTTGTAACAATCAATAGTTTAGAACAAAATGATGGAATTGGAAAAGAACACATGCAAATGAGATAGATAGAGAGAATCTCGTTGGAGAGGTACTTGTTGCGAGCTTATGACTACAAATTGGGACTGAGGGGACAACCACCAAGGCATAACAAAGGGTCAACGGAATGACCACAACTTCAGCCTTGCACAAGGGGTGAGCTATAGTCATTGGGCTTGACAACAGTCGCGGAAATAGCTGACAGGCTGCGGCAGGCATAATCTCCACCTAAGAGGAAAGGAATAGATAGACGCATTCTACCTGAAGTGTATGCAAGGAATGGGAAGGCGAAGCCGATGGAGCCACGAACGGGAATAGAAAACCGATGCTCAACCCTTGGAATGCATGTGACGGTTTATGAATGCACCGCTCATCATCTGCTATGGATTGGAGCAAGCACGATAGTGGTAGTAGGAGTAAGAGTGTTCCCTAAATTCAACAGTAGTGGATGGCCATGCATCACGGTGCTAAAGTGACCACCAAGGTTTAGGAAGGACAATGAGCGTGGTGTTAGTAGTGACAGGGTTGGACCCATGGCGGTGCTACCCTCCTCACAGTCTTGGCACCGCCGCATGCCTACATGCCGTAGCCACACTAGCCAGGGTTTGCTATCGATTTGGTTGACTGGGAATTGATTGCTAGGATGAGAGGGCTGAGTAAGATAAATGGGTAATGGACTTTGGTGTGCTTGGCATGTAGCCTCACATGGTTGATACAATACCTAGAGAGAGAATGGACATAGGGCTCCTGAGCGACAATTCCTTCGATGCCTTCGATGAGGCACTACAACTACATGGGCTAGCTCACGCCTCCAATCCATTGCCGCCACTGTAGTAGAGGTCCAACGCGGGGAGTGTCTACATGAGGTAACTCCTCCCCGTGTCGCACGCCATGCATACTGTGGCCTCGAACCCGAATCCTAGATCGATGCACTCGCGTAGCTCATTGTTTGTGACACTTTGGCCCCACTGCAGCGTGGAGACCCTGTGATGTAGGCCCTGCCACCTCTTCCACGCCTCGTTCCGCTCAATGTCAGGCCTTGACCTTCTCTTGAAAGATTGAATTCCACTTATGAACACAAATAGAAGATACGACTTAGATGATAAATGGTATCAAATTGACTTTTGGGAGCAATGAGAATGACTTAAAGAATGTGGAAGTTGATAGTTTTGGACGATTCAACCAATCTCTCTGGGTCTGGTTAGATTGGCAACAAAGTGATGGTCACACCACTTGAGCAATGCTGGTCCATTGCTGAGTTGGTCTGGTCAAGTCGCTGAGTTGGACTGATCAGATCGCTGAGAGGGTGCGGTCTAGCCACAATGCAACAAGAATTCACAACGAGGATTGAAATTTTGGGAGAAGTTAAATATTAATGTAATTTGCTTCAAAAATTTTCACAAAGAAACATAAACCACTTTTGGAGCATTTCCAACTATATTCCAAAGTTAAATATCTTTTTAAAGATAGTTTTTTAAAACATTATTCTTTTGTTATACAATACAAACTCATTTACAAGAATTTGCTTCAATATTGCTAAAATTTGCATTAGAGTGTATTTTGAGAATCCCTTTGCATGTATGAGTTATAAATACCCTTATGAGCTAATATATATTAATAATTTTGGCTCAAATGATAAAACTCACTTAAGTGCTAGATTGTTATCACTTAGATCAATATAAGATTTTGGATGAGTTTCAAAATGAAATAAATTTTGATTGGTTGTCCTTTTGAATATTAGTAATGTTTGAAATAGCCAAATCTAGGTTTTTGGTACTAAGCACTTTTTTTCAAATTCCTTTTAAAATAGACTTTGAGCTATTTTTGGTTTAAGGCGAAAATAATATACCATTTTCTAGTTTTAAGTTAGAAACTCATTTTTACTTGAAATTAGTTCTTCTAAAGCCAAAACTTTTTGAAAACCTTTGAAATGTACTTGAATACATTTTCCAACTAGTTTTTCCAAAGAAGTACCAATAATTTCAAAAAAAATGACTTTTGGCTAAAAGGCTCAATTTTGCAAATTATTTCTAGCACTTAATTAATTTGGGGGCACACATAGGGCTGTGATACATATGAATATGAATTAGCACTCCTCCTTAATGTGCCACTTTCATCTTGCTCAAGATTATAATAATAAAATTTTAGAACAAGTGCAAGAGCACCTTTTTAAAATTATTTTCATAAAGTACAACCTACACAAGGCAAAGGGCTAGATACTTCAATTTAAGTACTTGTTACTAAGATAATATTGGTTCATATGTGAAGTGATCATCCTCAAACATGGTTCCAATTTTGCCCATGGTGAAGTCCAACTTCTCATGAGTGAGCAAGCCTCCAATACCTCTTCAAGTACCTATTGAGCATTTAAGCATCTTTTAGTACCCAACTAGGTTGGGTCCATAAATGTTAGTCAAAATAGATTTAGGCACTTAAATAGCCCTAACATTATATTTTTGTGAACTAACACATCTGGCACACACATTGCCATTTCTATCATTTCTAAACAAATATTTTTCATTATGAACAATGGCCTTAGGAGTGATACATTTGGAACAATTCTTACTGAAATATTTCTTTTCTTGGCAATTGTGGCATGTTTGCCAGCTTGCCTATTCTTTGATGATATTTACCAATCATCAATCTTGTTAGGGCACACTAAGATAAAGTGTCTATTCTTATTGCATCCAAAGTACTTCATGTTCTTGAATTGTTTTTCATTTTGTTTTGAGTTGTCCTTCACCTTTTTTCTTGAAGATGAAACCAATTACTCTCTTATCACTTGACTTTTATTTGATTGCTTAATAGTTTGTCAAGAGAGGCTTCCCTTTGTAGCACTTCTTCAAGTCAAGGTTCAACTTAATCCTTAAGCTCTTTGTTTTCCTCTACAAGGTTAGTCTCACAATGCGCAGAGGAAATAGAAGCATTTTTATTTGAGTAATAAGACATATCAATCAAGTCATCACAAGAGGTGGATATGCTAACCTTAGATGATATGCAAGAGCTAGCAACTAGACGCGACATGTTACTAATAAATCACATATAATGCATATATTCACCTTAGGCTTAGTGAATTTCTTGCGAAGGAGAGACTCATGCTCTTCTTTTACGTACATCATAATTATTTTTAAGAGAGATATGTTCTTTCTTCAAAGCTTTGAATTTTGCCTTCTTTCCTACGGTACTCATTTAGATCCTCTAACATATCCATCAATTCATCATATGAGGGCTCATCATCATTTACCTCATTGTTACTTTTTACCATGAAGCATGTGGACATGTCAAAGAGTGATAGAGCCTTACTATTGCTTGAAGTTGTAGATGGATCTTCCTTGATGGCAAACCTGGCAAAGTGTCTTCTTTTGCCATCCTTCTTCACTCCTTGTCTGGACACTTAGAGGCAATATGTCTCTTTTCTTAACAATCAAAGCATTTGATGGTCATGTAGTGCATTGTCTTGGATGATGGACTTCTTCTTGAGCCTTCACCTTGTGAGCCATGCCTCTTCATGATTTTCTTCATTTTGTTCATGAGAGTGGCCATTTTCTCATCGGTATCTTCATCATTATCATCACTTGATTCACGCTTGGCCATGAATGCCTTGATTTTCTTGATTGATGATGAGGCTATCTCCTTGATCCCCTCTTTATCCTTCTTTGGTAATGAGATTACCCAAGAGACTAGTGGGTGTCATTGTTGGAAAATTGGAGGAGTTTAGGAATAGTGTCATCAATGTCTCATACTTTTCTGGTAGATATCAATATTGATTAGTTTACAAGATAGGCTCTTGAACCTATTTATTATGTTGTTCAGCCTAGAATATATCTCATTGATGCTCTCATGGGACAACATAGTAAAGTTCTCATATTTAATTCTCAAGCTATGCATTTTAGCTTTCTTGATCAAGGATGTTCCCTCATGAATTTTCATAAGAGTTGTTCAAACATCTTGGGCATTCTCAAGATTGTTCACTCTATTGAACTCATTTGCGTTCAAAGCACTAAATAGACCATTTAAAGCTTGAGCATTGAGTTGCAAGTTTTGTTCTTCCCTTTGAGTAGGGTATTGTAGATTAATAGGTATAACGAAACCTTCATCAACGATTCTCCATATTTGAGGACGCATGGCCTTTAGAAGTGTAGACATTATAACATTCCAACATACATAATTAGTGCCATCAAAATGTGGAGCCCTACTGAGGTGCACAACCTCTATAGTTGCCATCTTTTACTCTCTAGGTAGTGAATCCTAATATATGAGAGAGCAAGCTCTGATACTACTTGTAAGGTCGAGAAGGCCAATTAGAGGGGGGGGGGGGTGAATAGATGCTTTTAAAATTTTATTTGGTTAAAACCAAGTTTATATGCAGAAGTGTAAATCAAATTGGTTTTGCACAATTAAGACCTGAAGCAACTAGGTTCACCTAAATATATCAACAATCTAAGTCTATGTCAACATTTGCAATCCTAGGGTGATAAGCAACCAATTCAATTTCTTGCAACCAATTTAGATTTTAGTTTTTCACAGTTATTGCATAGTGAGCTAACACGTGCCTTAGAAACATACTGAGCCAGTTTTTTTGTTGTGATCACACATGTCTTGAAATTGTTTGGAAACATACTCAAGTTTAGCAGTTAAGTTAGGGCTGTTGGCACAAGAAGCAGCAGGTTCAAGCAAAGCAGCTTGCATTTCAGCAATTTTATGATCTGCCTTCTTTAAGTTAATCTTCAAATTATTGCAGCTTTCACAAGTTTCAGGCAGATCAAGAAGCATGGATAAAGACCTCTGAAAGCATTGTCCTTATCCTCACATAAGGTGCAAAATATAGTCTCAACAGTACTAAATGAAAGAGAAGCTACCCTAGTCATCTCTAACTCAGCTAACAGACTAACATTCTCCACCTTAAGCAAATCAAGCTCAGAAATCACACTATCATGAGAGGTCCTCAGCTTCTCCATATCTCCAACAAAGAAGTACAAACATCACAATCATCACGGGAGGGAGCAGATCTAAGTGAAGTAAGCTCCCATGACAAGCTCTCTACTTTCTTCTCTAACTCACTACACCTAACTCTAGATCTAGCATAGAATTTTCCTAATGTGAGAAAAACATCATTGAGCTGGTCGTAGGAAGGACTTACCTCATCAGAGTCGCTATAGAGATCATCAACACTGATGCCGTTCTCGTCAGCCATGAAGCACATGCCGATAAAGTCGTCGCCGTCCTTGGCATCCTTGTCTTGATCATCCTTCCGTCGTCGTCGCTCCAGCCTTCCATGTCGCTAAAGTCGTGTTTGTCAAAGGCAGTGAGGACGCGGTGGAAGAGCTTCTTGGCTTTACCAAGATTGCAGTACTTCTTCTCTTTGCCATGAGCTTTGGGCTTCTTGCTGCGGTTCTTGTTGACGTAGTCGTTCATGCTCACAACGTCATAGTCGTTCTTACCCTTCTCCAGTTTGGGACAGTTTGCTCGAATGTGGTTGGGACCACCACACTCAAAGCAAATCACTGGTCCATCTCTCTTTCTCTCCCTAACCCTCTTATATGCATGAGAGAATTTTCTGGCTAAGAGGACTAGCTCACTTTCTGGAAACTGCTCAAATTGATCATCAGTCATTTCACAAAGAGCAGCCAAAGGGAAACCAGAAACAACATTAGAAGACTCTCCAGAAGTGGAACCGGGATCGGTGACCAAAGCCATCGACTGTGATTTTGACTTGCGAGAGACAATGTCAATATCATGAGTCTTGAGGCGTGAGTACAACATATCAAGAGTTAAAGTCAATAAGTCAGTTGTGTCCATGATGGTGGTCACTTTAATCTCCCACACCCTCAAGTCCAAAGCAGATAGCATTTGCCGAGCATTGTCCGAGTCTGGGTATGTAAGACCAACAGCTTGGAGGTTGCTCAAAATCTTGTGGAATCTAGCAAAGCACTCATCCAGGGACTCACCAGCGAGCATCTCAAACTTGTTGTACTCTCGCTTACATTGGTCCTGTCGGACAGTCTTGATTTGGGTGGTTCCCGTATGGTATGCATCGAGGGTCACCCAAATGTCATATGCCGACGAAAGATGAGAAATACGATCAAACTCATTTCTGCTAAGACCTTGAATAATGATGTTGCTTGCCTTAGCATTTGCGTCCACATCTGGCGTATTCATCGCTGTGATATGCTCATTGGCAGGAACAACAAATCTAGTCTTAACTTTCCTCCAAATTACATAGCCTTGAGCTTGGATGTAAGACTCCATTCTACTCTTCCAAAAGGGATAGTCAACCCCATCAAAGATAGGAGGCTTGGTGAAATAATTGTCTATTGCTATGGCTCCAAAGACCGGTTAAGATCTATTGAAAAGAGCTAACCGTGCTCTGATACCACTTGTAGGACTGAACAGGCAACAGAGGGGGGTGAATGGTGCCTTCAAATTCTCCCCAAGTACCCACTTATCCCTTTGTCTCCAATAGCTACTGAGCTATGAAGTCTCGAGTTAATGTCTTACTGAAAGACCGAGCGAGCAGACTAAAACAGAACAGAAAATCAACGTGGTCGAGCGGGTCTGCACCTGACTACGTGGTCGAGACTCATTACGAGGTCGTAAGTCACAACAACACAGTTGAAAGCCAAAGAAAATTCAGACCAGAATGACAGGCATAAACCAACAGAGAGCGTTGTCGAAACTTACTATGTGGTCGTAATACTTTGGCTTCGTGGTCAAACTCTGAGACAAAGCTGAGAGCAGACAGTGTGGTCGCAACTCGACTACGTGGTCGATAACCAACTGTGGGGTCGAAAATTGATCCAGTCGAAAAATACAATGGCCATCAACAACTGTAACATCCTGGAAATTGAAATTTGAAGGTTATGTAAGTTTTGAACTTTGTTGGAATATATTGGTCTTGGAGTTTGATCTCTGGTAAATTTCTCCTTGGGTTTGGGTTGAGGTCTCCATGATTAAAACAAAAATGAAAACAATGTGCTTGAGAATGTTAGCAATAAAGAAATAGAGGCCAAAGGATGTTTAAATAGAGATGTGCACAAAGATATAAATATATATGGATAAACCAATAAATAAATAAAATAATAAAATAGGCACAAGTAATATATATATATATATATAAATATATAAATATGAATGATTTTATTTTAAGGTGTGGTAATAATAAAGAAGTAAACAAAATCAAGAGGAAGGAATAAGTAAATACATGCATGCATACATAGAAATATACATATACATGTATATATTTATACACAATCAGGAACCCTCTTAAAAATGTATAAATACCCAAAGATTAAATAGAGTAGCAAAAGGTAGATTAACGGGGGAATTGACAATGGGAGATAACCATATAAATAAATAAAATAAAAGGGAAAAAGGAGGAATGGGCCGGCCAGCCGGCCAGACCGGCCCAGCTAGTCCAGCCGGCCTGCCCTGCGCCCCGTTTTCCTTCCCCCACCCCAGCGGCATTCGAACAAGGGCCGAAGCCCTATCTCCGCTTGGACAGTGCCGCCCAGCCACCCCTCCCCGCACGGCGCCCCCCCCGTCGGATCGCTGGACCACGGCGCCATCCCCCGCCCACATCACGTGGCCCCCGCTGCCATCCCACTGCCACATCATGCCGCGTCACCGCCGTCTCATCGCGGCAGCCAGTGGCGTCATCCTTCCCCGTGCAGTTGACGCTGAGAATCCCGCAAACCACCCCCATTCCCTGGCTCTGCCGTCCATCGCGTCGTCCCCGGCCGTCGTCAGCAACAGCTGCGCTGTGCGCAATTAAACCGTGCCGTCAGCTCAAGGGGGTCCTGTAGCAATGCCGAGCCAGCACCGCTGCCCATGATCGGCCAACTGCCCTCCCCGCCGCCCCGCTTTTTTGCCTTGTAAAAGCCTCGGCCGAAGTCCTAAACGCATCGCTGAGCTTCCTTCTTTCTCCCCTAGCGCGCAATCGGCCCCCCGTGCCCCCTTCTCGCCAGTGCTCCTCCTTCTTCTCCAAGTCCGGCCGCTGAGCAACCGCCAAACCGCACCACCGTATTCAAATTAACTGCTCCTACGCACTCCCCGGGACGCTGTGAAGTCAACCACACCCTCCACCGGGCTCCCCGCCGCCTCTCCGTCGCCGGCGTTGATCCCTCCTTCAAGAAGCCGCCGCCGCGCGCTGCCGACACACATCCGGCGTCCCCGGCCCCCACCATCGGTTTCCTCAGCAACCGGGCGTCCCATTTTGGCCGCCACCGCCAGCCCTCCGGCAACCCACTGCCGACCGCACCGCCGCCCGTCCCCGGTCCCGAACTCCTCTGCCCAAAGGTATAGCAGCGTTGGTTCAAAAGGGTTATGCACCCTATATGGTCGAGTAACACCGTGTGACCGAGTGGTTATCAGCGCTATCCTTTCCCCCCGACTCCCTCGGCGCGCGTTCGAGCCCCCGGCTCCGCAGCGCTGAGGTCGAGTTTTCGCTAATTTTTTCGCTAACCCGGGTGGGTCCCACCTGTCAGTGGCAGTTATCTCGAGAAGTCCACTGACAGCCGGGTCCCACCTATCATAGCCCGACCATTGACATGAGGGCCCAGTTCCCCGAGGGGTCCCGCCTGTCAGAGGCCGCACTATGTGGGATATGGGCCCCACCTGTTAGCCTCTGTTATTATTTCCCTTTTTCTTTTCTTTTGAATTTAATTAATCTGAGAACTTCAAATATTTGCAACTAATTCATTTTAGCCCCAAATTGAATGGAACAAAATTCTAAATTCATCTAAAATCAAGATCTACTCATTGGAACTGAAATGCTGCAAAATGGAATTTATTTGAATTAATGGTAATTTAAAAACTTGCTAAAATGAATCCCACTCGAACTCCAAATTGAGTGAAACAAATTTTTGTAGTCGTCTAAATTTCACAATTACCTCTTGAAACTGAAAATGTGAACTTGGAGTTATTTGGTTTTCTAGTAAGTGTTTATTGATTGTTGATTTGTTTTTATCCAAATTTTCGCGCACGATAAAACTAGCTTACGAAGCTCAGGAGGAGGAAGACGAGGCAGCAGCTTTAGAAGCTCAAGACAACCAAGACCCCTCCCACTGTAACCAAGGCGAGTCAATAGTTTGATCATGTTGAACCTACATTTTCTGCAAATTTACTTTTGTTTAAATTATCAAACTGCTTGCTGTTATTTCATACGCAAATATATGTTTGTTTGAAGATTCGAGTTAGATGCCCATTATTCAAATTGCTAGTATTATACCTCCTTTGGAACATTTGAATATCTGAGCCTTGTCACCCTAGCAAAATTATAATGGTAATATTTCAAAAATAAGTCCATAATTACATGCCATACTTAGTATTGCTTAGATAATTGGGGCACCAAAAATGCCCCAAGCCTCATTTTTAATCATGAGAAACTGATTTGGGAAGTCATGGTGAAAATGACTGGTATGTTGTAACATGGATATTTTATGCTCCCAAAAACCTCAAGTTGCTTAATTATCTGGGCGGATGGTTCGGGGGTGTGGTGCCGTGAAAGCACAAAGGGGGATAGTGGTAGAACCGCCCAGATAGCCCTAAGGACCGAATCTTGTGATGACATCCTAATGTATAACAAGTACAACCACAAGCTGGCAAAGTGTAGGCAAGGCTAACTAATTTGCATCGACTCAGTATGGGTTGCGCCGGTGTGACCACGGGCGGGTAGAGGATGGCCACATCCTCCGATGTGAAGGCGCAAGAGGGGGCTCCTGGAAGGGTGGTCGTACCCCGAAGGGAGTAAAACCTTAGTGGACGTGACACCGCTGGGAAAAATGCATTGTAACGGCCTTGTGATGATCTACTCAACCGCATGGCTAAGGAATCATGTAGGGCAATGAGCGGATTATCTCTTGTGGGTAAAGTGTACAAACTCTGCAGAGTGGATAACTATTCGAATAGTCGTGCCCACTGATCGTGCAAAAATAGCACACCCGCAAGTGCACGGGTTGCCACTGAAATAGCGGCGAGTGTCGTGTTCTCCACAGGGACTAGACTACGGCAACCGGTGCTCAGCTAAAGCTAGGTCAAACGAAACTGCGGAGAAAACTAAACTACTGAACGAACGAACTCTAACCCGCACGATCAAAACGACGAACGACTAAACAAACGAACGAATAAAGGGCGATGGGACGAACGACCGTACGAATGAAAGTCGTACGACCGAACGAACTACTCGATGACTGACTACACGACCGACACTAACGACTACATGAACGAATGACACGACTATCGACCGATAACCTAACTAACTATCGACCGCTAGACAGAAAGAGGGAGTCGAGAAGCACTGGGGGAGTCTAGAAGCATGGAGGGAGTCGAGAGAGAACGAGGGAGAAAACGGTCGACGGCTAACTAGACAACGGCGACAGACAACAACACAAAGCACAGCTACGAACGCTCGCACGACTTAACGACCGATGGACCGCGAGAAAGAAAAGAGAGAGGTCGAGAAGCACAAGAGAGGATCTAGAAGCACAGAGGGAGTCTAGACAGTAATGGGAAGGGGATGGTCGCTGAATAGCTAATTCGTGCAACTTGACATCACAGAACAAACATTCACAACTGACAGACCTAAACAAGCACTGAACACAGACACACACTCAAGTCACTCACATTAAGATTGCACTGTTTCACAGCATGACCACAACTCATAATCGAAGATTAACATTCATAGTGCAATATATCAACATCCACAATTCATCATCACACAGATCACATATCACAAGTAAACATCCACTGGGCAATAGAGACTAATAATCACTAACAATAATTCAGTAGAACAGCAAGTAGAGAAAGGAAGAAGGATTTGGGATGAACCGAAGTGAAGGGGAAGCAGTGAAGAGGAAGGTGTCGGTGGAGATGTTTGCCGGCGGAGGAGCTGGGGTCGTCGGTGAAGTAGACCGTCGGTGAAGTAGTAGCCGATCCGGCCGTCGGTGTCTCCGGAGATCGGTGCGGTCGGTGGCGTGGTAGAAGTGGAAGCAGTGGTGAAGATGTCGTCGGCGGCCGTCGGTGTTGGTGGAGCACCAGTTGTGGCCGTAGAGCGGCGGCGCACTGCTTGCGGGAGAGGGGTGATGTAGGCGGCGACGAGGTGGATCTGAGCAGGCGGTGGATGGTGAGGAAAGGCATCGGCCAGTGATTCTCGGGATGGAGGTGCGGTAGGGAGCAGCGGAAGGGAGTTTCTGAGCAGGCGGTGTTTGGATGCGGTGGCCGGAGATAGAGAAGAGAGGAGGGGAGAGCAAAGCGGCGGCGCTAAAGAGGAGAAGTGGCGGCGCAGATGGAGGAGCGGCGGCGGTGAGACGTGGAGAGTGGAGGCGGCCGATGGCGGCGCACGGTGAGAAGGCGGCGGCCAAGATGGGAGGCGTTGAGGTGAGAAGCGGCGTACGGGTGGAGAAAGAGGAGAGCACAGGGGCGAAGGTGGAGCTCCGGCGAGATGGCTCGGGTGGAGGAGAGGATGAGGACGGCGGCACCGAGGAGCGCCTTGTGGAGGTGGTGCGCCGAAGGAAAAGCGGTAGGGGGTGGCGCGATGGAGGAGCTGCGGGTGAGAGCGGAAAAGTGGGCGGCTGCCGGCGAGATGGCCCGGCCTCGCCGGCGCCGTGGCTGGAGAAGATGGGGGAGGAAGCAGAAGGGGGCAGAGTAGAAGGAAAACCGGGCTCAGGGGAAAAATGCGGCTGTGACTAGGGCTTTGTGACCGATTGGGAATTGGCTGTTTTGCGATTTTGTCCACCAGGTCTTCAGAAATTGCAATTAAGTCCTTTCCCCATTTGATTTCTTCTGTTCTGGCCCTTGGAAACTCCGATTTCATCGCGGTTTGATCCTATGCATCCGTGACGACGCGCACAACTGTATGGAGCAGTCCAGAATTGTCGTTTATGCGCCTAGATCGCGCCAGCCTACGGAAAAATAATAAAAAACGTAAAAAGGTCCATTTCGAGCAATTAAATATGGAAAAGCGTGTAAATGATGATAAATGGTCCCAAAATGCGAAAATATGAGGGTAAAATGACAGGTAAAAATACGTAAAAATGACGCATGTCACCCACGGTCAAGGGCGGACATGGGAACTTAACTAGATATAGTTCTATTTCAAAAATCTTGAATCATGGAATGGGAAATGGAGGGCAGGGGAAGCCCAAATTGGTGTTGTCCTGGGCGTCGTCCCAGTGGTAATGTAAGCAGCTATAACGCTGAAGGTATAGCATATGATCTAGAGACCATGTAAAGGTGGATGGCCTCTAGATCACTGGTAATAAAGCATTTTGATACACGCTTTACACTCTAGTCCAAATTGCTAGGTCATAGGAATTATCTAAGTATACTATATTCCAAATAGCAAATTTTGGCAAATAAAACAGCCCCAGCCTTCTCTTGTTAATCCCTGCATACTACCTAATTGCATGCTGTGTATTGGCTCGCTGAGCACGGTGGTTTGTGCTCACACTCGCATTACAAAAATCAGATTCAGGAGCCCAAGATCACTATGCATATGAAGATGCCCCCGCTGCAGAAGGAAGGAACAACGCCGAGAACTAGGACGCCTCTTGCGTGTTTTAAGTCCTAGGTAGATAGACTATGGTATAGTGTGCCTATAATTATTGCCTTAACTTGGGTAATAATCATATGGCGCATATTTACCCCCAGTCGCTGCCTGTGGATTAAAGGTCTACCTTGCTTTTGCTTCCACTGTTATACTTTTGTACTGAGAACATTTGGCCTGATCGGCCCTTATGTAAAACTATTGCCCGACGTGGTATAATTCAAACTCAGCCATGTAATATTATTATGTATTGAAGTGAATCATGCGATGTATGAAATGATGCAGCAATGTACCTGTGAGCACTATCTACTGATCCAGGGAATAGTGCAGTTGTTTCACAGGAGATTCTGGATTGAAAAATCGGGGTTGACAACAACGAAGTAGTAAGCCAACGAGTGGTCGAACGAATTACGCTGTCGTAACTCACTGAGAGCAAGGATGAACTTACGTGGTCATAAGCCAACGAGCAGTCGAACGACTCATGAGGTCGAAAGCGCTCTCAGGGAAATAGAGGAGGGTCAGACAGGTGCATGGCCACCAAGCCAAGAATTCAAATAACTTTCGACTTAAAGAATAGATGACCAAGAAACTTTGCACACAACAGAAATAAGATCTCAGGAGGTTGCTCTAGACTTTAATTGAAAACTTATCAAGACAAAAGGAAACTTTACCAGATTTCAACAGATGAGCGCAAAATCGAGACTGAGAAGAGAAGAGGGTAATCTGACCATGCAAGTGGGAATAGGAGGGCCATGAAGGCTTCGAGTATTATTTCCCAACACCAGGCAGGTCAGATCAATCACAGAACAACCGAAAGCAAAGTCTCAGATCAAGAAGCGAAAGAACAGAACCGAAAAACTGAGAGCAAACATACAAAAGAACAGAATCAACTCAAATCCACACAACGAGCATACATAGATAGATCAACATGTTGATACATAGCTTCTAGAGAAGAGTTTATAGCCACTCCATCAGGAGGACCAGGAGCACACACGCTCCAACACGAACTCATGCAAGAGGAATAGAAAACCCTAGATTCTCACCTCACCGGGACTAGTGCTCTCCATTTCTATTTATACCCTCTCGTTACCGGGGGGAACCCGTTAACCCCACCTAACACCGGGTTTTTCACACATGCTTTACCCGTTAACACAGATGTGACAAAAGTGCTCAAATAGCTTTAACATTAGACATTAGTCTGCAGCTTCTTTTGCAGACTTTAGACATTTCTCCAAAATGCCCCTCTGCCACCTTCCCGGAAGCTTTCCGTTTCCTTGCTGTCCAAACCGTGCAGCCACCCTGCAAGCCTAGTCATCCCGGCTCTTCCATGCCTCGCCATGACTTAGTTCCAAAGTCCTAATTCAACAATCAGCATATTCCAGTGAACATTCACAGCAAAATAACTAGTCATAAATCCCTTATGACCACTCGTATGCTCTGGACAAGAGGTGGTCATAGCCCTAGAAGACTTCCCAGCTGCATACGACCACACAGCATGTCGTTACGACCACAACGCAGGGCGCTACGACCATGAAGACAGATGATACGACCATCGCTAGCAGCTACGACTTTAACGCATATGGTTGCAATAACTTACGACCACTCACACCGAGTGCTACGACCATCGCTCAAGCCAGACAGAGTGCTACGACATGACAGACCTAGTCGCTACAACTTACGACTACACAGATAGAGCCCTACGACCATCACTCACGGCCAGTGGAGTCTACGATCATCGACCATGGTCAGTAGAAGCTACGACTGTCAACCGCGTAGTCGTGAAACTGGCTGCCGACTGCTAAGACACACAGTGTGGTCGTATAGAGCAAGTCGTAAACTCGACTGCCAACCACAGAGGCACACAATGTGATCGTAAAGAGCAAGTCGTAAAAGCACTTACAACCACCAAGTCATAACAATACCTACAACCACCAAGTCGTAACACCGTCTACGACTACAAAGTCGTAAGATCACCTGCGACAACATGGTCGTAAAATCAATGGTCGTAAAATCGACTGTGGCCACTGAGACAATGTGGTCATACTGCCGACCACAACGCTGCCGACAGTGTGGTCGTAAAAGCTACTGCCGACCACGTGATCGTAAGAGTGCTGCTGAACAAGTCGTAAAGGCTTAAAACCTTCCAGAAGGAGCACAAGCCTCAAAAATCAAACTCAATCTCTCTAAATCAAGTGTCAATTACTCATCACAAACATGGGGTCACTTCCACATGGTCTCTCAGAATATCAGATAAAACATATTATCCTTTACCATTTCCTATCCTAGACGCATACTTACCCTTGGGTGCTCCGGTGGACTCTTGCGAAAACACTATGTAAAATACTAAATAGTTTTGGAAGTTCTGAAAAACTTGATAATATTGACGCAAAATCAATCATCATGCCACACTGTTTTAAATCAAACTTCAATATACACATGGAAAGAAGCAAACAAAATATTGTGCTGTAAGCCTGTAAGGGACATCCAGAGAGCGCCAACAACTAGGTTGATGGTGAACCTATACGCCAAACACAAACGTTACCACTTGTAACAGGGCAAAAATTCGGGATTAAATCAGATGAAAATTTGTTTAGCTGCAAC
This sequence comes from Dendrocalamus latiflorus, assembly GCA_017311315.1. Lineage (NCBI taxonomy): Eukaryota > Viridiplantae > Streptophyta > Magnoliopsida > Poales > Poaceae > Dendrocalamus > Dendrocalamus latiflorus. The sequence continues at coordinate 27,294,682 of CM029626.1, forward strand.
ACACCAAGGGTTTAATTGAAGGGTTCATGGCTTCATGCTACAGCTTGACGCAGCCACATTCTAGCATATTCGAGTAGAAAAATTGGAAATATCCATGTACTTACACATATGAGAGCGAGAGAACTAGTTTCTGGAGGTCATCTGGTGAGAAGCCAATCTCATCAAGCAAGACATGGTAATGTCTGACATATAATTAGGCAATCAATGGTAACATGCACAGTTGATCGAAATCGATAGAATTCCTGCATATGCAATTTCCAACATCTTGAGTTAAGAAGACTTTACTAGCATAAGTACACATGTAGAAATCGTGATGGTTTGCCTCCAGGAATCAACACGCCTCAAGAATCTGCAGATCTTCAATGTTTTTCAGAAAAGGAACAGTGTTTTCAGGGGTAAACGAAAACCGCAATGAAGACGATATGGTGGAGCAAATTTTCTGTGTATCTCTCCAGGAATGCAATGAGAATACAAAGCTTAACCCATTTTACAACTGACTCAATAGAGAAACTAAAAACCTCAACTGTGATCCGATTTTGTCGGACACGCACGCACGAAGTAGCGCCTACTGCGCTGTTTTCTGAACTGAAAATGACAGACTTCAAAATACTCTAAATACTTAAACTCGATTCAGTGACAAACTGGCCTGACCAAGTCAGGATTATTTTCTACACACTCCCCCCTAATTTTGACTTACTCCGTAAATTCTTTCACTCTCAGCAGCTCCCTCATCTCTGCAAACTTGACTCTTGTCAGAGCTTTTGTCAAAATGTCTGCACATTGCTTCTCGCTGCTGACATGTTCGACTGAAACCAAATTGCGCTCAACACAATCCCGTATAAAATGAAAACGGGTATATATATGCTTACTCCTTTCATGAAAAACAGGATTCTTCATGAGTGCTATTGCGGATTTATTGTCCACTCTTAGCACTACTTTCTTTGGCTTTTGTCCAGTCAATTCACTCAACAAACTTCTTGACCATACGGCTTGGCACGCAGCAGCAGTTGCAGCCATAAATTCGAATTCACAAGAAGATAGTGCCACCGTTTTCTGCTTCTGGGAACACCATGCTACTGGGCCTCCTCCGAAATAGAACACCAGCCCTGTGGTACTCTTTCGCTCGTCCAGATCACCCCCGAGGTCGCTATCACTATAGCCCATAACCTCACCTTCTCCACCTCGGCAATAAGAAATCCCAAAGTGAATCATCCCTTTGATATACCTCAGTATTTGCTTTACTGCCTTGTAGTGACTTTGCCTTGGTGTTTCCATATAACGACTGACCATGCCCACTGCAAAGCTAATGTTAGGTCTTGTATGTGTTAAATACCGAAGGCTCCCAATGAGATCATGTACTCGGTTGCATCTATTGGGCTTCCTTCTTCATCTCTTGTCAACTTTAGCTTCGGCTCCATGGGGTATTTTGTGGGATTGCACTCCCACATCACAGCTTGCTCCAGCAACTTCTTTGCATAGCCTTCCTGTTTCAGCACAATTCCTCTGTAGTTCTGCTTCACTTGGATCCCGAGATTGTAAGAGAGGATCCCGAGATCACTCATTTTGAACTCCTCCTCCATTTGCTTCTTGAACAACCGAATTTCATCTTCACTTGTTCCTGTGACTAGCAGGTCATCAACATATACTCCCACAATGAAGAGATTGCTACCTAAGTGGCGTTTGTATACTGCCTGCTCTTGAGGACATTTCTGAAAACCGATGTTCTTCAGTGTTTTGTCAAGCCGAATGTTCCATGCCCTCGGCGCCTACTTCAGTCCGTATAAGGCCTTTGTGAGCTTGTAAGCGATTTGTTCCTTGCCTGCTGCAATGAATCCTTCTGGCTGTGTCACGTAGACATCTTCGTTTAGCTCACCATTAAGGAATGTAGTTTTGACATCTAGGTGATGCACTATCTATTCTTCTCAGGCTGACAAAGCAAGCAGTGTTCTCACGGTTTCCATCCTTGCAACTGGAGCGAAAACCTCATCATAATCAACTCCTTTTTGCTGTACATAGCCTTTAGCTACCAGCCTCGCTTTGTGCTTCACTACAACTCCTGCTGCATCCTTCTTTTGCTTGTAAACCCATTTCAATCCAATAGGTTTATGTCCTGCTGGTAACTCTGTCAATTTCCAGGTTTTGTTTCTCTCAATTGACTCAATCTCGCTATGCATTGCTTCTTCCCACTCTTTTCTTCCTACTGCTTCTCTAAAACTCACCGGCTCATCTGCAATTACCAGTAGATGTTCGGGTTCAAGACCTTGCATCTGAGTCTCTTCATAGATTTCTGCCAGAGACCTGAATCCCCTAACCGGAGTAGCGTTATAAGTGGATGAATCTGACACAGCACCACTCCCTGCAGCTTGATCTGCTGACGGCTAACTATCTGGTGAAGGAGACGCATTTTGAGTCATTGGTGACATATCCGGCAATTCTGATACATCTTGCTGTGTTGCCTCTACTCCTTCTGCATTGTCACTTTCGTAGCTATCTTCACTTGTAACACCAGCTGAGTAATTCTCCTCTTGACCGTTTGTAGCCGCAGCCTGTATATCTGCATTTGCTGGTTCTGCTACAGTAAACTCAGACCAGTCTGCTATTTCAGTGCTGACTGCAGTCTGGATTTCTTCCTAGTTCCATTTCTTCTTCTCATCAAACACCACATCTCTACTTACATGCAGTCTGCTGCTTTGAGGATCAAATAGCCTGTGTGCATTGCTTCAAGGTTCAATTCCTAGATACACCAGTTTTCAGCTCCTGTCCGAGAGTTTACTCAGTTGGTTTGTCTGCACTTTTGCATATGCAGTACACCCGAAGACTTTGAGGTGTGCAAGGCTTGGCTTCCTCCCTTTCAAAGCTTCATAGGGTGTTGCATCTTTCACAGCTTTAATGGGCACTCTGTTCAGTATGTAGACTAAGTGGCGCACAGCTTCACCCCACATTTTCCCTGGAAGCGACATAGCTTTGAGTAAGCTTCTGGTAGTTGCAAGCACCGTGCGGTTGCGCCGTTCTACCACGCCATTTTGTTGTGGTGTGTATGGCGCGGTGAGGTGTCTCTGAACCCCCTTCAATTCACAATACTCTCTGAAGCTTTGTGACACAAATTCTCCACCTCGGTCTGTCCTCAAACATCTCACTTTCTGTGACAATTCTCCCTCTGCCAGTGCCTGAAACCTCTTGAAGGCCATAAAAGCTTCATCTTTGGTCTTGATAATATACACCCACATAAATCTGCTGTAGTCATCTACCAGCAAAAAGAAATACCGATTTCCTCCAATTGTTTGTGGAGTTATAGGTCCACACAAGTCGGCATGAATCAACTCCAGTGGACAGGCTCTGTATTCGACTTACATTGCTTGGCTATAAGGCATCCTTCACAAACCTGGGTGGGATGCTCGATCTTCGGTACTCCTCGGACCAAGTCCTTCGACACCATTTGTTTCATAGCTTGAAAATTGAGATGCCCTAACCTTGCATGCCATAACCAACCTTCATCATCCAAACTGGTTGCTAGACATACAGGAGCCACCGTGTGCAAACTCTTCTTGTACAGTCTATTTGCTGATTTCTGTACTTTAATGAGCAGTCTACTCATCCTGTCATATAACCACAGATAGTCACCATACATCACAACTATGCAACCATCTTCGGTCATCTGTCCCAAACTCAGAATATTAGAGTGCAAACTGGGGATGAAATAGACTCCTGTGATCAACTTTTGTCCACCATTTCTGCATTCCAGTAGGACTGCTCCTCTTCCTTTGATTCGCACTGTTGAGCCATCCCCAAACCGAACTCTGCCGACAATGGTTTCATCCAGTTCAGCAAAGTGTGACTTCCTACCTGTCATGTGATTTGTAGCCCCATTGTCCAGGAACCAGATATCCTCATCTAACTGCATCTTTTCAGCATATTTTTCAAACAGTAGTTCTCCTTCATTCAGTAGAACTGTTTCATCATTCTGTTGTGTGCAGACCGACAAGAGCAGTGCGCTGGTTGATCCTCCTGAGTGCAAGTGAGATTCACCTCTTGCTCTTTGCGCTTTCCGCTTCGGCATTCAGATGCATAATGCCCATAATTCTCACAAGAGTAACATTTGATGTGACTCTTATCCTTTCCTGCAGAAGCACTTCCTGCTCCTTCCCGGCGTGGTGTGCTTGAGCTGCTGCGATCGTTTCTTCCTCAGCCACGCCCTCGGCTCCTACCTCTGCCACGGCCACGCCACTCCTATTTTTCACTTCCATGCCCTCTGTTGCCCGATGAAGAATCACCAATCTTGCCCTTTTGTCTTGCCTCCCATTCTGCCTGAGTCAGGAGGAGATGACCATCTCCACTTCCCCGGAGACGAAGACGTTCTTCATATGCTTTCAACCTCCCAATTGCGTCCTCAAACAGCATTGTCTCAAGATCGGAATATTGTTCTATTGAGGCAACTAATTGTAGGAATTTATCTGGGAGTGAATCAAGTATTTTCTTAACTAGGACTGATTCCTTCAGAGGTTCACCGAGAGAACTGAACTTACTGCTCATCGCGCTGACTTTGCTGGCAAAATCATCCACCATCTCTCTTTCCTTCATTTGCAATGCCTGGAATTCGTTCTGCAGGGTCTGGATCCGTGCCTTCTGCACTCGATCTGAGCCCAGATACCTTATCTTCAGTGCATCCCAAATTTCCTTTGCCGTCTTCTTTGCAACTTGCAGCAAAACATCTTCGGGTAACGCCTGGAAGATGAATGCTCTTGCCGTCTTGTCCTTCTTCTGATCCGCTGCCACGCCGGCCTACGGTTCCACCGCTTCCCAGATGCCTTGGGCGTCCATCCATGCCTCCATCCGGATTGCCCACGACGTGTAGTTCACCGCCGTCAACACTGGGCACTGAAACGGCACACTGCTGCCTTCCCGGTTCGCCTGCTGCGTGGAGAGAGCCATGGACTCTAACTGCAGATGTTTGGGCGTGTGAGGCTCCGATACCAAGTGTTGGTTTGCCTCCAGGAATCAACACGCCTCAAGAATCTGCAGATCTTCAGTGTTTTTCAGAAAAGGAACAGTGTTTTCAGGGGTAAACGAAAACCGCAATGAAGACGATATGGTGGAGCAAATTTTCTGTGTATCTCTCCAGGAATGCAATGAGAATACAAAGCTTAACCCATTTTACAACTGACTCAACAGAGAAACTAAAAACCTCAACTGTGATCCGATTTTGTCGGACACGCACGACGAAGTAGCGCCTAATGCGCTGTTTTCTGAACTGAAAACGACAAACTTCAAAATACTCTAAATACTGAAACTCGGTTCAGTGACAAACCGGCCTGACCAAGTCAGGATTATTTTCTACAATCGTACTGTCTTGGATGAACAATACCAGAGTGTACAACAGTTTCACAAAGCCGGAGCGCAAGTTCCTGGGCCAGGTGGAACGTTTGTCTGGTGCGTCAGCTTGGAAGAGTTCTGTTACGATGATTCTTTTGAGCAATGATCACTGTGTTGAAATTTCTGTTAAAAAGGATTTCTAGAAAACCAAGAGTTGTCCAAGGTAAATAAATGCTATAGCACGGCATTTATAATTTGATCAAGCACGGCATTCAGTACTAGGCTGAATTGAGGCTCGCTCACACCATCCCTGCATATATAGCTGTATAAAAAATGATAAGAAAATTCATCAGAATCAGACTATTGGATTACTCTCTAGCGTAGAAAACTTGCAGCTGAAACACTGGAAACAACGAAGGACAACGTGCTTATTTATGACAACAATGCATGAGTTGTTCCCTGTGCCTGGGCCCATGAGTTAACTAAATTACAAAGTGACATACATATATAAGTGTGTGATCTTGAATGGAGAAAAAGGTATATGGCCTAATATGTATCGGAGGCTTGGAGCAATGGGATGAGTTGCGAGTAAGCCAAGAGCAAGTTTTTTTCTTGCATCAACAGGCTCAGCCAGCAGGGGATTTGTTGGACTGTAACGCCCCCGTTTCCAGGGGCGAGTATGGACACGGCATTCCGCAACTATTCACGCATGAACAGTTATGGAGTGTCGCGCAAGAGTATACCATCGCATGCTTACAACCAAAGTCCAGCATATACTTTACATATGGATTAACATCCATTTTCGACAGCGGGGTGTGCAAGCCCAAAGTATACTTACATCACAGAAACTCCAGAATCCGCTCGAGCGCGGCCAAGACCTATAGCCACGGGTTCTCGTCGAAGAAGCGATCCTTAGGGGCATCCTTGACGGGGAAACCTTCATCTTTGTCTTGATCCTCTAAAGAGTGGATTAAGCAAACCGTGAGCCAAACAACCGGCTCAGCAAGTCCCAAAGGGACCCTAACTTATTACATGCATGGAACATCAAAGGGAGGGAGTATACTTGGTTTATTAACTGGAGTGGATGCAGTTTTTATTTGCAAACATTTTATAAAACGGACCCAAAACTACTCCTTAAGATCTCAGGGGTTTTCATGAAAATTCAATTAACCAACTAATCAAGTTAAAGCATGTACAAAACTACTTAAGCTGCGCTGCTGAAATCACCCAAGTGACACAGCTCCATTAACCGGGAGCACGGCGTATTCGAATACCATTTATTTGACTCTGCAGAGTTTGCTCAGCTTTACCCACACGATCCCTTAACTCCCGCGACAGAGTTAAGAAAGCCAGGTCGTTTCACTGCTCAATTCTTTATATAGGCTCTACCCGGTAGAATTCACTCGGGTCTGGCTCATACACACACACACACCCACACAAGAGAAGACAGTGTCCGCTTCAAGTGAACTCTACTGTTGTTAGGCACCCGTAACCCGGCTTGCCTAACCTCACTGCTAATCCTCCTATAGAGTTTCAATTGAGTTGAGCAGCTACTAGACCAGTGTTGACAAGTCAACTCCTGTGGCTGAGCGATCACTGTGACATTTGCTCAGCGTAAGGGTTTCAGTCCTTATATTTTCACATGGTCCGCAACCTCGCCAGGCCCGCGACCCAACCTAAGGTAAGCGGTGGGCGTAGACCGTCTCGCGGTTTCCCACTCACCCTTACCCTACCTTGTGCACGCCGGCACTCTCCGCTCTAAGGTACGGTGTCCCATACCACCCTACCTTAGAGTCGGGTTTTCCAAATTCTATTGGCCCACAGCCACAACCTTATTAGTGTAACACTTTGCATGATAGTAATAACCTACAGTTATCTAGATTAACAGATAATTATTTCTAGGGTTTCAATGGCATGGCAACAAATCAAACATGGCATTTATCGGTGGTAGGTCTAACTATATCACATGTTATTCTAAACATTTTATTTTACTTTAAATTAACATTTCACAATTAGCATAATGCAAATAGTATAATAACATAATTAAATGGCATGGGTTGCAACATGATCAAAGGATTTGAGACTTGCCGTAAAGTTGGACGATCTCGGCTAGCTCGAACGTAGAAGCACCTTGGTCCTGCGACTGCCCTTGAACTTCCGGGAACTTCGAAACTAGCGCAAACGCACAAAAATAAATAAGTCCAGCTTGAGACTAATCAAGCGAGGGAAAATAAACTATTTAAAGAGGAGTAAAATGCATAAATCCTTCAAATGGAATTTTAGGAATTTATCTGGGATGGAAATGTGGAAGTGGAGGCCAAAAATGGGTCCAGGATATTATTTGGAGCAAAGTGGTGAAATTTGGGAGTTTTTGGGATTTTTTTATGATTTTCTAGGATTTATTTGGATTTTTCTGGAATTTAGAAATTGGAAAAAGCTGAAAAATCGGGATGCACAGTGTCGGGCCGGCCTCATAGCTACAGTGCGGCCCAGCACTGTGCGGCTCGGCGGGGGAAACGGCCGGTCGGCCCACGCAGCCCATGCGCGCGCGCGAGGCAGGCCGGGGAGGCCGCGGCCCGTCCGCGCTCCGCGCCCACCCGAGGCGGATGGAGGACGCGTGGCCGGGGTGGACGGTGCCGATGCGGCTGGTGCGAGCGGCTCGGATCAAGGCGGGGAGGGCATCGAACGGCTGGGATACAAAGGAGGCGGCGAAGCGGTGGAGGCGATCCGACGGAGGCGGAGGGTGGCTTTTATGGAGATCGGACGGTTGGGAGGCGTTGCCATCGGGCGGCTCAGGTGAGACGGCAACGACGGGAGTGGGCGGTCGGGATGCGACCATGCCGCCGGGGGGGGGGGGGGGTTGTCTTCAACCTCCGGCCGCTACCGTGCTTCCGAGACAGAGCAACGGCAGCGACGGCGGCCTGAGCGCCAGGGGGCTCGCCGGCGGCAGAGAAGGGCACCTACGGGTAGCTCTTGACGCAGGCAATCCGTTTTGGGGCTTTGGAGAGGGAGGGAAACAACGAAGGGAGCGGGAGACAGAAGGGAGAGGTTCGGTCCTTTGGTGGCAGAGGTGGTCACCGGCGGCGAGAGAGCTCAATCGGCCGCGGTCACACGGACAGGGGGTCAAGAGGCTCACGTTGGTGGTAGAGATGGAAGCTGGGGAGTCTCCTGCAGAGCTGGCCACGGGAGGGGTGTGGCGGTCGGAGAGAAGCTTCGTCGCCGGGTCACCTCGGGGCTTCACCTGGCCAGGGGAGGATGGCAAGAGAATTAGGGGAGGATATAGATGCTCTGGCCCAATGCAATCGAAGAATGAGAGGGAGAAGGAAGAGATCCACTCACGGGCGTCGCCGGCGCAGGGGAGAGCAGTGGCGGCGGGGGAGGCGGTGAGAGTCCAATCTCTGGGGTGCTAGGAAGTGGATGGGGGAGGCGGAGCAGCTCGGGAAACGGAAGAGCATGCGGGTGAGAGGAGGGGGTTTTATACCCCGAGCGGAGGGAGAAGTTCCTTCGGGGTGAAGGCACGGGCGCGGCCGGGGAGTCAACAGGAGCAGGCAGGGGCAGTTGGGGGCGTCTCCTCCGCGCAGTGGAGTGACGCCCGGGCGCTGCAGTGGCTTAATGGCGAGGCGACGGGAGAGGGGAGCAGGTGAGCTCGGGCACGGGCGGGGCGCACCCGCGCGCGGTGGAGGGGACGGGCGGCCTCTGGCAGGCGGGACCCAGGGCAGACGCGGGCGACGCGTGGCGCACAGTTGCTGCCGGCTTCGGACCGCGCGGCGTCGGGCTGACGTGAGCGGTGGCGAAACCACGGGCGCGTCCAAACTAGCGGCGAGGAGGCGAGCGCAGAGGCGGGCGCGGCGCGCAGCGCGCGCGCGTGCGCGGGGCGAAGGCGGGGAGAAGCAGGGGCGCCAGCGGAAGAGAGGGAGCGGAGGAAGGCGCTGGGGCGAGGGAGAAGGCGGAAGGGGAAGGCGGCGCCAGCAGGGGCGCGAGCGCGGGGCGCGCGAGAGAAGAGGAGATGGAAAGGGAGGCGGGGCGCCAACGGAGTGGGGAAAGCGGAACGGCCGGAAAAGGAAAGCGCATTCCGGGGAAAATTTCCAAAAAAGGAAAGATCTCAGAATTCACTCAAAAATCCAGCAAAAAATTACAAAATTTTTTTGGGGTTTTTCATGGACCATGCTCTCTTGCCTGACTCAAATCAGCACCAGGAGATTCTTCTACAAGCAGCTGACATGGAACTGAATTTTATGCCGCAAGGAAGTCTTTCTCTATCTCTTGAGTGTCTGGCTGCTGCTTCTGTATCTTCGGTGCATGGAGTCCTGAATAATGTAAATATGGTGATAAATCATGATGCTCCAGACCAACCTCTCCATCCACCAAACCTCAATATTCCTGATCTCAATCAACCTTTACAAGTGGTACACATGGATATTCAACTGGGTATGGCTCGCTCTTACCCTGAATTGGTCTCTCCTAGTGTCAACTTTGTTCCATCTGACAAAACTTCAGGGGATAAGTTGGTTTGGAATAACCAACCAGAGACAAGGAAAATAATCTGGCAGGAAGCTTTGAACTCTACTTTGGAGGGAGCTCTGGAAACTTCAAAAGAGGGTTTATTTTCTGAAGCAGGATTTCAAGCCTGGGCCAAATTCTTTGCACCTATAGTAAACAACCATTATGGGCCATCAATTTCTGTTCCTGATAAATGGACTGACTTCTTCACAAGTATGCTTCTTCCCCCCCCCCCCCCCCCCCCCACAAAGTTTTGATCCAGCAAAGCAAATTCTAACCTCCAAAGTATGGGAGATTATAAACCAGTTAGAAGTGCAACCCTCTGCAAAAAAAAAGCAATTTGTCTTATCTCAACGTGCCATCTTTTAGAGTTCAAATGCCATCTTCAGCAAACTGAACAAGAGACTGATAGCAAGCTTAAGGGGAAGGCACTGGATATTTATCCCAAGGACCACAAGGAGGTAGAGGCAAGCGATTCTCCTTTCACGCCGGTTTTTGCAGGGATGAATGATTTTGAAGCCTCTTCCAGTGCCACTAGAGACAACAACAAGAGGAGGGCCAAAAGGCAGTACCTTTAGTTGATACTGAAGTTAGGCGAAGCACAAGGCTGAAAAATCAACATGACAGATTCAAGAAAAAGACCTACTTGGACAAAAGTTGTTTAGCATGTAATGCTATACCACCCATTCTTTCTGGCAAAATCATTAGTAACCTGTGTTTTGACTTCTGCAAGGTCCCTCCTAGTGAGGTCACTGAAGAAAGGCTGAAAGCGAAGCCTTGGAAAAAAAATATCAGATGATGGTAATAATGCAAAAAACAAGAAGGAAAAGTAGGACTAATGGATTAGTCCTCTGCTGTTGTAGAAGATGTAATAATTTTATCTGCAGCACCAACTTTCAGTCCTCCATTATTAGACTTCTCATAAGGGACTTTTCGTGTTTGCCTCATTTTGGTTGTTGCAAAACTATTACTAGTCAGAATTCCCAGATTGAAGTGATGTGGACATTTCATTTGAATGTGTAGGATCGTTGATAGCAATCAGAGGGGGGTGAATGATTAACACACAGCGAAAACCTTTTTTTTAAAAAATTTGTCTTCTTAATCGTTTAATCTGCAAAAACCAGAAATAAAGAAAAGGGCAGACAATTTATTACAGATTTTACTGTAGCAAATCACTGTTGCACGGTACTGTAGCAAAGTACTGTAGTGATACTGTAACACTGTAGCAGTTGCTGTAGCGACTAGATAATTTCCGATCGATCAGTGAAAACTACGTTTTTGCTCAATCTTTCAATCACTTTTTAATTAAAACTAATTCATGTATGTAAGCAACAAAAATACCTAGACATAGATCAATGCATGAAGAATCTATAGGAATCAAAAAACAAAAAAGGATAATAGATGCGAAATAAAAAACTCACAAACTTTATTCAAAAACTGCAGAAACTGTTCACTTTTTTCCTTTGCCTCAAAGACGCATCCATGCCTGCATCCTTTACTTTATTCGCTCTCTACCACGCCGCCGCGCTTCTTTTTCTCACGGTCACCCCAAAAGCCGTTTCTTTTTTTTAATACCCAACCAACCGGCGGCTGCATATATATACATGCAGCCCCCTAAAACACCTCTTCAAACTCTACTTAAAATCCTAATCCAACTCCATCTAGGCCTTAAAATCCAACTCCAACTAGGCCTTAAAATCCTAATCCAACTCCAACTAGGCCTAGGCCTTTTTTACCTCAACTAGACTTTTGGCCCACTAATTTTCAAGAGACCCGAAACCCTTCCTAACACGAGTTTTTCACACTCACGACTTTTCTAACGCGTCATGTGTCGAAGCCTCCAGGACCGCACCTCCCGTAGCTTCTCCACGTATTGTCCACCTTTGATCTCCATATGCCCCAAGAATGAGCCCGATCATCTCGTGACTTCCTTGACCGTCTGAACCTCGGATCTCCCCATCCTAGTTTCGGTCCACCTCGTCACCGACCATGATCACCTCCATGCTCAACCTGCACATGCAAAGACCAAAGAACATTCTTCCGGCACAAGTTTGTCTCAACTTGACCAACATTAGTCCGCACACACGTGACACAACTCGCATAACACCGCTAAACAAAATCACCAATTATTCATCATAACAAATTAACCATTGTCAATTATTCATCACCAAAATATCCTAAACCTAGTCACATGGTCTAACAATCTCCCCCTTGATGAATACATTGACAACACCACAAAATTGTATGATGAATTAGCTTCAAATAGATATAAGTGAAGAACTGAAGTCGAAAAAGCATTTTAAGCCACAAGCCAAATCTCTCCAAAAACTCTCCCCCTCAACACAAGAGAGGCAATTTCTCATACAACACACCAAATCTCTCCCCCTTTGGCAATGTAATCATTAAGAAAATTTAAAGAAGGAATAATTGTAAGAAAGAGCAATGATAATAAAAATCTAGAAGCTTTGTAGATTATCCAAGTCATGTTGCATTGGTTTAATAACACAACCAAGTCATATTTTTGAGTAGAGCTATCTAGATCATATAAAGCCATATATCATATAGCAATGTCAAAACATATAGCAATGTCAAAACAAGTTTTGCAATATGATTAAGCAATTTATATCAATGACAGACATCTCAACAATGACCAAACCAATTATACAGAGCACAATGAGATATCACAACAAAAAGTCAAAACCTAAAAGTGAAGCAAATTTTAATTCTAGATGGGCTAGCAGTCTCATGTAACAACTTATTGCTCCACACTCAATTCTTAGGCATGTGGCATGCTTGTATCATACTTCTTTTTCATAATGACATTTTTTGTGATGGTGGCATGCTTGAAGCATACTTCTTTTCATTTTGCGCACTTTTGTGCCTTTTATTTCACCATAGCATGCTTCAAGCATACATCTTTTTAATTCTCTCTTTCTTATATACCTTTTTAACAATAACATGCCAAATTGAGCAATCAATAAAAATTGTAACATGAAACATACGAACCTCATAGCCAAGAGTTAAAATAAGACTCACAATCGAGCTCATCCTTTTTGATGGATACCGCAAAGTAATAAATATAATCAATCTAGTCAAAACATTCTGTCATGTCATGCTTTTATTTCAAATGTAGCAATTTAATTATAACAAGTCGTGATCAAAACTACACAGCATATGGATAAATATGATAAAAAGAGCTCTACTACTCAATTGGTTTTAATGACTTGGATTTGATGAGTTACTTGACAAGGATAATAAACAAAACTTCCGAAATTTTTAAACAACAAGCTCCCCCTCAGAATAATCTCATAAGATGTAATACGCCCAACTCACTTCGCAAATGAGGAAAACGAGAAGTATCAAGCGATTTTATGTGCAAATCAACAACTTGAGAATTTAACAAGATGTAAAACAACATCACCTTTTCCACATGGTCTCTCAAAAAGTGAAATCTCTTGAAAGCCATCAAAGAGAGTGAAGAATCATCAAGTGTTCTAATCAAGCAATGAAGTAAAAGACTAGAACCCAATCGAGCTCATGTTCTCCATCCTTATCAACTGTTCTTACATCACAGGAAACATCGGTCTCACATTACTAGGGTTAGTGAAATAAGATTTAGGAATCCAGTACTGAGACACACGATGAACAGGAGCAACAAAGGTAGAACCAAAATCACGTGCATGTGGATGATCAGAATGCCGAAAAGAACGTGAATTGTTTGAATTAAATCCAAAATCAGCACGTGAACCAGATTTAAAGTTATCATAAAAGTTCTCTAAAAACTTAAATTTTGCATGAGATCTAGGAATGAAGAAGGTTGCACGTTTTTGTCTTAAAGCATTCAATCTTTCCTTTCTCTCTTTCTTGGCACGTCTAAAACAAAATTCATTCAAGTGTCCATCTCTTCCACAGTAGATGCAATAACATTTAACATAACTAGAATTCTTTTGAGATGATGAGCTAGCACCTACATTATTATTTGATGAACTTTGCACGAAGCCAACAGATTCACACACAGTTTAATTTGGTTCAAGTTTCACTTCAATTTTTCCAGATTCAAGAGACTTAATAACCTTAGGAGGATTATTTTTGGCATGCTCAACAAAATTAAATCCTAAACCACGATTTTTCACACTTGTTTTTGACTTGTCTAGAATCATATTCAAATTTTTCTTGCCAAAAGAAAATCTCTCTAAAGTGTCTTTCAGGTACTCATTCTCTTTAGCTAGAGTGGGACAAGTTGTGCATTTAACAGGTTAATTCACAAGATTTTTAGAAGCACTAGACTGAGCCAATCTTTCTTTTTCAGCGAAATTATTAAGTTGTCTTGTCAATTCTTCTATTTCTGTGTTAAGCTTAGGACAATTAGAACAAGAAGATATCTCATGATAAAGCATCTTTCGAATTGTTTCCTGAGATGTGTTAAGTCTAGTTTCTAATAATTCACATTTAGAACAAGTTTTAGAATGAAGATTTGAAGTACTTGATTCTAAACATGAAGAAGAACTAAACTTGAGCTTTTCAATTTCATCATTAGCACATTTCAATTTTTCATCACAAGAGTCATGTGCTAATCTTAATTCATCAAATTTAGCAGTTACATCTCTAAGTTGATCCATGTTTAAAGCATTAAGTGACCTAGCATTATCTAACTCAGAATGTAAAATTTGACAAGACTCACAAGATTCATCATCAGGAATTAAAACTCTAAGTCTTGCAATTTCAGAATTTAGATATTCAATCAAAGTATCATATTTTTTAATCTTTTTATCTTTATTTTCTAGCAAAGTACCAAGTTTAGCAACAGCTCTAGCTAAATCATCATAAGGTTCTACCTCATTGTAGTTGTCGCTGTCAAGATCATCATTGTCGGTGGAGCTTTTGCTACTTGCCATTAGACACAACCCAATTAAATTTTTCTTGCCTTTGAGAGTATCATCCTCACTGTCCGTGTCCACATCACTCAAATTAATTTGCCCAAGAACCGAAAGAACACGATGCACCACCTTGCGATTCATATAGCCCTTCTTTTTATTCTTCCTTTTTTTTCTTTCTTCATCTCTTCTTCCTTCTTATTTTCTTCCCTTGCAAAACTTGCTAGAAACTTTGGACATTTGGAACGAATATGATTGAGATCACCACACTCATAGCACCTTTGAGGACCAAAATTTCCTCTCTTTCTTGATCTTACATTCTGCAAAGCTCTTGTGAAACGTGTAGAGAGGAGTGCCAAATCATCTTCCGGGAGTTGCTCTAGCTGTTCATCGGTTAGTGAAGACAAAGAAGACTGTTGTGATTACAGACCAAATAGAGAGAGAGTATGGTAGTGGAGAGTTAGGTGAGCAATGGCTTAGGGTTTTTCCCTATGGCCTGTGAGCTTTCCCAACGTTCGGCGGAGCCTTACTGCTTGGTGTAGTGTTCATCCTGCCGCGAGGGTATGGCGCTGGGCGGTTGACGAAGTGTTCGTCGTCTCCAGGGCGACGTCGGCGTAGGAGTCGGAGTCGGGGACGAAGTCGGAGTTGGTGCGTAGGCAAACCTCGCGCCAGTGGCTTTTCCTAGGGTGAGGTGGGTGCGGCTCCACAGTCCGGTAGTGCGCCTTAATGGCTCATGGAATCGCGCCGACCTCTGGGCTGGCAGGAGCAGGTCACTGCAGCCGTACGTGCTTTTGCACTTGGAGTGTATATGTGGCATGCCATGATTGGCGCACCGTGGGCTGTCAGCGGTCGCACGACCGCGGCCGTTCGGCCCTTCCCTAGGAGGCGGGAGACGTGTCGGGGTGTTATGGGCGTGTCGTGCGCCGTCTGCCCACCTACCCGCGCGCGCCCCAGTTGCCAGCGGTTGCGCTTCCCGATCGTGGGTAGCCAAACTGCTGGTCTCCTGCCGGTTGCGCCACACTGGTGGGGGGGTTGAGCCAGCTTTATAAGGCGTCGCCATCAGCATGGGTATGTTCCTTCGCATTGGTCGTTTCAATCTGTCTTCTTTCTTCTGCCGCCCGCGCAACCCACCCCTGCTCCTGCTGCTTTAGCGCTCTATCTCGGAGAGGAATGGCTTGCCGCGATGATCCCGCTCGCCGGCTCAGCGGCAGCGCCTCGTCCGACCGGTACGATCTGTCGCCTCTCCCGGGG
This sequence comes from Dendrocalamus latiflorus, assembly GCA_017311315.1. Taxonomy (NCBI): domain Eukaryota; kingdom Viridiplantae; phylum Streptophyta; class Magnoliopsida; order Poales; family Poaceae; genus Dendrocalamus; species Dendrocalamus latiflorus. The sequence continues at coordinate 27,310,617 of CM029626.1, forward strand.
AAGTACTCGCTGGTGGTGCAAGAAAGAGCGCACGTCAACAAGCGGTGGGACGCCATGGAGCACTCGGGAGGCCGCTGCTCCCGCGTATTAGGGTGGAGCCATGTTACTGAAGAGATGCTCCAGAGACTCGTCCGGGAGGGGAAGATCGTGGAACGTGACGGGGCTCGTCTACTCGGCCCCGCCGAGACGGAACCGCAACCGGCGGAGACGGAGGCTATTGTCTTTGTCACGTTCTTTGATGCCGGCCTGCGGATGCCCTCGACACTCTTCGTTGGTGAGGTCTTGCGGGCGTACGAGCTGGAGCTGGCGTAGCTGACCCCCAGCGCGATAGTCCGCCTGGCTATGTTCGCTTGGGCCCTACGAACAGAGGGTCACCGTCCCAGTGCGAGTCTGTTCGCTATTATGCACGACGTGCGCTGTCAGCAGAATCAAACTTCGGTAGCGTCAACTTCGTGCTGAGGAAGCAGTGTGCGGGGCTCTTCCCTGCATGGGCCGCGCGAGGGAAATGGGAGTCTGGTTGGACGCGTCGATGGTTTTACTACCTCGTGACGAGCAAGAGCGGTTTGTCATGCCGGGGACAGCCGATATCGTTCAACAGCTCACCAGACGTGGAGCCGATGTCCGACGATGCGCAGAAGGTGCGGGGGCTAGCCGGTATCGCCCGCCGATTCAACATGCGCGACCTTGCCGAAGAGTTTACCATGTGCGGGGCGGTGCCGCTCTCCGGCCGGTGGCAGTACGATGTACGGGGTAGTATCTGCGAGGATGGCGTCCACCCGACTGTATCCTGCCTTCTGAGACCCTCCGCTCCTTGTAAGTCTCTGGACCGTCGGATATGCGCATGCTCGCATAATCACGTGACTTCCTATGGATGACGTTCCATTCTTGTGCGTAGTGCCCCGGCTAGAAGATGCAGAGCGCACAGTCTTTGCGCTCCTCGGGCCATACACGACGAAGGAACACAGGCTGCGCGAGGCCGTGACCTCCTCGACGAAACGGGGGCGGATAAACCAGGTCTGCGAGGTCTTGGGGATTAGTGTGCCCGAGCGTGCGGTGCCGGTGGAGACCCCGAGCCGTCATGATGACCATGGCGAAGTGGAGGCGCGGGTGCCTCGGCGCAAGGCTCGATCTGAGGCCGCTAAACCCGGCCCGTCGGTCGCGCCGCTGGGAGGTACGACCGAAGCGGGAGGCGCGGCCGGCGCCGGGTCCGAACCGACCGGTTCGGGGGGAACGTTGCCCCTACTGAGGGTTTAGATGGCGGCGAGGTGGCGGGCCTTGGTGCTATTGACCCTGGAGGTGAGGTGGCGCCACCAGCAACGACCACCGAGGGTCTGCTGCCTGCGACGGCCATCGGGGATTTGCCGCCTACTACTGGTGCGGCTGAGGAAGGGTCGTCTACGTCCCCAAGGGAAAAGCGCCCCCGAGTACAGTCGTCTCCGCCTGCGAGGGGGCGATTCGAAGTTGTTGGCATAGTTAGTGGGATCCTGGCGCCCTGTGAGGAGGTCGGCGAGGTTGGGGGAGAAGGCACCGCTCCTCGGGCCGACGAAGCCCCCATTCCTTGTATGGAGGTTGCGCGGGCACTCTCCCGCACCGTGGCCGAGGGTGTCGAAGGTTGGCGCGATTCCTTTTCCCCTCATGACTTCGAGAAACTCTCTACGATTTGCTCGCTCATTCCGCCGTCGACATCAAGCAAGACGAGGTCTCCCGGACGCCGTCAAGGATCGAGCAACGGGGGTACACGCTATCTGATCGGTCAAGGATGCAGGACTCGGCGCGGATGTCCGGTGCTGTGGAAGCTGCTGGGCCGAGGCCCGTCATCTCCGACTTCATCTCGCGATTGGAGATGCTTCGGGTTCTTAGCCAGGCCGCGGAGTGCGTCGGCAGGAGCTTGGATGTGCCGGCACTGGCGACATGCGGGGGAGACCTTCTGGCGCTCGCGTTGGGTGCCTCGGAGATAAGGGTAAGTGGTTTACGGCCTGAGCCACTGTTTGAGGTCGTTCTAACCCGCATGGTCCTTCCTAGAGTCTTGTCCTGAGCCAAGCCTTGGAGGAGACTCGCGTTCGCGTGCGAAGGGCGCTGCAGAGTGAACTTCGTGCTGTGGACGATGCTCACGCTGCCAAAGACAAGTAGATCCGCAGGCTGGAGGCAGAAAAGGCGATGATAACTTCCAACGCGGAGGACACCGTGGCGGTGGCGCGACGCGCCACGGCGGAGGTCCAGCGCGCTGCGACGGAGGAACGCGCCACCTTTCTTCAGCAAATCTCCGCGCTGGAGGAGGAGAAGACCCAACTCAGCGCATCCCTTGCAGAGAGGACCGAGGCCCTGGACAACGCATCCCTGGCGGCATGGAGGGCGATGGGGTCGTTGGAAGGAGCCCTCCGGGACCTCGTCGTCGACGTACCCGGGGTTACACATGGCCCTGAAAATCCGACGGAGATGCTTGGGCGGATTGAAGAGGGCTCGGACCTTGTTCTCCGCGGTGCCAAGTCCTTCGGTGATAACTGCGGCTTCATGGGTGCCTCCTTCGCCCTTGACTTACTTCACGCCTGGGGGTGCGGGCACGTCGGCGAGCTGCTGGATTCTCAGCTGGATCTGCCGGCCGAGCCCGAGGTGATGTCTGACGCCATCCGCTTCACCCAGCCAACCGTACAGAATTTCTACGATCGGATCTGGAGCTATGTTGGGGAAGACGCAGCCAAGATCGTGCTGCGTCGCACTCTGCGTAAAGAGGGGGACATCCTCCGGTGGCTCGAGGGAGTTCCTTGGCGCGAAGGAAATAACGCAGATCAAGAGTGATGCCGGGGTTGGGTGTGTTGCGTCATGTACACGTTTTTGTATGGTTGCTTCGCAACCTGCTCTTTTATATGAGTGAAGCAGTGCCTGCCCCATATGTTCGTGTTTTTGCACACCCCCACTCTAGGCGATTGGCCCGTAGGGTAGATTTTCGCGCTCGGCTCCGCCAGACTTGTAGATAGTAGCGTCTGAGGTGGACTCGTGAAAAGGACGGCTGCGGGGTTGCCGCCTAGTCGGAGTAGCTGCGAGCGCTCCACCCCCTACCTTTCGAAGGGGTGGCAGCGGAGCTGGTGCCTAGTCGAAGTAGACGCGCGAGCGCTCCGTCCCCTACCTTTCGAAGGGGTGGCAGCGGAGCTGGCGCCTAGTCGAAGTAGACGCGCGAGCACTCTGTCCCCTACCTTTCGATGGGGTGGCAGCGGAGCTAGTGCCTAGTCGAAGTAGACGCAGGAGCGCTCCGTCCCCTACCTTTCGAAGGGGTGGCAGCGGAGCTGGTGCCTAGTCGAAGTAGACACTTATTAGAGCTTGGGTGCGTGGGAACTTTGACCACGTCTTGTTTATAATCCGGGGAGTACGCGCAAGGACAACGTCTGCGCGTGCGTGGGGATGTCCGCGTCTTGTTTATACTCAGTAGAGTGCGCAGGGACAACATCCGTGTCTTATTTATACTCCGTAGAGTGCGCACGGAGGTAGGCCTCACGGTGCGTCTTCTTTATACTTCGTAGAGTGCGCGTGGAGGCGTCCCCCCGCTGCGTCTTATTTAGAGTCCGTAGACTGCGCGCGGAGGCGAGCCTCCGCGCGTTGCGGGCGGTGAAGGTGCATGCGGAGGCAGACCTCAACGCTACGTCTTATTTATACTTCGTGGAGTGCGTGCGGAGGCAGACCTCGACGCTACGTCTTATTTAGAGTCCGTAGACTACGCGCGGAGGCGAGCCTCCGCGCGTTACGGGCGGTGAGGGTGCGTGCGGAGGCGGACCTCAACGCTACGTCTTATTTAGAGTCTGTAGACTGCGCGCAGAAGCGAGCCTCCGCGCGTTGCGGGCGGTGAGGGTGCGTGCGAAGGCGGACCTCAACGCTATGTCTTATTTATACTCCGTGGAGTGCGTGCGGAGGCAGACCTTGACGCTACGTCTTATTTAGAGTCCGTAGACTGCGCGCGGAGGCGAGCCTCCGCGCGTTACGGGCGGTGAGGGTGCGTGAGGAGGCGGACCTCAATGCTACGTCTTATTTAGAGTCTGTAGACTGCGCGCGGAAGCGAGCCTCCGCGCGTTGCAGGCGGTGAGGGTGCGTGCGAAGGCGGACCTCAACGCTATGTCTTATTTATACTCCGTGGAGTGCGTGCGGAGGCAGACCTCGACGCTACGTCTTATTTAGAGTCCGTAGATTGCGCACGGAGGCGTCCCCCCACGCGTCTTTGTTTATACTCATACCTGTGTTTTTCACGGAGAGTGCGCGCGCGGACGCGTGTCTTTGTTCATACTTATGAAGAGTGCGCGCGAAGGTAATCCTTCGCGCACTTCTTGCGGGAAAGAAGACAATTTTTTTGCAAACGTTGAAGTTTATTAAATTCCCGTTTGCGCGGGTAAGCGATTACAAAAGGTGAGGGACTAACCACTGACCGCTTAGACGGAAACAGCCGCAGCTGTCGTTACCCGGTGATGAGGCCGTGCTCGATGTGAGCCTCTAGTGCTGGAGGAGTTCACGCGGGAGCCTGGCAAGGTATTTCCCGAAGCCGCCAAGGATCCTCGCGCTAGCGCCCCCGGCTTAGGCGTAGTACCGCCGCAGCCTGTCTGCGTTCCATGTATGGCGAAACGTCTACCCTTCCAATGTGGTGAGGCGGTATGCTCCCTTCTGGAGGGCCTCCGCGATGATGTACGGGTCTTCCCATCTGGACTCCCGCTTGCCTACCGTCTCCGCGTGGAGTGCCATCTTGAGGACGAGGTCCCCCAGCTGGAATTCGCGCTGGTACATGGAGCGATCCCGAGCGCGTACCATCTGCCGCGCATACTTTATGACGTGCTGGGTTGCGCTTGCCCGGTCTCCATCAAGGAGGTCCATGGACAATTGGCGCTCCTCTTCTGGTGCCTGGACGAGGACCCTTCTCGAGCCTGCCTTTATTTCCTTGGGTGTTACCGCCTCGTCGCCGAAGAGGAGCTTGAATCGCGTGAATCCCGTCGGGCGTGTCACCGTTGTGCGGAGGGACCAGAGGACGCTATGGAGCTCGCCTAGCCACTTGCCCTTTGGCAACCCAACAAGGCGTTTCTTGATCGCGGCAGTGATGGCGCCGTTCGCCCGCTCTACCGCACCGTTGGACTGCGGGTGTCCCACCGAGGCGAACCGGAGCGTGATGCCCATGCTGTCACAGAATTCCTTGAACGGGGCTGCGTCGAATTGCAGGCCGTTGTCGATGGTGATCTCCCTGGGCACGCTGAAGCGGCATATGATATTCTGCCAGAGAAAGCGCTGCAGGGCTGCCGAGGCAATCTTGGCCAGAGCTACTGCCTCCGGCCACCTGGAGAAGTATTCCAAAACAACCGCTACGAACCGCAGGTTGCCTGGAGCCCTGGGAAGCGGTCCCACGATGTCGATACCCCACCATGCCAGTGGCCAAACCAGGGGTATAGGGTTGAGGCTCGTCGGGGGCCTGTGGATGGCTCGCCCCATCCATTGGCAACCTTGACACCGGCACACGAGATCTTCGGCGTCGGCGACAGCTGTTGGCTAATAAAAACCTTGCCTGAATGCCTTGCCGACTAGCGATCTCGGTGCAAGATGCGAACCGCATAGGCCCGCATGAATTTCTGCAAGGAGCTGCTTTCCTTCTTCGCACGAGAGGCATCGCAGAAGCGGTGCACAGACCCCTTTTTTGTAGAGCACCCCGTCAAGCACCTGAAAGGACCTAGTGCGGTGTTGTAAACGCCGGAGCTCGGCGGGGTCGTCCGGCTCCGCGATGCCCTGTAGAAAACCAAAAATGGGTTCTCGCCAGTCACTCTGTTGGGTGATCTGGTGGACGAGGGCTGCATCACGGTTGTCCTGCGCGATGGCTGCCGCTGGCAGGACTTCGTAGAATGCCCCCCGGGAGTTGGGAGCTTCTGGCTGGCGGCCTTTGCAAGGACATCGGCTTGTTCGTTGTCCGCCTGAGGGATGGCTTTCACCGTGACACCCAAAAAATGCCGCTCCTTCGCTCTTACAGCTACCAGGTATTTGGCTAGTTCCGGGTCCTTGGCTTGGTATGACTTGTCCACATGGCCCGCCACCAGTCGTGAGTCGGTGCGGACGAGGATGCTCCTTGCTCCCAGTGCTTTGAGCTTCCCGAGGCCAAAGAGTAACGCCTCGTATTCGGCCGTGTTGTTGGTGGCAGGAAATGCGAGGCGCGCCGAGTACAACAGGTGGTGCCTATTAGGTGTAGTGACGACTGCGCCGACGCCCGCACCCGCGACGCCGTAGGCTCCGTCAGTGTTGAGCATCCACACCGGATCCTCGGGCTGGTTGACAGGCTGAGCTGGGGGGTCCATTCCGCGAGGAAGTCTGCCAGAACTTGAGACTTAATCGCCGTTCGGGAGGCGTACGTTAGGGAGAATGGGGCAAGCTCAGCTGCCCATTTGCCGATTCACCCTGTGGACTCCTTATTGTGCAGCATCTCCGCCAGGGGTAACGAGGATGGCACTGTTATCGGGTGGGCCAGGAAGTAGTGTCGAAGCTTTATTGAGGCCATGACCAGCGCGTAGGTGAGCTTTTTGAGTTCCGTATACTGCGTCTTGGCGCCCTGGAGGGCTTCGGAGATGAAATACACGGGTCGTTGGAGAGCACCCTCTTCGAGGACAAGGACAGCGCTGACTGCCGTCACTGACGCGGCAAGGTAGAGCAGGAGGGGAGCCTCTGGCGCCGGGGCAACTAGAGTGGGAAGGCTTGCGAGGTGTTTCTTGAGGTCGTCGAAGGCCTTTGCGCAATCGTCATCCCAATGAAATCCGTCGTAACCGCGGAGAGTCTTGAAAAATGGCAAGCCTCGTTCCGCTGCCTTAGACAAGAAGCGGCTCAAGGCCGCCATGCGGCCGGCCAGCCTCTGGACCTCCCTCATCGTCTTGGGTGGTTCCATGCCCAGGATGGCGTCGACCTTGTCGGGGTTCACATGGATGCCTCGTCCGGACACGAGGAAGCCCAAGAGCTTGCCCGCTTGTACGCCGAAAACACACTTGTCCATATTGAGCTTGATGCCCGCCTTCCTGAGGTTGTCGAAGGTCTCCTAGAGGTCTCGACCATGGAAGGCAAGCTTCTTGGTTTTCACTACCACGTCGTCGACGTAGGCCTCCACATTCCTCCCGAGCTGAGTGGCTAATGCCAGCGCGACGAGGCGGGTGAAGGTTGCGCCCGCGTTCTTCAAGCCGAAGGGCATCCTGACGAAGCAGAACATCCCAACCAGCGTAATGAAGCTGGTTTTATCCTCGTCGTCCTTGGCCATGTAGATCTGGTGGTAGCCGGAGTAGGCGTCCAGGAAGCTCATGAGCACACACCCTGCGGTGGCGTCGCCCAGTTGATCTATGCGCGACAAAGGGTAGTCATCCTTCGGGCATGCTTTGTTGAGGGCAGAGAAGTCGATGCACATCCGCCAGGCGCCGCTGGCTTTCTTGACAAGCACCAGATTGGCAAGCCAGTCCAGATGCTGGACTTCGCGAATAACTCCAGCCTGGAGAAGCTTCGCCACCTCCACCTTGGCCGCTTGCTGCCGGTCCATGGACATACGGCAAAGCTTCTGCTTGATCGGCTTGGCGTCGAGGCAGACCGCCAAATTGTGCTCGATGAGGGCACGGCCCACGCCTTTGATGTCCTCCGGGGACCACGCGAAGACATCTGCGTTACTCCGGAGAACCTGGAGCAAGTCCTGCTCCACTTCCGGAGGGAGACCTTCGCCGATGGACACGAACTGCCCTTTCGCTTGGAGAGGCACCCTTTTGACCCCGCCCTCCGGGCGGGGCTTAGGTGTCCATCCTAGAGCGGATGGCGTATCCGCCTCGGATTTGTCAGCGAGGGCGTGTACCTTGTGGTGCGGACTTCTAGCGCCGGCTTCGACACGCCTAGCGAGGTCCTGGTCGCCGAAGATGGTGATGACACCCTGTGGGCCTGGGAGCTTCCTACATAAAAAGTCGTGGTGGCACCGCCTCGAAGGAATTAATGGAGGGTCGGCCCAGTATGGCGTTGTATGGGTGCGGAATGTCCACGACATCAAAGACGATGTCCTCACTTCTGGCATTGTCGGCCTGGCACAAGGAGACTCGGAGGCGCACGTGACCCAAGGCCTTCAAGGGCTGGCCGCCGAAACCCTGGAGAGGGGTCTCCGATGGTCTCAAGCGACTCCGAGGGATTCCCATGCGATCAAGGGCCTCTACGAACAGGATGTTTGCAGAGCTTCCTCCGTCGATGAGAGTGCGCCTGACGTCGTGACCTACAATGTCGGCCTGGATGACCAAAGGATCTTGCTGGGGGAACTCCATGCCCTGGGCGTCGGCTGGCGCGAAGGTGATGTTGCAGTGCGGCATCCCCTGGGGTGGCTGCGCCGAGGAGGTTCTCGACGAGGAGCCTCGGAGATGACGCTAATGATGCGGCGCTGGGTCCCTCCCGGGGTCCCGACTCGCAGGGGACTTCCTTGCGGCGGCTGCACGTGGGCTGCTGCAACGGTCGGCGCTCCCGGGGCCCAAACTCGAGCTGTTCGTTGTCGTAGCGCCATAAGTTCGGTGCATGCCCATGTGAAGTGGTCACCATAGCCATGCACTTCGCACCATCTGCCGTAGTCCAGGATTTCTTGCTCCGCGCGCGGTCTCGCGTTGCGGCTTCCTCCGGGCTCCCTACCCAGTCGCGGGGCGAGGATAAGTTCTTGGGGAAGGCCCTGTGTAGCGAAGACGTGGCGAGCCTTTTGGGACATTCGCTGGTTATGCCGGGGCTTGCGCCTGCCGCTTGACGAGTTCTCGTACGCCCCGGCGTCAACGCGTTTGGAAGCGTCTCCCCCGGATGCTTGCTTGCATTTCGCTCTCAAGCCGCCCTTCGCGTTTCCTTTTTGCGACAAATCCTCCGCTCGAGCGGTGTCGGAGTCATCACCCTTGCGCCTTCGCGCATCTTCCTCTGCCCGGGCGTACTCTTCCATTTTGTCAAAGAGCTTCGCCACCGACTTGACTGGCTTCCGCGCAGTATATTCAGCAAGCGGACCCGGGCGAAGACCCTGTATTGCTGCATTGATGATGGTTGTTTCGTTGACATCTTTGATCTGGTAGCGTACCTTAGCGAAGCGTTTGTAATAGTCACGGAGTTTCTCCGATGGTTTCTGCTTGACGACGAAGAGCTACTCCGCATCGACGCGCTCGACGTAGTTTCCTTGGAAGCTGTTGCAGAGGCGGTCGCGGATCTGCTCCCAGGCGTAGATAGAGTTTGGCTTGATGGTGAAAAACCAAGAAAGTGCTACTCCCTGCAACGCGAGGGGAAGTCCCTTCGCCTTCGTAGTGTCGTCTCCGCCGGCGGCTTCGATAGCGGTCTCGTATACGCGCACGAACTTCCGAGGGTCCGTGTCGCCTTTGTACGGGTCGATGGCACTAGGGAACTTGAAGTCCTCTGGCCACGCCGCCTGCTGCAGACCTGCAGAAAGCGGAGACTCCGGGTCCACGCGCCGTGGCAGGATGCGACTGGACGCGGGGGCACCGCGGCTATCCGCCCTTTCCGGCGCGGGCTCCGATACGACCGCCGGGGGGTTTGCCGACTCCGAGCCTCTCGCATATCCTGCACGGCCCCACGGAGATCCGCCAGCTCTCGTCGCAGCGTGCCGAGGGCCGTCATCAGGGCATTGGCGGCAATCGTGGCCTGCGCTCCTGGGCTGCCTGCTATGGTGGTGTGGTGGACTCCGAGGTCGATGACGGGATCGGACGTCGCGGCGGCGGTGGTGGGGTCGAGTGTCGCGGCGGTGGTGGCGGGGTCGAGCGTCGCGTCGTGAACACCAGTGTTGGCGACCGTCACGTCTACATCGCTACCCACGCCTACGGCTGCCAATGCTGAAACCCTGGTATTGACGCGAGATTTCGCCGCTCCCACCTTTTTCTTCTTCGTCGCCGATGATGAAGCTTTCTTTGGTGCCATCCTTCTTCAGATCTGGGGGCTTGCTCTTTACCTCCCCACGGACGGCGCCAACTGTTGTGGTTACAGACCAAACAGAGAGAGAGAGTATGGTAGTGGAGAGTTAGGTGAGCAATGGCTTAGGGTTTCCCCATGGCCTGTGTTGTATATATATATCCATATAGGGAGTGCTTTTACAATTATACCCTTACATCCGAGTACTCCCCTCAGGGGTACCTATATCATTACACATGTCCCATTTTGGGCCTTACATTCCTCTACCAGGCCTGCTGGGCTTAGGTGGGGGCCACCCCTACAACAAAGACAAAGCATAGCTAGTAGAAAAATTATCACAATTAGACTTGCTAGATTGTGAGGCTAAAGCAATTGATCTATTACCATTATATTTTCTAGCAAAAACATCTAATTCATGAGTTTTCAATTTAGAATAAAGTACATCTATTGTAAGTGTACTCATGACATTAGATTCTATAATGGATGTAACCTTCATCTCTCATATAGACATATCTAATGCTCCAAGTAATTGACGTGCATTTTCAGCATCAGTATAAGTAACATTAACAGCATGTAGGTTACTAAGAATTTTATTAAAGCGGGCAAAAAGATCATCTATTGATTCACCAGGTTTCATCTCAAAACGCATGTAATCCTTTTTGTACATATCTTGACGTACCTCTTTAATAGTAGATGAACCCTCATGATAATCACATAATCTTTTCCATACCTCATATGCGGATTTAAGATGAACAACACGATCAAAATCACTCCTTCCTAGTCCTTGAATTATCAGGTTCCTTGCTATGCTATTTGCCTCCACTTGTGCTATATTTGCTGCTGTTACAGCATCGTTCTCGGACACTTGATAAGGCTTGTAGACCTTCTCCCATATTACAAAGCCTTGACCTTGAATGTATGCCTCCATCTTCGCTTTCCAATACTGAAAATCAACACCATCGAAAACAAAATGTTTTGTGGAATACCTATCCGTCGACATATTTTCTAATCACCGGTTAAGATCAATTAGAGAAATAAACCTGCTCTGATTTTTTAAAAAATCAGCGAAAACCTTTTTTTAAAAAAATCTATCTTTTTACTTGTTTAATCTGCAAAAACCAGAATTAGAGAAAAAAGCAAACGTTTTCTGATTTTACTGTAGCAATCACTGTAGCAAATCGCTGTAGCACGGTACTGTAGCAGCGATGTAGCAGTTGCTGTAGCGCCTAGATAATTTCCGATCGATCAGTGAAAACTACGTTTTTGCTCAATCTTCCAATCAATTTTTAATTAAAACTAATTCATGTATGTAAGCAACAAAAATACCTACACATAGATCAATGCATGAAGAATCTATAGGAATCAAAAAACCAAAAAAAAAGGATAATAGATGCAAAATAAAAAAACTCACAAACTTTATTCAAAAACTGCAGAAACTGTTCACTTTTTTCCTTTGCCTCAAAGACGCATCCATGCCTGCATCCTTTACTTTATTCGCTCTCTGCCATATCGCCGCGCTTCTTTTTCTCACGATCACCCCAAAAGCTGTTTCTTTTTTTTAATACCCAACCAACCGGTGGCTGTATATATATACACACACACACATGCAGCCCCCTAAAACACCTCTTCAAACTCTACTTAAAATCTTAATCCAACTCCATCTAGACCTTAAAATCCTAATCCAACTCCTATATATATATATATATATATATATATATATATATATATATATATATATATATATATATATATATATATATATATATATATATATAGTATAAATAACAGGGGCACCTAGGTGTCTGGGCACCAAGTCTCCCTACCTTTGGATTGCTTTTAGATGCGTACTAGTGTGATTGAGACTTTCCATCCATGATTAAGACTTTCCTTCCATGATTGATTTAGCATGCCTAATATATTACATACCATTGCACTAGCACGTATCTAAAAGCAATCTAACGGCAGGGAGCCTAGGTGTCTAGGCACCTTGGTGTCCCATTTCAGCGTCCTATACACACACACACACATGCAGCCCCCTAAAACACCTCTTCAAACTCTACTTAAAATCTTAATCCAACTCCATCTAGGCCTTAAAATCCTAATCCAACTCTAACTAAGCCTTAAAATCCTAATCCAACTCCAACTAGGCCTAGGCCTTTTTACCTCAATTAGACTTTTGGTCCACTAATTTTCAAGAGACCCGAAACCCTTCCTAATACGGGTTTTTCACACTCACGACTTTTCTAACGCATCACGTGTCGAAGCCTCTAGGACCGTACCTCCCGTAGCTTCTCCACGTATCATCCACCTTTGATCTCCATATGCCCCAAGCATGAGCCCGATCCTCTCGTGACCTCCTTGACTATCTGAACCTCGGATCTCCCCATCCTAGTTCCGGTCCACCTCGTCACCGACCATGATCGCCTCCATGCTCAACCTGCACATGCAAGACCAAAGAACATTTTTCCGGCACAAGTTCGTCTCAACTTGACCAACATCAGTCCGCACACACGCGACACAACTCGCATAACACCGCTAAATAAAATCACCAATTATTCATCATAATAAATTAACCATTGTCAATTATTCATCACCAAAATATCCTAAACCTAGCCACATGGTCTAACAGAATGTTTCTTGGTTTGTTTGGTCTCTTTTAAACATTTTTTTGGGTACCTAGTCCCTCTCAGGCTGCTGGTGGTTTAAGTTTTCTATTTGCTTAGCCTGGTCACTCTCTGGCATCTTTTCTTGTTATGAGATAAATCTTTTGATGCAGTGGTCAATTACAAATAAGGGACATCACAATGTATCTGGTATACATTGTCGACTTTTTATTAAACTCATAGAACAATGAATAGACAGTGGAAATTATTATTCTGGAACATCCGTGGAATGAGCTCCAGCAAGAAGTGGAGAGCAATCAGCAATAAGATTGAGGAGAGTGGATGCCGAGTGATTTGTTTACAAGATACAAAAGAGTATGCTTTGATTCGGCTTATTTAAAAAATTTCTGCCCTAAACGGTTCAATAAATTCGCTGCTCTACCTTCAGATGGTGCATCGGGGGGTCTTCTCATAGCATGGATGGAATCCTTGTTTAAAGGGGAGGTGGTATTCCAAAATGAGTATTCGGTCTCTGTGGAATTCACCTCAGTTCACTCTAGTGAAACTTGGCTCCTGACTAATCTTTATGGGTTGCCTACCAACGAACACAAAGGAGATTTTATCAATTGGTTTAAAAACATCCAAATGCCAGATGATATTCATTGGTTTACTGTTGGAGATTTCAGTTTCATCATAGCGCCTCATAACAGGAATCGACCAAGGAGAGACATAAACAATATGTTTTTGTTTAATGATGCTATTGTTAGTGATGTGCCCAAGAGGCAATCATAAACAATTCGGTTTTATAGGCTAAAAGGGATATTGATCCATATGGGATTACGGTTCTAATGGGCCTACAATGTGGAAACCCATTAGCATGCTCTATAAATATGTGGAAGCGAGGTTGCAGGTAACATATACTACTGTGCTGAAGACCCTGGCCGCCACCTCCTCTCGGCCGTATCCCGAAACCCTAGCCGGGCGCACGGTGCTAGCACACCAGCGCATGGCGTTCCATCCTGAACGTGTGGACTCCGTGGAGGCGCCGCTGCTGTTGCTGCTGTGCTGATCGGCGAGAAGCGCAAGGCTATTGCTAGGACACGAGGAGGAGACATTCAGTTCGTGAAACGATCGACCGCTTCTTCTTCATCAGCGTGCATCTACGTTGGACTGGGCTGCTCCAACTCTTCTTCTGCTGCGCAGCGCATCTAGTGGTAACTATCCATGACTCCCTTACACACATGTTTTCTGGTTGAATGCGGTAGAAAATCAAATGTTGTAGCTAGCGTAGCCTACCCGTTCTCCTTCAACTATCATTCAGCTTGGCTTGGTTGAATTACCTCTTAAAGGTAGAGCTTTCACGTGGAGCAATATGCAAGCAATACCGCTCCTTAAAAAACTGGATTGGTTCTTCACTAACAATAGTTGGACTATTCACTTCCTAAATACCATAGCTTTTCCTCTAGCAAAGACAACTTTTGACCATGTGCCATGTGTGATTCAGATTGGTACCTCCATTCCAAAATCTCATCTGTTCCGATTTGAAATTTTTTTGGTTAGAGCACAGTGACTTTCTTCCTATAGTGGAGCAAGCTCGGAAAAGGCAAGTGATGATTCCGGATAGCGCTAAATGCATCAATAATAAGTTCAAGTATCTTGGAAAAGTACTTAAAGACTGGTCAAAAAAGGTTTCGAATCTAAAAGCCCTCATAGCAAATACAAATGAAGTTATTTTTCTAATAGACTCCGTTGAAGAATTCAAGTCTTTGAATAATATGGAATGGAATTCTAAAGAGATTCTCAATAATCTTCTTAAATGCCAAAGATTGTACTGGAAACAACATGGGACCATCAAATGGGTAAAGCTTAGGGAGGAGAATACTAAGTTTTTTCATGCTACAACAACGATCAGATACAGGAAAAACCATATAACATATCTACAAAATGGGGATGGTTGTGAAATTTCAGATCATTTTGGAAAGGCTGCGCTTCTCTAGACAGCTTACAAAGAAAGACTTGGGACCTCAGAAAATACAGTTATGAATTTTAATTTTCGAGAGTTACTTCACATGCATTCGGATTTGAAGTGGCTTGAAGATCCTTTTGAACATGCTGAAATTGATGATGTGGTCAGTAGGCTGTCTGCAGATAAGCCCCCAGGTCCAGATGATTTTAATGGAGATTTTATTAAGATATGCTAGCATATTCTAAAGCAAGATTTCTATTATCTCTGTGAGGATTTTCACCAGGAACTATTAATTTACGGTCTATCAATGGGTCTCTTATAACTCTGTTACCAAAAAAGGATTGGCTGATTAACTCAAATGATTACAGACCAATTTCTTTACTCAATCCACTGTGAAATTACTCACGAAACTATTGGAAAATAGGCTTAAAAATGTGATCCTCGAACTAGTTCATAATAATCAGTATGGTTTCATTAAAACAAGGACAATACATGATTGTGTAGCATGGGCATTTGAGTATTTACATCAATGTCATAAGTCTCGAAAGGAGATTGTTGTAGTTAAACTAGACTTCGAAAAGGCCTTTTATAAAATTGAACACTATGCTATTTTGGAAATTATGTCTCACAAGGGCTTTGGAACAAAATGGATTGAGTGGATGAGGATGATCCTGACAACAGGACAATCATTGGTTTTGCTTAATGGAGTGCCAGGGAAATTCTTCCATTGCAAATGAGGAGTCAGACAAGGGATCCCCTTTCCCCCCTATTGTTTGTAATAGCCGCATATTTATTGCAGTCCATTTTAAACAAAGCTATGGATCTTCATCTCATTTATACACCTTTATCCTTTGGGAGCAATACATATTTTCCAGTGGTTCAATATGCTAATGATACTCTTATTGTTATGTCTGCATGTGCCAAACAATTGTTCACATGAAAGTCCTTCTAAACTCCTTCACAGACTCCACTGGGTTTAAGGTGAATTTTCACAAATCTTAGGTGAATTTTCACAAATCTTTCTTGGTTCCAATTAATGTTCATCCAGGAAAAATGGAGATTTTGACTTAGACATTGGGGTGTCAAAGTGCATCTTTCCCTTTCACCTACCTTAGCTTACCTTTGGGACTTACTAAGCCGAAAGTAGCAGAATTCTTCCCTATGGTGCAGAGAGTTGAAAGAAGACTTGCAAGCTCGGCTTCATTCTTATCTTATGGAGGAAGGCTAACGATGGTAAATTCTATGCTATCTCAATTTCCAACCTTTTACATGTGTACTCTCAAATTACCACAAAGTGTCATTGCTCAAATTGATAAGTTCAGGAGACATTTATAACATCCCAAAATTTTGTTTTATTTAAAAATTAATTTCAAATTAAATATTTTAAAAAGCATTTGGATTTTATTTGTGATGGACCATGTGGAGGTGTCCACATGTGAGTGATGAGTAATTGACATTAGTTTGGGTAAGTCGAGTTTGGTTTGGGTGGTTCGGACCTAGACGTTGCGTGGCGCAACAGGCTCGGTCGGACTTGGTCAAACTTGGTCGTATGGATTAGGATGCATATTCCAATGATTCGACAGGTTTTGACTTCAGTGTGTGTAAGTATGGTGTGTTTATACCATTTACGCTTTCATGTATCGAGCGGTGCTATTTGATGTGTTTCTTGTCTGTGTGGCTGCAGGACATCGAGTGGAGTCGTGGCGAGACACGGTGGGCCGGACTAGGCGCAGGTGGCGCTGAGGTCAGAACGGTCGGGATGTGTCGAAGACGACGTGGACTCGAGGTGAAGTCGTGGCGAGACATGGTGGACCGGACTAGGCGCAGGTGGCGCTGAGGTCAGAACGGTCGAGGTGTGCCGAAGACGGCGAAGCTGCGTGGCTTGCAGGGCAAGGAATGAGGAAGCTTCCTGGAAGGTGCACAAGGGGCGTTTTGGTGAATACGCAAGGCTGCACTAAAGGAAGTGGATTGTGGATAAAGCGCCATGAGTTGTTGAGAGCTAATGGGTAAAGTGGATTGTAAACCCATTAGTGGAGGCTATAAATAGAGAGGATGTTCTCTAGTAGCCTTCAAGAATTTCAGCATGAGTATATGAGAGTATGGTTTGAGAGAGAGTGTATGTAAGAGTTAGGGTTTTATTTGTGTCTCTCCATGGTTGTATGAGGTAGGGTTGTGTTCTTGATCTCCTAATCATGTATGGGGACTAGACTTGTTTAGTGAGAGATCGAGAGAGATGAGCTGAGAACTACCCTTGTAATCATGTATGTCCCCGTATCAGTTTCAATATGAGAGATTGTGCTTTGAGTAGATTTGGCCTTCTTTTCTCTGGTGCTATTTTATTTCTTTGAGTTTCTTGTCCTTCTCTCAGTTCTCAAAAGAAACCATGTGTACTGCTGTTTTTTACTTGGGCGCATGAATGCTTGGCAGCAGCTCGGTTTCTCTTTTGGTCTCTCTAAGCCGGCAGCAAGTCTCTACATTCACTGCAGTAAAAATTCTTTGCCAATCCTTGCTGTGGCAAGTTGTTTTCCTGCCATTCCTTGCCGTGGCAAGCAGTCCGAGTTATTTTCTGTCGTGGCTTACTTCTTGCTTTGCCAATTGACAGCAATGGTGCTTGTTGCCTTCGGTCAGTATTGATCTCTGTTTTCTGCAAGTAAAGCTTTCGATATGCATGAACCAAACATAGAAACTGAGTAGTACTTCTCTGCAGCAAGTACTTCTTTCTTTTTGAATATCTTTTGTGAGCAGCAAAGTGGTTTTCGGTTCAGATTTCAATCATTCCATTGCAGTCCAATCTGGTTGGTCCTCTTGCTTTATTTGGTTGGCTTTCTTTTGTTGGCAAAGAGATAGCTCTTTATTTCTTTTGCTTTGAGCAGCAAAAGTAGTAAAAGTAAAAAGTGGGGCACTCAATCTTTCCTTTGCAGCTTTTTATTGTGTTCTCTTCTGTTCGCCGTGGCAGCAAAATCAGTGAAAAATCTTGCCGTGGTAGCCTGCCTTCTTTGCCGTGGTAGCAATTCCAGTTGATTTCTTGCCGTGGCCAGTTTTTGCAGTCTCTTTCTCTTGATCCATTTCAGTCTCTTGTCAGTTTGGTTTTCGGCTTGAGTGAGCAATCATATCTTCTCGTTCATAGCTTTTATAGCCATCGGAGAGTAGAGATTTTTGCGAATACTCTTGGGGGCGATTTTAAAAGTCGACATTCACCCCCCCCCCCCTCTGTCGCCATTTCGGTCCTACAATTTGGACTATTTGTGAATACTGGAAGAAAATATCAAAATCCCAATTCCAATCCAAAGTCCAATAAAAAAATTTCCCAAAGGGTCACCCATCCTAGAATTGCCATAAGCCAAGCACGCTTAATGTCAGAGTTCCAACAAAACCAGCCACCAATCGGACCTCTCCTTGTTGTGTGTTCTTTCCACCATCATTCCTTTTCATTCTTTGGCCTGATCACTATTCATCTTCTTCTATCTTGCGTCAGACCTAAGCTCAAATCCCCAATCGACAAAAGCATTTTTCCCTCCCGCATCTTTACATGGAAATCGCTCAATTTATACTAGCAATCAATTCATCAATCTTTCCCTTCCTTTCGCACTTCCTTCAATACCAAAACGCTCGCATAGTGCCATAAATCCCGTCAATTTCCTTTTCTTTGCTGAAGCTATAAATCGGAGCACTGTGACCGTGTCGCCTTCCCTTTCATCTAGCCGCAATCTCCCATCCTCCAGAGAAGTCTCCAAGGCAACACCAAGTCCATCAATGACACCACTCGTTTCAAGAACGACCTCGCCGATTGCTTCACCATCCAAGACCCCGCTGGAACACTCCGTCGCCATCGTCTTCTGCCTCGTCGTTGAGCAAATCCGCTGCCAGAGCCCTTCCCTCACCGAAGCACTCTGCCGCCACTAACTTCCGCCGTCGTCAACTACTCTCCAACCTTCTCTGGTAAACTCCCTTGCCTGTTGAAAGCAATCGCTCTGCGTTCGACCACGGCAGCCCCATCGATCTCAACCACTCCGATTGCTCCTGATAGCTTTTGAGTTCCTACCGCTAAAACCACACAACCACTCATACCTTTTGACCATGGTCGCTTCCGACCGCGACCGCTTCCAACCACAGTCGCTCACGGCCGCGGTCGCTTTCGACCGCGACCGCTTCTGACCATGGTCGCTCATGACTGCAGTCGCTCGTGACCATAGCCATTTTCGACCACAGTCGCTCATGACCGCAGTCACTCACGACCATGGCCACCTTCAACCACCCTCGTTTTCGACCATCTTATAGTTTTCGACCACTGCGGGCCTTTCAGCTACTCTCGGTGTTGCGATCGCCATGGTCGGTCAGGACAATCTCATCGATTACGACCACTCTCGGTGTTTCGACAATTCTCATAGGTTTCAACTGCATCAAGCCTTTGACCACTCTGAAGCCTTCGACCACGTTCTAAGTCTTCGACCACTCTTAGCCTATCGACCACCATCGATGCTATGATCGCCCTGGTCGGTTACGACATCCTCGTCAGCTACAACCACTCTAGGCAGTCCAACAATTCTTGTAGATTTTGACCTCATACAGATTTTCCCACTATAACTACTTCGACCACAAGGTTTCGATCATCAAGATCCGATGACTTTGAAGTTTTCGACCAGTTCCAGTCTTCTTAGACTAGTTCTTGTAAGGTTTGACTTGCAATGGTTCCAACCTCTCCAAACCTTTCGACCACATATACCTTTCGACCACATTACATACTTTAACCACTTCAAACTTTTCAACCACTCCTTCCGACCAGGTATCGACCATTAACCACTTATAGCCACTTCGACCACCGACCACGTCTGAATTTCTGACCACATTTAGCCATCTGATCACAACTGTTCAACCACCTGAGCCAAATTGATTCCTTCGACCGCTCCATGCTAATCGATTCCTTCGACCACTCCGCACCGTCCCATTCCTTTGACTACTCCGAACCATTCGATCTCTCCGACCTCTCTAGACCCTCTGATCATTTCAGTCGTAGTTGTTTTTTACTACAAACGCTTCGACCGCTTGCAGTTGCGACTGCTATTGCGTCTCTCTCTAAGCTTTCAACTGATGTCATTCTAAGCCTCCAACCACCGCCGCTTTCGACCATGACCACCCCTTCTCTAAACTTCCGACCAGCTAGTGAGTTTTTTCAACCACTCAGTGGCTGAGACCACGCAGAGCCGTTCGATCACATTTAACCTTTGACTATCGACCACCACCATAGCCTTTCAACCACTCGGTACTTTTCGACCACTCTCTAAAGATCCGACCCCTTCGACCACAGCAAACACTTTCAGAAGCCCATATTTCTCCATCTTAGCTCTGTTTGAACCTGCTCAAATTCCTAAATTCATCTAAAATCATAAACCTCCTTCCAGTATATATATTTTGTATTTTTGTGACTTTGTTTGTGTTTATTTATTTATTTGGGTTTCTTGTTTTTGCGCGTAGAACCCGACATCGCCAAAGGGGTTTTCGATCCACAGCAGGAAGGTCTGGACAATGTGCAGGATGGCAAGTTTCCTTTGATTATCTTGTACTTATGTTTTCAAAAATCATTTTATTATTTCAAATTTAATTGCATTGCTATGTTACATAAAATGTTACCCTAGGCTTCCCTTGTCTCAGTATTGAGATTATTATGATATTTGTTAATTTAGAACAGTAGTAATTACTTAGACAAGCTTATCGGTTACTATAACCCTATGGGTGGGAATAATGTTATCAAATTTCTAAACAATTACTTTTATCAAGTGTTTGGCAATAGGTGTTGCCATTGATTTATAAAATAAAATAATAAAAATTGGTTTTAGACTTGGGCGGATGGTAAGATCTGATTGATGTGGATTTAGCACGAGAACTTGTATTATGAATATGCTGCCCTAATCAATTAAGGACCGATACTTGTGATTGTCCAAACTGAGCATTACCGTATAACCACAAGTCTATATGGGTACGACCTAGCCGACTAACTCACAAAAGTTTAGTTTAGATACCACCAGTGGTAAGTGGGTGCTAGGGATTTACTGGTTTACTCACAATGAGGCATAGGGATTTACTATACTCATATGGCGCAAGAGGTGGCTTTTGACTATGGTGGATTTAACCCTTTCAGCGGTGAAATCTCAGCGGGTGGTGTCTAGCTATATCGGAGTGAGGTAAAGGCTTTGTGATAAATTATCTGGTTCTCATGCCTAAGGAATCATGTTGGCTATTAAGATGATTTATCTCTTGTGGGTAAAATTATACAATCTCTGTAGAGTATAAAACTATTCGAATAGCCGTGCCCACGGTTAAGGGCAGGCAATGTGCGCTTTTACATGGTAGACTTTTGGTTTTGGTTTCAAAGTAAAAGTTTTGGGAACTTAGGAGTGGATGAAATTCTCAGGAGTGTGTCCTGGCGGTGGAGCCAGTGCAGGTGAATGAAACCCGTAGTTTTGAAGTTTTGAACCTTGGCGGTTAGAGCCTGTTTACTAGTGTTGGTGGTTGGAATCTTCACTAGAAAATTTATTTAGTTTCAGTTATTGCAATTACTCTGTTAAATTGATGCTTTTGAGAATTTATTATGGTATTTGAAACATAATGCTATTTTATGCAAAAGAACCATATTATCCTTCTTTATTAAGCCTTGCATCTACTGTATTTTCTCCAAGACTTGTAGAGTACTTTATATACTCATATGTTGCACTCAAAACAACTCGCAAAGGGTTATGAAGATCAAGAGGAAGCCTACGACTACTTCGCGTGTGGATTCGATGAAGGTTTTCTGGAGTACTAGGTTGCGCTTCCCCAGTCAATTACCTGTGGCGTATTGATGAGTTATCGTCAAAGTTTTATTTTGCTTCCGCTGTGTTTTGTTAATTTGTGTGGTTTTGTAACCTCAGTTGTAATAAAGTAGCCATAAGGCCTGTACTCTCCTTTTATTATATAAAGCGTTGTTGGTTATGTAATCATCACTATTTGACTGTGTGTACTAGTTTTGATCTGAGACTAGTGCAGTAATACACAGAGAGTTCGGATTCGGAAATCCGATCCCAACAACATTGCCTATAGAGAGGCTCACATGTGGATAACATAGGGTAGTCTTTGGTGGCTTGGACTACAGTTTGCAAACCAAAGAAACAAGGTGGTCTTGGAGTAAAAAAATTTGGCAGCCCAAAATTCTGCTCTTCTTCTTAAAAATCTGCATAAGTTCTTTAATCATACTGCATTGCCTTGGGTCAAGCTCCTTTGGGAAGTTTATTACAACAACGACAGATTGCCTAGTTGCTACGCTGAAAGATTGTTCTGGTGGAGAGTTATTCTTAAACTGCTGGATCTCTTTAAAGGAATATATCATGCACAGTTCGCAAAGGAAATACAATATTTTTCTGGAAGGATTTATGGAATGGTCATCTTTCCTCAATTTAGAAATCTGAATTGTTATCCTTTGTCAAGAATGATAAGAGCACAGTGGCTTCGGCTCTGCAAATGGAAAATTTTCAGAATTCTTTTCGTTTGCCACTTTCCCTTCAGGCTTATGAACAGTTCTGAGAAGCCCAAAATCTGGTTTAGCATTCTGAGTTATCTCCAGAAGATGATATTTGGACTTATATTTGGAATAATGGACAATACTCGTCGGAGAAGGCTTACAAGTTTCTTATAGGTCATATTCAGATTTCTCAATACTATGGTTAGCTTTGGAAAAGTACTTGTTAGCTAAGGCACAAGTTTGTTTTTGGTTACTACTCAAAGACAGACTGAACATAAAAAATTTATTACGTAGAAAAAACTTCAACCTAGATGATTTTATTTGTGTATTATGTGGTCAACAGAATGAGGAGGATTCATTTCATCTTTTTTGGAGCTATCCATTTGTTCAACCATGCTGGTATTATTTATGTTCTTCAAGAACTCAGAGCCTTTCGATTCATGGTTCCATCCTAGATGTAAAACAAAATATTGCTCAACCTTTCATTATGGAGATTATTATTCTATCTACATGGGCAATTTGAAAAACAAGGAATAATTTGATTTTTCAGCAAATCAGTCCAGATTTTGTAGGATGGAGGACTATATTTAAACATGAATTTGTCATGGTTGTACATAGAGCAAAGAACATTTACAAACCATTCATTATGGATTGGTTCAATAGTTTAGACAGATTTTTTCCTTTATTCTTTTTGTTTTTCCTGTTTTTGTAATTATCATCTGTAAACCTTGTTTGCTACTTTAATTTTATCGTTCTCAGTAGGGTCCTTTCCTACTATTTTGCTTCAAAAAAATGCTTCAAAATTTAGATGAGGGTTAATTTATTTCTTTCGTTAGGGACCATGTGTTATGACTTGTACATAATTGTGAGTTCAAATGATGCTTATGAGTATTCCAAGATGTTAGTGGCGCATCATATGAAAATTTTAGCTTACATATTTGCTGATGCACTAATATAACAGCACAGTTTGTCCGTTCACCTTCCCGTGCACCCTAAAAAGCCGACGAGAAACACAGCGCCGACATGTCACCCTATCTCTTAGAGCGGCGGTTCATTCCTCGCTAAAGTCTTGCACGATGCACATGATCAAGCAACTAACACAATGCACGTCGAGATTGCGGCACGGCGGCAGCAGGCGAAGGGGCACACGTGGACACGACAGGACGAGGGGGACGCGCATGGTAGCGGGGCTAGGCTCAAGCTCCCTTGGTTGGTGGCGAGCTGAAGTGGCCGCTCAGATGGAGGAGCAGAGGCAGCCAAGGAGGAAGAGGAGGGAGTGGTGCTCCATGCGCAAGTGAGGGTGCTTCCGCACTTGTCCCTCCCCCCACTACTCCTCTATGATGCGAGATCTGTCTGTGTGTTGGTGTGTTTTGGTGCGCAACAGGCTTGATCTTGGTCTAATTTGCTCGAACGATATCCTGTCTTGGTGAGATTGGTCGCGGGGAGGTGATATCTTGTGTGGTTTGGTGGGTTGGGGCTCGGATCTGGTTAGATTTTTGAGGGAAAAGGTGAGATCTCTAGTCTGTTTTCTTCGTGGAGATGTCTTCTGGGACTATTTGAGTTGTCAGGTTTGGGTTAGTTATGCACTTAGATTATGATTTGGGATGTGAAGTTTACTGTCTTTGTTGTTACTCCTGTTATGTTCGTGCCGTGATCTGGGTAGGTAGATTGTAATTTTAGCGTGTCTGGGATGACATTTATCTATCGAGTTAAGTGCTTAATCCGTGGAGTCATGCATATAGTTGCAGCTATCAGATCTAATCATGTCAGTTAAGTTTTGGGTTGAACTTTTGACCTGTTCCGGTGCAAAGGAGTATCAAACATTTTAGAATCTGATTTTTTTTTTCAGAAAAGGATCATTTTAGATTCTTGCCACACTGCTCTGGTCCTATAATGCTTGGAGTTGGAAGGGACATGAGGCTGTGAGCTGCAATAAACTCTGGATCCGTGGTACCCCACAATGGTTGTAGCCCTGTAGGATTCCGATATTTACAATGCAACAATGCAACTCAGTTTAAATAAATCCAAAAAATAAATAAAATCTGACAGGTGGGACCCACAGAAGGTTTTTTTAATTTTTCTTTTATTTTTCTTTTCCTTTGCCTATACTTATGATAGGTGGGACCGGTTTGGTTTTAATTAAAGGGCATGGCCCACAAGTCAATGACTCATTACTTTAACTGCCAATCATTGCCTTAACTGTTGTCTTAACCGTAATTAATGACTATCTTAACCGAGTTAATTACGCAGCTACTGTGCATCCTCTTCCTCCGGCTGAGGAACGACGAGCTCGCCGCTTGTGGGGGAAGCGGCGGCCAGAGCTGAGCATCCCCAAAATGGGTTGCTCACACCCACGCCTACCCGTAAGCGAGGTCTCACCAGCCAATTTGGCCAGAGCGTTGGCCGGCGACGACCGTGGGTGGCGGCAGAACAGGGGAAAGGCGGGCGTGACAACACACAGTGTTAACGTCCGATTGCGGGCTGGGAAAGCATCTCGACGAAGTTAGGAGACTACCTCGGGGGTCGGAGAAGCTTGGGGTAAGGCGATGGCGGTCCGGCGACGTGAGGCGGTGGCGAGCAGGGGAGGCACTCAGTTTCGGCGAAGAAGAGGTGGGGAAAGGCTTGGCCGATGATAGGGATGGCTTCACGCTGCCCTAAGGATGCCTTGGCTCGGTGGAATAGACCCGACGTGTCTCCAATCGGCGGCTTGCCCATCGGCCGGCGTTGGGGAAGAAAGAGCCGCCGGTGAGCTGTGAGGCATGGGAATCCAATTCGATGAAGTGGGAGACAAAGTGGAGCGGTGCGGTGCGAATAGAGGCTTGGGCGGGGATTTATAGCTGGTGGGGAGGGTTGTCGTCATGCGGGCAGTTGGCAGCGGCAATGGGACTGGTCGGAGCGAGCGTGGGCGCATGAGCCGAGGCGGAAGAGAGAAGTGACAGAGCAAGCAGGCACTGTGGCTGACAGAGGCGACACTCACGGAGAGGGTGGCGACGCGACAGGGCGGGAAGCTGTGGGCGACGACGGTAAACTATGGGCGACGACGGTTCTCCTGGAGCGCTGACGGGGGCGACGCGACAGCGGTCGCTGTGCACGTCATGGCAACAACACTGTGGCACTCGTCAGTGGCATGGGTGTGAGCAGGCAACGACCGGCAAAGCTCGCAAGGCACAGCGATGGAGGGAGTGAGGTGAGGCAGGCTACGATGCTGTCATGCGAGCAGAGGGAGAAGAAGAAAAGCTGGGTCGGCTCAGCTAGGCTGATTCCATTTTTTATTTATTTATATACATATATACATATACACATATATACATATATATTTTCATATTTTTTGCTCATTTATTTGTTTACTTATTTACTTATTTTTTATTCCTTTATTGCTAGCCTCATGTTTGTATTTATTTATTCATTTAGTATGGTACGTCATTATATACATACATACATACATACTTTATTCACTTACCTTTGTTTATTGCTATTGTTATTACTAAGCCCAAAGTGAATTTTAAATTTTTGGTTCAAATTATACTCCCCCTTTTGATGGATCATCTTTTCATATTCGATTTTCAAAACATAAATTTCTTTTATTTTCACAGTCCCTTCATGATTTCTTATTAGTTTTATTTTTCATAAATTTATTCAATTATTAGAACCTCAACTAAGAATTCAAAGGAACACCATTAAAATCCAAATATCAAGAAAATATATATCAAAATAATTCAATGGCTACACGTTTCTAAATTTAAATTTTCGGGATGTTACAGATTAGCTCTCGTTGCGAAAAGGATGAAGAACTTTATGAGAAAGTGTTTAAACTGAAGCGCTAGCTATGATAAGAACAAGAAGGGACACTCTCATAACAACGATAAGCACTATAGCAACATCTGTTGCTACGAGTGCGATGAGAAGGGGCATATTGCTTCTCATTGCCCAACTAAAAATGATGACAAGGCCAAGTCATTTAAGAAGAAAAACTTCAATGGCAAGAATATTTTTAAGAAGCTTAAAAGGCTGGCAAAAATAAAGCCTATATTGGAGAGTGAAATTCTGATAAGAAGCATTCCCACTGTAACTCCAATGATGATAGTCCTCCAAGAAAAAGTGGCTTGTCGGCATCACCATCGAGGAGGCTTCATCGCTCTTCTCGTCTCCAACATGTTTCATGGCAAAAAAAGATAAGGTAAAATCTCATGATGACGATAAACTCACTTATGATGAATTAATGGAGATGCTTGAATAATTGAATGAATATCTTAAAAAGAAAAGGTTAAAATTTAAGTTCTTAAAGAGAGAATATCTCTCTAAAAAAACTCTTATGAGGAGTTAAAGAAGCGATGACTTCTTTTAAAGGATTCAAACAAATCTCACTCGTGTTGGAATTACTTGTGACGTTATTAATGAAATGCCTAGTGTAGAAGTTGTTTCTAATAACATTTCAAATGGTAGCACTTCTACTTCTTGTGATGATTTATTAGACATGCCATTTTATTCCAAAATTGAGACTAATCCTTTTATGGCTTAATCATGCTATTCCAGATGATTTAAAACTTTGCACACACCTTACTAAGGATCTCAAAAACATAATCCATCCAAGGACACATGAATCTTGACCAAAATTCTAACATTTCCTCAAGATAAACAAGATTGCACCAAAACTGAGCAAAACTCAAGAACTTGAGTTATGACTTGCTTGTGAGTTAGAGATGGTCAAGATGACTCTAGATGAGTTCTCACATATAGCAGCAATCAAGAATACCCAAGGATTCGAAACCAAAACCTTAGAATCAAAATATCACTAGAAATGCTCGAAATTGAACCAAGCCGGGCATCCTTCATGGTCTTGCTACAGTTAGTCTCTATATAGATAGAATATGATCCTCATAAGGCATTTCTATCACTTTTATGTCTTTAGAACCAGTAAGATCAGGAGAGAAGGAAATAGGGCAAAAACTCTAACCAAAATAAGTACAAAAACTAACAAGATCAAA
This sequence comes from Dendrocalamus latiflorus, assembly GCA_017311315.1. Taxonomy (NCBI): domain Eukaryota; kingdom Viridiplantae; phylum Streptophyta; class Magnoliopsida; order Poales; family Poaceae; genus Dendrocalamus; species Dendrocalamus latiflorus. The sequence continues at coordinate 27,337,560 of CM029626.1, forward strand.
AATACACTATGTAAGATAAACAAAATTGACCTATTATAACTTATAAATATTTAATTTATAACCACTTTATTATAAAGAGCAGAGCTCTCTCATCTAAAAACATACATCCTATAAATCTTCCTTCTAAGCAAACCTCTCTCAATCCTAGCAAATAAATGAGCTCGTTGGATCTCACCAACCCCTAGGCTCATAAAGAATCTACCGTATATTAAAGTTGAGGGACTTTCTGGCCAGGGAGCTGTGCCACGTCTTTTTTTTTGCGAGAAAGCCCCTGCGTTTTGTGAAATCGCGTAGAGGTCCTCCGTTCTTGCAAACAGGTCCTTGCTTCTAGCAAACAGGTCCCTACCATGTTTTTTTCCGGAAAGCACCCTCCACTTCACCGATAGCAACCCGCGGCTTCCAAAATTATGTATAGGTCCTTGTTTAGTTACGTACAGGTCCTTGGTTTTTTGCGAAAAAGCCGTTTGGTTTTTTCGAAATTACGCATGCGTCCTCGATTTTTTTAAGAAACGTCTCACGAATTATCGTCTCTTTTACTTCGGTCCACACGGTGGCTAGCACGGTGGGATGCCGCGCTTACGTAGCTAGTAATAACGAGCCTCAATGGATAGTGAAGTTTTGCAGCTGTGAGATGCTTGCTACTTTGATGTCTTGTGAAGCTGGCGGAGAGACCGGCAGAAAACTGCTGCGCAGGCATTGAAAAAGCAGTTGACGGCACACCTTGCTGCAAGTACGGTATGTTGCTTCTGCAGGTTTAGTAGACATAAGCAAAGAACACGGATGATACGAAGTAATCTCCTGATACAACTAAGGTGATGCTCAGTTTAGCCATGTCCTTTTTATTATAGCTAATTTATTTTTTTATTATAGCCGACAATAACTTATTTAACATAATTAAATTTAAAAAATTAAAAATAGAAAACAAATAATCTATCACAGATAATACTAAGGAATATAGAAAAAAAATAAAAAAACCTAAAAAAACTAAAATGCAAGAAAAATCAAATAAAAAATAGTAAATTAAAATTCAGAAGCTGGAACGAGCAGGTCTAGAAATGAGCTACAAGGGATGTGCCTGTGTATTCGAAATGTAGTCTCAACCTGTAACTCCTAAAAGATGGTTAATAACTCCATGCACTTCACAAAGGCAAATTTGCGATAAATAATTTTTGTATAAGCCACAGTGCTAAATGTTTCAAGGTGCTTCTGGTACATAACTAATTTTAGCGCCCAATGTTTGAATTAACTACATAAAGTGCGCTTCAAGTATTTTTTCCATTTCACATTTTATAAAAACGTCAAGTAGTTTACATTTCATAGTTCGTAAAAACTAGTGCAAGTACAAGCATAGAGGACACATTACATTCACAACAGTACACGTCTACACCACCTCCAAACGCACAAACTATAAACACACGAATTAGGAAAAGAATATAGCCACAACTATATTTCAGAGTTCACCCCTCAATATCAAATTCTACTCTGAGATGAGCCGCTTAGTCTAATTTAGGAGAGTACTTCCTTCCTTAAACAGCACAAAGACGCTGCCACCATCGCCTCTGGAGATCCTAAGCTCGTCATCAAGGTAGGTTGTGAGCAACCAGGACTCGGCATTGTCAGCCCTAATTGGTATCTTCAATGGAGGTTGACCAGATATTGTCTTTGCAACCGAGGATGCTGCATTTTCAATTGAAGAAAATATACCCTTCAATGGGGTCAGGTCGATGTTCTGTCCAAGGAACTCGAACTTCTCCGGCAGTACGATAGAATCAGTCAACTGTGGAGTGCCGATAATGCCTTCGTCAAATTTGATCTGGAAGGGTTGAGGAATATGTTAGCTTTCAAGAAACATATAGCAAAATTCACTTTATTTGTGCATGCAGGTGGTTGTAGGAAGAGGTGCATGCATGTGCAAACACTAAAAGATTAATTTACCAGATGATTATTTTAGGTGGAAATATCAGATATTTACATGTTTTATTTGCTGCTCCATTTTATCAATTCTGAACTGAGAAATTTATGCATCTTGAATCATCAAAATGTTATCTCTGCTCTTTTTGTGCTTCGCTGGTTAATTGGTACCCCCAGTTCTATGTACTTTGAACCTTGTTTTTGTTTTGTTTAAAATTGGGCCGTTTGGCCTCTGATTTAAATGCTGGGTTCTACTTGCATTGGATTTCATAATATCTCAAACTAACTAATTAGGCAGCTCAATGAATCTAACCAATTATTAAGGGGCAAATGTTTCTCCACATACATGTCATCCACCTTGAGTTACTGCCTGGGATAAAGCTGTCAACAATTCAACACTTTACACAACGAAAGGATCCCTTCAGGTACTACATAATTGAGAAATATCCGTGCTTGTTTCCCTAATTTTGTCATTGATACTACAAAATGTTCTGGTTCCTTGCACATGAGAAGTAGAACAATTGAGTAACAAATGAGAAGTACAAAATACTGCAGCACAAAAAACAATCCCAAAAAGAGCTGCTCATTTATGCAACTAAAAAGGTAGTTGTACTTAGAAGTCTTAACCCTCGATGAGATTCAACCATTCAATTTTACTAGAATTTCCCGTGCATGCTATTTTCATAAATCCATAAAATAAAATTAAGAGAATCTTCATTGCATAGGAATGTGTAGATAGACATGACGAAATTGGGATAGGAGAATCGCACCTGCACACGTTTGGGGCTTCTAATTTCAAATTTGGCATTGGTGGACACTGAAGTTGTCGCCAAAGGTCCTGAAAACTTGATGCAGTTCTGCACTGTGAAGTTCTCAGAATCAATGTTCTGTGATATTTCCTCCACCTTGACAAGCTGAGGTAGCCTTCCAGAACCCAACAATGGGAACAATTGCGAAAATGATGTGTACCTGCGGTCAGTCGGTCACCTAGTTAATCAATCTCCTAAATAATAAAAGAGTAAAGTCCATTACCGGTCCTTAAACTTTTTATGCTGTGTCATCCCGGTCCATAAACTTTTAAAGTATGTTATCCCGATCCTTAAACTTTCAAAGTGTGGCAATTTCTTTTGAAAGTCTATGGACCGGGATGACACAGCGTAAAAAGTTCACTGCTACAACTACATAAGATATTGCCACACTTTGTAAGTTTAAGGACCGGGATGACATACTTTAAAAGTTTATGGACCGGGATGACACAGCATAAAAAGTTTAAGGACCGGTAATAGACTTTACTCATAATAAAATATTGCTGAAGTTACTTTAAAAAGAGTTTCACTTCAATGGACTTCCTCGGCATACCAATTGGTTGGATTCAGAAGTAAGTTATTGATGATGTCGAAAGCATGTGACTACGGAGTTTCCAAAGAACTCAGGCAATCACAACTGGCGTGTTCTCACCTAAGTGATAGCAACAGCTACCCGAATATTTTGTTTTTACTACAGTCTTGTGCATAAGAAAAGTCGCAAACTAGCAACAGACATGATTGTCCTAATACCAAACAAATAAACCAGCGAAAAGCAGCAAAAATTGCACATCAATTTTCAACATCACTTAAAACAAACAGAATCTGCAGACCTGAAGGACCACATGGCAAGTGCATTCTGTAAACACAAAATATTTATCTAGTGAATTATCCCACAGACCACTGAGGTGAATGATAGGTCGACTCATATGATACTAATACAGCAGATGTTTGTGTTTCTTTGTCACACTACTACGGAAACAAAAGACAACGTCATCAGTTTTTTGTTTACCAAGCAACAGATCAAGTCAAGCAACTCCTGAACCTTGGGTGCTTCGTCCTTAAAAGAATGAATTCCTCAGAAATTTGTGTAGGACTGCGATTCTCTCATACAATCAAAATCTATTTGTAGAATGAAGTGTATTCACCGGCAACAATATACTTATCAAATTATGCAAATTTCCATTTACCCATTATCACACTTGAATAACAATTTCCCCGTCGAGTAATATAGTTTTCAGTTTCCACCTAGTAAAGCTTCCTGCCGTCTAGTATACATTCAGGACCCATCAGGATCAATTTCACCAGCATAAACCAATCGGAGAAGAAACTAGATACCACACAAGAAGCAAATAAACAAGAAACCAAGCAAGAAATTGAGCAGATGAGAAGAAGGCTTACGCGAGGATCCATTTGCCGTTGAGGAGGGCGAGCGCCTCGGTGGGCGCCGGCGTGGGGTTGCGCGCCTCGAGCTGCGTGATGATCTCCACCACCTCCGCCCGCGTCTCGCTGGACGCGCGCAGGCCGCGCTCCGTCCCGTACAGCGCCTCCTTCAGCTTGGCCTTCAGCTCCGCCACCTCGCTCGACACCGGCGCTTCCGCCACCGCCGCGGCGGCACCGCCCTGATCCGCCGGCTCCTTCCCCCACTCGTCCTCGGCGTCCCCGGCCACCGCCCGCGCCGCCCGCAGCGACGGGAAGCGTGGGCTCCCCGCGAACGCGAGGGACGCCGGAGCCATGTGGCGGCCGCGGCGGGCTGACCCTGCCGGGGGCGGCAACGGCGCGAAGAGGGAGAGTGTGCTGATGGACGCGGCTCCCGCCATGACGCGAGCTTCGATTCTTGGGTTCTTCTCCTCTTTCTTCTTCCTCGGTGCGCAGTAGCAGGCGCAGGTGGTGGTGGACGCTCGGGCCAATCCTCCGAAAGTCTGAATACTTGTATAGAGAGAGAGAGAGAGAGAGAGAGAGAGGCGCAAGAGGAGACGTGTCCAAGTGGAGTGGAGTTGGTTTTTCTCGGGAGTTCTGCACTGTGGCCGGACCGACGGCCTTACAAACGTTGGCCTGAAAAAATGTTTTGCGCGAAGTAGAAGCGGAGATATTTTACAAACTGTTCACGGAAATGTTACTGTAGCTTTTTAAATTTTAATTTACAAACGTCGGTTTTTTCAAACTGTTTTCATAAATAGCATAGCCTTTTTTTTTTCCTAACTTAGCTTTCACGCATCTACCTTTACAAAAATAACTCTCTTTTTAAGCTCGTCAGTCACGACACGTGACATGTGTCATCTGCCGCTGTGGACTACAGGAACTCAGGAGTGCTCAGCGCTGCCGAGCCCCAAATGTGACAACTAATTAGCAGTAATTAGAATTAGTATTAATTGAATATGATTACCACTAATTAAAAGTACCTGCCGAGTATAAAAATTGACTAGATTTATAAAGATAAACATCTGAAGATCAGATTTAAACAAAAAAAATGGCTTGTGTTATTTATGTAAGCAGTTCATATTTGACTAGATGCTTCTAGAATCCTCAGGACACTATGCTAGACGTTCATATTTGACTGGATGCTTCTAGAATCCTCAGGACACTATGCTAGACGTGCGTGCTTGGTGCTCGTTACATGAATTTTTTGTACGGATAATCCATTTTTTATTCAAAATTACAGAAATATACCTGCGGGAAAATTTTTTACAAGAATATGCTTCAGTCGCCTAATGATTGGGCGACTGGAGCCTTTCGCCCAACCATTGGGCGACTTTAATCCAGTCGCTCAATGGTTGGGCGACTGCATCCAGTCGCCCAACGATTGGGCGACTTAAATGCAGTCGCCCAATGGTTGGGCGACTGCAGTCAAGTCTCCCGTGAATGTTTTAAATTTTTTCAATTTTGTAGTTTTAAACTGGTAAAAAATATGCTGGAGTTGTAATAAAAGTTTATGTTCATTGTATATTATAGGTGTGTAAAAAATTTTGGGAAATTTTTTTTAGGAACGATTGACCGTAGAACGATCGGTACATACGATGGTAAGTGATATTTTAATGTTATTGAGAATTCGTGTCTCTGGGCTAGGATTGGGTTGAGGAGGATCGACGGGCCCAGCGGTCAGATTATCACAGACGGTTCTACATACAAACCATCTGTAATACTCGCTATCACAAGTTTTATATATCGATGCAATATAAACAACTAGTCTGAAAAGATAAAATAGCAAAGTTGTATATGGCTTATATATACTCATTAAAAAGGTTTCGACGAGATCTACAACTTTTCAGTTGAAGCAAAATCCAAATTCCGAAAGGAAGGCCAAGAAAAAGGGCAAAAACAGAAACCAAAAACTTACGACGCGGTTTTAGGTCCAAAGATGGCCGATTTTCGGGGTCTTGGAGGGCGACTGGCACAATCCAGTCGTTTTTATTGGATCGGGCTCGTCGTTAGCTTTCCAACGAGTACAAGAACGTCGAAAACGGACACCGTATGCAAAAGTTATGCCCGTTTTACTGAAGGTGTGTCGGAAACAGACTGAAACTGCTATAACTTTTGATCCCGTGGCCGAAATTGCTCAAATTTTTTTCTAGAGGCTGTTGGATGTATGAAGAACAGCTCCACCAATTTTCACTTTTTTTAGCGAAGGTTTGATGCACTTTCCAAATTCTCAGTAAATCAAAATATTACTTACCATCGTATGTACCAATTGTTTTATGGTCATTTGTTCCTAAAAAAAGTTTCCCAAAATTTTTTACACACCTACAACATACAATGAACATAAACTTTTATTACAACTTCAGCAGATTTTTTACCAGTTTAAAACTATAAAATTGACAAAATTTAAAACATTCACGGGGTCCTGAGTGCAGTCGCCCAACCATTGGGCGACTGCATGAAAGTCGCCCAATGGTTGGGCGACTGGATGCAGTCGCCCGAGGGTAGAGCGACTGGATTAAAGTCGCCCAATGGTTGGGCGAAAGGCTTCAGTCGCCCAACCATTAGGCGACTGGAGCCTATTTTTGTAAAAAAATTTCCCACGAGTATATTTCTGTAATTTCGAATAAAAAATGGATTATCCGTACAAAAAATTCCTCGTTACATCACAACTTTGAGGCGAGCCCCTGCCATGATGATAACCTCAGAAGTTGAGGACTTGTTTTTCTCTCCCGTTGTTGATAACTCGCGCATTTTTTTTCTCCGGAGGATACGTAAATGGAACTACTGACAATCAAGGACTCGTTTTTCTCTCCCGTTATTGATAACTGCTGAGAGACTTTCATTGACATGTAGGATCGTTGATAGCAATCAGAGGGTGCGAATGATTATAACACACAGCGGAAATATTTTTTAATTTTAAATTTTCTGCATTTTAATTATTTAATGTGCAAAAATCAGAAATAACAAAAACAAGCCAAAAACAGATATTTTTTATTCTACTGTAGCGTACTGTAGCAGTACTGTAGCATACTGTATCAGTTACTGTACCATACTGTAGCAAGCAAGAAAGCAGTTCCGATCGCTATCAGATTCCAATCGGCAAAACACATTTTTGATTCAATCTTGCAATCGATTTTTAATTAAAACTAATTTATGTACGTAAGCACAAAAAATACCTAGACATAGATTAATGCATGGAGAATCTATATGAATCAAAAAACTAAGAAAAAGGATAATACATGCGAAATAAAAAACTCACAAACTTTATTCAAAAACTACATGCACTATTCATCCTTCCATCCATCAGATTCAACCATCCGGCCGCCGCACTTCCTTTTTTTTTGTTCGCTCAAAAAACGACCTTTTTTTCCTCTCGTCACCGTACGCCCTTTTTTTCTTTTTTTTTTCCTCACGGCTGCTCTGTACTATTTTTCTTCTTGCACTCCGTTCTTTTTATACAGCCAACTACGAATCCTATTCAATCTCAACTTACAATCCTAATCTAACTCAGAATCCTATTCAATATCAACTTAGAATCATAATCCAACTCATCTAACTAGACCTGGACCTTTTTACCTCAACTAGGCTTTTGGCCCACTAATTTTCAAGGGACCCGAAACCCTTCCTAACACGGGTTTTTCACACTTCCGATTTTTCTAACGCGTCACGTGTCGAAGCCTCCAGGACCGCACCTCCCGTAGCTTCGCCACGTATCATCAACCTTTGATCTCCATGCGCCCTAAGCATGAGCCCGACCATCTCGTGATCTACTTAACCGTCCGAACATCAGATCTCCCCATCCTAGTCCCGGTCCACCTTGTCACCGACCATGATCGTCTCCATGCTCAACCTGCACATACAAAGACCAAAGAATATTTTTCCGGCACAAGTTCGTCCCAACTTGACTAACATCAGTTCACGCACCCACCACACACACCTCGCATAAAATCGCTAAACAAAATCACCAATTATTCATCATAACAAATTAACAATTGTCAATTATTCATCACCAAAATATCCTAAACCTAGCCACATGGTCTATCAAATCTGTATGTTTTTTTTTCCAGACAAAAGATGAATTAAACACAGACAATACAAGAATAAATAATAAATTGAATAAAAGGAGATAGAGAACCCCTTTTTCTTTATTATTTTGTTCTCCAAAACGTATACTTACAATCATTGGAGACCCTCTATTTATAGACTAAAGGTTAAGGTATCCACCATGAGCCAGACTTACAGGCCTAAGTTCAGATTTCCTAACACTCCCCCTTGGGCACTCATCCGACACGTACATACCTTACCAAAACTTCATATAAACCTAGTGAGAAAATTTGGAGAAAGAGTATATAATACATGTTATGTTGTGTTGCACGAATTGACTCATTAAAAATATTGGCTGAGAAATGTCTAGAAAACTCGTAAAGCAAAAAAGAGTACAATCCACCCAATTTCATTTAATCTACAGGATTTATTCTTTGGGTACATGATTTTCATAATCAAGTTTTAATACTGAGCTCAAGAAAAATCCCCCCTGAGTTCTACACTTCTCAGTCTCATCATGCCAATTCCACGTATACACCTTTTAAAGTTAGATGCTGAAAATGACTTAATAAACAAATCTACAAGATTTTCACATGACTTAGCATGCAATATGTTAATTTCATCCATCTTTTATAAACTCATGCGCATAGAAGAACTTGGAATTGATATGCTTTGTAAGATGACTCTTCACGTAACCCGTCTGAACTTGTATAACACAAGCTACATTATCTTTATAGATAATTGTGGGAGCTTGCACGATATACAATCCACATGACTGCATGATGTGGTGAATCATTCGTTGAAGCCAAGCACATTCTCGTACGGCTTCGTACAGTGCTATGATTTCCGAGTGATTCATCAAAGTTGATACAAGACTTTGCTTAGACGATTTCTACGAAATTGTTGTTCCACCACACACGAATACATAGCATGTTTTTGACGTAGCTGTATGCGAGTCTAACAGGTACTCGGCATCGCATACCCAGTCATATTCAAGCATTGGTTCTTTCTTTAGAATAGTCCATGGTCTTTGCTTTCTTAGAGGTATCGGAAGATGTCCTTTATCCCCTGCCAATGCTTTTTGGTAGGTTCTGCACTATACCTTGTTAATAAGTTTATGGCAAATGCAATATCCAATCTAGTGCAGTTTGCTAAATACAAAGTGCTCCTATCGCACTTAAGTATAAGAATTCCGATCTCAGGACTTCCTCCTCCTCTTCTCTATGTCAATATGGATCCTTTTCTTATTGTAAAGATCTCCCAATCATCGGTACTTTTTATGGGTACTACTTTTCGAAGCCGAACCTCTCTAACACCTTTTGAGTGTATGTTGCCTGATGCACTAATATCCCTTCAGCAACATGCTCAAGCTGCAAGCCTAGGCAATATTTGATTTTGCCTAAATTTTTCATTTTGAACTCTGACTCTAGGTAAGAGCTCACATCCTTTAAATCATCTAGGGTTTCGATGATATTCGGACCATCTACATACACTGAGAATATACAAAATCTATTATGGGATTGTCGTATAAATACACAGGGACAATTCTTATTGTTTGTGAAGCCTTTTTTATATAGAAAGTTGCTTAAGCGATTATACCACATCCTGCCTGATTGTTTAAGTCTGTACAGAGATTTCCTAAGTTTCAAACTGTACCGGTTTCTATTTGCTCTGTCTTGGTTCGGAATAGGGATAGCTTCATGCACCTTCATATAAATGTTTGAATCCAAATTTCTATAAAGGTATGCAGTTACCACATTTTATCAATTTCATTTCTAAATTCAAGTTCACTTCCATCGCGATTAAATACCTAAAGGTAATGCCACCTATGACTGGGGAATAGGTTTCTTCATAATTAACTCCTAGACATTGACTAAAATCTTGTGCAACGAGCCTTATTTTATATCTTACAACTTCATTTTTTTCATTTCTTTTTCGAACAAATACCCACTATGCCTTACGGGGTGCACATGAGGAGGCGTACGACTTACAGGGCCAAACAGCTCTCTTTTATTCAGATATAATAATTCAATTTCTATTGCCTTTTTCAATCCTCCCAATCTGATATTTTCTTACATTCAGCGAGCGATACAGGTTCTGGATAAAGATCGATAATTGTGACAATTTTGTTTGCAAAATAAATATGAACATTAGTTGTTGTCCTATTCATAGATACTCTCGTGTGCACATTGTTTATAGTTATTTCATCATGGATTGACTCTTTTAGTGTTTTTACTTGCTCACCACTCCTTCCAGTTGCGGGAGGAAGTCCCTTTAGTTTTTTTAGCTCCGATGTGTGCGCACACATCCATGCTAGTTCCTCCCTAGGGATGTTCAAATCTGGTATGCCTTTTCTTGAAGGTTCCATACCGGTGCCAGGTCACAATTGGCTCCCCTTCTAATTCTAGGGGAACTTCGATGATTGGCTATGTCAAGTCTTTCTTATTCTTTTTACCAGGCATCCCCTGTTACTTAGGATTCGAGGGGTCAGGTTCTTGTCCTTTTATTCTAAGGGCTCTAGATGGGATTAGGGATACCTTCAAGTTTATTTGGTATTTCAACCATCTTCGGTGCATTGCATGCAGGCAGTTGCAACTTAGTCACGCTCTTTAAATTACTAAAGTGGTCAAGCAATTGATTTGCTAATACCTGCAAATCAATGATCTTATAGATTTCTCTATTTACTTCACTAGTGCACGGGTCATGTGGATGGATTCCCATGGCTTGCCACATAATTTCTCGACATTTTTCATCAAGGGGTTAATTTTCTCCTTCTAATGTCGGGAAACTATCCTCATCAAATATATTATCGGCAAAACAGGCAGTGTGCAAAGCTCTTGTCATGGGATCCAAATACCTAATTATGGATCTGTCTCATAACCAATGTCCCAGACTTTTGAAAAGGGCCCATTACAGTACGTTGTGGTGGAGGTATAGGTACATAAACTTTTGCACTAAACCTATGAAAATGAGAAATTTTCGGTGCTAACCTTTGCAATAGTTGCATAGGTGAATGGATGTTATATACCGATAGTCTAAAGTTGATGAGAGTTGCTACATGTAGGACTACGTGTCCCCAACATGTAGTTGGTAAATTACAATTCTATAAAAATAGTCAGGTAATAAATTTAATTCTCTTAATTAATGCTTCTGCTAGTTCATTCTGAATGTGGACATGTGGTACAAAATGATCAACTTTAATTCCCATTGCCATGCAATAATTATTCAAATGCCTTTAAAGTAAATTCTCTAGTGTTGTCTATTCTGATGGACTTTATATGATGATTAGGAAATTATTTTTAATTTTAATTATCTACAAAATTAGCTTTGCAAATGCATGGTTTTTTGTAGATAATAAACATACGTGCGACCATTTCAAGGAAGTATCAATGAGCACTATAAAAATATTTAAATAGCCCTGACAGCGGCTGTATAGGACCGCAAATGTCTCCTTGGATGCGTTCTAGGAATACAGGGACTTCATCTTTCACTTTCAGAGCAGAAGGTCTAGTAATTAATTTTCCGGTGGTGGCGACGCATCAGGTGCGTGTGAGGGGAAGCTGGCGGCTGGGGCCAGCGTCCAAGGCGTGCAATGCAGTAGGCAGCGACCAAGGCGTGCAACACAGCAGCGGCCCTCGAGCAGGACCGAGTGGTGGCCCGAGCGGCCCTCGAGTGGGACCAGGTAGTGGCTAGCATGCGTGCGGGCGGCCGATGGCTTGGGCAGTGCGTGAGGGTGATCAGCACCTCAAGCTACAAGTGTGGGCGGCCAGTGGTTGAGGTACGGCACGACAATGGCGGCGCCTTGTGAGGGAGGCGGTGACAGCAGTGGCTACCCAAGGCCGAGCGGCGGTGGCGCCTCACGTGGGAGGCGGCAACGACGATGGCCACCTGAGGCCAAGCGATGGCAGCGCCTCATGTGGGAGGCGGCGATGGTGGTGGCCACCCGAGGCTGAGCGACAGCAGCGCCTCATGCAGGAGGCGGCGATGGCGGTGGCCGCCCGAGGCTGAGCGGCGGCGGCGCCTCACGCGGTAAGGGACTATGGCAGCTCGAGCTCGAGTGGCGGCAGTCTGTGCGGGGGGCCAGCGGTGCTCCATGCGGGGCTGGCGGCGGCCACGGGAGGGCTTGGGTGATGTGGCTGTGGCAGCTCAGGCGATGGCAGCCTTGCCCGAGGGCCGAGATGGGCTCATAGTGGCGCCTTGTGCGAGAGGCAATGGCTTCGCCTGGGGCCGGCATCGGAGCACAGCGGTGCAGTCGGCCACGTTCGGGCGAGGCGGTAGTGATTTCTCTTTTTTCAATTTTCAATGCAATTAGCATCTACTCTTTGTGCAAATCTACCGATCGACTTGGCCAGTGGCTTCAATCAGCTCGTGGTAGATTAGAGCGGATTTACACCATAGAAAACAAACTAGAAAGTGAAATTTGTGGAATATAAAGTGATATAGATAGGCAATTCAATCTACAAGTGTCGTGCTTCAATGATTACCTTTTGATCCACCAGAATGATTGATAACATGTTGAGGAACTGTCACTGCGAGTCTAGTCCAGCGATTCCTCAAAGACAGAAGATCGATCAAACATAGGTTATGCTAGAATAAATAATAAATTGAACACAGAAAGATGGGGGAACTCCTTTCTTTATTACTTCTTCTCCAAAAGGTACACTTACAATCATTGAGGCCCCCTATTTATAGACTAAAGGGTAAGGTGCCCACCATGGGCCAAACCTGCAAGCCTAGGCTAAAGTTTCCTAACAATAACCTTAGAAGTCGAGAGTTGTTAACCCCGTAATGGGAGAGTTGTGCTCTAGGGCAACGGTGGCAATTACTCCCATGAGATCATCAACCCGTTAGTGATGTGGTGTCAGCAGTGATGGAGTGTGACAAGATATTGAGGAGGAGCCACTAATGGGGATAAATCATCGTAATCTAATATATACTCTACATTTGAAAATTAGTCATTTGGATTGAACTAAACTAGTGAATCTTTATTCTAGTATGTAACATAAACATTTTCACTTGAATCTGGCAAGATCAACCAACTAGGAGTGATGTGCATTAAGGTCTAATCTACTCTCTCACACTCAAAATCTCAACTTGAAGCTCTTAAGTGCCCCTGAACTCCCCAATATGCAAGCCACTTTTTGGAGTCTCAAAAGGGCTAACTTGAATACCCATGGTTCATATATATATATATATATATATATATATATATATATATATATATATATATATATATATATATATATATATATATATATCCTTCACTTTGAAAAATAGATGTTGAACAAAAAAATTTTAAAAATTAGTTTTGACTCAGATCATCTAACTTGACCTGGACCATTCAACTTAACTACTTTCAATGGTAAAAAATAGCCATTACACACACCCGAATCATCTCGGCCCTTGTCAGATCATCCGACTCATTTGGATTATACGGCTAGACTTGGATTATCCGGCCTAGTGCAATCCTTGAAAACCATGTCCTCTGTTGAATTGATCTGGGTTATACTCTAACCCACTCGAATCATCTGACTTAGTGCAAAAACCAAATAGCACAATCTTTGTGAAATTGATTCAACCCATGTTCCGAGTCACTCAGATCATCTGACTCACATGTAGTCTTCAAGAACCACCTCTCTGTTGATTGATCCAACCCATGCTCCAAGTGACTCAAATCATCCGACTCAATTGATTTACTAAGGAAGCCGCTCGTTGTTAACTGTAGATCTAATTAACCCGGATCATCTGATTTAACATAAAATTTTTATGGACTTAGCTGATTTCAAGGAATCTTCGAACCTTGATTCTTAGCTTTCACTGGCTAGCGGGCCCCAATACGATCACAACTAGCTAGCCAACGTAACCAAGTTCAACCTGCTAGCCTTGAACCCCCTAATAGTACAGCTAAAGCAAAAAACAAAATCTGTCATCTAAATTTGATCCATACTTGACTCTTTGGATCAATTCTAGCTACAAGGTCCTTATCTTAATGAAGAATATCATTTTACACAGTGGGGAACCATGAAAGTCCAAGAATAATCTATATCCATCGTCAAGACCTAACTCATCTTATTAACACATTAACAAAAGTTAGTCTCAATGATTTAGGAGTCATTAATCACCAAAACACTAAAACCATTGAATTTGGGGCTTAGATGCTTACATTGTGTCTTGTCAGACATCAAGGTGATCGTCTAAGAATTCTTAACGTATATGTATGTAACAGACTAATGGTAATTTTGATATTACATATTTATTTCTCATAGAAACATTTTTTTGTACAATTATATGTTTAGATAGCCATTTACCACAAAAGCAATACTCTGGTTTGTAATTGACATATAACAAGTTGCATCTGTTACCTACAACAAATATACTTATGTTGTTTTCATAGGCTCAACAACAAAAAATAAAAAATACTTACAAAAGCTTTAGTAGTCAAAATTTATGAAAAAGTAGCAAGATTTAAGTCGTATATACATTTGCTTTGAAGATTAGGTAAATATTATGCTCAAACTATTTACATATGAAGGACCATCAAATTTATCATCTGATGGCTTTGTAAGGGTTGCTTTCACTGGATTGTTTGGATCCTACTGTAGACACTGTAGATCCTGTTTGGAATATTGGATTATCACAAAAAAATGTAAAAAATACTCTACATCTAGTGGGAGAGCAGATGTTTTTTATATGTTAGTGATATGCCTTAGAAACGATCATGGAGATACTTGTATCAATTTTATGTTTATGATATTTTAAATAATATGTAATTTTTTTCTTGAATAAATATCTTCCATATTTATCAACAAATAAGTGACTTATTCATAAAAACTCTTTATCCATATTTTGATGTTATTCTATAGTATCCCTGATTTTATATTATTGTGTGGGACAAATAAGATTTATAGATGAGTGTATGTATTGATTGATGATCATGTTTCACGGATCATTGATATGGGGATATCAAATCAATAATACGATCACATGTTAGATAAAATGGTATTGGATTGACCTACCATAATATAGTACAAGAATTGTTATATTCTTAAGTGTCATTAGTTGGTTTGATACATAGTGTATGTAGGATACCTCTGGGCCCCTCAATGTGGTTGGATTAAGAAAGCGCATGGCCATGCTGAATGTGGTTAAGGAGTCAATCACAAACTGAGTAATCCACTGTAGGATTGAACTATCATAGGATGGTATGCTTATCGCCTTGAGTTCGATATGATATCGCGAGGCAAAGGGATCGATACATAAGCACTACATAAGTTCGTCCAATATGATCTTTATGTATATTTAAGGGTCGTCATATCCTGCTAGGGACCGCTACCGACTTATAGATTGGAAAGGAGTTTTCAACCTATGGTCGAATATACATAAACCTACAGAGCCACACACTTAATGGGTTGGAATGATAAGAGTCTACTTGATAGACTCCGAGTGGGATATGATCTCTACTAGTATTGGATTCGGTCGGAGGATCTCTGAGTGGGACGCGATTTCTACTCATATTGGATAAAGATCCAGTAAGAGGTTTTCCGCGTTGGATACGATATCTGATCGTATTAGATAAGGATCTGATTGGAGGCTATATATTAAAATAGACGCGAGGCTGAAGGATGATCTTGAGACATACCCATCGAAACCCTATCCACCACCTCTCAAAACTCTTGCCGTGTGCATTGGTGCTAGCACACCGACACATGGCATTCAATCCCTAGACGTGTGGACTTTGGTAGAGGTGCTGCCACAACTGCGACACTAATTGGGATGATCACGAGGAGAGATGGTTGGCCAGGAGATGATTGGTTACTTCTACTACACCGACGTATGCTATGTTGAACCGGTCGCTTCAACTCTACTTCTGCTATATTGCGCGTCTAGTGGTAGCGATTTATAATCTCTTACTCGCATGGCTTTCTAGTTTACACGATAGAAATTTTAATCTACGCTAGTATAGCCTACCTGTATCCTAACATTATACTCTGAAGTTCATAGGAAATTCCTACCTTCTAAGTAGCATCTTACTGTTTAGTGCATCTTCAATGTAGAGAAAAATTGACTCCAAGAATGCCACCTGAGCCTTTGGAATCGATTCATAATATTGCAACAACAGAACTCACGTGCGTTATAGGTATTATGTATTCATGCTACGCGATAGAATTGTATTCTATGCACAACTCATTTTTGCAAGGTTGTGTGAATAGTATGACCCATTGTATATGTGATACATGCATGAGTTCTTCATGGCATGCGTGTCATGCTAATTTATAGCTATTAACTACATATTATTGTATAACGGCCTACGTGTCGACTTGTGGTGCTTGATGTTTTCATATTTAATTCATTGTTAACTGTTAGGAGTAACAACTAAGTAGATGGATGTGGTGACCTCAAGCATTGATGGCTCGGTAGATAGGAAATATGGTGATAGAGATTGTCGTGCTAAGGGTCATACTATCTCATAGTTTAATATGATTAACCGCGAATATTTTTATGTTTTAGTTATACTATTATTCATGTTGTTATTATTTTGGGTGTTTTTAACATGATAGAATAGTATCTCTCTAGAAAAATTAAGTAAAATTTGATGTCCTTCCAATTGTTGCACCTATCAAGATTTTAATCGTTAACTGATAGGTCTATCAAAGTAGGGTGCTATTAATTATCTCAATAAGATAGAATAAGTGTTAGACACTTTATGTGTAATATTGGTTTAACTGGACTAGGTTATCAAAATAGTTGTGGGCGTAGGGGCATGGTATTGAGGTTGGGACATATAGATGTCACTCAGCAAACAAGAGTTATATGTGATGTAATTAGTTCAGGGTTGCTTACTTACAGTGGCGGACCCAGAAATTTTCTAGAGCCTGGGCAAGCTAACAAGTAACAATCAATAACAAGTTCACATCGACCTATATAAGCAAAGCTGGCGAGCTTAATAGTTTTATAAATAAAACCATTGTTTTAGTACACATATGAAAATGCATACATTAGAAAAAAAGTACATAACATAGACTAGGGTACTAAAATTACCACCAAAAATCCAATAATATAACTTCAAAGGAGACACTATGCAACCAGCAACTAGCGGCAACACCTTGAGTCTAGCAAACAAAATAAAAGAAGCGTGGTTCTTAAAGCATGCCATCCAAAATATTGATATCCATTACAAGATAGTTCTTTATTAAGAAAATATCATGTCGAGCGCCTGTTAGTTTCTTCAATGGAACTGGGACATAGAACCCTTTGATATCAATTATACATCCCTTTTTTAGTTTTGAGGTTTATTTATCTTTAGTATAGCCATTTTGGTTGTATATGAACATTTGAAACAGCAGGGGAATACAAGAAATGAAAGTAGGCATTACGCGATTCACCCACAAAATTCTCACAAAATGCGATACCTGGAGAGAAAAGTAGGGAAGGCAGCAAGATGCCGCGCTCGCTCTCTAGCGCGTCGGCGGCTCGGCGCCGAGTGGCCGGATGCCCAGCTTGGAATTTTGGAATTGGAAACGTCGCCCAGCTTGCCGCGGTGGCCGCGCAATGTTTGGAATTGGGAACGTCCGACGTCGCATACCTGGTGGAATTGGAAGCGTCGTGCCGACGCTGGCTGGTGGCATTGTCTCGTGGGCTTATTATCTCGTGGGCTGCTGTTGGCTTGTTGCGGATGCCCATCCAAGCTGCGTTCTGGACTGGTGCGTTATGTATGCCCATCTGTTTCGATCGATCGATGCGGCCGGACGCCCGGACGTACGTACGTACGCACGCTAGCTAGCTGCAGCAAGCCAGCAACTAACCCACATGCCAGCTGATGTTCCAGGGGCGCTACTGCGCTAGCGATTGAGCCCGGGCAGTGGCCCAGGGTGGCCGGGCCTTGGGCCCGCCCCTGCTTACTTATGTCGCTAGGTTTCTAGTAGTGATGCCAAATCTCACTAAAACTTAATGAAATATAAATCTTGGCCCACTATATGTAGTTACAGGGAATATGGTTTTAAACATATAGTAAGAATATCTTTTATTAAACTATTTAATAAAAGATTTTACATACATATAGTATTAAAATTTTGCATATACTTTCTATGTTGTAGACCATGCCACTATCTACTTCCTCCAAATCTAGTTTTAACTTACGATCTATTCTTAAAAAAGAAAAACTAAGTGAAACAAACTTCATTGACTAGTATTGTAACTTAAGAATTATTCTTAAGTAAGAAAAGAAGTAATATGTTCTAGAGGTTCTATATCCTGATGAACCAACTGAAGATGCTACTCGTGTTGAAAAGAACGAGTATGAGAAACATTGCAATGACTCACTTGAAGTTAGCTGTCTCATGCTTTCTACCATGAACTCTAAGCTTCAGAAGCAATATGAGAACATGGATACCTACAATATGATTGTAGGTGTTAAAGTCATTTGAGAAGCAGGCAAGGGCTGAAAGGTATAACACATCTAAGTCATTATTTACGTGCAAGTTAGTTGAAAGAAATCCTATCAATCCTCATGTAATCAAAATGATTGGTTACATTAAGAGTTTAAAAAACTTATTTTTCCCCAAGCCAAGAGTTGCTACTAATGTGATTCTCCAATCGCTTCCTTCGAGCTTTGAGCTAGTCATTTTGAACTTTCATATAATGGCATGGAGAAATTAATGACCGAATTACATGGAATACTCAAGTTAGTAGAGGAGAGCATTAAGAAAAGCTCTAATCATGTGATGATGGTTCGGAAGACGACCAATTTTAAAAAGAAGTCTAAGGTTTTGGGCAAAAGAAAAGATATGTGCAAAACTCAAGATGAGATCTCCAGTATCAAATCTAAGCTTCAAAAGCTCAAGATTAGGGCTGCATCTGACATTATTTGCTACCATTGCCAAGGGACTAGACATTGGAACATGAACTACAAAAAGTATCTGGCAGAACTAGAAAAGGCGAAATGAAGTAAAACTTCTATTTCAGGTATAAATGTTATAAAATAAATCTTGCTACTTCTCATATTGTTTCTTGGATATTTGATATTGGATCGGTTACTCATATTTGCAATCTGATACAGGGGGCTGATAAGGAGTAAGAGTTTAGTAAGATACGAGGTTGATCTTTGCATGGGCAATAGAGCAAAAGTTGCTGAGTTTTTATAGAAGAGGTTCAAGTGAAGTCGAGCTATCATAGGATGGCTTGCTTCTTGCATTGAGTTCGATCTGGTATCGTGAGGCCAAGGGATCAGTACATAAGCACTATATAGGTTTGTCTGATATGATCTTTATGTATATCCGGGGGGCGTTATATCCTGCAAGGAACCACTACCGACTTATAGACCAAAAAGGGGTTTTTATCCCATGACTGAATATGCATGAATCTATAAGATTGTATACTTGATGAGTTAGAACAATAAGGGTCCAGATGATAGACTCCAAGTGAATACGACCTTTACTTGTATTGGATCCGGTTGGAGGCTCTCCGAGTGAGATACGATCTCTACTTGTATTGGATCTGGTCGTAGGCTCTGGAAGTTGAAAATGATATCTAATCATATCGAATATGGATCCAATTAGAAGTTATATATTAAAAGAAGTGCGGAGCTAAAGGATGATCCTAAGACACACCTATCGGAATCTTAGCCGCCATATCTCAAAACCCCTATTGTGCGTGTGGTGCTAGCACACCAACATATGGCATTCCATCTCTGGACATGTGGACTTCGGTAGAGGCATTATTGTGATTGCGGCGCTAATTGGAACGATCACAAGGAGAAGATGGTTGTTGTCTAGAGACGGTCGACTACTTCCACTATTATGACACATGCTACGTTGAACCGGTCATTTTAACTATTTCTATTGCACTGCGTATTAAGTGGTAATGATCTATAATATCTTATTTGTATGGCTTCCTGATATACGTGGTAGAAAATTTAATCTATAGTAGTATATCTTATCCATATCTCAACACTATACTTTGAAGTTCATAGGGAATTCCTATCTTCTAACCAGAGATTTACTGTTTAGGACATCTTCAGTGTAGAGAAAAATTGATTCCAAGAATGGCACTTGAGCCTTTGGAATACGTTCATAATATTGCAACAACAGAACTCACGCACAAGATTCCTGGTCTCCTTGGCTCAAAGCAAGTTCTTGCGTCGATTCCAAGAGAATAAAAAAAATCGTGTGGCCCACTCTACACATGGATGGAGGTTGTCGTCACCAGATAGCGTGCGCCAAAGCTCGCACTAGCTGTCCATGTTTAATTAAACATCTAAATTTTTTATAAAAAACTTTATTATATATTAAACATATTAAATATGTATATATATCTTTCTTTTCAACTCACACACTTTATTACTGATGTGTGAAGAGATAAAAAGTTTAGAAAAGTTACAAATCTTGAGAGCTTTCCATTATGCTTGTTCAAATAAAGAAAAATCTCTATTATCAAACCATTTACAAGCTTCTCAAATTTGTGTTAATTCTTCCCATAGCAACTGCAAGCATTATCTTCAATGAATCTTGAGAGAGTCTTTTCTTCAATGAATTATGTTAAGAATAAGCTAAGAAATAAAACGAGAGAGCAATATTTAAATGATCACTTAGTTGTCTTTGTTGAGCGAGATTTTTTCTTACAAGTTAAAGATGATAATATCATATCTCGCTTTCAAGTCATGAAGTATCATCGAGTTAGATTGTAATTTTATTAATTATTTTGTAATTTCTCTATATTATTTGGGATATTATCTCTACTACGAATAATTTGTACTTTAATTTATGTTATTATCACTCTTTATATTTTTTATTAAATAAAATGTTTATAACTTGGAAAATCTATATTGAAAATCCGGTATCCACCGCTAGCCGTTCAGAACATCATCTCCTCCAAGGCCGGCGCAGGAGGTGGGTCCTCTCTGGACCCGGTAGTCTCCCTCTCGCTCACCTCGTGGCTGTCATCGCTCGACCATGCCATCTGTAGGATCACGCCGGATCTCGCCAGCTCAGCTGAAGCTAGACATTAGGAGGTGTTGTAGCCACCGTGCCTTTGGATTTGGCGGTCCCTCCTCAAGCTCCTCGTCACCCTCGATTTCTTGCCTCCATAGCTGCTTGATGATGAGGTCGGACAGCAGCTGAGGGGAGGCCCAACAACAGTTGTGAATCAACCAATGGTGTCGACAAATCGGCTGATGGCGGCGCAAACACCGGGGGATCGGATGTGGGAGGAAGGGTAACTTAGAAGAGAGAACATGAGAGTGAGGTACAACCCCTTCGTTTTAGTTCCATTTTATAGCTTTTAGTTCACTTTTTTTTATTTTATTTTTTTCTGTATTCCTTTGTATTGTCTGTGATGAGCTAACTTATTTTTTTATTTTTTAAATTTAATTACATCAAATAATATACCATCAGTTACAGTGAAATATTAGCCAACTACAGTAAAAAAGCTATAAGGTATCACCAAACTAAGCACTAGCTAAAGATTATATAAATCACTGTTGAGAAAAGTATAAAAGTATATTCCTTCTTTCAATTAGTACCACACTATTAGACCTGGCCAAATGGCCCGCTTGCCACGACATGGCACAGGTCTGAATAGGGTACGACCGGATTAGCTTCGACACGGTTGGTTTGAATAAATTATCGTGCCATATTGTGCTCGCCTACGTGCCTGCCATTTGATCCAAGCACAATACAGAGAGAGGTTGGCTTGTGCTAGGCTAATCCAGGCACGCTTAGCTCAGCGGGTCACCGATGACCCGTTGAGCACTATTGTAAGTATTTTACTATTAGTCACAAGTAATTTTATTGCCAATCGCAAATAATTTTATCGCCAAGCCATCCGTTCCCGTTTAGAAGAGTGCAAAAATCATAACACAAGTAATTTTATTGTTAATTGTAAGCAATTTTACTGCACTACCAAAGGAGAATTACCGCACTATCACAGGAGAGTTATTGCGCGTATCGTGCCAGCCTAAGCACAACACGCCCCGTTAGGCCAGGCCAACAACACTATGTCTCAGGTTGATACCGTTGATCTGCCCTATTTCGCCAGGTCTACACACTATGGCCTTTCTCTTTTTGGCCTTTTGTCACTTTTGATTTTGGCTTCTCTAGAAGCCGAAACAAACAGACGAGTTTCTTCAAACGGTTTCCTGAATCTAAAATTGTATGTGTTATCTGCGTCGATGTCTCTATCATCTCAAAAACATAGTCAAGGGCCATTAGCTATAGCCAAATGTCATTGGCCTACGGTAAAAAAAATGGGCAGGATGGCCTTCACAATTTTGGAATAATTAATAAAGATAGGTTGGTATTTGTTAGGAAATCTGGGCCTTGGCTTGAAGCCTTGGCCAGTGATGGGTACCTCAACACTAGGCTATAAATAGAGAGTGCTATTGGCTATTTTGTACATACATGAGAAAGAAAAGCAATAAAGAAAGATCAGGGATTCTCCCAATCTCTGTGTTTCAATCTACTATTTGTGTCTTCTATGATTGATCCGTCTTTTGCATAGCAGAGGAATCGATCAGACTAGACTTGCCAGCGTTGGCTTCTCAACACGTTATCAGCACGAATCGCTCCGATGAATCAAAAGGTAATCATCAAAGCATTAGTAGATTGAATTGTCTATATCTAAATCGCTTTAAATTCTACAGATTTTGCTTTCTAGATTATTTTCTACGGTGCAAATCCGCTCTAATCTACTGCGAGCAAACTTGAAGTCATTGGCACAATGTTGCACGATAGATTACATGAAAGAGTAGATATTGATTGCATTGTAGATTGAAAAAAGGGGGAAAATTGCACGGCCGAACACGCCGCCGGCCCCGTACGGCCATCGCGCGTGAGCGCCGTGCTGGCCCGCCGCTGGCTGCTGGCCTCCACCGCAGCTCAGCGCTGGCCCAAAGCCACCGCCCGTAGTCGCCGCTCAGCATCACCCCAAGCCGCCACACAAGCCCGGCCGCCCACCGCACATGCGCCACGACCGCTAGCCCGCACACCTCCACCGGCAGCCGCCGGTCGCTCGCGCCCACCGCCGCCTTCCGGCTTTGCACCCGCCGCCGCCGAGGGGGACATGGGCTAAGGTTAAAACCCTAGCCCCCATGAGGGGTGATGGGCCAGATGTCTGATTGGGCCACCGGGCTAAAAACCGAGTATGGAATTGGGCCAGGGAGGCCCGGCCCGAGGGGCACTGGTAATTTTGCAAAAGGCCCCCAAATCTTGAAAATTACAGAAGGGACCTCAGAACTTTCAGACGGGTCCTAAATTTTGCAAAAAGGCCCTTGAAGAATCAGGAAATTACGCGAAAAGTTTTCTCTGAATTGAAAATTTGCATCTATGCCCTCGGAAATTGCTGAATTCACTGAAAATTCATATTCCAGCATAAAAGGGCCTCAGGAATTCAAATTTTGAATTATTTTTAGCATTTGAAGCATGTTTAGTACTGTCATTATTATTTTCTATATTTTTTGTATTTATTTAATGTTTTGATTAATCGTAATTATTTAAATTGCCTTTAATCACCGAAATTAACAGTAAAATTTATAGAAATGCATAGAAAATTCTGGAACATTACAAGAATCTTTTGTATCATTATCCAATTTATTTACCTGCAGTAAATTTATTCCATGCATGTTTACCAGTATTAAACTTATTTATTCCTTTCATGCACATGTAGATGACAAGCATCATGAATCGGGAGTTCGAGGAGCTGGCCCAGCATGGCCAAAACTACTTGACTTATTTGTAAAAAGCCATAGCATGTTATCGATGCCTTCCAAACTCAGAAGAAGAAGGATGGCAAAGGGCAATATGAAACCCATTTTGCATCTGTTGAGGGGAGAGTTCTAAGCAGCTATCTATGCTAATGAAGATTGAAACCATACTGGCAGCAGCACCCCCTTTTGACATTGCAGCTGCCACCGCCATGATTTCTCTGGAAGAGCATATCACCCCCAAAAGATAGCAGCCGAAGTCTTTGACTTCTTAGCAGATTCAGATTAATCCATAGAATGCATTTAGACTTTTGTCATTTATTTTATGTGCGGAAGGAATAAGTTAGGATTTGCATGGATACTACTCAAACAATTTTATTTTCTTGTGATGGTTGGATGATATTGAATAATCCATTCATTTATTCAGTTTATAATAGCATGATATGCTCTAATATTGAAGTATTTTATTTATGTGTTGATTGCCTTCTACTACATATTAATAAAATACTTTATATTAGAACATGTGTGGCGCCCTATGGAGAAAGTGTGCTTAGTCGACAGTAGCACAACGTATACCATCTTAAGAGAGACAAAATACTTTCAGTCAATTAATAAGAATGTTGGTAGCCTTACAACTATCGCCGGTAGCGATGTTTGTATAATAGGCTCAGGAAGAGCCACAATTATACTCTCAATGGGCATAACTTTGGTCATTCAAGAAGTCTTATTGTACCCAAAATTGATTAGAATTCTCCTAAGTTTCAAGGATATTCGCACCAACGGTTTCCATATTGAGACTGAAGAAGAGTATGGTAAGGAATACATACTCATTACGAAGCGTGAAGCAAATGGAAAAAGGGAACTGGGTTATACTACACTAACATCAAGACACCTGCAGCCTATACTGCCCTAAAAACAATATTTAGAAGCTCTAAACTTTTCTGTCTCTGGCATGACAGATTAGGCCACCCAAGTTTTAGGATGATGAGAAATATAATTAACAATTCATAGGGACACAATATTAATGTAAAGAATCTCTCGAATCACGGACATTTTGTGTGCGCATGTGCCACCGGGAAATTAATTACTAGGCCTTCTAGTCTGAAAGTGAAGTATGAAATCTCTGCATTCCTAGAGCGCATCCAAGGAGACATTGTGGTCCCATACAACCACTACCTGGGCCATTTAAATATTTCATGATGCTCATCGATGCTTCCTCGAAATGGTCGCAGTATATTTATTGTCTACGAGAAATCATGGTTTTGCAAAGTTGATCTCGCAGATAATTCGCATTAGAAATATTTTCCCTGATCATCACATAAAGTCGATTAGAATGAACAATGCTGAATAATTTACTTCAAAGGCATTTGATGATTATTGCGTGGCAATGAGAATTACAATTGAGCATTTTGTACCGCATATCCACACCTAGAATGAACTAGCAGAGGCATTAATTAAGAGAATTAAATTTATTACCCAACCACTTTTGCAGAATTATAATTTACCAGCTATATGTTGGGAACACGCAGTCCTGCATGCAGCAACTCTCATCAACTTTAGACCAACGACCTACAACATCTATTTACCTATGCAACTATCGCAAGGGTCAGCACTAAAAATTTCTCATCTCCGGAGGTTTGGATGCAAGGTTTATGTACATATACCCCCTCCACAGCATACCCAATGGGTCCTCTCTGAAAGACTGGAATATACGTTGGTTATGAGACAACATCCATAATCAGGTATTCAGAACACATGACAAGAGATTTGCATACTACCCATTTCAATGATTGTATATTTGATGGGAACAATTTCCTAACATTAGGGGGAGGAAATAAATTCCTTGATGGAAAAATGTCGGAAAATTACGTGGCAAACCACGGAAATCCATGCACATGACCTGCGCACTAGTGAAACAAATAGAGAAGTCTAGAAGATCATTGATTTGCAAGCATTAGCAAACCAACTGCCTGACAACTTTAGTGATTTAAAGAGCATGACCAAGTCGCATGTGCCTGCACGCATTGCACTGGAGAGGGTTGAAATACCAAAGAAAGTTAAATGCATCCCTAATCCCATCTAAAAGCCTCAGAATAAAAGGACGAGAACTCTGGTCCCTCGAACCCTAAGTAACCGGGGATGCCTGGTGAAAAAGGATAAGAAGGACTTGACACAGATGATCACTAAAGTTCCTCAGAACTAGAAGGGGAGCCAATTGAGACCTAGCACCAGTATGACATCTTCAGAAAAGGGCATACCGGATTTGAATATTCCCATGGAGGGAGAAATCAGCATGGATGTGTGCGCACACATCGGAGCTGAAAAACTAAATGAACTTGTCACCGCAACAGGAAGAAGCGGTGAGCAAGTAGAAGCACAAGAAGAATCAACTTATGACGAAATAGCTATAAACTATGTGCATACAGGAGAATCCATGAATAGGACAAAAATCAATGTTGATATCTATTTTGTAAAGAAAATTGGCATAATCATCGATCTTGATCTAAAGCTCACATCGCTCGCTGAATGTAAGAAAAGATCAGATTGGGAAGATTGAAAAAATGCAATAGAAACTGAATTATTATCTTTGAACAAAAGAGAGGTGTTTAGGCATATAAGCCGCACACCTCCCTATGTGCACCCTATAGGGTATAAGTGGGTATTTGTTCGAAAGAAAACGAAAGAAATGAGGTTGTAAGATATAATGCAAGGCTTGTTACATAAGGTTTCACTCAACGTCCAGGAGTTGATTATGAAGGAACCTATTCCCCAGTCATGAGTAGAATCACCTTTAGATACTTAATTTCATTGGCAGTAAAGCTGAACATAAAAATAAAATTGATGGATGTGGTAACTACATACCTTTATAGAAACTTGGATTCGAAAATTTATATGAAGGTACCTAAAGGTATTCCTGTCCCGAACCAAGACAAAGCAAATAGAAATCTGTACAGTGTGAAACTCAAGAAATCACTGTATGGACTTAAACAATCAGACAAGATGTAGCATAATCACTTAAGCGACTTTCTATGCAAGAGATGCTACACGAAAAATAAAGATTGTCCCTGTGTATTTAAACGACGATCCTAGAATTAATTTTGTATAATCTCAGTATATGTAGATGATCTGAACATCATTGGGACCATATAAGGTATAAAAGAAGCAAGTTCTTACTTGA
The DNA here is from genome assembly GCA_017311315.1 of Dendrocalamus latiflorus. Classification (NCBI taxonomy): domain Eukaryota; kingdom Viridiplantae; phylum Streptophyta; class Magnoliopsida; order Poales; family Poaceae; genus Dendrocalamus; species Dendrocalamus latiflorus. The sequence goes on from CM029626.1 coordinate 27,364,609, forward strand.
AGTCAGAATTTGAAATGAAAGATCTGGGTAAAACCAAATATTGCTTAGGTTTACAGTTCGAGTATGTCCCTGAAGGAATATTAGTACATCAGTCAGTCTACGCCCAGAAGGTGTTAGAAAGGTTCGGCTTTGAGAAGGCATACCCATAGAAAGTAGCAATGATTGGGAGATCTTTACAGCAAGAAAAAGATTTGTACCGACCTAGGGAAGAGGGGGAGGAAGTCCTGGAACCGGAATTCTCACACTTAAGTGCAGTAGGAGCACTTATGTATTTAGCAAACTGCACTAGATCAGACATTGCATTTGCCGTAAACCTATTAGCAAGGCATAGTGCAGAACCTACTAAAAGGTATTGGTAGGGAATAAAGACATCTTCTGATACCTCCAAGGAAGCAAGGACCTTGGATTATTCTACAGAAAGAACCAAGACTTGAATATAACTAGCTATGCAGATGCATGGTACCTATCGGACCTGCATACCGTAAGGTCACAAATAAGCTATGTATTCATATGTGGTGGAACTGCATGGAAATTGTCTAAGTAAAGTCTTGTAGCGACTTTGACGAACCACTCAGAAATCATAGCACTGTACGAAGCCGCACGAGAATATGCTTAGCTCCGACGAATAATTCACCACATCCAGCAGTCATGTGGGATGAATATCATGCAAGCCCCCACAATTATATATATGAAGATAATGCAGCTTGTGTTACACAATTGCAAATGGGCTACATAAAGAGTCATTTCACAAAGCATATCAACCCTAAGTTTTTCGAATTTTTTGTACGGATAATCCATTTTTTATTCGAAATTACATAAATATACCCGCGGGAAATTTTTTGCAAAAATAGGCTCCAGTCGCCTAATGGTTGGGCGACTGGAGACTTTCGCCCAACCAGACCGCGACAGCTGGAGAGTCTACGAACGGTTGGGCGATTAATTGCAATCGCCCAACCGTTGGGCGCCTTCAATGTAGTCGCCGAACCGTTCGGCGACTGTGATTCAGTCGCCCAACGGTTGGGCGACTGAAGGTGGATATAAGGCGCAGCGCCGGACTGTTCTTCCGTTCGGCCAGCGCAGAGAAGAGAGGGGAAAGAGGGAGAGGGAGAGGAGAAGAGAAGGGGGAGGAGAAGGAGTGCGCGTTTTTCAGGTAAGTTTTTGTGTTATATTTTTTGTTAGTGTAGAAAAAATAGTTTAGAAAATATAGTCTAGAAAATTAGTTTAGAAAATATAGTCTAGAAAATTAGTTTAGAAAATATAGTCTAGAAAATTAGTTTACAAAATGTAGTATAGAAAATTAGTTTAGAAATATAGTTTAGAAAATTAGTTTAGAAAATGTAGTCTAGAAAATTAGTTTAGAAATATAGTTTAGAAAATTAGTTTAGAAATTTAGTTTACAAATTTAATTTTCAAATTTTGTTTAGTAAATATAGTTTAGAAATTTAGTTTACAAAATGTGTAAACTAAATTTTGTATACCATTTATAATGCATTATTGTACAAAAAATAGTATTTAAATGTACATGTACAAAATTTAATTTTGCAATTATTGTACAAATTTAGATGTAGAAAATTTAGTGTTGAAATTTACATGTAGAAAATGTAATGTTGAAATTATTGTACAAATTTAGATATAGAAAATGTAGTGTTGAAATTTAGATGTAGAACATTGAATGTTGAAATTATTGTACAAATTTTCCAGGTATGGCTCGTGCTGGACGTGACTCGGAGTGGCGGTTCGCGCTGTTGGACGAGCACGTGGACCGCTCTCATCGCGCTTCCCGTCTAGTCCCGCCACCGGGAAGCACGGACGACCCGCCTCAGCTGGGAGTGGTCCGGACACGCACACCTCGCGTGGCCTGGGGACTCGACCCTCGTTGGACCGCCAGGTTTGCACTACTCCAGCGTTTAGTGCAACAGTAAGTTCGTTCCGTGCTGACCTTCACTTTGTTTGCAGGCTGCGGGATGCCGGGCTACTCCCTCTTGCCCGGATGGTGCAGGCCACGGACGAGGATGGAGGCGCTGGCGCCGCTGGCAGGGACGAGGGCGGGGACGAGGCGGGCGGGGAGTGATCACGACGCTTTCCGTTCGACCGTTCCCTGCTGACGGCTTTGGTGGACCGTTGGCGGCCCGAGACGCACACTTTCCACCTCCCATTCGGGGAGATGACGCCGACCTTGCAGGATGTGTCCCTGCTCCTTGGGCTTCCGATCGCGGGAGACGCTGCCTTCCTACCGGAGGCCCCGGCCCACTGGCGCGCTGACTTGCTCGCCAGATTCCAGGGTGTCGTTCCACCGGCCGATGACCACCACGTGTTCGGAGAGGACCAGACCCATGGGCCGACACTGAGGTGGCTCAGACAGTACCGGGTACGTGGTATATAAAATCGATCGTGTCTTCGAAGCTCTTATTTGTGGTATTACGTACTATGTGTTAATTTTTTTGCATTCAGGTGGAGCGCATGGTTCCGCAGGCAGACGATCAGCAGGTCTCGTGGCACCTGGAGGCGTACGTGCTGTGGTTGTTTGGTTGGGTGCTTTTCACCACCAGCCACGGCAACTCGGTGGATGCGCGCCTCATCGCTTATGCGAGGGCGATCGCTGACGGCGAGCCCCACCAGGTCAGCTGGGGATCGGCCGTACTTGCCGCGACGTACCGCGCGCTGTGCGATGCGTGCACAAGGGTCAAGGCAAACTCGATCCTCACGGGCTGTCCCCTTCTACTGCAGTTGTGGTCGTTCGAGCGTTTAAGCGTCGGACGACCTGTGCTGGACGACATGGGTCCGTACGGGCCCGAGATGTATCCAGGGGGAGGGGGAGACGTCGACCGGCCGACGATGGGTTCTATCTGGTGCCGTCGTCGAGTAAGTGTTATCACAGTCTACTATTTCTTTCTTACTGACGATCGTCAATCTAAACAACTTGTCTTCCTTGCAGGTACAGTTCGCGCACGTGCAGGTCACGCGGGCGTACCGGGTCTTTGTGGAGCAGCTCGACCGCATCACATCCGACGACGTGCGCTGGGAGCCGTACGCTGATACGGCAGTGCAGGCCCGTGCTCCTGCCGGTCTGTCCTCACTTTGCTGGCGTGACAGGGCTTTCTGGCTCACCCGCCGGAAGCTCGTGTACCTCATCTACGTGGAGGACTACGCACCCCAGCGGGTGATGCGGCAGTTCGGGCTACGGCAGCCGGTTCCTGTACCCGTCGGACCATCGCTTCCGCGGCACGTGCACGGGTGAGTGATCGTTTGTGGTAAATATGTACATACTTACTACTGCGTTCGCAAGTATCTCACATTACGTAATGGTTCTATACGCAGGCACAGCGCGAAGGGAGTGAAAAGAGGCACGGACTGGTCGTTGAAGATGCATCCCTGGGTCGAGCAGTGGGAGGGTGCGCTCGACGACCGCGTGGAGGAGGACCGCCCGTACGACAGCACGGAGTACGCGGAGTACCTTCGCTGGTACCAGCCACAGACCCGTACCAGGCTCGTATATGTGGTAGACCCGTCTGCCACACACGTCGCCGCTCCGACGGACACGTACCCCGCGCACTTCGCGCGCGACGCTCACCTCGCGGTACGTTACATGTCATTTCAAAGATTCCCGAATGGTAATGTCGTTTCGATAATCGACCATTTCATGTCTTTGTGTCCAGGCTGACGTCAGTTCTGCCCTATCTGCCGACTCCGGCACAGTACTTGAGAGGCTCACCAGTGGTGGGCAGCTGACCCATGAGGAGGGCGTCAGCTTTGCGCGTCGGATGCACGAGGGGTGTAGACGTATTGTTAGCCTACTGTCCTGCACGAGGCTACCGGTGGTCTCCACGCCCACCGCTCCGCCTGCTCGTCCACCAGTGCCTCCCCGACCAGCGTGGCACTACTCTGGTGCACCGACGTGGACACGTCCTCCACCGCCTCACCCGGAGCAGCCAGGGGGTTCAGCCTGGGCAGGGCCTCCTACACCGGTTCACTTCACGCCTCCTACGCACACCCCTGTCTTTCCCACCTCGATGGCGCCAGCTACAGGTACGCAGAGGGTCTTATATCGTGTTTATCCGAAGACGACATGCAACGAACTAACGATATTAATATTGCAGGTACTTACCAGCAGCACGGCGTCTCCCCAGGCCCGGACGATGTGGACCAGTTTTTCGCGGAGTGGCACGGGCAGTTCTCCGACGCAGCACCGGAGGTTCTCTCTAGCAGTGCCCTCCCCGGTGCACCGGAGGGCACACAGCCAGAGGTGCAGCTGACTCCACCAGCGCAGGGGCGAGATAGACACCCTCCTGCTCGTTTTACTTTTTCGGATCGTCCTAACCCGTTGCACCGGACGAGGGCCAAGCGAAGCCGTATGGGAGGACGCGGGCGCGGTGACGGGGCACACCAGGGTGACCAGTGAGGCGTGTTGCAGATGCTATATATGTTATGCATGTAATGAAAAAATATGCGGCATGTTACTCTCAGTTATATATTATGAAGTTTATTTAAATTTACATAGTCTATCATCTCTCTCCCCACATAAACTATCTCACTTAACACTGTATGTATCGATCGTTTTCTACTCAATCTTTCATAAAAAAAATTTAAAAACTTTTTACATACCTACAATATACAATGAACATAAACTTTTATTACAGCTTCACCGTATTTTTTACCGGTTCAACGTTACAAAATTCACAAAATTTAAAACAATCACGGGGGCTACATGCAGTCGCCTAACGGGATGGCGACTGCATGCTAGTCGCTTAACGGGATAGCGACTACCGTTAGGTCGCCGAACGGAAGAGCGACTTAATGTAGTCGCTTTACCGTGCAGCGAGATATATTGTGTCGCGGTCTGGTTGGGCGAAAGTCTCCAGTCGCCCAACCATTAGGCGACTGGAGCCTATTTTTGCAAAAAAATTTCCCGCGGGTATATTTATGTAATTTCGAATAAAAAATGGATTATCCGTACAAAAAATTCAAGTTTTTCTATACTCATGAATTGCAAAAGATGGACGAAATTAAGGTACTGCTACTAAGTCATGTGAAATCTTGCAGATTTATCCACTAAGTCACTCTCAGCATTTAGTTTTGAAAGATACGTACGAGGAATTGGAATGATGAGACTTAGAGAAGTGCAAAATTCAGGGGGAGATTTTTCTCAAGCTCGTTATTAAAGCTTGATCATGAAGATTGAATACCTTAAGAATAAATCCTGTAGATTAAATGAAATTGGGTGAATTGTACTCTTTTTCTCTTGACGAGTTTTCCTGAAATTTATCCGCCAAGGTTTTTTTAATAATGCAATTTGTGCAACACAGTATAACATGTATCATGTACTCTTTCTCTAAATTTTCCCCAGTGGGTTTTATGGAATTTTGATGAGGCATGAACGTGTCGGATGAGTGCCCAAGTGGGAGTGTTAGGAAACCTAGGTCTGGACTTGAAGTCTGGCCTATGGTGGGTACCTCACCACTAGGCTGCAAATAGGGAGTGTTATTGACTATTTTGTACATGTATGAGAGAGAAAAGTAATAAAGAAATACTAGAAGTTCTCCCTATCTCTATGTTTCAATCTATTATTTATATTTTTTTATAATTTATCTATCTTTTATATAACAGAGAAATCGATTGGATTGAATTTACCAACCATGGTTCCTCAACAAGTATGATCTGGCCCACGCTCCGGTGTCCAGGCAAACTGGGGCAGACGGGCAGTGTCCAAGCGAATATTCTCGCCACGCCGCTATGCCTGCCTCTGTTCCATCGACGCGTCTCCAGCCTTTTATACAAAGGGACCTACTACCGCACGCTTCCATCCGGACAACTACAGGCAGCAAGGAGAGCACCGCGAGAAGCTAGGCCGGCGATGGAGATCAAGTGCCGGCGGCTGGAGGGGAAGGTGGCCGTCGTGACGGCGTCCACGCAGGGCATCGGCCTCGCTATCGCCGAGCGCCTCGGCCGGGAGGGCGCCGCGGTCGTCATCTCCTCACGCAAGCAGGTCGAGCCCTCTCGTTTGCCCTTCCTTGCCCTTCTTGGATCTTGATTGCCTCGGCGCGTGCTCGTTTTCTGATTGAGTTTCTTGGTGTTGCAGAAGAACGTGGACGAGGCGGTGGAGGGGCTCATGGCGAAGGGGATCACCGTGGTCGGGGCCGTCTGCCACGTCTCTAACGCGGTGCAGCGCAAGAACCTCATCGACACGGCCGTCAAGGTGAGAATTGGGATTTTTTTTGTGGGGGTGACTCCGTGCGAGTGCCGTGGTTCTTGGATTCAGATGGGTTACCTTGTCAGATTCGTTACTTAGGAGTTGCGAGTTGAATGAAATCGGCACTCTGTAGTGGAATTTGGGTCTGACTGAGGATTAGATTTACTAGATGTATGTTATTTTTGAAATATTGACTAGTTTCTGCACCGCATCTGAGCATAGCTTTCTTGTTGACTGGTGGGCAGAATGTGCGACTGGAATTCTGAATACAGCATTTTTTAAAACCAGAAATTTTATTCACAGATCAGTGCATGTTTATCCACAACTGTAGCGATCATTGCTTTAAATTTTTTTACAGTTGCTGTTCAATTGAATCTAAACTGCTCTGCATATCGGTTTCTTCTCTTGATGAAATTGGGGCTGAGATTACTGCCTCGCCGTTCTAAGAAAATGGTTGATGCTCGCTTAATCCGTTTGTGTGTACAGTGGTATTGTCAGGATGATGAAACAAGAGTTTTATGATCTGCAGTTCATACCTAGTTGGAAAGAACTGTTTATTTGGATGCATCTGAACTGTATATTTCCTTATCACAAATTGCTTCTTTCAGTCAGAAAGTTGCATACTGTTAGTTACTCATGTGTTAGGAAGTGTTCTACATTTGCGGACTTGTCCTTGAAGTTGTAGCAATCAGGTAGTATCAAAATGATTCTTGTAGTAGTAAAAGAAATTATGTTATTGCAGAATTTTGGACATATTGATATTGTTGTCTCCAATGCCGCCGCAAATCCTTCTGTAGATGGCATACTCGAAATGAAAGAATCTGTTCTTGACAAGCTATGGGATATTAATGTCAAGGCTTCTATTCTTCTTCTTCAGGTGAATGAATTTTCCATCCTAAATCCTAATTTACAATTTGAATGAATTTTCCATCCTAAATTCCTATAAATCGACTTTTACGTTATTAATCTGTTTTCATTTTCCTGTTGTTAGGACGCTGCACCACACTTACGGAAGGGATCATCTGTGATAATAATTTCTTCAATTTCTGGTTATAATCCAGAACCAGTATTAACGATGTATGGTGTCACAAAGACTGCCCTTTTTGGTCTCACAAAGGTGTATGCTATTCCTTTGTCATTGTCATACTGGTGCCTCTGAATTGATTGATATCATGATTGTCTTTCATTGTCCTTTTGTAAAGAAAACAGTGAACAATGTTTTACTGTGGTTATTAGTTATTTTAAATTTTATAAACCTATATATAAAAAACCTATTAATCCTAAGATGTTTAACCAACAAACACTGGATTGAAGGAGCATAAATAACAGACATATTTCCCTTGGAGATATGTTCGACTGCTGAGACATGCACCATGTGTATGGTGATACTTGGATTTTGGAGAGCAAACCTGACACTGACAGCGTGGGATATGCTCCCAAAAAATTAAGCAAAATGATCTAGTAGTAACAAGTTCATAAAAGTTATACCTTGAAGTTTTTTCTGCTTGGGAATTAGAATGTTGTGCCTATATAAGAACTTGGATGTTGGACTACCTCAAGAAAGTTTTTGAGTTTGGTACTAGATTTCCTCCCAATCCTCAAACACTATTTGTTGTTGGTATGAAACCCAAACACAAGTGAGGGGTAGACGTCGGTCGTCTGACGGGCCATTGTCCACAAGAGTAAAAATGACATGGGGATTTATACAGATTCAGGGTCCGAGAGGACCGCCCTACTCCTATCGGTGAGCTAACGGGGGTTACCTCTGGGGAGCGGGTCCCCGAGGGCTTACCAGTTTGAATATGCTTTTTTATTGTTCAAGAGAGCCCAAATTACAAATGAGGGATACATAACGTATTTTATAGACTCTTGGACCTGTACAAATGACCGAAATACCCTTCATGGAGATAGCTAATCTACAAGAACAAGTGATGAGTACTGTTGTCCTTTCTAGACGCAACAGTAGTTCTTTGATCTATGTATCATATAATCAGTCGTTAGTCGCACTGTATATGCATGGTTACCCGACAAGTGGCCCCCATGTCTTAGGGCATATTCTTGGGCTGGCGGGGCCCTCGCCTTGTGGGTCCCGCTAGGGATGGATACACCGTCTTGATGATTCTGGGCACTGAGGCTGATCTCTTGATGTCTTCATGGATCCCCAAGAGAGGACATAGCTACCAGAGGGAAGGCCATCACGTAAGCCCCCCATGCTGTTATTGCTGAGGACGTAGAGCAGGGGGTATGTAGGTGCCTTCCACGGAGTGAGCCTTGTTAACGGGGTTTAAATCATTCCTCCAACACTACTGATCTATATGTTTGCGAACTGAGCTAAAGATATGTTTTATATACTTTGAAGTTTGAAGTATATCCCAGTTAACCATATTCACTTCCGGCAAAGGCCTAACCATGATATATGTGACTATGAACACGCAAACCAATGAGCACTCTAGATAGAAATTGTAAATTAGCATGATTACTATTACACTTTCATACGACACTACATATTGCATGGGACCTATACTTCAGAATGCCACATTGGTCTCATGACTAGTAATTTATAGAACATTATGAAATTTCATGGCAGCTGATGTTGTATTACAAGTCAGGCGGTTTATTTCATCAATGGATCATTATTCATTCTCTTATGTTCTGAAGATATTTTATTGTTATGGTATACATTGTTTTACACATGATGAACTATTTTGTCCACTGACTGCATTATGGATGCTCTCCACTGACAATATTATGGATGCTCTCCTTTTGTAGGCTCTTGCTGCTGAGATGGGGCCAAATACTCGTGTTAACTGTATAGCCCCTGGTTTTGTTCCTACACGTTTTGCTGATTTCCTCACAACTAATGAGACCATTGTAAGTAATTTCTGAATTTTTTCAACATACTCCATATGTTGTATATTTTGACACCCAGTTACACACAAAAAAAACCTATCACACTTAAAAGTGCCAGTGAAACAAGAGGACAATCCTAAACATTTTCTAAGTTTCTGTGTGATAAATAAAATTTGATTGCTCACCTTTCTTTTTGATAGATTTTCTGCTTGGCACTTGGCAGTGCAAACTTTGCACTATAACCTGTTTGGCCTTGTGCTTTACTGCACAATTGGTATGCAGGGACCCAGCAAGACCTCCATCATTACAGTAGAAATACACTGAATTTCCCATGAATTGTTTTGAATTTCTAAATACATAACAGTTTGTTTGGATAGACGGGAAAATGGATGCAAAATTCTATTTAAAATAAGGAAGTTTTACAGCAAATATTCCCAAGATGGGATAATATTACAACTAACATTACTGGAAATAAACCCGAAGGCTTTATTTGCAATTTTCACCTGACACAGCTTTCGTCACATCTTTGAAATCAAGATAGCAGTCTGATCATTGGTACACTTAAGACAAAAAATGAACGAAGAACTTTCAAGAACAAAACTATTCATACAGACAAAAATTAGCATGTTATAGGTTTCATAAGAGACAAGATTCACAATATGGGGCAAGGAGGGTGGAGAACAGTGGGTTTTGCTACATCTGTCTACAATTGGAAAGGCTGTCATGTAACACCAAAAAGGCACCAGCTCTGGGTATAACATCTTGAGTTCCCCAAGATTTGTCAGAAGGTCAAGAATCTCCACAAAAGAAGTGCTTCTCAATAGCACCACTGCTCCTGCAGTTGCCCTAGATGGGTGAACTCAAGATAAGAACCGCGGATTTCATTTTAGATTTGAAGTGGATGTTGCTTTCTTTTGAGATGAACTACGGGTCCGAGGACTGAGGGCACGGCACTTGCCCTTGATCGATCGGCTATGCCATGACTAAGGCTCTGAGACCTGTTGAAGAAAAGAGACTAGAGAACTTTATTTATTTCTTTGCTTAATAATAATAGATACAATCATGGTTGTCACGGCGGAATCGGCGACCACGGCGAGTGACATGCGCCTGGACGCCTAGGCGACGCCAAGGCGAGCGCCTAATCCCAATCCTGTAGTATCTCCCGTATGTATACATACATCACAATGTCACATACATTCTGTCTCTCCCGTATAAAACTCCTCCCGAGCCCTCAGTCTCTCCTAACCACTCCGCCTCTCCCGTCTCTCTCTCTCCCGTCTCTCCGCCTCCTCTCCCGACATCTCCGCCGCCGCCTCCCGCGTCCGCCTCCTCTCCCCGCCGCCGCCTCCCCCGTCCGCCTCCTCTCCCCGCCGCCGCCTCCCCCGTCTTTCTCTCTCCCGTCTCTCCCGACATCTCCGCCTCCTCTCCCCGCCGCCGCCTCCCCTCGCCTCCTCCCCCCACCGCCTCCAGCTCCCCGCCGCCTCTGGCCTCCCCTCCCCGTGCCCGATCTCTCCCCGCCGCCTCCCCTCCCCGCGTTGCTGGAGACCGGCGTCAATGGCGGGATCAGGCGAGGCGACCAGCCTCGGCGTCCTCCTCCGGCCGCCAGGACGCCTAGGCGACGCCGTGACAACAGTGGATACAATTCTATCACTTTTATAGGGATGGTTAAACTTAACCCCTAAGGAATATATCTCTATATTGAGAAAACTAATCTCTAATAATAGGAAACTTATCCCTAATACATGAAAATAATTTTAAAAAATAAGTCTAAATAATAAAGAAACTAATTATTATATTCCTAATCCACGATACACCGGCAAATCACCCAATTTTGCCCATGCTACAGTACACATGGGTACTGTTTACGTCTTGCTACCGTGCCCTCGTGATGCTATTCACGCATTGCTATAGTACTGTGCGGTATTGTTTGCGGTTGCTGCAATGCTCGTGTATTGTTCGCTCACCTGCTACGTATACGCCGAGATTCTAGGCCATAACAGGGTGATCTTAGTGATACTTTAGGAACTTTGGGTGAAGTTGACTATAGCCTTCTCTCTTTCTTTTTTCCCTTGGAGGGGCAGACTTTCCTAGGTTTTGCAGTGCGGTACTGTACTGTAGTTACTGTAGCACGAACTGCATCTTATCTATTGGTTTGCTTCAGTTTGATCTAATTGTTTGATTAGGAAATTATCAGTTTGATCTAATTGTTTGATTAGGAAATTATCTTTAACAGAGTTAGAATCAGGATCTTATCTCTTGTAGTTGGTTTGTTTAGATTGGATTGTTAGAGATAGTGTTTGAGGTTTAGGGGACAGCCAAGTTAACCTCAACCCTATAAAAGGCCATGAATTGTAACTTATGAGATCAAGCAAGAAGAAGAAATAATTAGTCTTTTCCTTATCAAAAGTCTTCTCTCACATCTATGGTCTATTTATCCCTATTCTAGTCTCCATCAAGCTGTGCCATCCCGGCCCTCTTTTATATGATATTTACCCCATCATGAACTTAAGACATTGACCATTAGTTTAGATTGGTGAAGGTTAGCCATGTGCCTTCTTATGCTTGCCATGTGGAGTTATTAAAATTTTTCTGACTTAGAATACCATCTTAATTGACATTGAATGATCTACAAGTACTAGGTTGTTTTTGGGATGGTTAGGTATGTTACTGTTTCACCGAAAAGGTCATTGTCAAGGTGATCTTAGTACTCCCACAATCATGATCGATTAGCTGTTAGCTGCATTACTTATTTATAGATGATAACCGACAGCTAGATATGTCATGGCCTATATTCATCCTGTACTATATTAATCTCATTGCAATTTGATATCGATATCTCTATCGCCATGATCATTCTGTGGTGAACTCCATTAGCTAATTCATAATTTCTTCAACTTTGAATAGTCAACGGTTACATTCCTGTAGTCTTATTAGTTTTGTATGTCATCATTAAAGTATAAGAGAACAGGGCTAAATTCTTTTAAATTTTTAATTTCCCTTATGTTTACTGTTGGCCCAGTGCTTGTGTTATCTTCACATGGGCACTACTCGGCTTATAGGTTCTACTGGATACAACTCATTTCAGAACGATATTGCTGTATAAATAGTTTCAGCTGTACCGGGTTAATCCAATGTATTTTTTCTTCCATGCATGTGTATGTACCTAACCAAATCATTCTGCAGAGAAATGAGCTTATTGAGAGGAGTACACTTAAGAGATTGGGTACTGTGGAAGACATGGCTGCAGCCGCCGCATTCCTGGCATCTGATGATGCATCATTCATTACAGCTGAAACTATAGTTGTTGCTGGAGGAACACAATCTAGATTGTAATTCGGGCTGAGGTCCGGATGCTCAATTAGCTATAGTTGAGTACATTGGCATGACCAATAAATTTATCAGTAGTCTGGCACTAAATTTCAGTGCGCTTAGATATGAAGCAAATGTACTGTAATAAATTTATTGTGAATCTCTCGGTGATGTAAGCTGGTTACCGCTAGCAAGGACGGATGGTAGTCTACTGAGACTGTGAACAACATGTTTTATGTTTATTGTTGTATAACTTGCGTTCATAATTATTGACCATGTTTGTGGGGATTGTAAAGGAATGCGCGTAGGCTACGATAGCAGAAAACAAAACTTTTCTACCGCGCACACCAGAACATCATACTAAGGAGGGATCATGGATCGTTACCACTAGACGCGCAGCGTAGCGGAAGAAGAGTTGGAGAAGCCGATCCAACCACGCGCGTCGAGGTAGTAGTGGAATTAGTCGAACGTCCCGAACAGATCGTCTCCTCCACGCGATCAACCACACCACGTGCAAGATCCAATCTGTAAATTGTTGATGCCGATCAACGCCGCAACGAGCAGCGCCTCCACCGGTATCCACACGTCCGGGGCTGGAACGCCGATCGCGAGTGTACTAGCACTTGCGAGCGGCTAGGGTTTGGCTCGGGAGGTGGCGGCTAGGGTTTGGCTCGGGATTAACAGAAGCATACACCCCTCAGCCCCTCGCCTCCATATATATATACCTCCTCACTTGGGCCTCGTGGACCGAGACCCAATAGGAATCTATCCGGATCTCTATCCGAATTGAGCCCACATCCGAATCACATTCGAATTAGTGTTCCAACTCGTTAAGTGTGCGACCCTGTAGGTTCACGTATACTTGGTCGTAACCCGGAAACGCCTTTCCGGTCACCCTGTTAATAGCGGCCTCTAGTAAGACATATTAACCCCAAAGTATACGTAAAAATCATATCGGCTGAACCTGTAATGTTCTCATGTACGAATCCCTTTGCCTCACGATATAGATTGAGCTCAAGGCGAGACCTGTGTCATCCTCTTAATAGCTCAATCACTCTCTCGATTCCGTGATGGATTATAAACTCGTGATTGACTCCTCAATCACCTTGGCATGGCCATGCACTTTCATAATCCATTACATCGAGAGGCCCAGAGATATCTCTCTCATACGGAGGGGCAAATTCTATCTTGATCATTCACATCCAACTACATGTTTCATAGCAAATCCGAAGACTACTTTTATGACTACCCAGTTACGGAGTAGTGGTTAGTAGTCCCAAAATAGGCTACTACGCATGTTGGGAACCATGATGATCTCAAGTCTAAGGATTCTACATAAACACTACTTGAGACCAACTGATGACACATGGAATCTCTGCAGTGTCTCATGGCGGGTCTATCCAACATATGTTCACTAACACATGTCCATATTATTGATTTGGTATCTCCATACCATGATCCATGAGACATGATCATCAATCAATACATATGCTGATCTTTGAATCATATTTGTTCCTCATATGATATATAATCAGGGATCATTTAGAAATAGCAACATTTTGGCATTAAGAGTCTCATGAATAAGTCACATACTCATTGATCAATAATGATAATATCTATTTCAAGGAACAAAATAATGTATCATAAACATATTATGTGATATATTCAACATCTCCATGTTGCCTCTAGGGCATATCACCAACAGTCTTCCACTTGCACTAGAGTCAACCATGTAGGTATCTAATACACATTGCCCTAGTGTGAGCCTCATGCTTTGGCTGGGGAAGCGGCTTTGTCAACGGATCTGCAATGTTTAAATCCATTTGTACTTTACATATCTTCACATCGCCTCTCTCCACAATCTCGCAGATGAGATGAAATCGCCGTAGAATGTGCTTGGACTTCTGGTGCGATCTAGACTCCTTGGCTTGCGCAATGGCTCCACTGTTGTCACAGTAGAGGTCCATTGGACTGGAGGCACTAGTCATCACACCTAGCTCAGAAATAAATTTCTTGATCCAAACATCCTCTTTAGCAGCTTCAGAAGCTGCCATGTACTCGGCTTCTGTTGTAGAATCAGCAACCGTCTCCTGCTTGGAACTCTTCTAGCTCACCGCACCGCCGTTCAGGCAGAACACAAATCCAGATTACGATCTGAAAATCGTCTTTGTCAGTTTGGAAGCTAGCATCGGTGTAACCATTTACAACGAGCTCTTCCTCACCCCCATAGACGAGGAACACATCTTTAGTTCTTCTCAAGTATTTCAAGATGTTCTTTACGGTAATCCAGTGACTTTCACCTGGATCTGATTGGTATCTACTTTTAGCACTTAAAGCATACGAGACATCTGGATGTGTACAAAGCATGGCATACATAATGGACCCAATAGCCGAAGCATATGGAATCGCATTCATTTTATCCCGCTCATCAGGTGTACTAGGACACTGACTCTTGCTAAGATTTATACCATGTGACATAGGTAGGAAGCCTTTCTTGGAATCCTGCATGTTGAACCTTTTCAACACCTTATCAATGTACGTATCTTGGCTTAATCCAATTAGCCTTCTTGATCTATCCCTATAGATCTTGATGCCCAGAATATATGCCGCCTCTCCTAAGTCTTTCATAGAGAAACTATTTTTCAATGAAGACTTAACAGATTCGAACATAAGAATATCATTTCCGATCAGTAATATATCATCCACATATAAGACCAGAAATACGAACCCCTAACCTAGTCTCAACTTTTTTTTTGTCGAACTTCACCTACGTCTTTAGTTTTGAGGTGAGACGTATTGCTGATTCCAAAAATAGATAAACTGAAATCTATTGCTTAATTAGTCAGGACCGTCCGATCTATTGTTACTCGTGATCCAGCCGTTGGGAGTGTAGGAGGTACCTTGAACCCTCGCTCGCTTGCGCACATCGCCGCCGCCCCGTTGTGCAGCCCACCTCCTTCCCCCACTGACCGGCGAGCCGCCGCTTGTCCTCGCCCCGCTACCTCGCTGCCGCTATCCCGTATACCCTCGGCCGCCCTCCGGCCATCCTTGCTTCGTCGCCTCTCTCTCTCTCTCTCTCTCTCTCTCTCTCTCTCTCTCTCTCTCGTTTCCCCCGTCCAATAACTGAAGCATCTGGCTCAGAGGGAAAGGGAGAGACAGAGATGGTGCTGCGACGTGCGGCGGCTGAGTGCCCGAAGAAGGTGTCGGCGCTGGTGGACCTGGTGAACCTGCCGACGGCGCTGCGCGAGTTCGCGGGGGGCCGGTCCCAGCTCTCCCACCTCTCCTTCTTCCTCCGCGTCTGGTCACACATCAAGAACAACAACCTCCAGGTTCGTACTCCTCCATAGTAGACAGCTCCACCTGTTTGGTAGCCTAGGAAATTAATCACATTGGTTGGCGCTCGGAATTAGCTGAGCTTATTATTATGGCAGGATTTGGTAGCCCGTCAAATTTCACTACTCTTTAATTGAATCTCGATTGGAAAAAAAAGAAACAACAACCTGGCGCGCCCTAGGAGAAGAGCAGTTATTTTTCGTCTTGTCTAATGGGTCTGCTACTTTTCTAACTGTCGTTGAGATGTCCATAGTAAAACATGAAAGTGGCTGCTTGGGCCGACTAAGATCTCTTGTTTGCGATAACGAAAATTTCACGCATTTGGGGTATTTACCTGGACAACAGCTGGAGTTTTTTAACTATCCAACAAAAGTTTTTGGCGTTGTTATATTGCAGTGAATTTCACACATTTCGATCTAGGATCAATGCCACATGAAAGAATGTTGTTAATATCTTTATGTTTACCAGTTCAAAGTTCAGACAACTATTGGAACTTTTTTTGGATGAGAACCACTGCCATATCATTTTGGGAAATGGTACGAATTTTTGGGACATAGCTCATTGTCGGAGAATTTGTTTTTCTTGATGTTGCTTCCTCTGGACATCCTTGGCCACATCTCCATTGTTCTCTCTGAGGTTTTAGCAGAAGCTCTTGTTTACTTGACTGGATATCCAAGACAAAGAACAAGACATTCTGTCTCTTTCCAGATCGTCCATTTGGTTCTGTAATAAATTAATAATAGAATGGCACCATTATTATAACCACTTTGATTTAATTTAGAGCAGAGCAAAGTAGTTATGGTCTCATGTGGATCACTGTTTAGACCTGTTTACATGCAGAAATGCGTCGAGGACATGATTTTGAATAGGACTCTAAGATGTAATGCTGCCCACACACCAACTCATTTCCTTCGGGTGGGTTCGGTTTGGCTTAAAGTCAACTTATGCTCGTATTGTTTACAGTAACTAGTTTTTAAACGGTTCGTTTTTTTAATGCGGGGTCAATAGGAAGATTGTAGAAAAAAGTGTACTGAGTTCAGCTGTATCAGCCAAAATCACATGCAACTATTTTCCTGTGCGTACTGTTTCTTGCGAACAGCCAGAATTCAAATATTTAAGCCATAAGACATCAGTCCAAAAGAATCCACCCCAATGTTTCTAAATGTATCGCTGTTTGAAAATTATTACTGAAGGAAAACTTTTGGCATGCTGTATTATTGTTATAATAAATCTCATAGGTTCCTACATAAGAGTCAAGTGAATATCATTTCTTTTGAACGAAATTAATTGAATGTCAGTGAAGTACTGAAGTGCTTCTCAGTTTGAAATCTCATTGGCATTGAGAAATTTCCATATGTGATTGTTTCAAGTTGTTTATTTGCAATTATCCTGCTTTTCAGGACCCAACGAATAGGAACATTATAAATTGTGATGATAAGCTGAAGACTGTGTTGCTGGGCAGGTCCAAGGTGGAGCTTTCTGAACTTCCAATGCTTGTCAAGCTGCATTTCCCAAAAGTTTCAAAGCCGTAATAATATTAAGTTACAGCTTTTGTACTATGAAAGTTTGTGGAAGCTGGTTTGATTTCTGGTGTCCTGGGACAGGCTAAAAATCATGTAGAATTTGCTTTACCAAACAGTGACTGGTACAGTTTTATGACTATTTGCTTCCCTCTGTCTTCAGACCCCTTTGATATATGATATTTTTTGATTTCGATATTAGTAGCTTCCGCTTGCGTTTTGAGTTAAGAAACATATAATATATACAAGGAAAGCTGTACAACTTACCTATTAAAGTCTTTTTCTTGGTACATTGTGGACTCCACTTGAATTGAATTTGTGAGGCGGCTCTTCAATGCATGCCTGAAATTGTTGGCTATGTCTTCCTACATGTCATGCTTCGGCAGCGAGTCAGACAATTATGGAGCACTACTGTCCAAACGATAGCTGTTTCCTTTGCTTTGCTTTTGTGCTTGCAACAGTGCAGCAAGTATGAAACAGTTGCTGTCATCTCTTTACAATGAATGGAGTACTTCGTTGGCTTCTATTAGACGATACGCGTGGAGACCATAACCCCTGAAACTTTGCTGCTTCTTCAGGAAAAGTATATGTAGATCATCTCGTATAATCCCAGTATATATAGATGATCTGAATATCATCAGGATCATAGAAGACATAAAAGAAGTAAGTTCTTGGAGTCGGAATTTGAAATGAAAATTTTGGGTAAAACCAAATATTACTTAGGTTTGCAGTTCGAATATGTCCTTGAAAGAATATTAGTATATCAGTCAGCCTACGTTCAAAAGGTGTTAGAATGGTTCGGCTTTAAGAAGGCATACCCATCGAAAGTAGCGATGATCGGGAGATTTTTACAGTAAGAAAAAAATCTGTATCGACCTAGGGAAGAGGGGGCGGAAGTCCTAAGACCGAAATTCGCACACTTAAGTGCAGTAGGAGCACTTATGTATTTAGCAAACTGCACTAGACTAGACATTACATTTGCCGTAAACCTATTAGCAAGTCATAGTGCAGAACCTATCAAAAGGCATTGGCAGGGAATAAAGGATATCTTTCGATATCTGCAAGTAAGCAAGAACCTTGGGTTATTCTACAGAAAGGACCAAGATTTGAATATAACTAAAGGACATTTTTGATACTTCCAAGGAAGTAAGGACCTTGGGTTGTTCTACAGAAAGAATCAAGACTTGAATATAACTGGCTATGCAGATCCAGGGTACTTGTCAGACCTGCATACCGTAAGGTCACAAATAGGCTATGTATTCCTGTGTGGTGGAATTGCATGGAAATCGTCTAAGCAAAGTCTTGTAGCGACTTTGACGAACTACTCAGAAATCATAGCGCTGTACGAAACCGCACGAGAATATGCTTGGCTCCGATGAATGATTCACCACATCCAGCAGTCATGTGGGATGAATATCATGCAAGCTCCCACAATTATATATGAAGATAATGCAGCTTGTATTGCACAATTGCAGACGGGCTACGTAAAGAGTCATTTCACAAAGTATATCAACCCTAAATTCTTCTATGCTCATGAATTGCAAAAGATGAATGAAATTAAGGTACTGCATACTAAGCCATGTGAAAATCTTGTAGATTTATTCACCAAGTCACTCTAAGTGTTTAGTTTTGAAAGATACGTATAAGAAATTGAAATGATGAGACTTAGAGAAGTGCAGAATTCAGGAGAAGATTTTTCTCAAACTCGTTATTAAAACTTGATCACGAAGATTGAATATCTAAAGAATAAATCCTGAAGATTAAATGAAATTGGGTGGATTGTACTCTTTTTCCCTTGACGAGTTTTCCTGAAGTTTCTCGGCCAAGATTTTTTTAATAAGGCAATTCGTGCAACACAGTATAACATGTATCATATACTCTTTCTCTAAATTTTTCCCACTGGGTTTTATGGAGTATTGATGAGGTATGAATGTGTCGGATGAGTACCAAGGGGGAGTGTTAGGAAACCTGGGTCTGAGCTTGAAGCCTTGGCCCAGAGTGGGCACCTCACCACTACGCTGTAAATAGGGAGTGCTATTGGCTATTTTGTACATGCATGAGAAAGAAAAGTAATAAAGAAATACTAGAAGTTCTTCCTATCTGTATGTTTCAATCTATTATTTATATCTTCTATGATTAATCCTTTCCATGCATACAACCATGCCGACTCCATATCAAACTGAAACTATGATACAAGGACCAATGACTAGAGCGCGAACACGTCAACTTAACCATCAGGTGAATGTGTTCCTAAGTTTGCATACAAATGTTTCAAAGAATGGAATACTACTTAATTCTTGTGATGATTTAATTGTTCTTAGGAACCATGGGGAAGAACCACATGAGCTCAAGTATAGAAGTGGAACCGTCAAGCGCAAACCAAGTCCTGTTCACGAGTTTGACTCGGATTCGGCCTTGTTGACAGCGCCTACTTCAAACGGCCGTAACTTTTGATCCAGAAGGTTTCTCGGGGCCCATGAGTACTCGTTGGAAAGCTCTTGAAGTCTACTTTCAGATGGATCCGGCCTCACCTCCAAATTCCATCCGAGTCGACCAGAAACTGCAAAACAATTCACGTCGCTTTTTCAGTCCGAGTCAAAGTGGGCCTTGGGCCTTGTAATTCGAGTCCTATTCGGCTTCCTTGTGTTTTGGCCGACCCTCCACCTTCCGTGACCCTTAAATAGGCAGCCGCACCCTCTTCTAGGGTTTGGGTTTTGTTTAGACTAAGTTAGCTTTTGCTGCTTTGCCTTGTACTCGCGCGTGTCGGCTAGACCGCCCGAATACTTGTCTTCGGAACCCCACCGTTTTCTGTTTTCGATTGAATCTTACATCGTTATTTGCAATTGAGTTGCTGTTCATCTTGTTCTTGCTTGTTCTTCGATTGCTTGCAGGAACGAGAACCCTCGTGGTTAGGTTAATCGTGCGCCGACAAGGTCACGAACAATCTCTGAAGTTGGTGTATCGATCGCTAAGGCGCAACGTCCTTGGATGGTTGTAGTCAGGTCGTCAACGTCACCTCCTTCCCCAATCGAATCTACCACTCTCATCGAAAGATCGGGACCCCTAGTCCTATCATATCATATACTCTTTCTCTAAATTTTTCCCACTGGGTTTTATGGAGTATTGATGAGGTATGAATGTGTCGGATGAGTACCAAGGGGGAGTGTTAGGAAACCTGGGTCTGAGCTTGAAGCCTTGGCCCAGAGTGGGCACCTCACCACTACGCTGTAAATAGGGAGTGCTATTGGCTATTTTGTACATGCATGAGAAAGAAAAGTAATAAAGAAATACTAGAAGTTCTCCCTATCTGTATGTTTCAATCTATTATTTATATCTTCTATGATTAATCTGTCTTTTATATAGCAGAAAAATCGATCGGACTGGATTCACCAATGATGATTCCTCAACAAGTATGATCTGGCCTACGTGTTTGCCATTTGATCCAAGCACAACACACAGAGAGAGGTTAGGCTCCAGGCACGCTTAGCTCAACAGGTCACTGATAACCCGTTGAGCACTATTGTAAGTATTTTACTGTCAGTTACAAGGAATTTTACTACCAATCATAAATAATTTTATTTTTAAATCACCTGTCCACGTTCAGAAGAGTACAGTAATCATAACACAAGTAATTTTATTGTCAATTGCAAGGAATTTTACCGCACTACCATGGGAGAATCATCGTACAACCACAGAGAGTTATTGTGTGTACTGTGCCAGTCTAAGCACGACATGCCCCATTAGACCAGGTAAGGAGCACTATGTCTTAGGTCGATACAGTTGGTCTGCCCTATTTGGCTAGGTCTACACACTTGGCCTTGCTCTTTTGGCTTTTTGTTCGAAATAAACGGAGCAACTTCTCTAAACGGTTTTTGAATCTAAAATTATATGTATTATTTATATCAATATCATCATTATCTTAGTATGGAGCTATTAGCTATGGCTCCGCTCATTTTTGAGCTATTAGTATGGAGATATTAGCTATGGCTCCGCTCATTTTTGAGCTTGGCTATGGCTCCGCTCATTTTTGAGCTTGGCTCCGCTCATTTTGGAGCTATTAGCTATGGCTCCGCTCATTATTAGCTATTAGCTTGGCTAGGTCGGCTCCGCTCATTTCAGCTTTTGACTTATTTTTCACTATTCATAAATTTCATCTTTTTCTGTTTTATTTCGCTTTTTTGAGTTTTTTTGACAGTTTTTTCCTGTATTCATTGGCGTTGTTCGAGATGAGCTAACATATTTTTTTTTCTATTTTTAATTTTTTTAAATTTAATTACGTCAAATAAACCACCTTCAGCTATAGTAAAATTTCAGTCAACTATAATACATTTTTAGTTATAAACCATAACTTTTCAGCATAATCGAGCAGGACCATAGGCAAATGTGATAGGGCTGCGGGAAAAAAATATGGGCAGGATGGCCTTCACAATTTTGGACTAAATAATAAAGTAGGTTGGTATTAGGGGTGGAAAACGGTAACGGATAATTCGTTTTATCCGATATTCGTATCCGAGAAAACACAAATATGGTAAGCAAAAATCCGTATTCGAAAATATTCGTATTCGTATTCGAGAATATTCGTATCCGTATTTGAGAGTATTCGTATTCGCATTCGTATTCGAGAATATTCGTATCCGTATTCGTATTCGAGACTATTCGATTCGTATTCGATCCGTTTCTAGAACTTATGAAGAAATTGTACAAATTTTGTGATTCAAAATTTGAATTTATGCGGTTTAAAACCGGTAACCGGTCAAAAACTGGTGAAAAATTGGTAAAACCGCTAGGAATCCGTTTTATCCGATATCCGTATCCGAGAAAATCCGTATTCGAAAATATCCGTATTCGTATTCGAGAATATTCGTATCCGTATTTGAGAATATTCGAATTCGTATCCGTATTCGTTTGAAAAATATAGATTCGTATTCGTATTTGAGACTATTCGACCGTATCCGATCCGTTTCCACCCCTAGTTGGTATGATCTGGCCCACGCTCCGGTGTCCAGACAAACTGGGGCAGACGGGCAGTGTCCTCTCCAGCCTTTTACAAAGGGAACTACAACCGCCCGCTTCCATCCGGACAACTACAGGCAGCAAGGAGAGCACCGCGAGAAGCTAGGCCGGCGATGGAGGTCAAGTGCCGGCGCTTGGAGGGGAAGGTGGCCGTCGTGACGGCGTCCACGCAGGGCATCGGCCTCGCCATCGCCGAGCGCCTCGGCCGGGAGGGCGCTGCGGTCGTCATCTCCTCACGCAAGCAGGTCGAGCCCTCTCGTTTGCCCTTCCTTGCTCTTCTTGGATCTTGATTGCCTCGGCGCGTGCTCGTTTTCTGATTGAGTTTCTTGGTGTTGCAGAAGAACGTGGACGAGGCGGTGGAGGGGCTCATGGCGAAGGGGATCACCGTGGTCGGGGCCGTCTGCCACGTTTCTAACGCGGAGCAGCGCAAGAACCTCATCGACACGGCCGTCAAGGTGAGAATTGGGATTTTTTTGGGGGGTGACTCCGTGCGAGTGCCGTGGTTCTTGGATTCAGATGGGTTACATTGTCAGATTCGTTACTTAGGAGTTGCGAGTTGAATGAAATCGGCACTCTGTAGTGGAATTTGGGTCTGACTGAGGATTAGATTTACTAGATGTATGTTATTTTTGAAATATTGACTAGTTTCGCAACTGACTAGGACTGTTCAGCTGCGAGTACTGTAGAAGAATGTGCATCATTGTCAAGACAAGTTTAAGCATAAAATCAAGGCTTAGCAGCCAAGTTTTACATAAAAGACGTATAACCCAAAGATACATTACCAAAAGAAACTCCACAGGCAGGCCTGAGTGTAGAATACACCTTAACACTCGGTGTCGTCTACATCGTAGAGCTCAGCGTCTTCATAAACTCCTTCATTTTCTTGACAAGCATTCTCTGTTAATGATTTTAACAAGTATGAGTACAATCAACCGTACTCAACAAGTCACATGGGAAATGTTATTTAACTATATGCAAGAGATTGGCATGAAACAGGGTAAAGCAGTTCTTTATTTTATGTGGATGCAATTTTGTTTGTAAACACTTTGCTTTTAAACTTAAAATATTAAATCACAAACTTAAGGTATTTGGGGGTTTCCAAGCTTGATTAACACATTTCCACTTTTCCAAATCCATTCCAATCCTACTTATGCTTCGTTATTGGAATCACCCATTAAACACAGCTTCATTTACCAAAAGCACGGTGTATTCGAATACCATTAGTCAAGACTTTGCAAAGCTGCCCTGCTTTACCCACAAGATCCCTCAACCCTCATGCTTAGTTGAGAAAACAAGGCCTTTCACTTCTCATATCTTTGTATAGCCTCTACCCGGTAGGGACAGGGCAACACAGGCAGTCGGCATTCCGCTGGCCAACGCAGAAGACACACCCCGACTCCCGTGTAATCCTACCGTTGTTAAATATAGTTTTATTGTTTCTATACCAACCTTGTATACGTGGGATGTTCCTTATTCGGAGTCCCCAAAATAAGTTATAGATATTCAATCGATTTGAGCAGCTACTAAATCAGGTATGACGAATCAACGCTTGTGGTTAGGCGATTACTATGTTCTTTACTTGGCATAAGGTTCTAGTCCTTGCTTGTTATTGAAACTATTTTTTTAATCACAACCAACAACTTTTCGGCAAAGGCGAACCACTTTGTAATATGAGATATCTGAACATGTAATCTACTTTGATTAATTAAATAATATACTTAGTTTTACTAGGGTTTGTCAAGGTGAATATGGCCATCAAATTAAACAGGGCTTTTTCGAGTGGTAGGATATAACTAGTATTATGTCATTCTAAACATTCATTGTACATAAAATAACATTGCATAAATAACATAATGAAAATACTAATAAATAATTAAAGGAATATAGGTTCAACATGATCAATGACATGTGACTTGCCTTGCGGATTTATAATTTCGACAATTTCGTATTCTTCAATTTCTTGATCTTGAGCTTGATCCTGAATTTCTCCTTCTTGACTTGGTCGACTCACAACGTCGTGTGCTAGCGCAAAGCAAAGAAATAATTTAATTCCACGCTCGAAGAAAATGAGCTAGGAATAAAGAAATAAAATTCGAGAAAAATCAAATAAAATGGGTTTAGTATTCTTGGGAGGTTCAAATGGTGAAATGGACCTGAGAAATGGGTTGGTGGGCTCGAAACGGTTCAAAATAGTATAAATTTGCATTTTTGGGCTTTAAAAAGGCCTAACGGGTCTGGTTGCTGTTTCTGGCGGGTAAATCACTGTTCATAGCGGGCGGAATACTGTTCACAACGGGCCGGTTAATGTGCACTATGGTTTCGGGTGTTGGCCTGACGGGTAGGATGAACAGTAACCTGCCCGTTACTGTTCATCTTCAACCTCCCGTTCGCCCGCACGCGCTGAAAACAGAGGATCAAGGCGGCGGCGACAGATGGCTCTACAGGGACCTACGATGCAAACTGAGACCATGGGCGGGTTCGGGAAAATGCCGGGAACCCATTTTTGAGGTCGGTGTCGGCCGGGGAGGCGGCAATCGCCGGCGGCGAGCTCGGAAAGGCGATACGGTTTTTGGCGGCAGTGGCGAGCTTCGAGGCTTAAGGGGGTCGAAGCTCGGGTTTACGAGCATCCTTGGGGTTAGGGAGACCCGAGGGAGGTGGCGGTTTGGGCTAGAGTGGACCGTGCAATGCCGGCCACGGTGGAGCGCCTGTTGTCTTCACCTTCGGCTTCTCCTACCGGCAAGGATGAAAAACAAACTCACGCACACAAAGAACTCAATGAGCTACAGAAAGTTTTGGTGCTGTCTTGGTACAGCTTTTCCCATGTATCTATTGCTCATTATATAGGAACAAAAAGAGTACAAAACTGATACAAAACGGGATCTCAAAATCGAGTCCGTGAATAACACGATGCAACCTCCGATCCGGACTCAACAAACCAAAAAAAAACAGAATCCGAGCAAGATTACCCAACAATCTCCCCCTAATTCTTGCTCGGTTCACTTGACCTTAACGACGCCAATCTTCTCGCGCAATTCACAGAACTTGGCGCGTCCGAGTGACTTAGTCAGAATGTCAGCGAGCTGTTCCTGAGAGCTCGTGAAATCCAAGCATATCTTCCCGCTGTCCAGACATTCACGGATGAAGTGGAATTTAGTATCGATATGCTTGCTTCTGTCGTGAAGGACAGGATTCTTGCTTAAGGCGATCGCGGACATATTATCCATCTTCAATTGTGGCGGCTGGAGCTTGGTGCCGATCACGTCGCCCAGTAGCCGCGAGAGCCACACCGCTTGGCATGCTGCTGCCGCGCCCGCGATGTATTCCGCTTCGCAGGAGGAGAGCGCTACCACCTTTTGCTTCTGGGATTGCCAAGAGATTGGCATCTCACCAAGGAAGAAGATGATCCCAGTGGTGCTCTTCCTGTCATCCACATCTCCCCCCAAGTCACTGTCGCTGTAGCCCGTCAGGTGAATGTCACCGTTCGAGCGCTTGGAGTAGATGATGCCGTAGTCGATCGTGCCGGAGATGTACCGGAGCAAATGCTTGACGGCGACGAAGTGCTCCTGCTGGGGCTTCTCCATGAATCTGCTCACGTAGCCCACGGCAAAAGCGATGTCGGGCCGTGTATGCACCAGGTACCGCAAACTTCCCACCAAGCTGCGATACATCGTTGCGTCCACCTCCGGCGTAGCACTGTTCTTGGACAGCTTCAGACGCACCTCCATGGGCGTCTGGCACGCGTTGCAGCCCTCAAGCTGCGCTTTTTCAAGCAGCTTGCGTGCATACGCCGCTTGGCACAGTGTGACGGCGTCCCGACTCTGCTTCACCTCAATCCCGAGGTAGTATGAGAGCAACCCCAGGTCGCTCATGCGGAAGAGTCGACGCATCTCGCCCTTGAATGTGTCGATGTCCTCCGAGCGTGATCCCGTGATGATGAGATCGTCGACGTAGACGCCCACCACCACGCGTGACGTCGCGACGCCCCTGGTGTACATGCCATGCTCGCTGGCGCACCGGGTGAAGCCGAGGTCGCGGAGGCTGCTGTCGAGCTTCACATTCCATGCGCGAGGTGCTTGACGAAGTCCGTATAGAGCTTTCCGTAGCCTCAGCACCTTCTCTTCATGCCCAGCCGCGACGAAACCTGGCGGTTGGCGGACGTACACCTCCTCGCTCAGGTCGCCGTTGAGAAACGCCGACTTGACATCCATGTGATGCACAAGCCAACCTTCCTGAGCCGCCACAGCGAGCAGCATCCGGACCGACTCCATCCGAGCAACGGGCGCGAAGACCTCGTCGTAGTCGATCCCCTGTTGCTGGACGTAGCCTTTCGCCACGAGTCTCGCCTTGTATTTGACGATGGCTCCCCGTTCATCGCGCTTCAGTTTGAAGACCCACTTCAGACCAATTGGACGATGGCCTGAAGGCAAGTCGACGAGCGTCCACGTACTGTTCTGCTCGATCGATGCCATCTCCTCGATCATTGCCTTCCGCCAGCACTCCTCGCCACGTGCCTCCTCGAACGTGGCGGGCTCGTCGCCCACGGCGAGCAGCAGATCATCCCACATCTCCCGCTCTGCCAATCCTGGAGTTGCTGCCGGGCCGAGGATGTTCTCCAGTGTCCTGAACCGGAGTGGGACATCATCGTCGTGGTCGCCATCCAAGTCCAGGTCCCCGCTCGGTGGTGAAGCGAACTCGATCTGCTCCGCAGGGATTGGGGCTGACTGTGGCGTGCAGGGCTCAGACCCGCACGAGGACGTCACTGCGCTGGGGGTCGCATGTGCTGTCGGTGTCTCTCCGCCTGGCGCGGCGTCGTGCGCCGCGTCCTGCACTCCCATGTCATGGCGGATCGTCACCGTCATTTGGTCGACGTGAAACGGTTCCGAGTCCACCGTGCTTGAACCCTCGCCGTGCTTGCTCCAGTCCCAGGCCCTTGCTTCATCAAACACTGCATCGCGTGATATGATCACACGTTCGGTGTTCGGATTGTAGAACCTGTACGCCTTGGAGCCCGGCTCGTACCCGATGAATACCATCGGCGTACTGCGATCGTCGAGCTTGCGCTGATGGCCGCCAATGTTCTTCACATGCGCGACGCAGCCGAATGTGCGGAAGAAGTGCACGGGTGGCTTGTGACCGTACCATGCTTCGAATGGCGTCATCCCCTTGACGCTCCTCGTCGGTGCGCGGTTCAGGATGAAAACGGCCGTTGTGACCGCCTCCCCCCAAAACCAGCCGGGCATGCGCATTGCCTTGAGCATGCTTCGCGCCATGCCCAGCACGGTCTGGTTGCGCCGCTCCACCACGCCGTTCTGCTGCGGAGTATACGGCGCGGTGAGGTGGCGCTGGATGCCCTGCTCGGCACAATAGTCACCGAACGTCCGTGCCGTGAACTCGCCGCCGCGATCTGTGCGGAGCGTGCCCAGCTTCCTTCCTGCTTCAGTCTCCGCTCGAGCTTGGAGACGAATTATCGCCGCCGCGGCCTCATCCTTTGACCCTAGTAGCACGATCCACATGAACCTGCTTTTATCGTCGACGACGAGAAGGAAGAGTTGTTTGCTGCCGGGTGTCTTCGGGGTGATGGGCCCGCACAGGTCGGCGTGAACCAACTCCAACAGGTTCTTGGCTCGGTACATGCTTGCCACCGGGAACGGGTGCCTCCTTTGCTTGCCGGCGAGACAGCTCTCGCAGACCTGGTCGACGTGGTCGATCTGTGGGAGCCCGCGCACCAGCTCCCCCTGCGCGAGCTGCTTGAGCCCCTGAAAGCCGAGGTGGCCGTACCTGGCATGCCATTGCCAGGCCGCTTCGCTGGTCCGTGCGGCGAGGCACACCGGCTTGCCGATGTCAAGGTCGAGGACGTAGAGACGACATGGCGAGCGTTGCACCTTCGCCATCAGCCGTCGCCGTTGGTCCCAGATCCTGAGAATCCCGTCCTCGATCAGGATCTTGAAGCCGTCCTCATCCAGTTGACCGAGGCTGACTATGTTCGCCGTCAACTTGGGGATGTGGTAGACACCGCCGAGCTCTTGGTGCTCTCCGTTCTTGCAGTTGAGGAGCACCGTGCCACGCCCTTCGATGCCGACGACGGAGCCGTCCCCGAATCGGACAGTACCGCGGATCCCCGTGTCAAGCTCGGCGAAGGAGGATTTCACCCCCGTCATATGATTCGTCGCGCCTGTGTCGAGAATCCATCGGGTGCAGTCGTCGACGCCCTTCTCGCCGAGCTGGACAAACAGCTTCTCTTCTTTGAGGTGGATCAAGGAAGAGTCAGCCGACGATGCAGATGTTAGTGGAGAATCGGTGTTGAGAATCCACCGGGTGCAATCACCGACGTCCTTTCCGCCGAGCTGGACGAACAGCTCTTCTTCCTCGAGGTGGATCAAGGAGGATTCCGCCGCCAGTGGAGAGTGAGGATCGGGGAAGGACGGAGCAGGCGCAAGTGGAGGTGGTGCGTTGACTGTCGCCGTTGCCACCAATAAGGTGGGCTCTGTCTTCTCCTCGACTTGGACTGCATGGGCCGCCTCGTCACGCTTCTTCTTCCGACATTCACGGGCCCAATGTCCGGTCTTCCCACAATATCGACATTGATCCCTGCCGATTGAGTTGGCGCCATTGCCGCTGCTGCCTGGAGCTTTGGGTGGCCTGGAACCTGCGCGCGAGCCACCTTCCTTGCCACGCCCTGGGCCGCGTCCTCTCCTCTGGTTTGACGACGACCCCTTGGGCTGTCTTGAAGGCCCCTCGCCGGAGAGCTGCATCTTCGCCGCCACGCGTGCGATCAGCTTGTCCTCGGTGAGATTCAAGCTAGCGATGGAGCCACCGCCAAGACCATGTCGCTCCTCCGCAGACTTGAGCCGGCCGATGAGCTCCTCGACGGAGATCTCGCTCAGGTCAAGGAGGGTCTCGATCGCCATGGCGATTTGTGCGTACCTTGGCGGGAGTGCCTGGAGGAATTTGCGGACGATCTCTTCCTCCGCGCAGGCGTCGTTAAGGACCGCGAGTTGATGTGCGATCATGTTGATGCGGACACCGAACTCGTCCACAGTCTCGCCGTCGCGGAACTTGAGCCCGTCAAACTCGCGCCGGAGTGTGTTGGCTTTCGCCTTGCGCACGCGCTCCACGCCGACATGCATGGTGCTGATCGCGTCCCACGCGATCTTGGCGGTCGCCTTGCTGGCGATGGTTCCCATCAACTCCGCCGGGACTGCCTTGGCGATGACCTCCAGCACCATACGATCCTCGACGTAGTCGGCGGTGCCGACGCTCACCGCGTTCCACAGGCCGCGTGCCTGTAGCATCACGCGCATGAGTGCCGCCCAGTCGAAGTAGTTGGTCTTCGTGAGCGTCGGGAACGCCCCGTTGCTGCTGACCTCCTTGGTGACCCGGTGGATCACCAGACCGCGCTCCGTTCCGCCGTTGCCACCACCGCTCCCCGATGTCGGCGGCGTCTCCTCCCGAGACTGCCGTGGCGGCGAAGCCGATCGATGGCGAGGCATGACGGCTCACACGATCGCTTGGTCGCACTCCCGGGGCCGATCCGGCTCTGATACCAAATGTTGTCTTCACCTTCGGCTTCTCCTACTGGCAAGGATGAAAAACAAACTCACGCACACAAAGAACTCAATGAGCTACAGAAAGTTTTGGTGCTGTCTTGGTACAGCTTTTCCCATGTATCTATTGCTCATTATATAGGAACAAAAAGAGTACAAAACTGATACAAAACGGGATCTCAAAATCGAGTCCGTGAATAACACGATGCAACCTCCGATCCGGACTCAACAAACCAAAAAAAACAGAATCCGAGCAAGATTACCCAACAGCGCCATGATCGGGCGGAGGAGCTCGGAGGCGAGGAAGGAGAAGGTTTGGGAGCTAAAGGTGATGGCTTGGACAAGTTCCTGGGAGCTTAGGGAGTCTATGAACGGAAGCAATTGGAATTCTATTGGGTATATTGAAGAATTCGGTTTAGGGCTCACCGTGGGAAATTGTTGCTGTCGCTGGTGATGGAGGAGACGGGAGGCCAATTGAGCGTGCCTGGGGGTTCACTGGGGTGCGTGGAGGAAGTTGAAGTGGTCCGGTTGCTTAAATAGACGGGTTAGGGCGGTCGGCAAAGATGGCGCAAAATCGAGCTGGCTCGGGATGCTTCGGGGAGTCTCGATTTGGGTGGCAGGGAGGTCGGCAGGGTGAGCTGGCAATGGGAATGCGGCTGCAGAGTGGCGGTGGTCAAAAATGGTGGTCTGTCGGCCGTGAGAGGAAGAGAGGGGCGCCGGCTGAAATGTCTGGGCGGTGGTGGCTGTTTTATGGCCATCGGTGCTTTACCGACAAAGGATGCTGACACGGGTTGTCAGAGGGGAGGCTTACGAGGTCTGACAGGCTACAACGGCGTGGAAGAGCGAGAAGACGCGAGAGATCAGAGAGTTCGGCAGTGAAGAAAAATCGGGACGGCGGCTGATTTTTCAGGACGATGAACAGTGCCGCCAAATCCTTCGGTCCTGGGGGCAAAGCTGCACGAATCTTGGAGCATGGATGGGGTGGCTTGAAGGAGAATTGGCTGAAAAACTCAAGGAATCAAATTCGAAAGAAAAATTTCAATTTTCTAAAATTTTGGGTTGTTTCAGATTCGTTACTTAGGAGTTGCGAGTTGAATGAAATCGGCACTCTGTAGTGGAATTTGGGTCTGACTGAGGATTAGATTTACTAGATGTATGTTATTTTTGAAATATTGACTAGTTTCTGCACCGCATCTGAGCATAGCTTTCTTGTTGACTGGTGGGCAGAATGTGCGACTGAAATTCTGAATACAGCATTTTTTTTAAAACCAGAAATTTTATTCACAGATCAGTACATGTTTATCCACAACTGTAGCGATCATTGCTTTAATTTTTTTTTTACAGTTGCTGTTCAATTGAATCTAAACTGCTCTGCATATCGGTTTCTTCTCTTGATGAAATTGGGGCTGAGATTACTGCCTCGCCGTTCTAAGAAAATGGTTGATGCTCGCTTAATCCGTTTGTGTGTACAGTGGTATTGTCGGGATGATGAAACAAGAGTTTTATGATCTGCAGTTCATACCTAGTTGGAAAGAACTGTTTATTTGGATGCATCTGAACTGTATATTTCCTTATCACAAATTGCTTCTTTCAGTCAGCAAGTTGCATACTGTATGCATACTGTTAGTTACTCATGTGTTAGGAAGTGTTCTACATTTACGGACTTGTCCTTGAAGTTGTAGCAATCAGGTAGTATCAAAATGATTCTTGTAGTAGTAAAAGAAATTATGTTATTGCAGAATTTTGGACATATTGATATTGTTGTATCCAATGCCGCTGCAAATCCTTCCGTAGATGGCATACTCGAAATGAAAGAGTCTGTTCTTGACAAGCTATGGGATATTAATGTCAAGGCTTCTATTCTGCTTCTTCAGGTGAATGAATTTTCCATCCTAAATCCTAATTTACAATTTGAATGAATTTTCCATCCTAAATCCCTATAAATCGACTTTTACGTTATTAATCTGTTTTCATTTTCCTGTTGTTAGGACGCTGCACCACACTTACGGAAGGGATCATCTGTGATAATAATTTCTTCAATTGCTGGTTATAATCCAGAACCAGTATTAACGATGTATGGTGTCACAAAGACTGCCCTTTTTGGTCTCACAAAGGTGTATGCTTTTCCTTTGTCATTGTCATACTGGTGCCTCTGAATTGATTGATATCATGATTGTCTTATCATTGTCCTTTTGTAAAGAAAACAGTGAACAATGTTTTACTGTGATTATTAGTTATTTTTAATTTTATAAACCTATATATAAAAAACCTATTAATCCTAAGATGTTTAACCAACAAACACTGGATTGAAGGAGCATAAATAACAGACATATTTCCCTTGGAGAAATGTTCGACTGCTGAGACATGCACCATGTGTATGGTGATGCTTGGATTTTGGAGAGCAAACCTGACACTGACAGCATGGGATAGGCTCCCAAAACATTAAGCAAAATGATCTAGTAGTAACAAGTTCATAAAATTTACACCTTGAAGTTTTCTCTGCTTGGGAATTAGAATGTTGTGTCTATATAAGAACTTGGATGTTGGACTACCTCAAGAAAGTTTTTGAGTTGGGTACTAGATTTCCTCCGAATCCTCCGACACTATTTGTTGTAGGTATGAAACCCAAACACAAGTGATGGGGTAGATGTTGATCGTCTGACGGGCCATCGTCCACAAGAGTAAAAATGACATAGGGATGTATACAGATTCACGTAAGCCCCCCATGCTGTTATTGCTGAGGAGTAGAGCAGGGGGTATGTAGGTGCCTTCCACGGAGTGAGCCTTGTTAACGGGGTGTAAATCATTCCTCCAACACTACTGTTCTATATGTTTGCGAACTGAGCTAAAGATATGTTTTATATACTTTGAAGTTTGAAGTATATCCCAGTTAACCATATTCACTTCCGGCAAAGGCCTAACCATGATATATGTGACTATGAACACGCAAACCAATGAGCACTCTAGATAGAAATTGTAAATTAGCATGATTACTATTACACTTTCATACGACACTACATATTGCATGGGACCTATACTTCAGAATGCCACATTGGTCTCATGACTAGTAATTTATAGAACATTATGAAATTTCATGGCAGCTGATGTTGTATTACAAGTCAGGCGGTTTATTTCATCAATGGATCATTATTCATTCTCTTATGTTCTGAAGATATTTTATTGTTATGGTATACATTGTTTTACACATGATGAACTATTTTGTCCACTGACTGCATTATGGATGCTCTCCACTGACAATATTATGGATGCTCTCCTTTTGTAGGCTCTTGCTGCTGAGATGGGGCCAAATACTCGTGTTAACTGTATAGCCCCTGGTTTTGTTCCTACACGTTTTGCTGATTTCCTCACAACTAATGAGACCATTGTAAGTAATTTCTGAATTTTTTCAACATACTCCATATGTTGTATAGTTTGACACCCAGTTAGTTACACACAAAAAAAACTTATCACACTTAAAAGTGCCAGTGAAACAAGAGGACAATCCTAAACATTTTCTAAGTTTCTGTGTGATAAATAAAATTTGATTGCTCACCTTTCTTTTTGATAGATTTTCTGCTTGGCACTTGGCAGTGCAAACTTTGCACTATAACCTGTTTGACCTTGTGCTTTACTGCACAATTGGTATGCAGGGAACCAACAAGACCTCCATCATTACAGTAGAAATACACTGAATTTCCCATGAATTGTTTTGAATTTCTAAATACATAACAGTTTGTTTGGATAGACGGGAAAATGGATGCAAAATTCAATTTAAAATGAGGAAGTTTTACAGCAAATATTCCCAAGATGGGATAATATTACAACTAACATTACTGGAAATAAACCCGAAGGCTTTATTTGCAATTTTCACCTGACACAACTTTCATCACATCTTTGAAATCAAGATAGCAGTCTGATCATTGGTACACTTAAGACAAAAAAAAAAAATGAACGAAGAACTTTCAAGAACAAAACTATTCATACAGACAAAAATTAGCATGTTATAGGTTTCACAAGAGACAAGATTCACAATATGGGGCAAGGAGGGTGGAGAACAGTGGGCTTTACTACATCTGTCTACAATTGGAAAGGCTGTCATGTAACACCAAAAAGGCACCAGCTCTGGGTATAACATCTTGAGTTCCCCAAGATATGTCAGAAGGTCAAGAATCTCCACAAAAGAAGTGCTTCTCAATGGCACCACTGCTCCTGCAGTTGGCCTAGATAGGTGAACTCAAGATAAGAACCGCGGATTTCATTTGAGATTTGAAGTGGATGTTGCTTTCTTTTGAGATGAACTATGGGTCCAAGGACCGAGGGCACGGCACTTGCCCTTAATTGGTCGGCCATGCCATGACCAAGGCTCTGAGACCTGTTGAAGAAGAGAGAGAGGCTAGAGAATTTTGTTTATTTCTTTGCTTAATAATAATAGATAAAATGCTGTCCCTTTTTTAGGGATGGTTAAACTTGATAGATAAGTCTTTGTGTTGTCTGCACATGGTGTACATGGTGCTTTTGTTTTTTTTGCTTTAGCATCTAGGACCTGCTTTTGCTTTAGCATCTAGGACTTGCTTTTTGCTTTAGCAGCTTTTTGCTTTAGCATCTTAGACTAGCTTTAGGACAGCATCTTGGACTAGTCTAGGATAGCATCTTGGCATATGCTTGGCTGACTAGCAGCCTATAAATATGTATCTCCAACCCCTCAGGTTGGTATGGCATTGTGTGAGAAATAAACAAGAGAAAATTGCCCCATCCCCAAGTGTCATCCTCTCGATGAGAGTAAGGATCTTGCTATCACCAACAGCAAGACTCCAGCGAGTAACAAGTGGTATCAGAGCCATACTATCCTGTAGTCTGAGCATCTCCTGCTCATCTCCTTCTCCGGCCTCGCAGCAGCCCCAGCCGGTAGCAGCAGCAGCTCCGGCTGTCCCCGCTCACTCCTCTTCGGAGACGGGCAGCAGCTCGTCAGAAGCAGCCCCCTCTCCAC
The DNA here is from genome assembly GCA_017311315.1 of Dendrocalamus latiflorus. Taxonomy (NCBI): domain Eukaryota; kingdom Viridiplantae; phylum Streptophyta; class Magnoliopsida; order Poales; family Poaceae; genus Dendrocalamus; species Dendrocalamus latiflorus. The sequence goes on from CM029626.1 coordinate 27,399,352, forward strand.
GCAACACCCCCCCAGTAGCGCGCCATGTCCGCAGGGCAGTCTCAGCGCTCGGTCGCCTCGAGCACGCGGCGTCAGCAGACGGCCGAGCTCGCCGCGGCAGAGCAGCGCGAGCGAGCGGCGGCGGAGACCGCTGCGGCGGCAGAAAGGGCGTCAAGGCTGGCAGCGGCGGAGCTGGCAGCAGCCAGAGCGGAGGTGGAAGCGGCGGCGGCGGCAGATGCAGCGCGTGCGGCAGCAGCGGAGGTCAAGGTTCTGCGCGGTAGCAACAGCAGCTCCATCTCTGCTGATGACAGCGCCGACGCGGATCTTGAGCCGCTGGAGAGGGAAGCAGCGCGAGGGCGAGCGGCGCAGTGGGCAGCCGCGCACGCCCACGAGCGCGGCAGCAGCCCAGACAGGCGCGGACGCGCCGGTGACGCTCCTGGAGGAGGCGCGCACGGCGGCGGCGTACGGGTCGACGGAGAGCGCGGTTTTCACAGGCGACGCGGCTCTCTCTCCCCGGTTCGGTACCGTGGTCACCACGAGTACCCGGCTGTCGTCAGGGACGTCGGCCCCGGCGGCGGGTGGCCTACCCTCACCAAGACCAACTACGTCGAGTGGGCTGCGGTGATGAGGGTAAAGCTCCAGGTGCGGCATATGTGGGATGCAGTCCGGTACGGCGACGTCGACTACGACCAGGATCGACGGGCGCTGGATGCTCTCATCGCTGCAGTCCCGCCCGAGATGCAGTTCTCGCTTACCAACAAGCGGACTGCCAAAGAGGCTTGGGACGCCATCGCTGCAGCATGCATCGGCAGCGACCGCGCCCGCAAGTCTACACTGCAGGCACTACGCACGGAGTGGGAGAACCTGGCCTTCAAGCCAGGTGAGGACGTTGATGACTTTGCTCTCCGTCTCAACACTCTGTTGCAGAAGTTGGTGCAGTTCGGTGACGACACCTACGGCGAAGAGAGAGCTGTGGAGAAGCTCTTCCGCTGCGTCCCCGAGAAGTACAAGCAGATGGCTCGCTCGATCGAGTCTCTGCTGGACCTCTCCACGATGACGATCGAGGAGGCGTTGGGTCGCCTCAAGGTCGTTGACAGCGATGAGCCACAGCGCCTCTCGGGACCCGTCACCATTGGCGGGAAGCTCCTCCTCACTCGGGAGCAGTGGGCTGCCGGCCAAGGTGATAGGAAGAAGGGGGAGCCTTCTTCCACGACAGGCGGCCACAAGCGTGGCAAGCCGCGCAAAGACGCCCAGGCAGGGGCGCGAGGACGTGCCGAGGGTGATGACCGTGGAGGCGCCCAGGGCGGCGCTGCTGGCAAGCAAAAGCCGGCACGAGACGACTCTTGCCACAACTGCGGCAAGCTTGGTCATTGGGCCAGGGATTGTCGACAGCCACGACGCGGCCAGGCCCACGTCGCGCAGGCAGAGGAGGAGGAGCAGCCGGCTCTGTTCATTGCTCATGCGAGCATCGAACTACCTCCAGCGGCACCGGCCGCAGTGGCTCTCCTCCACCTTGACGAGCCAAAAGCACACGCCCTCCTCGGCTACGGCTCCGGCAACGACAAGACTGACGGGTGGTGCCTCGACACCGGCGCCACCCATCACATGACCGGTCGACGGGAGTTCTTCGCCGAGTTTGACTCTAGCGTCCGAGGCTCCGTCAAGTTTGGGGATGCCTCCGGCGTGGAAATCAAGGGCGTCGGCTCCGTCATCTTCACCACCGTGTCTGGTGAGCACAGGCTGCTCACCGACGTCTGCTACATCCCCGATCTGCGGAACTCCATCATCAGCTTGGGACAGCTGGATGAGAACGGCTCGCGTGTCGAGATCGAGCACGGGGTGCTGCGGATTTGGGATCTTCGCCGTCGCCTTCTTGCCAAGGTAACCAGAGGCGCAAATCGACTCTACATTCTTCACATGCAGGTGGCACAACCCCTCTGTCTCGCTGCTCATCGGGACGACGAGGCGTGGCAGTGGCACGAGCGCTTTGGGCACCTTCACTTCGAGGCCCTGAAGCGGCTCAGTGCCACGGAAATGGTGCGAGGCCTGCCGTGCCTTGACCATGTGGAGCAGTTCTGCAACGTCTGCGTGATGACGAAGCAGAGGCGACTCCCCTTTCCCCAGCAGGCGAGTTTCCGAGCCAAGGAGAGGCTCGAGCTCGTGCACGGGGACTTGTGTGGCCCGGTGACACCGGCCACACCGGGAGGACGACGCTACTTCCTGCTGCTCGTCGACGACCTCTCCCGCTACATGTGGGTCATGGTCCTCGGCAGCAAGGGAGAGGCTGCGGACGCCAACAGGCGCACGCAGGCTGCTGCGGAGGCGGAGTGCGGCCGTAAGCTGCGCGTGCTGCGCACAGACAACGGCGGCGAATTCACGGCGGCTGAATTCGCGTCGTACTGCGCTGATGAGGGCATTCAGCGCCACTACTCCGCACCGTACAGCCCGCAGCAGAACGGCGTCGTCGAGCGGCGCAATCAGACGGTTGTGGGGATGGCTCGGGCCCTCCTCAAGCAGAGGGGGATGCCGGCTGTCTTCTGGGGAGAGGCGGTGGTGAAGGCCGTCTACATCCTCAACTGCTCGCCTACCAAGGCGCTTGACGGCAGGACGCCGTACGAGGCTTGGCATGGGTGCAAGCCGGCGGTCTCCCACTTGCGGGTCTTCGGCTCCCTCGCGTTCGCCAAGGAGCTTGGCCACATCGGCAAACTCGACGACAGGAGCACTCCGGGAGTGTTCATCGGCTACGCGGAGGGCTCGAAGGCCTACCTCATCCTCGACCCTGTCACACAGCGCGTCCGCATCTCGCGTGACGCTGTGTTCGACGAAGGGCAAGGCTGGACGTGGGACAAGGCGGTGGACGACGGTTCGACTTCGACTCTCAGGGACTTTGTTGTCGACTACGTCCACTTCGAAAGAGCCGGAGGAGCTAGCAGCTCGTCTTCACCGAGCTCGTCCACCTCGACACCTTGCTCGCCACCAGCTCCGGCGAGTGCTCCACCACCTTCGGCACCGGCTACGCCCCACTCTTCACCACCGGCTCACCACTCTCCTGCACCGGCGGCCACACCACCGGGATCGGCCCCAACAGTTTCGGTCCACGACGAGCAGCGCATGGTGGAGTTCGCTACTCCGCTGTCCCACGACGAGGACCGCGTCGACGCCTACCACGACGACGAGCCTCTGCGCTATCGTACCATGGACAACATCCTCGGCGAGCTGCCCGTCCCTGGACTGGCGCAGCGCGACTGCGAGGCGGAGCTGCACTTGGCATGCGACGACGGCGAGCCCTGCTCCTTCGCTGAGGCGGAGGGAGACGCGGCGTGGCGTGTCGCGATGAAGCAGGAGATGGACGCCGTCGAGCGGAACCGAACGTGGGAGCTGGCGGATCTTCCTGCCGGTCACCGCGCGATCACCCTTAAGTGGGTGTTCAAGTTGAAGCGGGATGAAGCCGGCGCCATCGTCAAGCACAAGGCTCGCTTGGTGGCACGAGGCTTCGTGCAGCAGGAGGGGGTCGACTTCGATGACGCCTTCGCACTCGTCGCACGGATGGAGTCCGTGCGACTCCTCCTTGCGCTAGCTGCCCAGGAAGGCTGGCGTGTTCATCACATGGATGTCAAGTCGGCATTTCTTAACGGTGACTTGAAGGAGGAGGTCTACGTGCATCAGCCGCTGGGATTTGCGATCCCCGGCAAGGAGGGCAAGGTGCTCCGCCTGCGCAAGGCCCTCTATGGCTTGCGACAGGCACCGAGGGCGTGGAACGCCAAGTTGGACTCCACGCTGAAGGGGATGGGCTTCGAGCAAAGTCCGCACGAGGCGGCCATCTACCGGCGGGGCAGTGGAGAAAATACCCTGCTGGTGGGTGTCTACGTCGACGACTTGGTGATCACCGGCACCAAGGATGCGGAGGTGGCGGCATTCAAGGAAGAGATGAAGGCCACCTTCCAGATGAGTGACCTGGGGCCCCTCTCCTTCTACTTAGGGATCGAGGTGCACCAGGATGATTCCGGGATCACGCTTCGACAGACCGCCTACGCCAAGCGCGTCGTTGAGCTAGCTGGGCTCACCGACTGCAACCCAGCTCTCACTCCGATGGAGGAGAGGCTGAAGCTGAGCCGCGACAGCACGACGGAGGAGGTGGACGCTACGCAGTACCGGCGTCTTGTGGGGAGCCTTCGCTACCTCGCCCACACACGACCGGACTTGGCATTCTCCGTCGGCTACGTTAGTCGGTTCATGCAACGACCGACGACGGAGCATCAGCAGGCTGTGAAGAGAATCATCCGCTACGTTGCGGGGACCCTTGACCACGGCCTCCAGTACCCGAGGTGTCCTGGCGCGGCACACTTCGTCGGGTACAGCGACAGTGACCACGCGGGCGACATCGACACCAGCAAGAGCACAAGCGGGATTCTCTTCTTCCTCGGCAAGTGCCTCGTTCACTGGCAGTCAGTCAAGTAGCAGGTGGTGGCCCTGTCCAGCTGTGAGGCCGAGTACATAGCGGCTTCCACCGCTTCGACTCAGGCACTCTGGCTCGCTCGACTGCTTGGTGATCTCCTCGGCAGGGACACTGAAGCAGTGGAGCTCAGGGTGGACAGCAAGTCCGCTCTAGCCCTGGCAAAGAACCCCGTTTTCCATGAACGGAGCAAGCACATCCGGGTGAAGTACCATTTCATCTGAGGCTGCTTGGATGAAGGAAGCATCAAGGCAAGCTACATCAACACCACGGATCAGCTTGCGGATCTGCTCACCAAGCCTCTTGGAAGGATCAAGTTCCTTGAGCTCTGCTCCAAGATCAGGATGGTTCAACTCTCCCACAAGACGACACACAAGACTTAGGGGGAGAATGATAGATAAGTCTTTGTGTTGTCTTTGTGTTGTCTGCACATGGTGTACATGGTGCTTTTGTTTTTTTTTTTGCTTTAGCATCTAGGACTTGCTTTTGTTTTAGCATCTAGGACTTGCTTTTGCTTTAGCATCTAGGACTTACTTTTTGCTTTAGCAGCTTTTTGCTTTAGCATCTTAGACTAGCTTTAGGACAGCATCTTGGACTAGTCTAGGATAGCATCTTGGCATATGCTTGGCTGACTAGCAGCCTATAAATATGTATCTCCAACCCCTCAGGTTGGTATGGCATTGTGTGAGAAATAAACAAGAGAAAATTGCCCCATCCCCAAGTGTCATCCTCTCGATGAGAGTAAGGATCTTGCTATCACCAACAGGAAGACTCCAGCGAGTAACAAAACTTAACTCCTAAGGAATATATCTCTATATTGAGAAAACTAATCTCTAATACATGAAAATAATTTAAAAGGAAATAAGTTTAAATAATAAAGAAACTAATTATTATATTCCTAATCCATGATATACCGGCAAATCATCAAATTTTGCGCACACTACAGTACACATGGGTACTGTTTATGTCTTGCTACAGTGCCCGCGTGATGCTATTCACGCATTGCTATAGTACTGTGCGGTATTGTTTGTGGTTGCTGCAATGCTCGTGTCTGTTCACTCACCTGCTACGTGTATGCCGAGATTCTAGGCCATAACAGGGGTGATCTTAGTGATACTTTAGGAACTTTGGGTGAAGTTGACTATAGCTTCCTCTCTTTCTTTTTTTTCCTTGGAGGGGCAGACTTTCCTAGGTTTTGCAGTGCGATACTGTACTGTAGTTACTGTAGCACGAACTGCATCTTATCTATTGGTTTGCTTCAGTTTGATCTAATTGTTTGATTAGGAAATTATCTTTAACAGAGTTAGAATCAGGATCTTATCTCTTGTAGTTGGTTTGTTTAGATTGGATTGTTAGAGATAGTGTTTGAGGTTTAGGGGACAGTCAAGTTAACCTCAACCCTACAAAAGGCCATGAATTGTAACTTATGAGATCAAGCAAGAAGAAGAAATAATTAGCCTTTTCCTTATCAAAAGGCTTCTCTCACATCTATGGTCTATTTATCCCTATTCTAGTATCTCATCTCCATCAAGCTGTGCCATCCCGGCCCTCTTTTATATGATATTTACCCCATCATGAACTTAAGACATTGACCATTAGTTTAGATTGGTGAAGGTTAGCCATGTGCCTTCTTATGCTTGCCATGTGGAGTTATTAGAATTTTTCTGACTTAGAATACCATCTTAATTGACATTGAATGATCTACAAGTGCTAGGTTGTTTTTGGGATGGCTAGGTATGTTACTTTTTCACCAAAAAGGTCATTGTCAAGGTGATCTTAGTACTCCCACAATCATGATCGATTAGCTGTTAACTGCATTACTTATTTATAGATGATAACCGACAGTTAGATATCTCATGGCCTATATTCATCCTGTACTATATTAATCTCATTGCAATTTGATATCGATATCTCTATCGCCATGATCATTCTGTGGTGAACTCCATTAGCTAATTCATAGTTTTTTCAACTTTGAATAGTCAACTGTTACATTCCTGTAGTCTTATTAGTTTGGTATGTCATCATTAAAGTATAAGAGAACAGGGCTAAGTTCTTTTAGATTTTTAATTTCCCTTATGTTTACTGTTGGCCCAGTGCTTGTGTTATCTTCACATGGGCACTGCTCCTCTTATAGGTTCTACTGAATACAACTTATTTCAGAACGATATTGCTGTATAAATAGTTTCAGCTGTACCGGGTTAATCCAATGTATTTTTTTCTTCCATGCATGTGTATGTACCTAACCAAATCATTCTGCAGAGAAATAAGCTTACTGAGAGGAGTACACTTAAGAGATTGGGTACTGTGGAAGACATGGCTGCAGCCGCCGCATTCCTGGCATCTGATGATGCATCATTCATTACAGCTGAAACTATAGTTGTTGCTGGAGGAACACAATCTAGATTGTAATTCGGGCTGAGGTCCGGATGCTCAATTAGCTATAGTTGAGTACATTGGCATGACCAATAAATTTATCAGTAGTCTAGCACTAAATGTCAGTGCGCTTAGATATGAAGCAAATGTACTGTAATGAATTTGTCGTGAAGCTCTCGGTGATGTAAGTTGGTTACCGCTCGCTAAATTCGAATGCGGTAACCTAGCAAGGACGGATGGTAATCTACTGAGATTGTGAACAACATGTTTTATGTTTATTGTTGTATAACTTGCGTTCATAATTATTGACCATGTTTGTGGGGATTTCTTGGAGCCGTCGACTGTCAGTGATAGAATATGTCAATGGAGCAGCAGCATTTGTAGTTCAGGTTTTCAAAGGTTCCATGGTTAGGAAATATTGCAGGTCGAATTGCTCTCTTAAGTATATGTACTTCACATTTTAACCCTTATAAATTGTTCATTTGAGTTCCAGAATTCGCTGTGTACCTTATGTAATTAGTTCTAGGCAATTTGATTCTTTCTTGGTTAAATTATCTTGTTCGTGCATACTTGGTGTTTTTTTTCCTATTTTTGGGGGGGCGGGATAGGTTAGATTTCATTCAGAAATGTTTTTTTTAAGACTATTCAGAAATGTGAAAGAGTGTATACATTAGAAATTAGTGCTAGCTAAACTGCACATCCATCATAATTTGGAGCTAAAACATAATTTTGTGCCCATTTTACCTGTCCTAATGAGGGGTAATCTGGGCATTGCCATTAATTTCTCCTGTGCTAATTGCCTTGCATCCGTTAGATTTGGACGAAAAAAGTGATAATATTGTCGGCATGATTTCACGTGTTCAGGAAAATGTAAGATATATTTTTTTGGGCTATGGTAGATAAATTTTAGCTCTAAATGGCTTTTAGCTCTGGCTGATAAATAATAATAGCTGATAGAAAAACTGTGAAAGAGAGTACAGAGCAAGAGAACTTCCGTACAATTTTGACTGATATAGATGATGTTGCTATAATATTTATTATAATCAACTTGTAGACTTTATCTTGAAAAGACACTTTATTTGAAAGTTAATTACTGTAGAAATGTAGTTTACCATAAAAATCTAAAGGCTGAGGCCGAAAAGAAGAGATCCATAATGTCTTTTCTTTTGAACTACAGATTATGGTTAGGATTTATTAGTCTAATAAATAATGATTGTTAAGCGAAACTAAAATCTAAAAACCATTGAAAAACTAAAAAGAAAAGAGTTTTGCAATATTACCTACCAAAACATCTGCTCTAATCTTTTGTTGTGAGTGTGCAAAATTGAACCCCTAACCTAGTCTCAACTTTTCTTGGTCGAACTTCACCTACGTCTTTAGTTTTGAGGTGAGACGTATTGCTGATTCCAAAAATAGTTGAAATCTATTGCTAAATTAGTCAGGGCCGTCCGATCCATTGTTACTCGTGAACCCTCGCTCTCTTGCGCACATCGCCGCCGCCCCGTTGTGCAGCCCTCCTCCTTCCCCCACTAACCAGCGCGCCGCTGCTCGTCCTTGCCCCGCTACCTCGCTGCTGCTATCCCGTATATCCTCGGCCGCCCTCCGGCCATCCTTGCTTCGTCACCTCCACCTTCCCCCCCCCCCCCCCTCTCTCTCTCTCTCTCTCTCTCTCTCTCTCTCTCTCTCTCTCTCTCTCTCTCTCTCGTTTCCCCCCTTCCAATAACTGAAGCATCTGGCTCAGATGGTGCTGCCACCTCTCCTTCTTCCTCCGCGTCTGGCCACACATCAAGAACAACAACCTCCAGGTTCGTACTCCTCCATAGTAGACAGCTCCACCTGTTTGGTAGCCTAGGAAATTAATCACATTGGTTGGCGCTCGGAATTAGCTGAGCTTATTATTATGGCAGGATTTGGTAGCTCGTCAAGTTTCACTACTCTTTAATTGAATCTCGATTGGAAAAAAAGAAACAGCAACCTGGCGCGCTCTAGGAGAAGAGCAGTTATTTTTGTTCTTGTCTAATGGGTCTGCTACTTTTCTAACTATCGTTGAGATGTCCATAGTAAAACATGAAAGTGGCTGCTTGGGCCGACTGAGATCTCTTCTTTGCGATAACGAAAATTTCACGCATTTGGGGTATTTACCTGGACAACAGCTGGGATTTTTTAACTATCCAACAAAAGTTTTTGGCGTTGTTATATTGCAGTGAATTTCACACATTTCGATCTAGGATCAATGCCACATGAAAGAATGCTGTTAATATCTTTATGTTTACCAGTTCAAAGTTCAGACAACTATTGGAACTTTTTTTTGGATGAGAACCACTGCCATATCATTTTGGGAAATGGTACGAATTTTGGGACATAGCTCAGTGTCGGAGAATTTGTTTTTCTTGATATTGCTTCCTCTGGACATCCTTGGCCACATCTCCATTGTTCTATCTGAGGTTTTAGCAGAAGCTCTTGTTTACTTGACTGGATTTCCAAGACAAAGAACAAGACATTCTGTCTCTTTCCAGATCGTCCATTTGGTTCTCTAATAAATTAATAATAGAACGGCACCATTATTATAACCACTTTGATTTAATTTAGAGCAGAGCAAAGTAGTTATGGTCTCATGTGGATCACTGTTTAGACCTGTTTACATGCAGAAATGCGTCGAGGACATGATTTTGAATAGGACTCTGAGATGTAATGCTGCCCATACACGAACTAATTTCCTTCGGGTGGGTTCGGTTTGGCTTAAAGTCAGCTTATACTCGTACTGTTTACAGTAATTAGTTTTTAAACGGTGCGTTTTTTTAATGCGGGGTCAATAGGAAGATTGTAGAAAAAAGTGTACTGAGTTCAGCTGTATCAGCCAAAATCGCATACGACTATTTTCCTGTGCGTACTACCTCTTGCGAACAGCCAGAATTCAAATATTTAAGCCATAAGACATCAGGCCAAAAGAATCCACCCCAATGTTTCTAAATGTGCCGCGGTTTGAAAATTATTACTGAAGGAAAACTTTTGGCATGCTGTATTATTGTTATAATGAATCACATAGGTTCCTACTTAAGAGTCCAAGTGAATATCATTTCTTTTGAACGAAATTAATTGAATGTCAGTGAAGTACTGAAGTGCTTCTCAATTTGAAATCTCATTGGCATTGAGAAATGTCCATATGTGATTGTTTCAAGTTGTTTATTTGCAATTATCCTGCTTTTCAGGACCCAACGAATAGGAACATTATAAACTGTGATGACAAGCTGAAGACTGTGTTGCTGGGCAGGTCCAAGGTGGAGCTTTCTGAACTTCCAATGCTTGTCAAGCAGCATTTCCCAAAAGTTTCAAAGCCGTAATAATATTAAGTTACAGCTTTTGTACTATGAAAGTTTGTGGAAGCTGGTTTGATTTCTGGTGTCCTGGGACAGGCTAAAAATCATGTAGAATTTGCTTTACCAAACAGTGACTGGTACAGTTTTATGACTATTTGCTTCCCTCTGTCTTCAGACCCCTTCGATATATGATATTTTTCGATTTCGATATTAGTAGCTTCCGCTTGCGTTTTGAGTTAAGAAACATATAATACATACAAGAAAAGCTGTACAACTTACCTATTAAAGTCTTTTTCTTGGTACATTGTGGATTCCACTTGAATTGAATTTGAGAGGCGGCTCTTCAATGCATGCCTGAAATTGTTGGCTATATCTTCCTACATGTCAAGCTTCGGCAGAGGATCAGACAATTATGGAGCACTACTGTCCAAACGATAGCTGTTTCCTTTGCTTTGCTTTTGTGCTTGCAACAGTGCAGCAAGTATGAAACAGTTGCTGTCATCTGTTAACAATGAATGGAGTACTTCGTTGCCTTCTATTAGAAGATACGCGTGGAGACCATAACCTCCGGGCTTGTTTGGCAATAGCTGCGACTTATGACTTTTGGCTGAAATTTTTGAATTTTGGCTGTTTACGGTACAGATTACGAAGATAGATATACTCACTTGCGATTTTGGCTGGTACAGATGTTGAGTTTTTAATGTGTACATCGTTTAACTTGTAGACCCCGTCTTAAGAAAATACTTCGTTTGAAAGTTAAATACTATAATAAAAGTCAAAAACCATTAGTTTCGAAGGAAAAGAACAGACCCTCTGAAACTTTTCTACTTCTTCAGGAAAAGTGATGTTTGGTGGATGCACAACCAAACTTTTTATCCACAAATTTAATCCCTATGTTCAAAAATAAAATTATTATCTGTCTGTAATACAATTTCTCGGAAATGTAAAACGAATATTTGTGAACACGGATATATAACATCTATTTTTGAACGGAAGGAATATAAGAAGTATCTAGGTTTGCCATACGAAAATCACACTAGTACATTTCTCACTCAAATCACTTCCACTTAGTATTGTACTTTTATTTTTTTGACCAACATTTCTTTCGTAAAGCAAATGACAAAAGTTGCATTTTGAATACCTTGAAAGTAAAAAAAAAATACTAGTACATTTATTTTTTGGACGGTGTTAAAGTACAGTAGTAGTACTGCGTTCCAATCGGCAGATAAACTGTGTGAGTAAATAGGACTTAGGCTTAACATAAATAAGCCCTGTCAGTCCGAAGGGCACCCATGTGCCCATCGACCGCCGCAACTCCCAAATCTCAAATTGAATGCGAGCGAAAGACACATTACGGGCTCACGATGTAATTGTCAAAGTTCGGTGATAGCATGCCATATAAGCAAAAAGCTGTTGTAAAAGGATAATTAACGAAGAAAGATAATAGTAGTATTTTATATAAGATATTGTCTATTTGAGAGAACCAAATAAAATAAAAGATATAGGAGAGAGGAGGTGAGGTAGAAGGGAGGAAATTAATTGAGTGGCGGTGGTTGCTAGATATTATATATTGGAAAGATTATTTCTAGTCTTATGTCTTTGTGAGATGGTAAGCTATAGATATTACTATACAGTGTCTGCATTGAAAGCACCCTTAGTAGTGCACTGGATTCTTTGTGGTACTCTATCGAGAAATATAGTGTGTATATTGACTTTGCATAAGGATCAAAGAGGTGGTAAAATTAAGAAAGGTATGTGAGAAATTAACTTAGGTGTCATTCATAATTGTTTTGAAAAGATGAGTGAGAATACTTTGTGTGGATGGTAATAAATAAATGTATATAACAGAGAGAATAAATAGGGGCATATGAGGAAAAGTCGCGTTAAATCTACATACAAGACTTATATTTATCAAGAAGATCTTTCAGCTCTACTTTAAACGGCTTAGAATGTGTCGGTATCTTGATTTCAGTTTTTTCTTTTTCTTTTTTCCCTTTATTCCTTTGCATTTTTCAGTTTTCTTATTTTTTAAATTTTATTTTAATTGAATGATTTAGAAAAAGCTAACAGTCATTACAGTGCACTTTAAGCCAACAACTAGAAGCCACAGTTTAAAAGCCGTTTAGAGCAGCCCTATATACTTTATATTTCTCAATGGAAGGAGTATATAACAAAAATTGGTGATTTTTTGGTTCTACAGAATTATTTTTTCGAAAAAATGCCTACATGTCAATACCCATAAGCTGACGCCTTCGTAGATTTACAATAATTTCAACCCGTTACATTCATCAATTTGTGTTGGTTTTGATACGGTATTATATTTTCTTGTTCGGCCCCGCTCTGTTGGGATGAAAATCTGTGGCTTATGGCTAAAATTGCACTGTAGCGGTTGAAATTTCACTGTAGCTGAAGGTGGATTATTTGGCGTAATTAAATTTAAAAAAAATTTAAAAATAGAAAAAATATGCTAGCTCATCATGAACAACGCAAACGAATACGGGAAAAAAGAACCGGTAAAAAAGCTCAAAAAAACCAAAAGGTCAGAAAAAGACGAAGTTTATAAATAGTAAAAAATAAGCCAGAAGCTGAAACGAGCGGGGCCGAAGCAATCTGTGAGCAGAGCAAGTATTCCTAGGAAGTTTCAATAATTTCAACTCGTTACATTCATCAATTAAGAAAGGTATATATATCTATAGGATGTTTTTTCCATACTCCTAGGAGTATATATTCCTATTTCTAATATACCACTTAAACGAATATGTTATATTTATTTATTACTTTTGATATATTTAAATACTAATTTTAGGAGTAAGTGGTATACAACATCATTTAAGTGGTATATAAAAGGTAAGAGTAAGTACTTCTAGGAGTAAGGAATTATTTTCAAGATCACAAAATTGACAAGATTAGATTTACAATCCATGTTGTCCCTATAATAATCTCTCTCACATAGATACATACACACACATACATACATACACTCTCTCAAGAGTAACACGATGTTTGCTATACGTACATACATAATCACCCATCCATATATATGTTTGCTCAATTAATAAAATTAGTTTTCACAGGAACACATGCAGCGTGGTGTTCATGACTGTATCCGCCAGGATCTTGTACATCCTCTCCGTTGGATGGATTGCGTCGAAGAACACATACTTGTTGGCATTTCCACACAACATTGAGGTGCCCAACCTGCAAAAATAACCGGCCTCGAAGAGCCCTGTCCCACAGCACCCTTGCACTGCATTCTCAAAACCTGCTCATCACAAAAAAAAAAAAGATTGGATAAATAAAATTAGATAATCTCTTCACAGTTTACACAACATGCATTTGTTCCTAGTTACTTGCTTGAAATCATTCCTTTTATTTTGTATAATTCATATATTTTCACAGTTTCAGGTAGCGTTTATGGCAAGAAAAATGCCCTTTTCTTTTTTTCTTTTTTGTAAAAAGGGAGTGTCTAGGCGTTATCCGGATATTTTCTTTCTAACTATTATCCAAATTTGTGACCCTTAGATTAGAGATCAAGAGCCTTTTGTTGTTTTTAAAGGGGAAGATTTTTTTCAAGAGGAAGAGGTAGAATTTAAGGGGAAGAGAGAGAGGAGAATTCATGGCCATTGATTCTCTGATTCAATAGTCATAAATCTGAATCATAGTTAGAAAAAAAACCCTTGTGAAAAAGAGACACAAACCGATCTTTACAGCTATGCATGGCAAGAATTTTGCGTACAAAGTAGCAAAGTTAGGCCCCGTTTGGCACAGCTCCACCATCGGCTCCTGGAGCTGTTTGGAGCTGTTTTGTGCCAAACGGGGTACAACAAAATAGCTCCACCTAAGGAGTCCCTTAAAACCTGCTGAGACAAAAGTAGCTCCTTGGGTGGAGCTGAAAAAAGTAGCTTCACCCAGCTTCACTTGTGAAGTCAAAAAAAATAGCTCCACTTGTGAAGTGGAGTCATGCTAAATAGGGCCTTAGGGCATCTGTAGTGTATGAAAAGAGGAGGTCTTAAGCTACCTTAAGGTCAACCTTATACATTACAGTGGTGACCTTAAGCAGACCCTAAGCAAAAAAAGCTTAAGGCTGGTCCTCAAGCTAAAGACCTGGCCATAAGCATTAAAATACAATTTTTGTTTATCTGCCAAGTGGGACCGTCTTAAGGCCCCTTGGGTTATATACACTAGGAAGTTGGTCTTAAGGTTTAGATGGGACCCACCTTAAGGCCCTTTAGGTTATATACACTACAGATGCCCTTAGTGAGTGCACTGTGCAACAGCAGCTGCATGCATGCTGCCAAGACATGGCAGGTGGCGCCCCATGCTTCTCTCTGCAGTGAACTACTATTAATCAAAGCGACGACATGAATGCATCCTAGCTACTCCGCAGCTGTATGCGTGTCTCGTGAAGCGAGCTTAGTAGCTTGCTCGAGTTGTTAATGGAGTAGCTAGTGCTGCACGCATGCTCACCGTAGTCGGCCGGCTCGCTGACGACGGCGTCGAGGAGCTGGTAGGTGTCGGCGTAGACGAGCTGCAGGCCGGCGAGCTCCTTGTTGAGCTTGGCGACAAGGTCCTGCAGCTTGGCGTTGAAGCTCCGGGCGACGGCGTTGTACTCCTCGTTGCACTCCCCGGGGTCGTTGCGGTTGCCGATGCGCTCGGCGGGGAGGCACCCCATCGGCGTCAGTCCGGTGAAGTCCATCTTGCGGCCGCCGAGCGCGTGCACGTCGCGGATGGCCGCCTCGGCGAGCCCCAGCAGGTACGCCTCGTACTCCGGCACCGTGTACTGCCGCCGCCGCCCCCGCAGGTTGTAGTAGTTCTCGATGAAGTCGTTGGTGCCGATGCTCCAGATGTAGAGCGCCTCGCCGATAATCTCGTTGGCTTTCGCCTCGCCCTTGGCGATCTTCAGCCTGTCCTTGTACTCCTTGAAGTACTCCAGCTGCTCGCCGACCGTAATCACCGACTGCATGCATGGATGAAGGGCGTAAGCGTGCATATCAGTGGTTGAAGTTTAGAAAATTTGCCTTGCCGAACGACGCTTTCTCGAAAGTATTACGTACTAGGACTCCGGCGGTGGCGTTGTCGAGGCCGGTGGCGGCAGAGGCGAAGGATACGCCGGTGGCGAGCTGGTCGATGGTGAGGTTGGCGTCGAGGTAGGCCGGGATGGTGGGCGGCAGGCCGAACGCCTCGGAGATGAAGTCGGTGGCGAGGCGGCCGTTGGAGAAGCGGCCGGTGGGGAGGCCGTCGTCGTAGTCGCACCCGTACGGCCAGAAGTTGCTCCGCGCAATGGTCGGAATGAAGTTGTTGTTGCCCGTGTCCACCGACGAGTCCCCGAACACGATGATCGCCGGCACCTTCCCGGCCGCCGCCGCCCCGCCGCCGCGCAGCAAGGAATGCATCAAGAAGATCAACCACGGCAAGTACTTCTGGAGTGACATCGGTCAATCTACACACTCGCTGATCACTTTCAGATCGGACAAAAACAAGTTGGTTTTGTGAGATGGATCGGGTGCTTGGTGCGTGCCACGAGATTAAGGCGCCCATATGTGTACCAAATATATAAGGCTTCAATTTACAAGCGCATCAGTGCCCTGTAGCAGCAGAAGCAGCACAACTGCAATTTGTACTGTGTGAGCACGATGCGATGCGATTAGGCAACGATCCTCCTGAGAGCGGGAGGTGAGAGGAGAAGCTTCTGCTCAGCTGCATGTGAGGCGCTTAAGACCGCATTTAAATCACTCCTAACTGCCTTCATGGAAAGGGCAGCTACATACTCCTTTGGTGGTGATCATTTGGGCTTTTTTTATGACTTATGACTAGAAAACACTGTAGCTGATAGAGGCTTATTTAACATAATTAAACTTAAAAAAACTAAAAAATATGTTAGCCCATTACGTATAATACAAACAAATACGGGAAAAAAAGAACCGGCAAAAAAGCTCAACAAAAAGCCAAAAGTTCAGAAAAAGACGAAATTTATAAATAGTGAAAAATAAGCCGGAAGCTAAAAGCTGAAGCCAAAACGATCACAGCCCGCTCCCGTTCTCCTTTGCTTTCAGATTCTCCACTCGTTTGACATACAGTCTATTTAGTAATTTTAGTGTATAGCGTAGAGTGTTGTAATGTGCATCTTGTAATTAAAAGTAGAACATGGATTACAATAGGGCTATTGTTGCATGTATGAGATATTAGGAAGAGATAAGGTAGTGCCTAACAAAAACAGAGAATGGATCAACCAAATTTCTAACAGGTATAACTGAAAGAACAGAAGTAGACACCGAAGTAGCTCGACAGGTTCAACTTTCCAGATCGCATTTGAGTGTGCTTCAGGACGTTAGTTTCTTCAGGTTCCTCAAATCAATTTTCCAGACCACGTCAGCAAGCGCCACGGTGGAGGAAGCCGCGGCACTTCCAGTGCTTGCCTCTAAGTTGCGCAGACGCATTGATCCTGATGTAGGATTGATCTTGATCTTTTGGTAGATGATAATTTGATTGAAAGAGAATAATGTTAACGACGAGGCTGCTTGACCGAAATATAATCAAGCCATCCAATAATCGCTACAACACGCTCTTGTCGTTATCAACCTCGTCAAGAACGATGGTTGACCTGATTATGAAGATCAATTCCTGCAAGCTATCAAAGAATAAACAAGAATTCAAATAAAAGAGCAATCTAAAAATTGCTAGGTACATAAGTCGCACTAAGATAGCTGAGGTCTGTAATACGGATCTGTTGGTCTAATCGACACAAGAGATAACGTGAAGTTTGCACATAAGGGCTAAACTAATCTAAACAAAACTTGAGGAAGAAAAAGTTGTCTAGGGCCATTTAAGAGAGAAAGAGGGCAAGAGGTGGTGGCCAGGGGGTGGGCACGCAACCCTAGGAGGTATAAGGCCCATGGGCCCAAGTGGAGGTGGCACAACACTTTTTGAATCGGATTCAGAACTAGCACTGACTTATTTTAGTAAGTGTGGCACGCTCATAAATAATTTTGAGGTGGGCTAGATCCATTTTTAAAGAGAATGAGATAAGCTTTCCTTCAAGTACTCACACATCCCAAATAGACTCCGGATGCGAATTCTATGCACGTTTGAAGTTGAATCTGTCAGGCTGAATCAGCGTCGGATTATTTTGGTGATTACAACGCGGCCAAAAGGTTTCTGAAGTGGGGCTTTACCCATTGGATGGATCTTAGAATAAGTTTTTCAACAAGCACAAGAACACCCAAATCGACTTCACTTGTGAAAGTTGTGGCCTTTTTATTACAGGCCTGTTAGCTATTCCGAATCAATTTTAAATTGAGTTCTAAGTTGATTTCGAATTTGATTTCGATTGGGCTTGAGGAAATTCCGAATTGGGCTTACGGACCTCATCCAAAACTTGAGCTTTAAGTTCTTGGACCTCTCCTCTTTAGCTCTCTCACTGCATGGGCTTCTCCTTGGTTTTCTTCTTCCTTTTTTTTCTCCATTGATTTGGCCCCGACCTCCTTCTCCTTCCGCTCAGTCGTAAAGTGTTTCATTTGTCAATTCTTAGAATGTACAAAGTAGTGACATGAGGTAGTATTCCATTCTCATGAATAACATTAGTAGGAATAGATCGAAATGAGTTCACGTCAATGTTAATCTTTTTGGCAAAAACTTGAACTCTTCTAGTAAGCTAATATTGTTTTGAAGTAGATGGATTACAAATAACATATGAAACAACCTAGCCAAGAATATCCTCATCATTCTCCTCTTTTTCACGAAAAACCATCCTTTGCTTTTGATTATCTGAAAATGTACTAAAACATCGTATATGAATGGTATATGTATATGTCATCCACGCTTCTTCTATTTAGCACATCATGAATATCGAAAGATGTAGTAAACAAAGAGAATAACACATATACATGGTATATTTATATATCAATGATGGCGTCATTCTCGTTGTTTTGCATAAATCATTTAGTACAATATCAGTTATAAGATGTATACATTGCAATATTAATATTCACATCATTCTCCCTTCCATGAAAAAAATCAATCTCAAGTTTTCTAAGGACATAAACACGATATCAAAGGGCAAAACTTGATCAAGTCGTTCAAATATGGGAGAAATTTTTTTTAGTGTCTTCCATCTTTCAATTGCGCTACTCTAATTACTTGTATATAATTGTACGTCAAAGGATGAATAAGTTGGTTTATGAAAATTTTCTAAATAGTAAGGACTATTGTTGAAACTCATCTCATTGTGATCATGACATGGCACCAAAAATTGTTTATTCAAAACATGCAATTTCAATTCGGCAAACTTGTCACATGTAATGTATATTCAATAAACAAAGAACCTATCATCTACACCATAATTTCTAATCAAATTGAATTTATATGTGTAGGCATAAGTATTAACTAGAGATTTTAAACATGAAATTTTAGCAAGATTCTCAATTACATTAGATAGCTCTCTAGGATTATTGAACATGATATAGTATAAAGAATCATCAGGAGATATTCTAGTAAGAACTTTCTTATGAGTAATCAATTCTACATTATGTAAATTGAGCAAAGAAATTTCAGAACATGGAATTTTCAATTGAACACATGAGTTCTCATAATTACTCACCTTTTCATATTTAAATTAAATAACATGGTTGTTATCTTTGTCGACCTCCTTAGATGATGTAGGCATTATATGTGTCAAATCTTTATGATGAAATAACGGGGCAGTAAGAATTCTATTCCCAACCATAGTTACCTCCATGACTTTTGCTTTCAATAGTACTAGTAATTGAATATTCAACTCCTTGTCTTCAATGTCAACTTCTCTTTTCTTTTGTTGTATCTTTCTTACACTCAATTTAAATGCTCTCAATCTCACATATGGTGAAATCATATAGCTTACTTTTTTCTTCAGCATGGTTCTTAAGTTCTTGCAAAACACAAACATAGATTTGTTCTCAAATTTACTATCATCGAGCAATCTCAATTTTTCTTCAATATGACTTTCAATCTTATAAGAAAGTATAAACAAATGAGAGAGGAAGAATATATTCTTTATGAACAAGAAGGTCCTGAATTTTTTGATTAATCCCACTTAAGAATCTATTCTATATAGTTTCAGCATGTTCTTCTAAACCACAATGCAACAACGAGTTTTTAATTCATGATAGTATTCCCTTACAATTCTACTATCTTGTTTTAAATGTTGCAATCTATTTAACAAGTTACGTGAATAATATGAAGGAGCATACCTAGATCTCATGATGCATTTCATGTCATCCCAAGTTCTAGGTACATGGTGTTGTTTACAATATTCCCTCCACCAAATTGATACAAAATCAGTAAATTCACAAGTGCAGCCCTAATTCTTTTATTCTCAGGAAAATTAAAGCACATAAATTTTTGATCGATTGCTAGTTCCCAATCAAGATATACATCAGGATCATATTTACCAGCAAATGGAAGTATCATAAACTTAATTTTTGTTAATGCCTCATCATGTATGTCTCACTGAGCTCTATTCGCACCTCATTGATTGTGGTGGAGTCGACGGCGATCACGATCAGTGGAACCCTCAAGTTTCGTATCAGTGATGTACTTATCTCTTTCTTCTTCATCTACCTCATCCATCCAAGAGCGAGCGGGGGTCGGAGCACGGTGAAGGGAAGAGTCCCCTGCCCTCGGCTCATCAGGAGCCGTAGCAGCTACTGGTGGGGGTGGTCGTTGCTTGAGGTGCTCAGCATGATTGTTGATCGTTGCAAGGGTGCCGTTGATTTGATCCAACACATTGTTGATGTCCTTGATTTTCTTGTTGGCCACACGATCAAAGTGTTGCACGAGCATTCTTGTATAAGGAGTGAGGGGCCTTGCACCCTTAAGCTATAAAGATCGCTCTTCATCCTTGCTACCATGCCTAGATGTGTGTGTTCTTGCCATTGTTAGTAACAAACAAGAAACTCACAAGAAAGTTGTTAGTTCCCTATCAACTACTAGGAGGTGGAACTTGACAAGTCACATATCTCTCAAACTCTTTCCAAGCACTTACGAGTTCTTACTAATGCAAACAGGTAATACAATTGGTGACTGGTTTGTGATAACTTGACTTAAGTGATGAGTATAGCGATTGTCGGTACGTTAAGACCTATTTTTCTAAAGCTAGGGCCTTATCTGTTGGATGGGCATTGGAATAAACTTTTCAACTAGCACAAGAATACCTGAATCAGACTCTGTTTGGGAAAGTTATGACCTTTTTATTACAGGCCTATTGGGCTGTTCCAAATTGATTCTGAATTGGGTTCTGAGTTGATTCCGAATTTGATTTCGGTTGGGCTTGAGGAAATTCCGATTGGACTTAAAAACTCATCCAAAACTTGGGTCTTAAGTTCTTGGACCTCTACCCTTTTGCTCTCACACTGCATGGGCTTCTCCTTGGATTTCTTTTTTCTTGTTCTTGTTCATTATTTAGGTCGGCCTCCTTCTCCTTCCCATCGGTTCTAAAGTCTTCCATTTGTCAAACTTAAGAATATACAAAGTAATGACATGAGGTAGTATTCTATTCTCATGAATAATATTAGTAGGAATAGATAGAAACGAGTTCACCTCAATGTTAATCTTCTTGGCAAAAACTTTAACTAACGTATGGAATAATATAACCAAGGATGTCCTCATGAGATCCATTCTCAGAATTTGGGATAACCGGCATAATTTTTTTCTATTTTCTCAGAAAATAAGCAATCTTTCTCCATACACAGCCCATATAGCCATAATTAATTCGTCCATCCTTCATTCTGAAATAAAAGAATTCCTCATTGTCCCAGTCGCCCACACGGATGTTGCACACACTAAGAACGCCAAACTGGGGGATATTTAGTGCAAAAATACAATTTGGTGCAAAAGATTTTGGTTTGGACAAAATATTAACTTAAAAAATTCTGAACATCAAGTGCAAAAGCTTATCATTTTTGTTTCTTCTAAGATACTTTGAGTTTGAAAAGACCAGGCGACTCTCATTTTTGGAAAGGGATCATGGAGATCAAAGGCGAATTTTATGTTTCATGTAGGATGAATGTAGGAAATAGAGAGAAAACAAGATTTTGGGAGGATATTTGGCTAGGCACAAAGTCGTTTGGTAATCAGTATCCAAGATTGTATGCCCTTACCTTTAGTAGGGAGATTCCGGTTGCAAAAGTGTTTAGAGATTGGTGGAAGGGTGTGAGGTTCAGGAGAATGCTGTGGGGGATACTTTGAAACTTTGGCAGGAAATTCAAGAGAAATGTGTGGAGGTAACCTTAATGAGAGCCAGATAAGATCATCTGGATGCCTAATGCAAAAGGGATTTTTTTTCTGTGAAATCCTTTTATCTGCAACTTAAGGCTCATCAAAAAAATTTCACACATAGCCAAATGTAGAGAATCAAGTTTCCTTTGAACATAAAAGTCATCCTATGGTTAATATTGAAGAACATGATACTAAATAAGGCCAATTTATTGAAAAGGGGGTGGAAGGGATCTTCAAAATGTATGTTTTGTGGAGTACATGGGTCTGTAGATTATGTGTTTATTTCCTGTCCTTTGGTTGGATACATTTGGACTTTTGGAGTGCAGTTCAATGCACTTTTAAAGTGGGCTATGTACCAGA
Organism: Dendrocalamus latiflorus; assembly: GCA_017311315.1. Classification (NCBI taxonomy): domain Eukaryota; kingdom Viridiplantae; phylum Streptophyta; class Magnoliopsida; order Poales; family Poaceae; genus Dendrocalamus; species Dendrocalamus latiflorus. Next base: position 27,421,084 of record CM029626.1, read on the forward strand.
TTCAGTACAGGTCTTGGGGAATGTTCGGCTCATAAAGTTTCCTAATTTTTAGAGGTTTGATTTTAATATGAGTTCTGCGATTTTATGGATAATATAGAAAACAAGGTTACACCGGACTGTCTAATCTTCATGACGTATGATGTAGGATCTACGATGTAAGGGTAACTAGTGCCACCTGAAACATCCGATGGAGACCACCAAAATCCAACCAACAATACTCTTAAGATAACTAGATATAAGCAGCTGGGATACTAGTGTAACCTGACGAACAAAGCCAACCACAAGCTGATGCAAGGACCTGCAGCAAGTATTTGCCCAACCACACTAAGTTTTCAATCCACACAATCACGCATGAAGTTAGGTGAGCAAAATGAATTGATCAAGAAATTGAGAAGTACAAATTGGTTGTCCTTGAAGGGCCACTTATGCAATCTCACAAGGAAATCATAAGAGCAAAGGGGTAGAAAAATTCCTTACAAATTTTTGGATAGCATGTTTGACTAAACAGGAACAAAGGTTCTGCTAAATTCGTGAAGAGTTGTGAAGGGAAATGAGTACAGGGGTATTTATACTAGAGACATCCCCTAGTTGGGTGTGAGTAGATAGAAGCTCAAGAGTCACAAACCAGTTTGTGAACTTGTGGGGACCAATTGAAGAGTCACTAGGACCAGTCCGTGAAGTCGCAAGACCAATCGAGGAGTCGTAAAGACTAGTCCGTGCAAGTCGCAAGACCAATCGAAGAGCCACCAAGATCAGATGAAAAGTGGTCAAGACCGGGTGTAGTTTTACTATGACCAGGTGGGAGGTCACTGTGACCAGGTCTTGAATCACTAAGACCAGCTGAAAGGTCATCACGAGCAGATCATCGCGAGCGGTTCTTAACTTTCTGGACAGCTTCCAATAAAACAACCATACCTTTTTGCACACAACTCCAAATGTTGCTTCGTTTATTGCATTAAAAAATAGTGTAATATTTTGGAATTATAACCTGTGTGTAATTAATAAAAAAGATATATAAAAATAGGATGTTTAAAATTTTAGAGAAGAGTTGGTTCCTGCCATCGTGAAAAGACGGTGGGGGAGAGGAGAATCCAAATCCTAGTCGCCAGCGTAAAAGCAATACTTTTTCTCTGGTGCCGTCGTCGCCAACAAACGTGTCGTGCTTGACGTGTCGCCGCATTTTGGCGTCGCCGTCACTTCCTCGCGCTTCACGCCTGTGGTTGGCGTTAGGGACGAAAATGGATAGGATATATCGGGTAGTTGTAAATACGAATATAAATCTATATTTTTAAAATAAATTTGAATTTGAATATTTTTAAATATAAATACAAAACGAATGTTGTAATGGATACGAATTCGAATAGAATATGTACTTAATTCAGTCAAAGACGAATATCCTTCTTCAATTTCTGTAACAAATCTTAGTAGAACAAATTTCTAGCAGTTTTGTCAGCTTTTGATCGGTTACCGGAACAATTACCAGTTTCAAACCACCCAAATTCAAATTTGGAATCACAAAATTCATTCGGGTTTTTCGTGGGTTTCAGAAACGAATCGAATACTCTCGAATATTAATACGAATATTCTCCCATACGAATATAAATATTTTTAAATACGAATACAAATATTCTCAAATATAAATATGAATATTTTAAAATATAGATTTTGCTTAACATATTTACGTTTTTTCAAATATAAATATTAGGTAAAACAGATTATTTATTACTATTTTCCACTCCTAGTTGGTGTTGCCGAGCGTCGTCATCTGTCGCGAACAATCTCCTTTGCCGCGTCGTCCGCCAGACCGCTTCCGCCAGCGCGAGTGCGTTTTCCCGCTTCGCTGGCGTTCAACCGCTACATGCCGAGTACTCGCCAACGCGTGCACGCCATGATCGTGCGCCAGCGCCACCGCTTCGGGCACGTTGCTCGGCTACTCGTCCAGTGCACGCGCGGCCGGCAGGTGGCACGGTCATAGTGCGGCAAACGTGAGAAATATTCAGAGAAGAACAGCGTGGTGACTATTAGCTTGCTTTGTGCTTTGTACTAATCTATGTTGGTTTTACACGGTGGGTGGGTAAACTAGTTAGCCTTGTTTTGTACTAGCTTGTGTTGGTTTTGCACAGTGGCTAGATGGGTAAACTAGTTAGCCCTACTTTGTACTACTTCTTGATCGTTTTGCACAGTAGCTGGAACTATTTGCTTAATTAATTGATTTGGCTGTATGGGTCTAATTGGAGAATGCCAACTACTAGATAATTATAGAGAATATTAATAGCTCTCTGTAGAATATTTAATCATATCAATCAGATGAATATATTTCGAGTTATGAATTTTGTAAGCCTACTGTCTAGTAATTTGTCATCTATTGGCAGCGTATTAATCTGTAGATTAAAATAGAAGATAGAATAAATTGAGGATTTGGTCTATATAAAAAAATATAGGTAATTTCTTAAGAATTCCAGAAAATCAAAGAACATGAATTTTAGACTAGTAGAATAGAAGTTATGATTTTTGGGTGGCTGCTGGCCACAATCGGGTTGCTGCCAGATGCAGTCGTGAGAAATTATTATTTTGACTAATTTAATAAAAGAATTAAAATTTGGGAATAACTAGGAAGAGATAGATAATTTTCTATAGCTTCTGAAAATGTCATAGTTCAATATATTTGCATGAGAAGATTAAAAGTTATGAAAATATTAAATCTGCTGTGCAGGGGTCTGGATGGTTTAATCTGGATATGTGATCAACTAAGAAATTGTTGGACATTTTGTATAGTTTCCAGAATTTGTATGGTTTGTTATACTAGGATTTGTGAGTTGAGAGTTATGATAATTTTAGTATCGAGATGACAAGGGTGATTGTCTAGTAATGGGAGAAAATGGTGGATTTAGGGGGGGGGGGGGGCGTGTAGGAGCACTATCATTTAGTGTTGTATTGTATTGCTGTAGCTTGTATTGAGTTTGGATGTTTAGTATAGGAGGAGTAACTTCGGGGTTGATGTCTCGCAACTAGAAAGGCAAGTTTATAGTAAAGTGATAGTTGATTATTGTTCATTATTTTTTATTTAATTATGTTATTCAATTTTTAATCATCTTTTGTTTAGTATGATATTAATTTGATGATAAATATGATATATGGTAAAATGATGAAAGATTGCGTTCATAACATGACATATGTATTATGAACCAGCGCGATGAGAAAGTCAAATAGCTATGAGTAAAGCTATTTGACTATTCCAGCGTGCTCTTGAGTAAGACCTACAGAGGTAGGCACTTCCATGGGATGGAGGAAAAGACCTATTTTGGTAGGCACCTCCACGAGACGAAGGTAAACGGTGAACATCGACGGGTATTCCCTCCACTATACCGGTATAAACTACAGAAGAAGACATGAGCATGACTATTGCATTACACTAAAAGAATTTAAGATGAGAAAAGAGAATGGTGGAAATTGAAAAATGAAATGAGTATGTTGTTGTTCCTATTGTTTTAGTGTGTACTTACTAAGTCGTGGACTCATTCTTGCTTATTTATTGTTTTTATGTGATTGTTGATGATGTCATAAGTATGAAAGTAGAACATGGAACGTTGTACTTTTGTAACTCTCCACTGCACCAAGTTTTATATCACTTATTGCCATAAATAGTTTAGTGTTCTCCATGCAATTATTAGTTAATAAATAGTTCCTTTAGCTATTTAAGGTTCATAATATTGCAACTTGATGCGTTCCTTGGTTTAGCCTTATATATGATTCATCTGGGTAATTATTTGGTTTATACTAAGTTCAATTCATGGTTTGAAGTGTTGCTGAAATTTATATTTATTAATTGGTTGAATGTTTATTCTTGAAGTCTGGTTGTTAGTAGTGCTTGATTTTGGTTAAAATTGGTAGTGATAGTAGTTATGGATAACATCTTGGGATTTTCTTAAGCCAAGGTGTTACAAATAGATAGCTAGGGTGTTACAAATAGATTTGGTAGACTATCCATATATACATTCCATGTGAGCTGAATATGCCCAGATTAATGTCAGTTCAAGTGGGAAATTGATGGAAAGTAGCTAGATTTGAAAATAGTAGCTTTGTTGTTCTTCTTTTTTGTGTCCACCTCTTCCTCCATCTCCTGTTGACCCCACTAGTCAGAGGGGAATGTTGCCAAGCAATGCACATCCATGGCTAAGTCTTTCTCCATTCCTGAACACCTAAGTAAAAGGAGAGCACAAGATTTAGGCAGTATATAACTCTTATTGACATCAAAGTTTGATTTAGTTAGGAGTGAATTCACCTGATCTTGTATTTCTCTAGCACGCCTTCTTGTCATTGGGCCCAAATAAGCTTCTTTTGTAGAAACTTTGACATGTGATTGTGCATTGTCATCTCAAGGAGCAACTGGTGATGTAGGTGCAATATGTATGTCCTCATTACAAGGAATGATGCTTGTTTCAGAAGAAAAATGCTTTGTGATCTAACTGTTGTGGCATTTCATATTCGTCATTGGATTGAATTTGGGCAAACTTGTAGAAGGAAGGAACACAAGAAATGCTTCGCTCGGGATCCAAGCAACTATGATGGGTGGCGTGTGAAGCTTTCAACTGTGGGCAAGGCTGGGCACCGATGATGCAGAGAGTGGAGATGGGTGATGTCCTTCCACTGTAGAAGCATTCAATCACTGGATGGAGCATTGGGCTTGGTTGTTATGGTGGCGTTTTGTACTGGGTAGAGGTAGATGTAGTCCCCTTCTACCCCAACCTCTCCAGAATCCCCGTGCTCTGGAGGTTGCTGCAGCCAAGAGTATGCGATAGGCTCAGATGTGGCTGCGGAGAGGTTGGTTCGGATGCGGCTGCTGAGACGTCGGAGCTGATGCACGTGTCCCTGTGGGTACTGGATAGGCTCATGAGCAGCATCAATGAGCAGATGGTGCAGTTTTGGAGGTTAATTTGGAATTAAAATTATATTTGCTAAGAGTTTTATTTGTGGTTTTTTTATTCCTCGAGGGATTGGGATTTTTGCATACATGAAAGAGTTTGCCTAACCCAATCCAGTAGGCTCGCTTACCAATTAGCAGGTTCATAACTCTTGCCTTTTCCCATACCAAATTTAATATCTAGACAACAAGTTTCACTGTGTGTAGATTAGGTATTTGATGAATTTACTAGGAGGCTCTTAGTATATAATGTGTGCACACCAAATGTTTGATGAATTGCTAGAAGAAATTGGGTGTAGTTTTTTCGGTATGCTTGAAGTATGGGCAATCAATTAGCTTTGATAAAAAATCACTCATCTACTAGGTGGATCAAATGGCATTCCATGACAAGTAAATTTGGATGCAAATCATAGTCATTCCAGGCTATGTTCTCAGCAGCTTTTGTGGATGAACTACAATGTGGACAAATTATTTTTTAGCTTTAGATTATCGCTATATTTTCAATTACAATCATCAAACTTTCTCCTATATTTATTTTGGGTCCTTTAAGATGGGAAGACCAAAATTTAAGAATGTAACCTGTTGAAGTTGATCTGAATTCGTATCGTGTCGTGTAAGACACTACATCGCCTCATACTTAGTATAGCATGATAGGTGTTAGGGTCATACGCAGGTTGTATCAGATGTGGTGTCAATCTATAGCAACTGATTCTGATTTGGTTTCCTTTTTGTGTCGTTCTCATTTTCCTTGTCTTATATATGTACCCCAGTAGCATATAGGAAAAGTAAACACTTTATTGTAATCTCTCCTCATTATAGTAATTTGCCTTTTGTGCATCCATAATTTTTCACATGAAAATTTGTATCTCTCATCTCCATTTTTTCAATATATTATTTGTAGTAAGTAATATCATAGCACAAGAGATTAGAATTTAGGAGATCCGATCGAGATGAAAAAAAATAGCCGGCTCGCCTCGAGGTCTTCGCATCACGATTTATCCTGCGATTCCGGCAGCGCATCCCGCCTCGCTTCGCTTCATCCCAAGGTGCATGTCGCCTTCGATCCGGGTCATCCGCTCGGTTCCGTAGCTAGGAGAGAGAAAAACAAACTGAAGTGCAGCTAGCTTGGTGTTTTGTTATTTTTTGGGCAAAAATTGCTACGTGCACCCGAGAAGGGTACCAGGAGTTTTCAATTGCAAGATTTTTTTTCTAGGTATACACAAATTTATACTAGCATATTTTGGTTTTATTCCGCATGGCAACTCTGAAATATGATCTTCCACTGTTGGATCGTGACACAATGTTTTCTCTATGGCAAGTTAAGGTACGAGCTATTTTGTCACATCTTGATTTGGATGACACACTTTTGGGGATCGACAAGATGCCAGTGATATTGTCCGCTACTGAGAAGCAACATAAAGATCATAAGGCCTTATTTTAAATTCATCTTTATCTATCAAATAATATTCTACAGGAGGTTTTGAAGGAGACATCTGTCGCCGCATTATGCCTGAAGCTGGAGTAAATTTGCATGACAAAGGATGTGACAAGTAAGATGCATATGAAATAGAAGCTTTATTCCCACAAGATGGCGGAGGGAGCTTTATTGTTGAATCATCTAATAGCTTTCAAGAAAGTTGTTGCTGACCTCAAGTCTATGGAGGTAAAATATGATGATGAAGATTTATATCTTATTCTATTATATTCTTTGTGTTGTGGGAGTGGCCCAACCCTCTATGACTGGGCCTTGCAAATTGGTCTAATATGTAATAGGCCTAATAGTGTAGAGAAATATACCAATATACCCTCATCCTTTGTAAGTACTAAGGGGTAGGATGGGGATTTCCCATCCTACCCCACTCATGTATATAAACCCAGGAGGGGCAGGAGGAGGGGGATCGTCTCATTCTCACTCATCAACTCTCCCAGTGTTGGCTCTCCTCTTCTTCCACTAGTTTTCTTCTTTACTGTTTGGCCTATAGCCACAATAGATGGTGCCGACCATGGGGACTGGGCAAGAAGTCGCGCAAAGAAGAGTGACCACCGTGAGGAAGATTTGCTCCATGGCTGGGCTGGGATACATCCTGGCATGCTGGATCCCGATCGGCTTGAACAAAAAATGCCGCCAAAGGTAAGAGAAGGTAGAGCATCTCTGAATAATTTAACTCACTCATCCATCGATCTTGCATGTAAGTCTCCATGCGGATCTGATAGATCCATCGATCCTGCATGTAAGTTTCCACGCGGATCTGATAGATCCATCTATCCATCATCATGAGTGCAAGTCTCCACACGGATTTGATAGATCCATCATCATCACTGCTTTGTTGTGTATGGCAACTATATGCCGCAGGGGTTTACACATGCACGTATACACTAGTTCGACACGCCATGCATGCACGGAGGAAGCCTCAAGCTGGCCATGCATGCGCGGAGGAAGCCCCAAGTCGGCCATGCATGCGCGAATGGAGCGATGTAGTAGCCATGGCATGCCGTGGTGGGGCTCCGGCCGGCCAAGTCTGCCCCCAGCTCGCCCATCAAGCCAGCGGTGGAGGCCATGCTCCAGATCCTTGCGGTGAGGGAGGAGGCGGAAGCGATGATGCAGTAGCCGTGGCATGCCGCGGTGGGGCTCCACCAGTCTTCGTGCCGCACCGGCTCGTCTCTGCGCAACCGTGGACTCCGCGTCGTCGAAGGCTGCCTCAGAGCCTCCTCGCCCGCGGCCTCCGCATTGTTTCAAGTCTTCGCTCGTCTCCGCGCGACCAGGAGCTTCGTGCCGTCCTCGAGTCTTCACTCGTCTCCGTGCGACCAAGAGCTCTGTGCTGTCCTCGAGTCTCTGCTCATCTCTGCACCGAGCGATGCCGCGTAGCAATGAGCCCTCTGCGTCGGAGCTTCAATGAGTCAAGCCCTGCGGCCTCAACTGCGCAAGAAGCTACGTCCACCTCGACCATGACAGAGCAAGGGACGTCCATGCATGAATTCCATCCATGCATGCACCCAAAGCATCCATCCATGCATGCACGTAAGCCTCATCCATCCATGCATGCATCCGTACTGCATGCATGGCCTTCGTACTGCACAAAACCGTGCATGGTCTCCGTGCTGCATGCATGCATCCGTACTACATGCATGGCCTTCGTATTGCATGCATGCATCCGTTGTTTCCCTCTTCAATCCACACTCGCTGGCCTGCATTTGGTCTCAATTTTCTTTGGATAGCGCACACGTTCTCTGCATATGCGCCTCGGATGGTCCCCGCTAGCTTCGCCATGGGACTCTCTCCGTGCTGAGCATCGCCTCCGTGCAGCCTCCGCGGTCTACTCCGCGCGGCACCACGGGGCTTCGCGCCCCAGGTTCCATGCGCCCCTCCGTGACGCCACCCTTCGCCCGGACTTCGCTACGCTGAACTCCGTGATGATCTCCGCTCGGCCTGGACATCGCGCGTGTAGCTCCCTCAGCATTTGTGCCTTGGGTTACGTCTCCGGCCGTCGGACTTCACTACCTCTGCATGACTCTGTGGCGTCTTTGGCCTTCCCTTTGCCAGCAGTACGAGCCAGCTGCATCAGCCTTCACAGTTGCTCCGTCCCTTGGCCTTCGCTTCGCCGGAGTCTGAGCTGGCCACAACAACCGATGCAATGCCTCCGCCTCCACGACTTCGCCGGCCGGCCAGCGACACTTCTGCTGGCTCCGCTCAACTCCGCGACGACCTCGCCGGCCTGCCAGCAACACTTTGCCTCGACTTTGAAAAGTCTTCACCGGCCTTCACCTCGGCTCTAGGAAGTCTTCGCCGGCCTTCTTCTCGGCTCCACGCTGCCCTCGCCAAGCATGCCTTCGTGCCACAGCCTCCACCAGTCTTCGTGGGCTTCGCGTCGGCCTTGCTCAAGGTTCGCAGCAACGGCCTCGACGCGACTCCACCCTCCGCGTCGGCCGCTCGGGCTTCACAGTGACGTCCTCGGAGGAGCTTCACCCCACCAATCGGCCGCTGCGACTCCCAATCGCGGTCTCCATGGTCTTCGCTACGGTCGGAGTGGTCTCCGCCGAGGCCGGAGAGCAGTCTTTGCGGAGCTGTTTGGAGCCTCCACCGTGGTGTCTGAAGTCTTCGTCGAGCTGTCCAGAGCCTCCACCGCGGTGTCCGCAGCCTTCGCCTCGGTGTCCGAAGTCTTCGCCGAGGTGTTCGAAGCCTTCGCCGCAATGTTTGCACACTTCGCCCAGGACATTACGAGAAGCTACACAAGCAGCGAAGTGCACGCACGAAATCATGCATGCATGGATACAATGTGCGGATAGTCATCTGCTAGACCGCCCGAAGTCTTCGGCGAGCTCTTCGGAGTCTGCGCCGACCTCTCCTGAGCCTTCACCGAGCTCCTCGAAGTCTCCACCGATGTCTCCGGAGTCTTCACCGAGCTCTTCAAAGTCTTCGCCAGCGTCTCCGGAGTCTTCGCCGAGCTCTTTAGAATCTTCGCCAGTGTCTACGGCACCTCACATGAAAAGACACTACGTGCATGTACACGTAGCATGAAGGCTATTTCGCTCACATGGAACACTTCACGCATCATGGACTTCGCGTGGCTTCCCCGCATCGCGACGACGGTTACCTCCGCGACGTCGACATTCGACTCCGCATCGAGCAACTCTATGGAGTATAAAAAAATTGCATGATGGCCTCGCACCTCGGCGTACTTTGCGGAGTATAAAGCGCCGGGACCTTAGTCGACCCGGGCAACTCTACGGAGTATAAAAAAAATCACACGATGGCCTCGCGCCTCGGCGTACTCTACGGAGTATAAAGCGCCAAGACCTTAGTCGCCCCGGGCAACTCTACGGAGTATGAAAAAAATTGCACGATGGCCTTGCGCCTCGGTGTACTCTGCGGAGTATAAAGCGCCAGGACCTTTGTTGCCCCGGGCAACTCTACGGAGTATAAAAAAATCGCACGATGGCCTCGCGCCTCGGCGTACTCTGCGAAGTATAAAGCACCGGGACCTTTGTCGCCCCGGGCAACTCTACGGAGTATAAAAAAATCACACGATGGCCTTGCGCCTCGGTGTACTCTGTGGAGTATAAAGCGCCGGGACCTCAGTCGCCCTGGGCAACTCTACAGAGTATAAATAAGACACGTGGGGGTTGCCTCCGCGTGCACTCTACGGAGTATAAATAAGACGCGCTCCGTGCGCACTCTACGGAGTATAAATAAGACACGCTCCGCGCGCACTCTACGGAGTATAAATAAGACGCGCTCCGCGCGCACTCTACGGAGTATAAATAAGACGTACTCCGTGTGCACTCCATGGAGTATAAATAAGACACGCTCCGCGCGTACTCTACGGAGTATAAATAAGACACGCGGCCTCTGCGCGCACTTTATGGAGTATAAAAATCGCACGATGGCCGAGACACCAGGGAGTGCCTCGTTTTAGCGGTGCATCACCTGGATATCGCGCCATCGTGCGTGTTGCACCAGGGAGTACATCGCTTTAGCGCCGCACCACCTGGGTGTCGCGCCTTCGCGCGCGTCCCACTAGGGTGTGCATCGCTTTAGCGGCATATCTCCTGGACAATGCGCCTTTGCGCGCGTCCCACCAGGGCGTGCACCGCTTTAGCGACGCATCTCCTGGATAACCTGCCTCAGCGTGCGTAGCGCCCTCGACCAACGCCGCTCGTGCCCGCTCTCCGCAGGCACCATTTTTGATGGTAGGGGAACGGTAGTTTCGCCTCCCTGCCTCTGCGTGTGTAGCGCCCTTGGCCCACGCCTCTCGCGCCTGCTCTCCGCGGGCACCATTTTTGAAGGTAGGGGAACGACATTTTCACCTCCCTGCCTCTGTGTGCGTACCGCCCTTGGCCCATGCCTCTTCTGCTCTCCACCGCAACCTCATCACCCACGATCCGCACCCTCTCCATCTCCCTCAACCATGCGCCACCTCAGCCTTCTCCTCTTGGCCACCACCACCGGCATCCTCTCCTCCATTTTCATCACCAGTTCCTCCTCTTCGGTCACCGCATCCTCCCTCTCCTTTCAGTTCTCCCTTCACCACAAGCTCTCTCCCCTTGCCCCCTTTGCTTCTCTTCCTTGGTGCCTACTGCTCCCTCAACTGGCTCACCGGTGCGCCACCAGGCACTGCTCCTCTCCACCCTTTTCATCGCCACCACTTTCCCCCATCTCTTTGTAACAGCCCAGGTTTTTGTAAAAAAATAAAAAATAATTTAAAATAAAAATAAGTGCTTTGATTGCCTGAGTTTTAATTTTGTTTTGCCATGATTTTCTGCTTTTAAAAAGGCTGGATTTGAAAAGTAATTTAATTAAAAAGCCAAAAATATTATTAAATGAAAGAATATTCTAATTTTCTATAAAAATCATATTTCAAATTAATTATTTGGACTTATTTGGCTTTTATCTGGGTTTTCTGGATTTTCTGAAGTTTAAAATCTAATTTTAAAATTTAAAATTATTTTAGTTATAAATATATAATACCAAATTGAGTGAAGAAAAATTTTCCTAATTCTAAAATGGTTCTAGGAATTGTTCTGGAATTTATTTCGTATTTTTTTAGCCTTTTTTATTTTCAGGGCTTTTTTGGAAAATCAAAATTGAGAATTAAAAATTAAATCACCTGCTGCCACCCAGCTCGGATTGTGCCACGCTGCCACCTAGCTCATCCCCATCGTCCTTACCCCTTCTCCCTCTCTCCTCTCCCGACTGCCCGATCTTCTCCCCTTGGCCACGTGTCGATATCTCTGCCGCCCACACCTCCCTTCTCTCCTCCCTCTCTCTCACTACTGACCAGGCCCACTTGTCGGGCGCGTCCCTTCCTTCCTCCTCCTTCCTCTTGCAAGCGCTGCTGCCTCCTTTGCGCCATTTCCGCCAATGCCCCGCCTCCGCAACGTCTGCCCCTTTCCCTTTCTTTTTCCCTACTCTGCGCCCCCGTCGCCTCCGCCAATCCCGCTCCGGATTCCCTCATTCTCACGCCCTGAGAGACCATGTGGAGGTGTCCTCATGTTTGTGATGAGTAATTGACTCGGTTTTTGCAAAGTTTGAGTTTGATTTGGTCGGTTCGCGCCGAGTCGTTGCATGGCGCGGTTCGGTTCGGTTCGGTTGGACCTGGTTGAACGCGGTCGGAGGTGTTTTAGGACGCTGGTTATTTTTCTCAATCGGTCGTTCGGGCTATTTTGTGTTTGAGTATGTTTCATTGCTGCTAATGTTGATTATGCTGTTTCGTGCGGTGCTATGTAATGGTTTGCTTGTCTGTATGACTGCAGGACTTTGGAGCTAGGTCGTGGTGAGGCGTGGGAGAACCGGGACTAGGCACAGGAGGTGTTGAGGTCTAGATGGTCGGAGACGTCGAAGATGATCGAGGCTGCTGAGGTGGTTGCGAGTCGGGAGACGAGGAACCGGAGTTGGATCTACCGGAGGTGGACACGACGGGCAACGGCGAGGAGCGGACCGGGACTAGGCTCAGGGAGGAACTGAGGTCCAGACGGTCAGGATGTTGGGTGCGGTCGTACGAGGACAGGAAGCTTACAGGAAGTAGCGGCAGGGGCATTTCGGTAAAATGCACAAGGCTGCAAAATGGAAGCGGATTCGGTTGAAGATAACGGGTTGGAGACCCGTTAGTGGAAAAGAGGAGGAGGTTAGGGTTTAGAGTGGAATGTGTTTTTTCCCTCCAAATCCTGGTTGTTGACTTTTGCCTCATTTGGGTGAGAGGCATGGAGTGGAAGCTAGCTGCCTCTTCTTGATTTTCTCTTTGTGGTGTGTGTGCTCTTCTATTTAGAGGAGGTAAGGGAGGCAGCAGGATGTAGGCTTTTGGAGTGTGTTCTCATGTAAGCAAGCAGGAGGGAGTGAGCAGTTCGTGTGAGTGGTGCTCAGAGTGTGCTCCTGCGTGTGTGTTCCTCCAAGAGAGAAGCATGTAGTGAGGTGGTTAAACATCATGTAATCATTCCTCTATTTGTAATCATTAATCTCCTTAAATCCAAATGAGAGTTCTTGAGCTTGAGATGATATTGCTTCCATTTCCTTTTTGTATCTTGTTATTCTCTGTTCTTGAGTTTTTGTGTTCTTTGCTTTCTGCTGATTGATTGGAGCTTGTTGATGCAGAAACTTCTTGCTCAGAACTAGGTTTCCCATCAAAAGGCTTTTGACTAGCTATCCCTGAGAGCAAATCCCCTAGCAGCGGCCTTCTTTTCAAGTATTTGCTAGCCCAAGATTTCCTCTGTTCTTGAATGTCTAGGGTTTGAAGACAGGGGAAGGCACGTCCCTTGGTGTCTTGGGAGTTTGATTGTTCTTGGCTTGTGCTTTCTTCTTGTGATGTCTTTTCCTGATGAAATGCAAAGTTTCATGATCAATAGACACGAAAAACTCAAGCAAATTCATCATTTGGTCTCATTTTCAGTTTATTTCAGCATTTCTAGCAAGTCTTCGGTTTCTTGCTCTTTTGCTTGCATTCTCTGGTTTCTGAAGTCTCTCCTCTATTCAGATAAGTCCAGATTGAGTGATCTGAAAAGAACAAACCTTTATTTGCCAATTTCACTGTCTTGCTGCTGTTTTTCAGCATTTACTGTGCAGTCTTGATTTTCTCTCGGCTGTTTTCAGTTTGCTGCATCTGTTTTCAGCCTGAATTTTTACTCGGCCAGCAAGTATTGGCTCAATTTCATTGTATTCGGCTGACTGCAGCTCAGTATTTCTTTTGCTAGCTGGCTGCACAGGGAAAGTAATATTTTCGGTACTGCAGTTCACTTTTTGTTTGCTGATTTTGCATGCAGTTTCGGTTGACTGCAGAAATTACAACCTCTCATTTTCAATTGCAATCTCTGACTTCTCTGCGTGCAGTCCTTGCTGTTCTCTTAAGTCTGAATGTTAGCTTCAGTTTTGTGCTGCTGCTCTGAAAATTTTCTTTGCTTTGCTGTCTTTTTCGGTCAGCTATTCGCAGCTTTCTTCAGTTCGGTTTTGTCCCTGCTTCTCTTGTTGAGGCTACCTATGTGCTATTTCTTCTCTGCGATCAAACCTGAAATATGTTTGTAGTCTGCCTGAGCTAGTGCAGAAATTGGACCGGGTCGGCAATCAATTCTTAGTTCGGCTGCTGCAAGCTGAATGCATTTCTTTGCTCACTGTTCAGTTGCTTCCGATTTCCTCTGCTTTCGGCCAGCAAATGGACCTTTATTCTTTTTAGTTCAGATCAGGGAAGACATTGAGTCAGACTATTTGAGTTTCTCCAGTGAGTGATTTTGGTCAAGACTAGTTTTCTCAAAATTGCTCTCGGCTGCTGTTATCTTTTCATAGTTCATTTCTTGCAGTCAGATTTCAGTTTTTCAGAATGGTGTTCAATCTCTGTCTAGTTTTTTTTGTTGTTTAAAATCCTTTGAGTTTACAGTGAGCTTGAACCCTCTTTCTTTATAGCTTTTATAGCTATCGGAGAGATGAGATTTTTGTGAATACTTTGTGGCGATTTTTAAAAAAAGAACCATTCACCCCACTCTGTTGCCATTTCCGATCCTATACGCCCACCTTCCTGATTTCTTTCCATGCAATCGCCGCCACCCGCGACATCTTTGGTGAACAATTCGCGCCCGCTCTGCCCTCCCCAACCCCTATAATACCCCCCGGCACCGCTTTTCCCCGCACCACCTCCCTCCGCCCTCGCTCCCTGTCGGACCTGGATGTTTCAATCCAGATTCCTCTGTGATTTACTACACTATTTCCTGGATCAGTAGATAGTGCTCATAGGTATATTGCTGCATCAACTCATACATCGCGTGAAATATACCAAACCATAATATTATATATCAGAGTTAAAATACACCACGTCGAGTGACCGTTTACAAAAGGGCCGGTTAGGCCAAATACTTACAACATTAAGGATAATAGTGGAAAGCATAAGCAAAAGTAAGAACATTATCTATTGGCAAAAAACTGGGGGTAAATGTGTGCAACTTATATTATCTACGCCTAGATAATATTGTGCACACAATCTACCATTAAGTCTACTTGTCTAGGATTTGAACTCGCAGATGTCATCCTAATTTTCTTCGTGGGCTCCTCCATCTGTGGCAGGGGTGTCCTCATAGGCATAGTGGTCTTGGGTCCCTGGTTCTAATTTTGATAATGCGAGGGTGAGCACAAATCCATCGTGCTTTGCGAGCCAATACACAATATGTAATAGGTAACATGCATGGCTTATCAAGGAAAGGCTCGGGTTATTTTATTTGCCATCAATTGCTCTTTAAAGTATGTAAGACCTAGCAGTTTTAACCAAAACAGAGTTTAATCAATGTATGAAGGAGTGCAATGATAATAGTGATCCAGATTTCATCCACTGTTACATGGTTCCTACACTATATGCTAACCTTTCAGCATATTATCTGCTTACCTTATCACTGGAGCGACACCCAGGGAAACACAAATCAGGGCTTTCCACTGCCCCCACTTTTCCAATCTCACCCACAAAGTTTTTGAAATAGAGCTATATCTAGTTAAGTTCCCATGTCCTCCTTTGACCATGGGCACAGCTATTCGAATAGCTTCACTCTGCAGAGTTTGTACAATTTACCCACAAGAGACAATTCGATCATTGCTCCACACGATTCCTTAGTCATGTGGTTGAGTAGACCATCACAGTAACTTTTCAAAATACCTCGCCCCTTCCCTCATCTCACCCATATGGGCTTCTCCCACTTGCGGCGGGTCACATAAGTTGCGCGGGATGTTCTACCCCCAGCGACTAGCAGCTGGACTACCCACACTGACTAACCCGCCGTGGTAAACTTCACCCTCAATTAGTGTCCCATTCAAGTCATCACACAGACATCCACTTGCACTACCTCCACTCCCCCACCGATGAGATGACTTTCAGGGTTTGGTAAGTCTACTAAGCCAGGTTGTAATTTACAGATTTGTGGTTGTACTTGTGTTACACCGAAGGTCCAGACAAGATTCAGTCCTTAAGGTTATCTGGGCAGTTCTAACACTAACCACACTCTCGTGCACCACTGCACCAGCCCCTGATCCATCCGCTCAGATAGATAAGCAATTTGAGATTTTTGGGAGAATAAAATAATCATACCAAAATATACCAGTCATTTCCATCATGACTTCTCAAATTAGTTTCTCATGATTAAAAGTGATGCTTGGGGTATTTTGGTGCCCCCGATTATCTAGGCAGTACTAAGTATGGTGTATAATTATGGACTTATTTTCGAAAGTTTTACTCTTATAATTTTGCTAAGGTGACAAGGCTTAAATACTCAAATGTTCCAAAAGAGTGTAATACTAACAAGTTCATTAATGCGTATATAACTAGAATCTTGAAATCAAACATATACTTGCACATAAAATAACAGCATGCAAATTGATAATTTAAAATAGAGATAATTTGTAGAAAAGGTAGGGTCAGCATGATCAAAATATTGACTCACCTTGGTCACAATTGATTTGGTCTTGGTTGTTGAGAGTTGCTTCAGCCTCAACCTCTTCCTCTTGTGCCTTGTACGCTATTTTACGTTGCACAAAAATTCGAATAAAAATCCGTAAACCAAACAAATTCTCATAAAAAAATTCAAATGAGCTACAAATATTATGGTTTTGGTTCCATTGGATAGAGGTTGAATTTAGATGAATTTAAAATTTTGTTTCACTTAATTTGGAGTTAAGATGAATAAGGTATGCCTTTTGAAGTTCTCAGTTTAAATAAATCCGAAAAATAAAAAAATTTGACAGGTGAGGCCCACAGTAGATTTTTAATTTTTCTTTTATTTTTATTTTCTGTTCTCTATACCTATGACAGGTGGGACCGGTTACTATTTAATTAATTAGGGTAGGGCCCATAGGTTAGTGAGTGTTTGGTTTAATTAATTCTCATTAGCATTAATTAATCATCATTAGTATTAATCATGCTTTTTCCACCGGCTGAAGAATAGCGAGCTCTCCGCCAGCGGAGCAGACGGCGACCGGCCATGACCATTCCCAAAATGGAATGCTCATGCCTGCGTGCACGTCTGGGCACAGTGCTGCTGACCAATTTGGCAGCACCAGCGGTCGGCGGCCACCGTGGTGGTGGCGGAACAGGGGAAATGCGGCTACGGTGACTTATGGTGATTCAAAGCAATTCCTCACTCTAGGAGTATGTTGGGGATGGTAGGAAGTTACCTCGATGGTCTATGAAGCTCTGGAGTGGTGGTGGCGAGCTGGCGGCATGCGATAGTGACAGGCAGAGGAGACGCACAGTGCGGGCTCAGCTCGGGCGGCAAGAGGTTCAGCCGAGGAGGGGGACGGCGTCGTGGTGCTCCAAGGATGCTCCGATGGGGCTGAATTGGACCACGGTGGCACTAATTGGTGGATTGCCCGTCGGCCGGCGTTGGGGAAGAAGAGGTTCGCTAGCGAGCTAGAGACGCAGGGAAATCGATTACTCGGGGTGGGAGATAGAGCGGAGAGCGGCGGTGCTACCATGGGGGTCGAGCCGGGTTTTATAGCGGCGGAAAAGGGGTTGGCGACAGGTGGGCGGTTGGCTGGTCGTAGCAGGGCGTGGTAGTGGTGTGGCTACAGGGTTGGAGACGGGACGGTGGCGTAGGGCATGGGTGCGGACGCTTGGCGACGCTAGTACAGGGGAAAGTGTTGGAAGCGCGCGAGCTGAGGTGGGATGCGATGGGAGCAGGTGGCACTGTACATGACGGAGGCGGCGTGACTAGCACGATGGTCAGGGTGACGTGACGGCAGAACTGTGGTGACGCTACGACGGAGCCTGTGGCTGACTTCAGCGATGTGGACGCGGAGGCAGGTGACGACCGGCGGTCTGAGCGGGCACAGCGGCTGCGGTGACGTTCGAGTGAGGAGCTCCAGCTGCAGCTACGTGTTAGCAGGGGGAGAAGAAAGAAGATGGGCTAGCCTAGGCTGGCTCGGGCCAGGCCAAAAAGGCCTTTCTTCTCTTCGTTTTTTATTTATATATACATATTATTTACATATATATATATTTCTTTATTACTATTTTTATTACTGTATTTATTTATTTTTATGTTGTATATATATACCCTTTTTCTTTTAATTTGGCAAAATTTTAAATCTTTGGTTCAATTAAATTTTTATTCTTGATTTAACTTTTCAACCTTCCTCTTTTCATATTCTCCTACCCTAATTGATGGATCATCTTTTTAGATTTGCTTTCAAACTATAAATGTCAATTACTTTCATATTTCTATTTTCCTAATTTTCCTTAATTGTTGGAACCTCAACCAAAATCCAAAGGAAATCCATTAAAATTCAAATGTCAGGAATATGCATTCCAAAATATTTCAAAAAGTTCATTTTTCAATACCCAAATTTTTAGGATGTTACACTCCCCTCTCTTGGGCTTTGTTCCACCCCTGCACCATGCTCTCTCTCTCTCTCCGAGATCCGCCACCAACTCCGGCGAGCTCCCCTCGCCGCTCTGGCAGTGTAGGGACCCAGATATTAACATCCGGATTCCTCTGTGATTACTGCACTATTCCCTGGATCAGTAGATAGTGCTCACAGTTACAGTAATGAATATCAAAATACATATCATGCGGAAGCGTAAATATAATAGTAGACTTACTCATGGGCCGATTAGGCCGAAATCAATAAATTGCAGCAGCGGAACAACGAAGCACACAGGTGGGACCTTCAGGACATGCCCACAGGCAGCCAACTGGAGGTTCGCGACCTAGCTCTTGACATCTTCATCTTCTCTGCCAGCTTGTCCAATCTTGTTGCTGCGGTGCAGTGACTTGATTCCTGATTCTGAATTTTGTCGCAAAAGCGAGCGTGAGCACTCCGACCCCGTGCTCCGCGAGCCAATACACAGAATGCAAATAAATAGTATGCATAGCTTAACAAAGGAAAGGCTCGGGCTATTTTATTTTGCGTAGAGTGCTTTTGAATACAATTAATTAAAAAGCCCTATGACTTAGCAATTTTGGAACAAATCATAATGTACAAGGAAATGCATTATTAATATCGATTCAGATTCCATCCACCGTTACATGGCATCTGCACCATATAGCAATTTCTTCAGCGTTATAGCCGCTTAACTTACCACTGGGACGACACCCAGGACAACTCAAATCAGGGCCTTTCACTGCCCTCCACTTTTCCATCCCACCCACAAAACATTTTGAAATAGAACTATATCTGGTTAAGTTCCCATGTCTGCCCATGACCGTGGGCACGGCTATTCGAATAGTTTTGACTCTGCAGAGTTTGTACACTTTCACCACAAGAGATGAACTATCCTTTTTGCCAACATGCTTCCTTAGGCATGAGACCCAGATAATTTATCACAAAGCCTTTACCTTACTCCGATCTAGCTAGACACCACCCACGCTGAGGTTTCACCGCTGAAGGGTTACACCACCACAATCAGAAGCCCCCTCTTGCGCCGTGCGAGTACAGTACACCCTGTGCCTCACTGTGGGTAAACCAGTACACCCTGGCACCCACTTCCCTCGGTGATGTCTGAACTAAACCCTTGCAAGTTATTCAGCTAGGTCGTACCCATTATAGACTTGTGGTTGTACTGTTTTACATGGGTGGACATGACAAGATTCGGTCCTTAAAGTTACCTGGATGGTTCTACCACATTTCATGATTTGTGCTCCCACCGCTCCACATACCAGCCCCCAAACCATCCATCCAGGTGTTTAAGCAATTTTAGGATTTTCCCAGAGGTAAAAATATTGTATCCACCTACTGCAGTCATTCCATCCATGACTGCCCCCAAAACATTTCATACTTTGCAATTGTTGTTTTTGGGGCAGCTATGTACCCCCGTTTTATCTAGCAATACTAAGCATCGCAATATTTACTTGGACTTATTGATAAAAAGCTATGATAGTGTAAGTTTTGCTAAGGCGACAAGGTTCACATGTCCAAACATTTCGACGGATCATTATAAGCAAGCATTACAGTAGGGGTATAGCTATCATTTCAGGAAATGAACATATTTTATCACATGGAATAACAGCATGCATGTTGATATTTAAAAGAAATTACTTTGCAAAATCAAAGGTTCAATATGATCAAGGTGTTAACTCGCCTTGCGCGGTTTACCGCGGTCGTGAGCTCACACAATGCTTTCTCTTGGGCTTCTGGTCTTTATCTTCACTTTGAGCTTTATCTCGCTTGATCCGTTGAATCTTCACGCCTTCCAATTTCTAATTACGCTACGAACGACTGAATCCAAATAAAAGCAAATAACTCAAAAGACCCAAATAAATCCAAATAAATTCAATTGAACTTGATTAATTTTTATTATGATTAAATAGGTGATTTGAGACAAGGCTAATTGGACGCGGAGTATTGTCGGAGCCGAACTAGCGATGATTGGCAGCAAGTATTCAATGAAGGCGGGGTTATGACACAGAAATTTTAATGAGATTACCTTGCTTTAGATTTGGGGAGGACTAGGTGGAGCCGGCCATTGAATACTATGGCTTACTCTATTTTATTTAATGTTTGTCGTGAAAGTATTTTCATGACCGTTTTAAAGATATGATACGATCGACATACTTTAGATGGCTAATCGTGCATCACTTAATTATATACTGCTTTTGTTGCGCAAATAGCTTATACAATATATTCTACGGTCATTTTATGTGAGACACTAACCTTTGCACCAACTGTCATTATTAACTATATTTAAGCGTTTGAGACTTATTTAAGGGCGATGTGCTAATGGTGGGGGTTTATAAATCATGACTTTCTAAAATATCTCATTTTAAATGGCTTTGGCATATCATTTAATTATAAATAAGGTTAACCTTTTAATTTAAAGTCTCGCTTTTGGTAGTTTACACACTATTGCATTTATTTTCTTGATTTTAATCTTGAATGTATTTTTAATCAGGATCTTCATTAAATTTGGTCATATAATATTACATGTCTCTTTGAGTTGTTTACTGTTGAGATTATTTCAATGCCCGAGGATCTAGGGTTACTATACTTTCGGTACATATGTTATGATATGACCCTTTTAATTTGAAGACGCTCTGAGAATTAACTGATATTGATATGTTATTTCTTAGCATCTGTCATAATTTAATCCTAACTCATTTATGACTAATTGCCTGCTGCATATGATTATATTTCCTCATCGTTACTACTTGAACTTCATGATCGGTAGTATGTTAATGATGGTGTCTCCTATGGATGTATTTTTAATTAAAATTTTTATTAATTTTGAACTAAACACTAAACCACATTTTTTTTCGATGCCTTTAATTGTTAACTATACCTCAAATAAATACTTAAGCTATATGAGTTGTTCACATAATAAATAAACAATCAAGTGTTAAACCTTAAGTGACCTTATTTTATATACTAATTAAATTTATTAATTTCTATGGATTATTTCTTAGTTTAACCCTTTCTTGTTTTCTTTATTAATCTTGTTTTGCATAGACAACCATTGTATATGTATATGCCATTCCATTCTAGTTTTTAAATTTCCTTAACTAGCTAACAAAGGTTGTTCTTAGTTACCTTGAGTGCCCTTGGGCCCTCACGGCATTGAGGGGAGAGAGACAATTGGGGAGGAGGAGGCTGCCTTGCTCTTGGCCACACAGGAGAAGAAGGGAAGGAACAGAGGAGAGAGGCAGAGCGCGGGAGACGGCAGTGCTGGCCGGGGTGAGCCGCCGCCGGCAAGTAGGACCGAAGAGCCGATGTCTCGGAGTGAAATGGAGGAAGTAAGGAGAGGGGGAGCCAATTGAGGCGGCAGACTCGGCCGAGGCGGCGGCAAAAGCGGCCGGGGCGAAGTGGCTACGGGGAGTGAAAGGGGGAGGGAAAAAGGTAGCAGCACAAGCTAAAGACGGATCAAGAGATGCTTACCAAGCCATTTTCCGGGCCGGAGGGGGTCTAGGGCGCGCTGGCGGCGCGGACCGGCGGCGGCGCGGGGAGGCTCGCGTGGAGAGAGGAGCTCCGGCGAGGGGAGGCTTGACCGGCGGTTGGGGATGGTTCCTGGGAGCGTGGAGATGCTCCCAAGGTGTGGAATCGGCCGGAGGCCTACCGGGGACGTGTCGGCGGCGGTAATGGCGGCGGCGGCCGTAACTGGGGAGAAAACCGAATTGAGGAGGGAAGAGTGAGGGAAATGGCGCCGTGGCTATGGAGGGGAGGGCTGGGGCTTCTTATGGCCGCTGAGGGGCAGGGAAGGCGCGAAGGACCGGGCGGCAGGGTGGATCCTCCGGGCAAAGCCGGCGCGGGGCTCGACGCGCGGAGGGGACCCGACGGGAGGAGCCTGGCGACGCGGCGATTGTCAGAGAGACGGCGCAGAGAAGGGAGATCACGGGAGATCCAGCGTGATGATGGCACCGCGCGCGTGATGAGGCCGGGAGGCGTGGAGCTAGCTCAGCCACAGGAGGGAGGAGGGGAGAGAAAGAAAGGAAGCAGGCGCGGTGCTCTGGGAGGAAAAGAAGGAAAGAAGGTGGGGCGCGGGGCTGGGCCCAGAGGCCAGGGAGGAACCGGCGAGAGCGGGGAGGGCCCGCGCGCAGATAGAAGGGGGCGGGGAGAAGGGGCAATGGCCCGGGCCGTTCGGCCGGCCAGATGCACTTTTTTTTATTGTTTATTCAGTGTACATATATACCTATGTATATATACAAGTACATATATATATATATATTGTATATATATTTTTACTCATTTCTATTTTTGTATAGGCACCTATATATTCATTTTATATACCTGTACATTCGTTTCGTATACAGGTATATTTATTTGCATATGTTTTGTTTATTTTTTTTGGTTGCCCTTTTATAATACTAATTTCCATATGGAATTTTATACTTCAATTTAAATCTCGCCCTCCTTATGTTGGATTATATTTGCAGCTTTTGAATTCAAGTTTATAGATTTCGTTTACTTCCACATTTTCTTTTATGGCATTGTTAATTCTAGTCTTATTATTTTTATTTTTATTTTTGAAACCTTCTTCAAAATTTAAGAAGCACCGTGAAAATCCAAATTTCAAGAAAATATTTCGCGCAAATAATTCAAAAGCTTTCATTTTCGAGATTTACATTTTTGGGATGTTACAAACCTACCCCCCTTAAAAAGAATCTCGACCCCGAGATTCCGGTAGAGCAGAAAGAAATAAGGTGGGGTTATATTGGCTAGCAATGGGTTTCTGGGTATTGCTCGACGTATAGTTCTTTAGCTTCACAGAGAGATGAAAATCTGCACAACAAGGGTTAGCACTTGGAGAAGTCAAAAAGGAAAGAGAGAAACCTGATTCTCCTGGATAGGTCGTGGACTTCCAAATACTTGCTCTTGATGTTGTTGACTTCACGTTATCGTAGAACGGAGTAGTTGCATCGTCTATTGGCCATACGGTTGTAGAATTTCATATTGTTAGGTGGGTAGCAATGGTCGATACCCTAGGGGTAGAAGGCCTTAGGAATGCAGATGTGACGATGAACCTTTCTATATGGTGGTCTTTTGTCCTCATCACTACAAGGCTCCCGGTCTTGCGAGTCCTCTTGTACTGGTTTGATTAGTTCTGAGTCTAGGTTGTCACACCTCCAACATATACATCCTAATAGTTCTTCGACATTTTGTCTTTTAGGGCTACCCCCCTTAAAATAAATGTCACTAGTCATTATTCATCTCTGCTAGCTCCAGGCATGATGGGTCCTCCGGGTAGGTAAGGAGGGAAGGTCAGCAGGACAGAGTCTCGAGTCTTGGTCCAGGTGTCGATTGAGGCTTTTAGTTGGAAAGTTGTGAGTGCTTTACTCATCCTTGATCGCCTTGACTTGGCTATGTAGCTCCTTGCTTCCGATGGGGTTTTCAGCAAGAGGTGAGAGGGAATAGCATGAGGTGAGGATTGAGTCGTGGGGATAATGTGTTCTAACCCATGCTAGTTTCTAAAAGAGCGCCCCCAGAGAGCTGGGGTGGCACAAAATCACACAACCTTTTAAAAGCAAGTTTTTCCATGACTGCGAAATAGGACGCCCGAGGGCAAGAAGACAGTGCACAGGGTCCAAATGAAATCTTACAATACAACGTCTACTCGGGGAGAACACATAAGATGCACAGGGTTCATTTGCCTAGTTTGTTTAGAACGAGACCGCCTTGTCTTCATGACCATCTTCGACGTTCCACCTTAGATTTTCAGAGCGAGGGTACGAGAAGAGGAACAAAATTTTCCTTTTGTAATTAATAGAAAGAAGTGGAAAGTATTTGGGGTAGTTTCATTGGTTTGAGCACTTACTTTTTTTTTATAAATGATCCTTGTGGCAAAACAGATTTTTTTCTTGTGGCAAAACAGATTTTTTTATACATAAGGCTTAGAATCCAACGGCCTTTAAGATTTAACTTCCACTTTTGCAACCTGCACTTAGGGTATCTTTCTCCATTAATTGTTCATGGTACTACTGCCATCTAAAACTCCAAACAGCGAAGGAGATTATTTATTTTATTCCATCC
The DNA here is from genome assembly GCA_017311315.1 of Dendrocalamus latiflorus. NCBI lineage: Eukaryota > Viridiplantae > Streptophyta > Magnoliopsida > Poales > Poaceae > Dendrocalamus > Dendrocalamus latiflorus. Next base: position 27,445,416 of record CM029626.1, read on the forward strand.
ACCAATCATACTCTTCCTATTGTATCATCCATCATTTCATTAACCTAGTCATGGTTATCTAAGTATCGCATAAATATTTGACTTTCAATCATATATTTGTGGATTAAATGTCATATTTTCACTATGACTGCATAATCAAAATCTCGGATCCACTATTGGTCAACTTATTAGCTCTACAATCCAATGAAGATCCCATGCCTTTATTATAAATCCTCCTATATATAAATTTTCCATCTAAAATTTTATTAATCGAATCGAGGTTACCAAATTCTTATATGTGCCTGAATTTCTCCATATCTTTATAAATCCAATCTCAGGTTCGTCAATTGCCTATTTTATCAGCTTTCCAATCCTATAAAGATCTAGCTTTCTTTATTTAGATCCACTGATGACTTTCGTATCGTGACCCCCTAATAATCAAGTCTGGTGTCATTGATTCAAATCCATAGTTTGCTTCTCCAATGATCAACCTGAATCTTTATTGTCTATCTACTCCTCAATTCTGAATTCTATTGATTATCCATCTTTATTACTTTTAAATCCACCAGTGTCATGTGTATCAGGACTTCCTAATAATCCAAGATTGTATTCAAAATCATAATTACTCCTTTAGTAACCACCTAAATCTTCCGTGACAACCTCCGAATTAATTCATTATCATGAACATCTTCCAGGAATAATGTTATTAACCAAGCCTGTACTCCGATAGCTGTTATCATATCTCCAATTTCTTAAAACTCTATTAATTCATCTAGCAATCGATCATATCTTATTATTCCATTATCGTAATCATCTGTTAGGAATTATATTACTTATCAATGTTATACTCCCGCAACTATTTCCATATTTCCTATTTCTCCAAGAATAACTTAATTCATCTGTCTGGTTAATCTATTTATTTAAGCTCCTCCAATTCATTTACCCAATATTCAGACGATTATTTCCTCCAAGGATAAAACAATTAAGTTTCAAGGGTAAGCATCATGATTCTTGGCCCAAGCGTGTTTTCATAGACAATTTACAAGAGGAGTATTGGATTTTTTTTTCACTTTGAATTTGGGATGAGAAAGCTTCAGAAGTAAAATGGCTAGGTTAATATATAGATGAGAGGGAATCATCTAAGAGAGATGAGAATGAGCCATATAACTTATACTTGTGAAAATAGATACTGAGGAAATAATTCTAGTTATACACTAACGGCCAGGCTAACTAGGTCACGACCTGCAGTCGATATGCTCTGATACCATCGCTGTAGGGACCCAGATATTAACATCTGGATTCCTCTGTGATTACTGCACTATTCCCTGGATCAGTAGATAGTGCTCACAGTTACAGTAATGAATATCAAAATACATATCATGCGGAAGCGTAAATATAATAGTAGACTTACTCATGGGCCGATTAGGCCGAAATCAATAAATTGCAGCAGCGAAAGAACGAAGCACACAGGTGGGACCTTCAGGACATGCCCACAGGCAACCAACTGGAGGTTCGCGACCTAGCTCTTGACATCTTCATCTTCTCTGCCAGCTTGTCCAATCTTGTTGCTGCGGTGCAGTGACTTGATTCCTGATTCTGAATTTTGTCGCAAAAGCGAGCGTGAGCACTCCGACCCCGTGCTCCGCGAGCCAATACACAGAATGCAAATAAATAGTATGCATAGCTTAACAAAGGAAAGGCTCGGGCTATTTTATTTTGCGTAGAGTGCTTTTGAATACAATTAATTAAAAAGCCCTATGACTTAGCAATTTTGGAACAAATCATAATGTACAAGGAAATGCATTATTAATATCGATTCAGATTCCATCCACCGTTACATGGCATCTGCACCATATAGCAATTTCTTCAGCGTTATAGCCGCTTAACTTACCACTGGGACGACACCCAGGACAACTCAAATCAGGGCCTTTCACTGCCCTCCACTTTTCCATCCCACCCACAAAACATTTTGAAATAGAACTATATCTGGTTAAGTTCCCATGTCTGCCCATGACCGTGGGCACGGCTATTCGAATAGTTTTGACTCTGCAGAGTTTGTACACTTTCACCACAAGAGATGAACTATCCTTTTTGCCAACATGCTTCCTTAGGCATGAGACCCAGATAATTTATCACAAAGCCTTTACCTTACTCCGATCTAGCTAGACACCACCCACGCTGAGGTTTCACCGCTGAAGGGTTACACCACCACAATCAGAAGCCCCCTCTTGCGCCGTGCGAGTACAGTACACCCTGTGCCTCACTGTGGGTAAACCAGTACACCCTGGCACCCACTTCCCTCGGTGATGTCTGAACTAAACCCTTGCAAGTTATTCAGCTAGGTCGTACCCATTATAGACTTGTGGTTGTACTGTTTTACACGGGTGGACATGACAAGATTCGGTCCTTAAAGTTACCTGGATGGTTCTACCACATTTCATGATTTGTGCTCCCATCGCACCACATACCAGCCCCCAAACCATCCATCCAGGTGTTTAAGCAATTTTAGGATTTTCCCAGAGGTAAAAATATTGTATCCACCTACTGCAGTCATTCCATCCATGACTGCCCCCAAAACATTTCATACTTTGCAATTGTTGTTTTTGGGGCAGCTATGTACCCCCGTTTTATCTAGCAATACTAAGCATCGCAATATTTACTTGGACTTATTGATAAAAAGCTATGATAGTGTAAGTTTTGCTAAGGCGACAAGGTTCACATGTCCAAACATTTCGACGGATCATTATAAGCAAGCATTACAGTAGGGGTATAGCTATCATTTCAGGAAATGAACATATTTTATCACATGGAATAACAGCATGCATGTTGATATTTAAAAGAAATTACTTTGCAAAATCAAATGTTCAATATGATCAAGGTGTTAACTCGCCTTGCGCGGTTTACCGCGGTCGTGAGCTCACACAATGCTTTCTCTTGGGCTTCTGGTCTTTATCTTCACTTTGAGCTTTATCTCGCTTGATCCGTTGAATCTTCACGCCTTCCAATTTCTAATTACGCTACGAACGACTGAATCCAAATAAAAGCAAATAACTCAAAAGACCCAAATAAATCCAAATAAATTCAATTGAACTTGATTAATTTTTATTATGATTAAATAGGTGATTTGAGACAAGGCTAATTGGACGCGGAGTATTGTCAGAGCCGAACTAGCGATGATTGGCAGCAAGTATTCAATGAAGGCGGGGTTATGACACAGAAATTTTAATGAGATTACCTTGCTTTAGATTTGGGGAGGACTAGGTGGAGCCGGCCATTGAATACTATGGCTTACTCTATTTTATTTAATGTTTGTCGTGAAAGTATTTTCATGACCTTTTTAAAGATATGATACGATCGACATACTTTAGATGGCTAATCGTGCATCACTTAATTATATACTGCTTTTGTTGTGCAAATAGCTTATACAATATATTCTACGGTCATTTTATGTGAGACACTAACCTTTGCACCAACTGTCATTATTAACTATATTTAAGCGTTTGAGACTTATTTAAGGGCGATGTGCTAATGGTGGGGGTTTATAAATCATGACTTTCTAAAATATCTCATTTTAAATGGCTTTGGCATATCATTTAATTATAAATAAGGTTAACCTTTTAATTTAAAGTCTCGCTTTTGGTAGTTTACACACTATTGCATTTATTTTCTTGATTTTAATCTTGAATGTATTTTTAATCAGGATCTTCATTAAATTTGGTCATATAATATTACATGTCTCTTTGAGTTGTTTACTGTTGAGATTATTTCAATGCCCGAGGATCTAGGGTTACTATACTTCCGGTACATATGTTATGATATGACCCTTTTAATTTGAAGACGCTCTGAGAATTAACTGATATTGATATGTTATTTCTTAGCATCTGTCATAATTTAATCCTAACTCATTTATGACTAATTGCCTGCTGCATATGATTATATTTCCTCATCGTTACTACTTGAACTTCATGATCGGTAGTATGTTAATGATGGTGTCTCCTATGGATGTATTTTTAATTAAAATTTTTATTAATTTTGAACTAAACACTAAACCACATTTTTTTTCGATGCCTTTAATTGTTAACTATACCTCAAATAAATACTTAAGCTATATGAGTTGTTCACATAATAAATAAACAATCAAGTGTTAAACCTTAAGTGACCTTATTTTATATACTAATTAAATTTATTAATTTCTATGGATTATTTCTTAGTTTAACCCTTTCTTGTTTTCTTTATTAATCTTGTTTTGCATAGACAACCATTGTATATGTATATGCCATTCCATTCTAGTTTTTAAATTTCCTTAACTAGCTAACAAAGGTTGTTCTTAGTTACCTTGAGTGCCCTTGGGCCCTCACGGCATTGAGGGGAGAGAGACAATTGGGGAGGAGGAGGCTGCCTTGCTCTTGGCCACACAGGAGAAGAAGGGAAGGAACAGAGGAGAGAGGCAGAGCGCGGGAGACGGCAGTGCTGGCCGGGGTGAGCCGCCGCCGGCAAGTAGGACCGAAGAGCCGATGTCTCGGAGTGAAATGGAGGAAGTAAGGAGAGGGGGAGCCAATTGAGGCGGCAGACTCGGCCGAGGCGGCGGCAAAAGCGGCCGGGGCGAAGTGGCTACGGGGAGTGAAAGGGGGAGGGAAAAAGGTAGCAGCACAAGCTAAAGACGGATCAAGAGATGCTTACCAAGCCATTTTCCGGGCCGGAGGGGGTCTAGGGCGCGCTGGCGGCGCGGACCGGCGGCGGCGCGGGGAGTCTCGCGTGGAGAGAGGAGCTCCGGCGAGGGGAGGCTTGACCGGCGGTTGGGGATGGTTCCTGGGAGCGTGGAGATGCTCCCAAGGTGTGGAATCGGCCGGAGGCCTACCGGGGACGTGTCGGCGGGGGTAATGGCGGCGGCGGCCGTAACTGGGGAGAAAACCGAATTGAGGAGGGAAGAGTGAGGGAAATGGCGCCGTGGCTATGGAGGGGAGGGCTGGGGCTTCTTATGGCCGCTGAGGGGCAGGGAAGGCGCGAAGGACCGGGCGGCGGGGTGGATCCTCCGGGCAAAGCCGGCGCGGGGCTCGACGCGCGGAGGGGACCCGACGGGAGGAGCCTGGCGACGCGGCGATTGTCAGAGAGACGGCGCAGAGAAGGGAGATCACGGGAGATCCAGCGTGATGATGGCACCGCGCGCGTGATGAGGCCGGGAGGCGTGGAGCTAGCTCAGCCGCAGGAGGGAGGAGGGGAGAGAAAGAAAGGAAGCAGGCGCGGTGCTCTGGGAGGAAAAGAAGGAAGGAAGGTGGGGCACGGGGCTGGGCCCAGAGGCCAGGGAGGAACCGGCGAGAGCGGGGAGGGCCCGCGCGCAGAGAGAAGGGGGCGGGGAGAAGGGGCAATGGCCCGGGCCGTTCGGCCGGCCAGATGCACTTTTTTTATTGTTTATTCAGTGTACATATATACCTATGTATATATACAAGTATATATATATATACATATATATATTGTATATATATTTTTACTCATTTCTATTTTTGTATAGGCACCTATATATTCATTTTATATACCTGTACATTCGTTTCGTATACAGGTATATTTATTTGCATATGTTTTGTTTATTTTTTTTGGTTGCCCTTTTATAATACTAATTTCCATATGGAATTTTATACTTCAATTTAAATCTCGCCCTCCTTATGTTGGATTATATTTGCAGCTTTTGAATTCAAGTTTATAGATTTCGTTTACTTCCACATTTTCTTTTATGGCATTGTTAATTCTAGTCTTTTTATTTTTATTTTTATTTTTGAAACCTTCTTCAAAATTTAAGAAGCACCGTGAAAATCCAAATTTCAAGAAAATACTTCGCGCAAATAATTCAAAAGCTTTCATTTTCGAGATTTACATTTTTGGGATGTTACAGGCAGCCCTCGAGCTTCACTGACCCCGTGGACACGTGGACACCACGTAGCACCAAGCCCTCCCGAGCCACGTGGCGGCCACGTCATTGCCACCTGCCTGCCACGTCAGCAAAACCAGCCAAGTCACCTGCTATGTCAGCACCATGTCACCCTCCCTGCCACCTCAGCCTTTCCTCGGTCTGTGGATGTAACATCCCAAAAATTTTATTTGTATTTTATTGGTTTTCTGGAATTTATTTGAATTTATCTGGATTTTATTTCAATGACAAAAGTAAGAAAATTTACTTCAAGTATTTTATCTAAGCCAAAATAGTCTATTTTTACTTTTCCTAAGTTCTCCTTGATTTATAGTACTTTTTGAGAATTTAAAAATTAATTTCAAAGTTAAAAAGTATTTATGTAAAAATTAAAATACCAAATTTAAGTTGGAAATATTTTTCCTAAGTCTAAAACATCTCCAGGGAATTTGTGAATTTTTCTAGAATTTTCAGGCTTTGTTTGCTATTTTCTAAGTATTTTTGAATCTTCCTTGTATTTCTGAAAATTAAAAACGAATTTAAATCCAAAACCTCCTCCGTCCGTCATGTGGCGCTGCTAGATTCAATCCATCCCCGCCCGATTTAATCTGAGCCGTTCCCTTCCACTTACCCCTTCGTTTTAAATCCAACGGCCTTGATTTTCTCCATGTCGCATGGCGCTCATCCGGCCGTCCGCTTCCCTCCCCTCTCTCCCTCTCGCCGACAGACGGGCCCCACCTGTCAGTCATTTTCCTCCTCCCTTTCTTCCTCCACTGGCCGACGCCATTGCCGCTTACGTGAAGCTTCTTAAAATCTTCCGTTACTACTTCGTTAATGGCGTTCTCCATGCCATTAACTCCCCTCTCCACTACGTATTCATTTTCGGCCGTTTCCCTCTTTTAAACTCCATTTCCTCACCTTTATGTGTCGTTGCTCCAGTCTTAAAACTGGCGAGCCATTACTCACCGGCGCCGCCTCCTTGCCCTATAAAAGGCACCCCTCGGCACCACTCCTCCTTGCACAACCCCGCTCCTCCCCTCTCTTTTCCTCCCTCGGACACTAGAGCCCCAGCATCACTCGTCTCCTCTCCAAGATGCGGCAAGAAGTTTGGTGAGCAATTGCCGCTACCCCGGTTGCTCTCGTGCCTCGCCGACGTCACCCCCGTCTTCCTCATGCCCTGGCGACCATCCTCCGCCTGTCCGCCAAGCGAAGCCGCCGTCGGAACCCCGTCACCGCCACTGCGCAAATGCCACCGTCACCTCGCCTCATTGCTGACCACCCTCTGGTCATCATCGAGCGCCGCCGCAGGTACTGGCGAAGTCCCCTCGCTCTTGCGCCACTCGCCATCTGTCGTCGAGCGCCACAGCAACTTCGTTGCCATGCTAGCGGTGGACTGAGTCCACTAGTTTGTGCCAGCAATTTAGACGAGTACTTTGGACTATTATTCAACTAGTGTAATTCTGAAATTGAATATTACCATTCCTTTGCTACTTATATATTTCTTGTCCAAGCTCCACATACTACTAACCGAATAGGTCTCAATGTATCGGCAATCGCTATACTCATCACTCTAGTCAAGTTACCACGAACCAGTCACCGGTTGTACCACCTGATTTGCTTGGTAAGAATCTTGTAAGCATTTGATAAGAGTATGAAAGTGTGAGACTTCTGTAGCCAGTAGCACCTAGTGGTTGATAGGGAGCTAATAAATTTTCTTGTGACTTTCTTGTATTCTACTAACAATGGTAGGTTCATAGAATTCGAAACATGGTGGCAAAGACAATGACCAATCTTTTAAACTTGCGAGTGCCAGACCTCTCACTCCTCGCACAAGGATGCTTGTGCAACACTTCAACCATGAGGTCAATAAGAGAACAGAGGAGATCTACAATGTGTTGGATTGGTTCAATGGCATCCTCACTACCATCAACAATGGAGTTGAGAACCTTGAGCAACATCCACCACCACTAGCTACGTGACATGCTTTGTTTCCCCCTCACTCTTCGGCGGGTGAGGATGATGATGTTGAAGAGAACAACAGTGATGGTGACACTGAAGTTGAGGGCCCCAATGACCGTGACCGTCATCGACTCAGGCAAAATTGACGACGTATGGTTAGGTTACAACGGGAGGTATGTGATGATGATGTATTCACTAAAGTCAAGTTTACAAATCCCCTCTGAGCATCAAATTGACTTGATCCTAGGAGCTTTTATACCAAACTGTGCACCATATAGGACTAATCTGGAGAAGACTAAGAAAATTCAACGTCAAGTGCATGACTTGCTTGACAAAGGGTACGTATATGAAAGCTTTAGTCCTTGTGTTGTTACTGTGATTTTAGTTACTAAGAAAGATGGGATCTTGGCGTATGTGTGTTGATTGTAGAGCGATTAATAATATCACTATTAGACATTATCATCCTATTCCTGGGTTAGATGATATGCTTGATGAATTGAGTGGCTCTACTGTTTTCTCTAAAGTTGAATTGCGTAGTGGATACTGCCAAATTAGAATGAAACTTGAAGATGAATGGAAGACAACATTTAAAATTAAGTTCGGGTTATATAAGTGGCTAGTGATGCCTTTTGATTTAACTAACACACCTAGCACTTTAATGAGATTAATGAATGAAGTTTTGTGTGCTTTCATTGATAAATTTATGGTAGTTTACTTTGATGATATATTAATTTACAGTAAGTCACTTGATGAACATCTTGAACACTTTCGTGCTGTTTTCATTGCTTTGAGAGATGCATGTTTGTTTGGTAACATTGAAAAGTGCACCTTTTGCACCGATCGAGTTTGTTTTCTTGGCTATATTGTTACTCCACAGGGAATTGAGGTAGATGAAGCCAAGATTAAAGTTATAAAGAGTTGGCCAACTCCACAAATTGTTACACAAGTGCGAAACTTTCATAGGCTTGCTGGATTCTATCGCCGCTTTGTGAAGGATTCCAACAACATTGCTACACCACTTAATGAATTGATAAAGAAATGTGTTCCTTTCAAATAGGGACAAGTGCAAGAAGAAGCTTTCAACCTTCTGAAAGGAAAGCTCACAAATGCACCATTGCTTCAACTTCCTAACTTTGGTAAGACTTTGAAAACTTGTACTTGGTAGTAGTTACAACAAGCGAATTTAAGAGTGTAGCTCAATTTGCACAGCAATGGTTGTTTAGTGAAGCTTGGTATGGAAAAGTTTTATATTCTATACAATCTAAAATTCTAGTTATTGTTAAGCTAGGTAATAATCCAAACTAGAATATATTGCCTAGGTGTTGATCCAATAGGTTTAAGTAAAGTATATAAACACACATACAAAGACAAATGTAACTCAATGCAAACAAAGGAATGAGCTTGTGAGATGCTATCTAAAATTGAGATTAAACTAGCTTGTTTTGCACCATGTACTAGGAGAGAGGCTAGCTAATTGTAAAAAGTAAATATTAGGGCACAAGATTGCTCTAAAAGATTAATTACACAATCTGAAATTAATGACCAGGAATGTCTCACAAGGTTATTCTGCCAACTCTTCCTTCTTTCTTTCTTCTTTTATACCCGCATGGAAGGATTTTCCCTCTTTGGCGTTAGGGTAGCCGAGAGGGATATGCGATGGTTCCTGTTGTGGCTACTAGCCAAACAGTAAAGTAGAAGAGTAGTGTAGTCCGTGGGCAAGACCTCATAGAATGCCCCCTTGGGGAGGGGAATCTGCTGGTTGGCGGCCTTGGCGAGGGTGTCAACCTGCTCATTGTCCACTCGCGGAATGGCCTTTACCGTGACACCCAAGAAATAGCGTTCCTTTGCCCTTATGGCAGCTAGATACTTGGCCAAATCGAGGTGCTTGGCCTAGTAGGATTGTCCACATGACCCACGATAAGATGCGAGTCGGTGCGGACAAGGACCCTTCGTGCGCCCAGGGCTTTGAGCTTCGCGAGGCCAAAGAGCAGTGCTTCATACTCAGCTGTGTTGTTCGTCACCGGGAACCCGAGATGTGCCGAATACAGCAGATGATGTCCCTCCGGTGTGGTGACCACTACGCCCACCCCGGCACCAGGAGCACCGTAGGCCCCATCGGTAGTGAGGTTCCACACTGGGTCTACTGGCGGCTACGCGTGCAGCTAAGCTGGTGGAGTCCACTCGGCGAGGAAGTCCGCGAGGACCTGAGACTTTATTGCCGTGCACGAAGCATACGTCAAGGAGAATGGTGTGAGCTTGGCTGCCCACATGCTGATACACCCTGTGGACTCCTTGTTATACAACATCTCTGCCAAGGGAAATGAGGATGGTATAGTGATGGGGTGGGCAAGGATGTAGTGCCGAAGCTTCCTTGAGGCCATGGTCAGCGCATAGGCTAGGTTCTTGAATTTGGTGTACCACGTTTTGGCACCCTGGAGGGCTCGGAGATGAAGTACATGGGCCGTTGAAGGGCGCCCTCCTCGAGGACGAGGACTGCGCTGACTGCTATTGCGGTGGCGGTGAGGTACAGCAGGAGGGGAGCCTCTCATGCTGGGGCGACTAAAGTGGGGAGGCTTGCGAGGTGCTTTTTGAGCTCGTCGAAAGCCTTCGCATAGTCATCATCCCAATAGAACCCGTCACACCCCCGAAGGGTCTTGAAGAACAGCAGGCCTTGCTTGGCTGCTCTAGACAGGAAGCGACTCAACTCAACCATGCGCCCGGTGAGCCTCTGGACCTCCCTTGTCTTGGGTGGCTCCATCGAGAGGATCGCATCGACCTTGTCAGGGTTTGCTTAGATGCCATGGCTAGACACCAGGAAACCCAAAAGCTTCCCAGCTTGCACACTGAAGACGTATTTGTCTGGGTTGAGCTTGATGCCCGCTCGTCTTAGGTTGTTGAAGGTCTCCTGAAGATCTTGATTGTGGGAGGCAAGTTGCCTAGTCTTCACAACCACATCGTCGACATAGGCTTTGACATTCCTCCCAAGCTGGGAGGCAAGCATGAGCGTGATGAGTCATGTAAAGGCTTGCATTTTTTGAGGCCGAAGGGCATCTTGACAAAGCAGTATGTCCCTACTGGCGTTATGAGCAGCCCTAGATGTAATGTTCAATAGCTAGTCTCAAAAGATAAAAATGATTTAAGTGAGGCTAATAATACCCAATATGCTTAGCTTCTATGGTGCAAGTCCATACTAGAAGATTTGGCACAAGCTACTAAAATTGGGGGCAAACCGTAGCGCAATGGTTTTGTAATTGGAGCGGTGGGCTTGAATACAAAATCCCCAAGTGAATTCAGATGGAAACACAGCAAGGTTGTTTGGATCAGCTATGAGTTTGTATCCAACACTACTAGGATGACTAGATTGAATTGTACAACCCCCTGTTTCTTATGGCCAAGTTGGTGGAAGGCACAAAGGGTGTGGTTAAGGTTTGCAACTGAACCAATCAACAAGATGTGATCAATTATGATTTAGCCAACTGAAAGATTGAGTAGACTAACTAGTGGGAGTGAATAGGCATTTTAAAAATTCTCTTCTATTATTTCTATTTGACTAAAACCAAGTATATAATACAGAAGCTTAACTCAATTTGGTTTAGCACAAATAAAGTCTAAATCAACTATGCTCACCTAAGTGCACCAACAATCTAAGTCTATATCAAAGGTTTGTAATCCTAGGATGACAAGCAATCAATTTAATTCTATGAATGTAAATTGCTTGAATATAAATTGAGCACAAGAGAACAAACCACAATTACATGGTTCCCTTTTACCGTGGTGTTCGAAGACTTGCCAGTCTCTCCTAGTTCACGTTGACGTAAGCCTAAACCAATTAGATCGGCTCCACGAATTAAGCCAAACAACTCAATCCACTAGTGGTAGATCTTTCCGCTCTGGGTAGGTGAGTTCCAACCTTTACAACTTGCCGGATCTTCTCACAACCTTCTTTGAGAAGATCACTGTGCACGACACCGCCAATGTCGTCTAGGAGTTGGAAAACTCCAAGAGTAACAAGTCAAGCCCCTTGCTTGACTCTCATCACATGCAACGAATACACAAGCTCAAGTGGATACGAAATCCACCTCTAGATGAAACACATGCAATCTAGAGTCTTCCCCTTGCTCATAAGGTGCAACCATGCACTATTGCGAGGAGGATCTCACACTATCTGAAGAGAATAAAATGGAGTGTCAAAGGTTCTTCTCCAACCGGCTACAATAGGGTATGTATACCCCACACACAAAAACTAGTCATTGGAAGCAAAACCCCTGAATAATTAGGATTTTTGGTAGTACCACAGGCAAAACTCCAGAACTACTGCTCCCCTCACAAGGGTAAGAAAACTTTAGCCATTATCAGCAAAATCGGAAGTACCACCACACAAAGTCCAATACTACCAATCATCGGCAGTACCACTCCACACATGTGGAACTACCGATTTCACAGGGAGGAGAAGACTCCCATAAAGGTGCCTCTCTGGAAAAATGTGCCATAGGAATTTCGAACCTTCTGAAGTCTGGTAGTGTACAATCTTCTCTTTTTGGTAATTAATAATAATCTCAACAAATAAATGAGATAAAAGTTTTTCTACGAGTATACAATATGTACACAACACTTGTATATTCTAGAATAAGCATTCAAAGCAATTAACTCATTGGAATGAAAGTGTTTGTCTTTGAGATTAGTTGCTAGCAAAGTTTACACATCCGGTTGTCATTAATTATCTACCTATTAAGACATAATAGAGGAACTATATGACAACCTGATTGCAAATGATTGAGATTAAATCAATCAAAAGTATATATGAACTACACATGTTATATATATTCTGAAAAGATACATTTCAATGTAAAGATCCTTAATATATGGAAGAAGGGACATGGATCAATACTAATGAAATATCAAAATATAGAGTGAACTCCCCCTAAATGTGTGCATACAAGAATATATAATAAAGATATATTCACATATCCAATTTTGACTATTTATGGAATTCAATCTATGTTTTGGATCTAAGGAATGCAATAAGATATAAGAATGTGATGTCGAATGTATACCTCCATGATTTTCACATTTTCATCCAAATGAGACTAAGCAATATCATAATCAATAAACAAGTTAGTCTCATAATTAGATTTGCCATTATCACCAAAACCAGATTAATGGAGTTTGAACTTACACAAACACTAATCACAGCAAAGATGGTGCAAGGCAAGGGTTGTGAAGCTATTGTTTTGCAACCAAAAGTAAATGCAATTTGCTTCTTGGGGCCAAATTGAGGGATTCAATTGGCAATTTTTTAGGGTTTTGACTGGACACAAAGATTAAGCAACACAAAGGAACACTAAGATTAGCACTTCAATAAAATTTTAATGGACTAAAACCTAACAAACTCAAAAGAGATAACAGATTAAACTAGGGATTTAGAATTTTTGTTGGTGTTTGAATTTTTGGTTTTCTTGGACTCTAGGACAAAACTAAATCAATCTAAAACAAGAGTAAATAATCCTACTGAGTTAATCATGCTCTAATACCAAGATGATGCGGGGTCGCCTGATCTTCTCAACGTAGGATCAAGGATCCTTGTATGAGGCTTGTTGAATCGTAGTGATCCTCCACTGCCAATGCATTGAACTAGCACTCTATAATTCACCCAAATCTGCATGTGTTCTCAATTCCCAATGGGAAAGATTGAACAATCTTTGCAAGAACTCCCGATTCCCCCTTAAGTGTGTTCGGCCAACACTTGGAAGAACAAGAGTAGATGCAAAAGCAATATGATATTTCTCAAATAATAGTGGTCTAAGGGTTACAAGGGGAGGGTTGGTGTATTTATGGGTTCCTCCCCAGCTCACGCATGGGTGTAACATCCTAAAAATTTAAATTTGAACAGTGTGAAGTTTTTGAATTATTTTTGCAAAATATTTTATTTTAATTTGGAGTTTATGATATCTTTCTGAAAATTTGGTTGAAGTTCCAAAGAGTTAAAAGGTTCAAAAAGGAAACAAACATGTTTAAATAATAGAAAATCAAGATTTAAAATACGAAGATGAAAAGATGATCCATAAAAGGGAAGGGAGAAAATTTGGTTTAAACATAAGACCCCACTTCTAAAAAAAATAATGGCAAGAATAATAAGGAAAAAGAAAATAAAAAGAAAAAGGGAAAAGAAAGAGCCAGGCTGGCCACCAACCCGGCCCAGCTCCTCTCTCTCCCTGCGGCCGAGCGGCTTAGCCGCTCCCCGCACACGCTCCGCCAGCAGTCCGCTTCCTCCGCTCTCCCCCTGTGCCAAGCGGGCCCCGCTCCCTTGCACCCTCTCCCTCTCTGGCGGGTGGACTCGAGTCACCAGCTAAAGGAATGCGCGTAGGCGACGAAACCAGAAAATAAAACTTTTCTACCGCGCACACAAGGACATCATGCTTAAGGAGGGATCATGGATCGTTACCACTAGACGCGCAGCGCAGCGGAAGAAGAGTTGGAGAAGCCGATCCAACCACGCGCGTCGAGGTAGTAGTGGAATTAGCCGATCGTCCCGAACAGGTCATCTCCTCCACGCGATTAACCACACCACGAGCAGATCCAATCTGTAGGTTGTTGATGCCGATCAGCACCGCAACGAGCAGTGCCTCCACCGGTATCCACACGTCCGGGGCTGGAACGCCGCTCGCGAGTGTACTAGCACTCGTGAGCGGCTAGGGTTTGGCTCGGGAGGTGGCGGCTAGGGTTTTGCTAGAGGTTAACAGAAGCGTGCATTTTTCTTAGCCCCTCGCCACCATATATATAGACCTAGTCACTTGGGCCTTGTAGACCGAGGCCCAATAGGAGTCTATTCGGATCTCTATCCGAATTGAGCCCACATCCGAATCATATTCGAATTAGTGTTCCAACCCGTTAAGTGTGCGACCCTGTAGGTTCACGTATACTTGGTCGTGACCCGTAAACGCCTTTCCGGTCACCCTGTTAATAGCGGCCTCTAGTAAGACATATTAACCCCAAAGTATACGTAAAGATCATATCGGCTGAACCTGTAATGTTCTCATGTACGAATCCCTTTGCCTCACGAAATAGATTGAGCTCAAGGCGAGACCTATGTCATCCTCTTAATAGCTCAATCACTCTCTCGATTCCGTGATGGATTATAAACCTGTGATTGACTCCTCAATCACTTTGGCATGGCCATGCACTTTCATAATCCATTACATCGAGGGGCCCAGAGATATCTCTCCCATAAGGAGGGGCAAATTCTATCTTGACCATTCACATCCCACTACATGTTTCATGGCAAACCTGAAGACTACTTTTATAACTACCCAGTTACGGAGTAGTGTTTAGTAGTCCCAAAATAAGCTACTACGCATGTTGGGAACCATGATGATCTCAAGTCTAAGGATTCTACATAAACACTACTTGAGACCAACTGATGACACATGGAATCTCTGCAGTGTCTCATGGCGGGTCTATCCAACATATGTTCACTAACACATGTCCATATTATTGATTTGGTATCACCATACCATGATCCATGAGACATAATCATCAATCAATACATATGCTGATCTTTGAATCATATTTGTTCCTTATATGATATATGATCAGGGATCATTTAGAAATAGCAACATTTTAGCATTAAGAGTCTCATGAATAAGTCACATACTCATTGATCAATAATGATAATGTCTATTCCAAGGAACAAAGTAATGTATCATAAACATAGTATGTGATATATATAACATCTCCATATTGCCTCTAGGGCATATCACTAACACCAGCAGCTTCTTCTCCCTTTGTCTTTTCCTCGCGCGCGCCTGGCTCGCTCCCCTTCGTTCATCATCGGTCAAAAAGCCGGGTGTAACATCCTAAATTTTAAATGTTTGAAAAATTGGAAGAATTTAAAAATTTTCTCTACATCTTACTGGCATTTGAGATTTTGCCGAAATCTTATTTGGATATTTCCTTAGTTTTGACCTGAGCAAGTAATAACTGGAAATAAATCTTGAGGACAAAATAAACAATCATAAAAATAAATAAATAAGCAAATAGGTACAAATAATTTAAATAGTGTTTCACCCTGACAACTTAACAATTGTTATAATTCGCTAAATCAAAGTCTTATTTAAAGATTAGAAATGGATAATAATAATTAAGGCCAAGAAATCATTTTTGATATAGCTCAATCATCATACAAAAAGGAAGGAGAGTGTGATCAAAATTTAAATAAAGATGGAGAGTTCAAACTCTGAAATAGTAATTCGAAAATATATTTATAAAGTCAAAACATAGTTTATAAATTAGTTGAAGGGGAATAGTTGTATTAAAAGTACAACTCAAACATGCATATGCATATATATATATAATACTCAAATTTAGGTACATGCATATGCGTATACCTAAATTATATGCCAAAGAATTTAGGGCTATTCTAGAGCTGGGATTCAAGAAAAAGGGATTTGAATATACAATACTCAAATTTTTAGAAACTCAATTTTCCAATAAATTTGTTGTTTATTCCCTCTATTTTCCAAAACCATGCAGCCTCCTCTTTTTTCTACCCGTCCCCTTACCCCCTCTTTCTCTTACATGCGGGCCCAGCATGTTTCCCCCTTCTCTCCTTCCTCCTACGCGCGGGCCTGGCTCCTGCCTAGCCTTCTTCTTTCTTCTTTTCTCCCTCCTCTGTGCCTAGCTCCCCCTTTTCTATTCTCTGCTCCATGGCCGACATTGAGCCGTGTCGCCTCCTTTCTTCTCTCCTGTCTGCCCTCTGCTCTGCACCTCGCACGCCTTCGCGCATCGAGCCCCACGCTGTTTCCCGCCCATACCCTGCTTCCGCAGCGAATCTCGGCTGCGCCAACCCTGGTCGCACATCGCCGTCTTGTCCCGAGCGCTGTGCCCCGAGTCGTCAGCCACAGGAGCTCAACAACGCACCCAACGCTGCGGCCATAAGAAGCCTCGACCCCCTTTAGGCTCTCCGGTGCCTCTCATTTTCTTTTCCTTGCTTCTCCGCTCGCCCTCCCCCTGTTCGGTTGCGTGCCGGCCGACCCGCCTCCCACCGTATTCCACTCTTCGGCGAGCCCCCCCAAAACTCGAGCGTGTCTCATCGCGCCCGAGGCCGCACCTGTTTCCCCACCGGTTTGATTGAAGACCCGTGCGTCGGAGACCCCTAAATTTGGTTTTCTTCTTCAACACCGGCCGCCGCTACGTTCCGCGCTGCCGCCGTCGATTCTCCCTCCACGACGCGTGGTTTCCCAATTCCACGCACCCGGAGCACCCCCTCGCCGCCCCAAAGATTTCTCGACTGCCGGCCAAGGCCCTCGCCGCCTACACGTCGCCGGCGCCGTGCGCATGCCCACGCCGCCCCGGGTCATCGCCGCTGGCGCACCTCGGTGCCTCCCTGGCCAGGCCAGTCGCTCGGTAAGCACACGTCTTCCTCTCTCCCGCTCATGCGCGCGCTATCTCCTCCTCTCTCCTTCCCGGTCGCCGGCGCATCATTTCCGCCTCACCACCGGCCGCTCCGGGCTGCCGCCCGCCCACCTCGCCGCCGTTCCGGGCCGCGCCACCTCCCCAATAGCATCCTGGCCTCCTCGCGGTTCCGTTTTGCCGCCCGCCTAGCCTCCCCGGCCACCCCCTCGCCGGCGCCCCCGCAACTTAGCCACACCGACCGCCCCCCCTGTTTCGGCCAGCTGACTCCCCTGTTGGGCCCCACCGCTGCCTGCGCCTCTTCAAATTTAAGTCCCCTATGGTATCAGTAAAGGGCAACATCCCAGTTGGCTAGCCGCGCGTGCCTAAAAGCTCTATGTCCTGAGGTTGCGGGTCGACTACCATTGGCCGCACCATTTTCTCCTGTTTTTTCTTTTCACTTTCTTTAGTCCATTTCCATTATGTAAAATTTAAGCAAGTTAGAAGTTTATCCATGGAAGCCAATAAAAATTTAATTAGGTTATAACCGAGATTATTTAAAAATTAAATCTGGAATAAAATATCATATATGAGTAACACAAATATTTGATGCATTTCATTAGGACTTAAGTATTAACGGCATGATGAGAACTTGCGTAAAAATATTGTTAAGTCCGAGCGCTCATGAAATAATGATTTAATGAATATTACCTAAAGAGTAAATCACCAATCCTTGCATATTAGTAAAGTTTATAGGACTGACCACTAAATGGCTTAAATCGTCGCATATCTATTATTAAATCACAAGGCTTTAAATGAAAGCTTACCCTTAGGAACGATTAAAAACAGGTGCTCCAACATTTAACATGCCACCATCAAATAAATACCAATGGTAAATTTAATTAAATAGCAAGCCAGGTTATAACCTAAATGTATATACAATCTTTTTCTTTAAGACCCAATTTGCACTAAATAACAACTAAAGATACATAAATTAATAACAACCTTTAATCAAAAAGAGCATCTTTAACTAAATTCAGGTTGGCGTGTTTATTAAAATTCCTAGGTGATTTGTAAATAAAATAATCTCATGAATATACCTTTATCATAACCCATCCTCTGACCTCTATCTTGATAGTTTCCTACCGTTCCCCCACTTCACTCCAACCACTTTGACTCCGTCAACGCTTCGCATCCCCATCAACCCTGTCTTGAGTCACCCCAGATCACTTACTAACTCATAATAAAGCTAAATTAAGTTTATTTGGATTCTTTTGGTCTTTTGAGTTATTTGCTTTTGCTTGTGTTCAGTCGTTAGCACGTAATTAGAAAACTGGAGTTCTGAAGATTCTAAGGGCTAATCGAGAGCAAGATCAAAGTAGGGACGAAGACCAAGGACTAAAGGACCGTCACATGAGACAGCTTCAAGTGAGCTCAAGCCCGCGGTAAACCGCGCCAGGCGAGTCAATACTTTGACCATGTTGATCCTACGTTTTCTGCAAATTATTTTTGTTTAAATTATCAAATTGCATGCTGTTATTTTATATGCAAATACCTGTTTAATTTAATATTTTAGTTATATTCCCATTATTTAACTTGATTAATATTACATTTCCTTTGGAATATTTGAATGTGTGAACCTTGTCGCCCTAGCAAAATTATAATGGTAACTTTTGAAAATAAGTCCCCAATTATACGCAATGCTTAGTACTGCATAGATACTCGGGGGCGCTGAAATGCCCCAAGTCTCATTGTCATTTTTAATCATGAGAAACTGGTTTGGACAGTCATGGTGGAAATGACTGCTATGTTTTGATATGATTATTTTATGCTTTCAAAAATCCCAACTTGCTTAATTATCTGAGCGGATGATTTGGGGGCTGGTATGTGGTGCAGTGGATGCACAAATTGTGGAGTGCGGTAGAACCGCTCAGATACCCCTAAGGACTGAATCTTGTCATGACCTCCTGTGTAAAACAGTACAACCACTAGTCTGTAAAGTACAACTTGGCTAAGTAAATTTATCGAAACCCCCAGACTCATCTCACCGGTAGTGGACAGGAGTGGATATGCAAGGGCAAAGGGAGGCCTAAAGGGACACCGAGTGGAGGGTGACGTTTCCCAGTCGTACTAGCGCTGAGGGGAGTGGAGACCGAATAACGCTAGTAGCCGTGGGGAATATCCCGTGCAACGTATGGGACCCACCGCAAGTGGGAACGGCCCATAGAGTGAGATGACAAAAGGGACTAGATATTTTGAAAAGTCACTGTGATGGTCTGCTCAACCACATGACTAAGGAATCGTGTGGGGGCAACGAGTTGATTGTCTCTTGTGGTGAAAGTGTACAAACTCTGCAGAGTCAAAACTATTCGAATAGCCGTGCCCACGGTCAAGGGCGGACATGCGAACTTAACCAGATATAGTTCTATTTCAAAAAAAACTGTGGGTGGGAATGGAAATGTGGAAGGGCAGTGGAAAGCCCTGATTTGAATTGTCCTGGGTGTCGTCCCAGTGGTAAGTTAAGCGGCTATAACGCTGAAAGATGCTATATGGTGCAGATGCCATGTAACGGTGGATGGAATCTAGATCGCTATTATTATTGCATTTTCTTGAACATTATGTGTTTGTTCAAAACTGCTAAGTCTCAGGAAATTTCTATGTATTATATTTTTAAATAATGGAAATACTTCTCACAAATAAAATGTCAGAAAGAATAAATAGAGTCGTGAGTAAAGGAGATAGATGTTTGTGATGAATACATAAAGATATTGGAGGATTCATGTCGATCATAAAAAGAACACGATAGAGTGAATTCTGGGATAAATACATTGGTGGATCTTAAATGAATACATAAGCTAAATAGATGATTTAAATGATTTTGGAGAATTAGGGAGTGCAAAGATATTTGCTGGATTATAACACTGATAACTAATATTAATTCTTGGGAGATGTTGGTGATAATGGGATGAATATGATTTGATCAATTACTGGATGGATAAATTGGATTTTTGGGAATTTGGAGGTATGATATCAATTATTAGAGTATAAATTTGATCAATGATATTCTTGGTGGATGAATACTAGTGAATCGTAAACTTGATTAATGATATTCTTGGTGCATGAATACTAGTGAATCGTAGACTTGATAAATGATATTTTTGGTGGAGGTATAATAGTGACTTAGTTAGACATAGGTAATGGAAAATAAGATTGATTATTGGAGGAGCAAATTATGGTTCTGGATCAATCACAAAAGGATTGAATTATTAGAAACTCCTGATATAAGTGATATTGGTGGATTCAAAAATAATTATAATGGATAATCATTAGGGTTCAGAAGTGGAGAGCTGATGAATAGAAATTACAAGATTGGATTATTAGGAACTTAGAACACAAAGGATATTGGTGGATTCAAAATAATAACACTAGCTGCTTGGAATTTTAGGCAGCAATTGATCGGTGGATTATATAGATTATGATACTCACTGTTTGGGGATTTATGCAGCAATTGATAGGTGGATTGTATAATTGATGATATTCACTGTTTGGAGTTCTAGACAGCACTGAATATAGAAAGTGTGTTCGGTGGATTAATTAAATGATGTCACTCGCTGTTTGGAGTCTTAGACAGCAATCAATGAAGAAAGTGTATTTTAGTGGATAAAGTCAATTATAGCAATTGATAGGTGGAGTTAGGTAGCGACAATGACACTATGATTAAATAATAATAATGCTACCAAAAGCGATTTTCGGCAAATAAAATAACCCTAGCCTCTCCTTTGATAAGCCTTGCATACTATTTATTTGCATTCTGTGTATTGGCTCGTGGAGCACGGTGGTTAGTGTGCTCACACTCGCTCTCATAACAAATCCAGAAGCAGGAATCAGATCACTGCGCTTCAACAATACTTTTGGTTATAATGGAAGAGAAGATAAAGTCGTCAAGGGCTAGGTCGCGAACCTCCAGTTGGCTGCCTGTGGGCATGTCCTGAAGGTCCCACTTGCATGCTTCATTCTTCCGCTGCTACAATTTAATGTTTTTGGCCTAATCGGCCCATGTGTAAGTCTACTATTGTATTTACGCTTCCGCATGATATGTACTTTGATATTCAGAACTGTAAAGTGTGAGCACTATCTACTGATTCAGGGAATAGTGCGGTGGAATCACAGAGGAATCCGGATTGTAAAATCTGTGTGCCTGACACTGGGTGACCCGGGCGCAAGGCACGGCTGACGTGCGAGCTCCTCGATCCGTGCGGCCATACCCCCGCCGCCTGCTGACGCCGCCGACTAACACCCCAGCCATTGTCGCTGCTGCACCCGAGCGTGCGTACACGTCCTTTGCCGCAATTGACCATGCTTCGTCGCCTATAAAAACCCCGGGAACCCCTCACTCGCATCGCCACACTCCTCACTACTTAACCCGAAAGCAATTGAGCTATAACCAACCCAATTGCCGGCGGGATCATCTCCTTCCCCAACTCCGGCAACTTCCAATTTGCCGCTCCGAGCCCTTAAAATCAGATTCCTCGTCACCACACCATCTTCGGCTCACCGCGAAGGCAACCCCGGCCTCGCCCGAGCTCTTCATCGTTTGTAGGTCGCCTTCACCGAGAGCTTCCCCGAGCCGCCACCACCGCACGCCGCCGACCCCTCTCCGGCACCCCCCATTTCCCGTCGGCCTCACCATCGGCATCGTCATTGCCCGAGCAACGCATTTTGTCCATCACCTCCGACACTCTGGCCATCCCTCACCGGCGACGCCACCGCCTTCCCTCGGCTGGATTTCCTCTACCCAGCCCCCTCTCCATAGCTAGCTCAAAAGGTATATTTACCCTATATGGGTAAGAAACACCCGAGAGATCAGATGGCTATCAGCGTTATTCCTTCTCCCCCGGCTCCCTCGGTGCGCGTTCGAGCCCCAGCTCCGCAGCGCTGAGGTTGAGCCTTTCTTTTAATTTGCGCGCTGATAGCCGGGCCTCACTCGTCAGCGACTGTCAGTCTGTGAGGCCGCTGACATCTGGGTCCCACCTGTCAGTGTTGACCACTGGCGTGTGGGTCCAGAGCCCCCTGGGTCCCACCTGTCAGTGGCCAATAGCACCTGTGGCCACTGACAGAGGGGTCCCACTTGCCAGAGCCCGTGTAACGTGTGTATCACTGACATGATGACCCCACCTGTCATAGACACAAAAGCATAAAAAGATAAAAGAAAAGAATAAAATCTAAAATATGTAGTAGGACCCACCTGTCAGAAATTTCATATTTTCTGGATTTAAATTGGACTGAGAACTTTAAATGGGCATAACTTATTCATTTTAACTCCAAATTAAGTGAAACAAATTTCTAAATTCATTTAAATTCAAAATCTATCCAATGGAAGTGAAACCATGAATTCTAGAGCTCATATGAAATTTTGGTGAAAATTATGGACAATTTGAGAATAACCTAGGGAATGTAGTAAATTTAATTAGGAGATAAAATAAGGTTATTTAATATTTAATATCTGGTTAATTACTAAATGAACACCTAATATAGCCTAAATAGTTAATTGAGGTCTAATTATCACATAAAGGCATGAATAAAATATGATTTAGCTTAAAGTCCAAAGTTAATAAATATCTTAATTAAAGACACATTCAAGATTACGATTCAGGGAAAATGAATAATATGTCTAGTGCTAACTAAGGGTACATAAAATATCATACTACAAAACACTATAAATATGGACTTTAGAGAACAACTTGATAAGCTAAAAATTCTATATATCGCGTATATACTCTGAATATTAGCACTCGACAAAATAATACCCAGCTAAACCTGTACACCAATTCATAGGTCTAATCTAACTCATGGAACTTCCTTGATAAATACAAATATAATAAAAGAGATTATAAGTAAAAAGATCAAGTCATCGTATTCTACCACCGGCCTTGCCTCAAATCACCCATTAACTCTTAATAAAACTAAAATTGAGTTTATTTGGATTTATTTGGATCTCTTGAGTTATTTGCTTTCATTTGGATTCAGTCGTTTGTCACGTAATTAGAAATTGGGAGTCGTGAAGATTCAGTGGATCCAGCGAGATTAAAGTCGAAGAGAAGATAAAGAACAGAAGCTCAAGAGAAAACATCGCGTGAGCTCAAGACCGCGGTAAACCGCGCCAGGCGAGTCAATACTTTGATCATGTTGAACCTACATTTTCTGCAAATTACTTTGGTTTTAATTATCAAAGTGCATGCTGATATATTATATGCAAATACATGTTTAATTTAAGATTCTGGTTATATGTCCATTGTTTACCTTGAATATTATTATACCTCCTTTGGAATAATTGAATGTGTGAACCTTGTCGCCCTAGCAAAACTATAATAGTAACCTTTCGAAAATAAGTCCCTAATTATACGCCATGCTTAGTACTGCATAGATATTCAGGGGCGCTAAAATGCCCCAAGCCTCATTATCATTTTTAATCATGAGAAACTGGTTTGGACAGTCATGGTGGGAATGACTGGTATATTTTGACAATGATTATTTTATGTTCCCAAAAATCCCAACTTGCTTAAATATCTGAGCAGATGGTTTGGGGGCTGGTATGTGGTGCAGTGGAAGCACAAAATTGTGGAGTGTGGTAGAACCGCTCAGGTACTCCTAAGGACCGAATCTTGTCATGACCTCCTATGTAAAACAGTGCAACCACAAGTCTGCAAAGTGCAACTTGGCTAACTAAATTTATCGAAATTCCCGGACTCATCTCACTAGTAGTGGATAGAAGTGGATACACAAGGGCAAGAGAAGGCCTAAAGGGACACCGAGTGGAGGGTGAAGTTTCCCAGTCGTACTAGCGCTGAGGGGAGTGGAGCCCGAATAACGCTAGTAACCGTGGGGAACATCCCGTGCATAGATGGGACCCACCGCAAGTGGGCAGTTTCCCATAAGGTGAGATGACAAAGGGGACTAGATAATTTGAAAAGTCACTGTGATGGTCTGCTCAACCACACGACTAAGGAATCGTGCGAGGCAACGAGTTGATTGTCTCTTGTGGTGAAAGTGTACAAACTCTGCAGAGTCAAAACTATTCGAATAGCCGTGCCCACGGTCAGGGGCGGACATGGGAACTTAACCAGATATAGTTCTATTTCAAAAACTTTGTGGGGGTGGAATTGGAAAAGTGAAGGGCTGCAGATGGCCCTAGTTTGAATTGTCCTGGGTGTCGTCCTAGTGGTAAGTTAAGCGGCTATAACGCTGAAAGATGCTATATGGTGCAGATGCCATGTAACGGTGGATGGAATCTGGATCACTATTATTATTGCATTCTCTACACATTATGTTTTTGTTCAAACTGCTAGGTCTCAGGAAATTTCTATGTATTGTATTTTTAAAACAATGACAATACTTCTCACAAAATAAAATGCCAGGAAGAATAAATAGAGTCATGAGTAAAGAAGATGGTTGTTTATGGTAGACACATAAAATTGTTGGTGGATTCATGTCGATCATAAAAAGGAAATGATAGTGTGGATTCTGGGAGAAATAAATTGGTGGAGCTTAAATGAATATATAGGCTAGATAGATGATCTAAATGATTTTGGAGAATTAGGTAGTGCAAAGGTAATTGGTGGATTGTAACAATGATAACTAATATAAATTCTTGGGAGATGTTGGCGATAATGGAATAAATAGGATTTGATCAAATACTAGATGGATGAATTGAATCCTGGGAATTTGGAGGAATGATAACAATTATTGGAGTATAAACTTGATCAATGATATTCTTGGTGGAGGTATACTAGTGGATTAGTTAGAGATAGTGGAAAATACGGTTGATTATTAGAAGAGCAAATTATGGTTGTGGATCAATAACAAAATGATTGGATTATTAGGAATTTGGAATACCAAAAGATATTGGTGGATTGTATAATTGATGATATTTGCTGTTTGGAGTTTTAGACAGCACTGAATATAGAAAGTGTGTGTTCGGTGGATTAACTAAATGATGTCACTCGTTGTTTGGAGTCTTAGACAGCAATCAATAAAGAAAGTGAATTTTGGTGGATTAAGTCAATTATAGTAATCGCTAGGTGGAGTTTAGGCAGCAATAATAACACTGTGATTAAATAATAATAATAATAATACATCTAAAAGCGATTTTTGGAAAATAAAATAACCCGAGCCTCTCCTTTGATAAGTCATGCATACTATTTATTTGCATCCTGTGTATTGGCTCGCGGAGCACGGTGGTTTGTGCTCACACTCGCTTTCACAACAAATCCAGAATCAGGGATCAAATCACTACGCCTCAGCAACACGATTGGACATGATGGCAGAGAAGATGAAGATGTCAAGGGCTAGGTCGCGAACCTCCAGTTGGCTGCCTGTGGGCATGTCCTGAAGGTCCGACTTGTGTGCTTCGTTCTTTCGCTGCTGCAATTTAATGATTTCGGCCTAATCGGCCCATGAGTAAGTCTACTAATATATTTACGCTTCCGCATGATATGTACTTTAATATTCAGAACTGTAAACTGTGAGCACTATCTACTGATCCAGGGAATAGTGCGGTGGAATCACAGAGGAATCCGGATTGTAAAATCTGGGTCCTGACAATGGGCTAGCTTGGCTGTATGGGAGGTCATTCAGCCAAGATGATTGAATCAAACTCCAATTCGGCTAAGTGACCAAAACACAATGCCTAACCTAGAGTTCGAATTCAACACCACTAAACCAGTTCAGACTTGATTAAAACAGAGATGCATGGCCACAACCATCTAGTATTGGTTGAGGGAATTGGCACGTAGGTCATGGGCATGCTTCAATTGGATGCGCCAGTTTTTGAGAGATCCTTTAGAAAATTGGTTGGTTCTTGGAAGAAAATCTCAAAAACTAGGCTCTTTCTTCTTAGACATGGCTTATCTTGGTTCAAACTTGTCCTCCTTTATGCGTGGCATCCCCTCATGTGGTTGGACCTTACTTCCATGTGGATAGGCTACTCTCTTTTCATCTTGGGCTTTCTTCCTTGTACAGACGCATGGGCCATGCCCCCTTGCTCTCCCACAACATGGGATTTCCCTCCTTAGCCACACGGGCCTTGGCCGTATGGACTTCCTCCCACTACATGGGCTTTTTCTTGTTTGCTCTAGCCACATGCGCTTTGCTCCCTTGCTCTCTCATGGCTTTGGTAGCAAGAGTTGTTGCCCTCTTCATTATGCTCCTCCATTGCTTTAGCCTTGGCCTCCCTCTCCTTCCTCTCGGTTCTAAAGTTCTCTCATTTTTCAAACCTAAAATGCACAAAGTATTAGCATGAGGTAGTATACAATTCTCAGCACATGCATAAGGAAACTTAATAAGGAACAAATGTATCGGGACCCCGGATTTCCGAACCCGGACCCTCTGTGTATTACCGCACTAGTCCCAGATCAAAGCTAGTGCACACAGTCAAACCGTGATGATTCGTAACCAACAACGCTTTATTACAATAATTGAGAGTACAGACCGAAAGGTCTCTTATTACAACTGAGGTTTCAAGACCTCACACACACACACAAAACACAGCGGAAGCAGAAATAAATCCAGTGAAGACCCATCAATACGCCACAGGCAATTGACTGGGGAAGCGCGACCTAGATCTCCGGGAAGCCTTCATCGAATCCACACGCGAAGTAGTCGTAGTCTGCCTCCTGAGCTTCGACTTCCTCTGAGATTTTTATTTTTAAGTGTAGCATGTGAGTACATAAAGTACTCCGCAAGTCTTGGGAAAAATGCATAGATGCAAGGCTTAACAAAGGAAGGCCATATGGTTCTTTTGCACAAAGCAATATTTGAAATCTCAATTACTACTAATTATTTTCGAAGGCATTAATTTAATGAAGTAAATGTTTTAACAGAATTAACTTTCTAGTGAAGGTTCCAACTACCAACACTAGCTAACCAATTACCATTGGTCAAGTTTTAAACTGCGGGTTCCATCCACCCTCTCTGGCTCCATCCGCCAGGATTCCCTTCCGAGAGTTCCCTCCACCCTCGGAATACAAAACTTTTGATTTTAAATCCAAAACCAGAAATCTACCATGTGAATGCATTCCTTGCCCGCCCTTGACCGTGGGCACGGCTATTCGAATAGTTTTACACTCTGCAGAGGTTGTACAACTTTACCCACAAGAGATAAATTATCTTAATAGTCAACATGCTTCCTTTGGCATGAGACCCAGATAAAATATCACAAAGCCTTTCACCTACTCCAGTATAGCTAGAGACCACCCGCTGAGGTTTCACCGCAGAAGGGTTAAATCCGCCCAATCTGAAGCCCCCTCTTGCGCCATATGAGTACAGTAAACCCTGTCCCTCACTATGAGTAACCAGTACACCCTGGCACTCAATACACCACTGGTGATATCTAAACTACACCTTTATAGGTTAGTTAGCTAGGTCGTACCCATATAGACTTGTGGTTGTACGGTTAATGCTCAGTTTGGACAAACACAAGCGTCGGTCCTTAATTGACTAGGGTGGAACATACACTTAACAAGTTCTCGTGCTTACTGCACCAACCCAAACAGCCATCCACCCTAATCTAAACCAACTTTCACATTTTTATTTTATGTTAAAATCACAGTGACAACTCCAATTGCCACTTCACTTTCAAACACAAGGATTTAATAATAAACCATAATTTCCCATTTTCAAGATTTTCCAAAGGATATTAGATAGCATGACTAAGCATTATACTACCATTCTAATATTCACAAAGATTAATAGTAATCTCATTATTGAGACAAAGGAAGTTCTAGGGTGACAAGGTATATGGCAATCAATTTCAATGGAGGGCATAGCAAGTTGGAATAACTAGTTCCTAAAGATTTGAACTAGTGACTTTAGGTAAATAGCAATGCACATATTTAAAGTATTTTAAAAACATTTCAAAAGCATAGGTTCAAGATGATCAAAGGAGACTTGCCTTCTTGTGCACTGGTTGGTCCCTCTTGCTGCGGTTCGACAAACTTTTCGGCGACGTCGGGTTCTACGCGCGAAACGACAAAACAAACAAAATAAATTCAAATAAAATTCAAATGAACTCCAAAAACTGCAAACCCAGAACCAAAAGATAGATCTCAATTTTATATGAATTTAGGAAAAAGATTCGGGTCAATCGGAGTTCGGACGAAGGAGAACGAGCGATCTAAAGTTTGCCGGGGCGAGAAAATGCTGGAAATTCACAGATGTTACTGTTCATCCGAGAACAGTACTTTTGGCGAGAAGGCTAGCGCTGGCGAGAGGAGGCATGGGAGATGAATCTAACTAGCAAAATGGGTTGCTAGGGACCCAAGGCACACATAGGAACTGACGGCACGCCAAACGGAGACCGTTGACGGCACGGGCGGCTACAACGACATGGGTAGGAGAGAGGAATAAAATCCGGGCAAGGAACGTGGAGAAGTAGGGTGAGCACGGGCTGGAACACGACTTGGTGAAGCTAGGAAAATTATCGGCTTGGCCAGAAACCCACCGGAGACGACGCAAACGACGTTTGAATGACATCGGGAAGGAAAAAGAGAAACTTAATATCTTGGTGCTCGGTGAACGAAATCTAAAACCACTTGGAGGGTAGCTACCTGGGATGGTTTGGCACAAAGTGACGCGAACGGATTGGTGAAAACATCACCGGGTAGATGGGGGACACGAGATGCCATTGGCGGCCATGGCGAGGTTCGGAGGCAAAAATTTGTGGAGGCTTTTCGGGGAAACGGAAGTAAGCACGGCGTAGAACGCGGCGAGACAAGTCTAAGAAAAATTACGGCAAGGGTTAAAGCTTACCGGAGATGACGAATCGACGTCGGGAAGCGCTCTTGACCTAGATTGGGGAAAACTCGATTTCGGGAGATTGGCTGCACCAAAACCAAATTAACTTGGCAAGAACGTAGATGGCACACAATGGCACAATGTGACGCGAAAGGATTACTGAAAAACTCACCGGATGGCTCGAGACGCGACGAGCAAATTCGAGACCGAAGGGCCTCGATGCCGACGGCGTCCTGAGCTTTGAGGGACTTGCCACGGCTTGAGATGAGTTTAGAGGGGTCAAGGGGTCCTATTTATAGGCTTGGAAGAGGTAGAAACCGGCTCCAATTCGCGGATTTCGGTTTAGAATCCGATTTGGAAAATAGGAGATAAAAGGCAAACGGATGAATGAAATGGAAAGAGGTCAATTGGGATGGATTCCTTGCGTGATTTGGCACAACTTTCCTTTTGGGAGGATATTGAAATAATGCCCGGATTGGAAGTTATGAAGAGAGAGGAAAAGGAAGGAAAACTGTACACAGAACGAACAGATCGCTGGAGGTTGAAGACGCATGAACAGTACCGCGCGGGTACTGTTCATTCTCTCTCCACTTTCTTTTTTTTTTGGAAATTTCAAATTGAGCTCAAACAAACTCCGAAAAATCCAAGAAAATACAGAAAAATTCCTTGTGACACAAGGAACACAAATAAAATACTTTTGGCAAATGTTAATATTTAATTTAATCATATTAAATATTTTTATTTAATAAAAATTCCAATTAAGCTTTAATTAATTCCGAAAAAATTCAAATGGTGAATTTTATTTTTAAAAGCTTCAAAAAGGCTCTGAAAATCAGGATGTTACAAAATGCACCTACTAGTTTAGAAGTTTGGCTCTTGCCCTAGTTATTGGACTTTTAGCCATATCATGAACTTTGTCATCATGCACACTTGGAGAGTTGAAAGATGTAGTGGTAGTAGGGATGTCCTCATCAAAGCCGATCACAAATTCCTTAGGCATCACATCAAATAAGTACAATGGATTATTGCTCTTTCATAACTTTCTTGAAACTTGAAGAACCTTTGAATCCTTGCCCTATACAAAAATCAAGTTTTAAAGAATAACCTAGCATCTAATATTCTCGTGCACCTATGCTTTGAATGAGTTCCTCTTCCTTAGCTTGGGTTTTGGGTTTTGTTTTGGCTTTGGCAATCTTATTAACACCTAATAGGGTTAGAATATGCTTTACATAACTCAGTAGTAATAGATTATTTTGCAAATTAACTTGTAGGTCACTGCACTCATTGGACTTGACATAGGGCTCATTGGACTTGACATTGGACTAGTAGGGAGTTAGGTAGTGCCAGGAGCTTAGGTGGAAGGTCGAGACGAAGAGAGGAGATGATCCGATAGCTCAAAAGTGGATGAATAGTTAAATAGTAGAATTTAGCTCATGGCAAGGCTGGAGAGGGACGTACTCTCTACGAATATAGATGTTAATAAATTATTGAACCAGTAAGAGCCTACCATACATCAAGGTGGACAAGGATCGTGAGTGTCCAGTACTGGAGTAAAGCTATCTAGGTGATTAAATTTTTATACCTAGGTTCTCCAACCTTGTCAAATCACAGTTGAGTCTAGATTCACCAGGACGAAGGGGATATCTACAATTTCTACAATTTTTAGGGTGCCAATGCATTCCAATATTGTAGCTAGTTCTGTCGTTGACATAATGCCACATGTTGTACTTGTCGTAGCAATCCATCCCAAGGCCAGTGAATTGGATCTTGAGCAAAGCTCATTTGTGGTGGTCATGGGTAGCAGTGAAGGTTTGTTAGAGGAGAAAATACAAAAAAAAGATAAAGGAGAGCATATGCTGAAGGAATATTCCTTTTAGCTTAAAAATTAAAAAATGAAGCTGAAAAGTGGGCCTTCCATGTAAGTGACTAAGAGAGGGAATGAGAGGGGAGTGAAGGGGAAATAGAGTAGGGTGTTGATGGCCCTAGCTAGGAGCAGCGTGACTGGCGAGGGATAGCGCGGGAAGCGTGGCGAACTGCAAAACGGGTTGGAGGGGTCCCGGGGAGGCAGTAGGTGTGAAAACGGATTGAATATGAATTGAATAGTGCCTTTATTATATTTGTATTTGTATTTTGTAAATGAATACTAATATGAATCTGAATATTCTTGAATACGAATACGAATTCGAATCAAATATCTACTCAATTTGGTCAGATCCAAATATCCTCATAACTTATATAGTATGAAGACATTAATGATATTTTATCCTCGTACAATCACGCTTAATCATTCTAATTCATTTATTTGACCTAAATAAACACAAATTCACATTCAATTAAAAGAACTTGTCCAACTAATTAGTCATATTGTAATAAGATATGCATATTGCTTCGTCAAATACGAATGTGGATACAGATAGTACAGATAGTCCAAATAAAATAACATTTTGGTTGGTAAAAGTCCATACCATATTCACATCCATATTTTTATACAAATTCAAATACGAATACAAATAGGATAGAAACTGTTAATTAGATGGGAAAAATCTATACTATATTTACATTCTATCAAATACGGTAACTAGATAATATGGATAATTCATATCCACTTTTCACCCCTAGGAGGAGGTGGTGCGGGCAATGGTGCACGACGGCTACACAGGCCTATGGTAGAGACAGCAGCACAGCGTGGGCCAACGTGGGTGGATGGTGGTGGTGGTGCGCAGGCGAAGTCCGTAGAGGGCGGTGTGAGCATGGGCATGGGGTAGACGCACAGAGTGCTCCGATGCAATTGGTGGACTTGGGGGATGGCCGGAGAGGCGAGGCTACAGTGGGCAGCCACAAATAGAGGTGGTTCTAATGGCGGCTCTCCACGGCAAGACATTGGTTGAACCGTTGAATTGATGCATGAAACAAGTAGAGGATGTGGTGGAGATGGTGTGGGTACTAGTAATTGGAAAATGGCTCACTGCAAACGATGAATCAACAACAAGGAGCAAATTGAGCTAATTTTGGAGAAAGCTTGATTCCTGGCAATTGGCTACATGAAAATCAAATTAACTTGGATATTGGATTGCTTGAATGCTAGAACATGAGATGATATGAATGGTTTCATCAAAAACTCACTAGAGAGGGAGGTTGCAGTGGTGGAGCATGGTGGCGGCACAATCGGACACATGGGCAACAGCTTTGATAGAGCAGTGCACAAAGGCCAAGGAAAAGTTGGGGATTGCACAAGCAAACTGATGGCGATGCACCCCAACTCGGTGCCACCGTCGACCAACTCTGAGGGGTTTAGGGGCTCCTGCCACTAGAGGGTAGGCTAGCCTGATGAAGCCCCGGTGGCTCTGCCCTGGTCGTGGGTGGCTGGTGAAAATTGTTGGAAATATGGGCAATATTTTAATTCCAAATTTTTCTATGAGATAAATACAGTAAAATGCTAGTGGTGCAACAAACAAATGTAACAGCAGACTACTCATTGTACCTCAGCAAATACACAAGAAAATTTGTATAATAAAGATGATCAATTGTGTGAACGACTTACTATTAAGCTTGATGAAGAACAGGAAGCAGCACAGGCTCGATGCAGTGAGAACATAGATGAAGCGGAGCAAGAGCAGTCAGGTGTATTGCGCTGCCTAGAAACCTTATTGTCATCTCATTCAGGTACTCTCTAAGACAATGGCTCAGAGACAGCTGCTCTTCCTCCTTCTTGACGCACACCGAGAAAAAGGCCGATAAGGTTCGGTCGCTCAACACTCAGCACAAATTCACTATAGAGGGAGGAGACAATGTGAGAAAGAAATGGAGGAGTTTAATCTACAAAGCCTAGACAAAAATGGAGTTTAGTCTACCAAGCCTGAACATCTCCAAGTCTTTTATAGATGTGGTAATTACTCTCTAGTAACTAATGCTATTAAACTGAAATAATCCACTGGTAACTGCTAAATTATTCATTGGTAACTGTTAATATTCAAACCAAATAATGATAATTAAGCGGTCTCGTGACCAGTTCAAAGGAGAGAGGTGATGTATGGTTAAGCAAAAATAAGGTGGTCTTGATATGTCAAATGATGAGCCACAAGTCCTAAGTCACACAATTTTCGACATGAAAATACGCGAACACACGAGTGTATGTTTAGCCAAATCCCTCTCATGCCATGTCTCAAGCTTTTAAGGAATGGCAAGCATATCTTCTTATAAATTTATCTCTTCCACCTTATCTTAGTAATATGGTATTAAACCATACATATTTTGAAACTATAGAAAATACACCTTTATAGAAAATATACCTCACTCATATGAGTCTATTCCTAACAAAAAATCAGGGTCAGCTCAACCTCGGCTCATCAGCGGCCACCTTCCCTATTTGATGTCCTCGCTTAAATACCTAACATAACAGGGACATCAAATTTCGCACTAGAACTAAACTACAGCTATTTTTCGGCTTTGAAGCCTGGCAGGCAACACTTGGCGGCAAGGAAACCTTGGAACTACGCTCCTTGCCTGTTCATGGTAACTTCAAGTCGTTGCCTGTTCATATTGACTTCTAGAAGTCAATTTGAATGTCCAGTCCCTAAAGCAGCTTCTTCACTATTCTCGCTCTTATCTCGCTTCAGAGATAAGACAGAGGGTTAATGATGTATTATACATCTTACTCCTTTCACTTTCATCTCACGCACACATCTCTTCCTCACCTTCCCCACTGCTCACCCCCTTTTAAAAGTCACTTCTTTCAGCCACTACTATTAATTTTTAGGTAAGAGCCATTAACTACAGCTAAAAACTATCAACCGCAGGTAATATGAGTAGAACCTAAAAAAACACAACTTCAGCTCCTCCTATATCCCATTCTAAGATATTCCTTGGAGCCAGTAGAGTTTGCCAGGCTATTCTGACATAGAAGCCCCAAGCCAGAGCTGGGCCCAAAAGGCCCTTAATTTGCTATGTGAAGGCGCTCACTAACTATTGATCTGAACAAGACACTAAAGATACATAGTTAACTTGCAAAGTTAATTTAAGTTAGGCAGCATATCTGGTGCACATAGACCAATTGATGAACATATGCACAAATCCAATCATGACCATCGGATCTGGATTGGACGTAGGAGATAGGGATGGGCGTCTCCCCCTACTCACTAGTTTTGCACATAACCCCCCTGCGTGGTGCTACGATTTATGCAAAAGAAACCCACACCTCTCGATCATTATCCCTCGAATCGTTCTCCTTGTAGCCACGTCCACGAATCCTCAATTCACAAGCTTTGCAACGCCTCCACTAGCTCGATCCACTCAGACTCCCGCCACCGGTGCCACTAAGAGCAAGTCTTATAATACAGCCTTCAGCTGATTATATAGATACTTACAGCCCACTTATCAACCTACTCATATAGTAGTTACAGCCAGTTGAAGGCTGTATGACCTACCCCTTCCTCTCACAAAGTTTCTTGGTTCTTGTGCTTCAGCTGACTGTAAGCTTACAGCCCACCTCTCTTCTCTCTCCTCCTCTCTCTCCTCCACCTCAGCATACAGGCAGCTTACAACCTCTTATAATACTTGCTCTAATGTCATTGCCCCAACCATGAATCATGCCTCCCCAGCCAGCAACCGTGCAGATTTAAGCTCTCACGGACGCGGCGGTGGCATCTCGAGATCCAATCGTGGCTTGGATTTGTTCAGAAGGTGTTCTAATTAATGCTGCACTATGTGGAGAAGTTTGACTGGTTGTCATTTTTTATACGAAAGAATGTTCTATTTTCCTTTGTTTTTTTTTTGTCAAATGTAACTTGCATGGCCTATGACTGGCTGCTCCTATGCCCTTTTAAAGCATAATTACCAAAAAGTTTCTTATGCTGTTTATTTCTTGCATGCACAGTTTCATTACATATCAATTTAATTGGATGTTAGAAGTTTTGTTTGTTGGGTTGATCTCGGCTAACTAACTCCGGGATTTTAGGGAAGCATGCCTCCACTCGCGCCCTGATCGGGGGCGCAACCAACCCATATTGGTTATCCGTCCTGGTCACCTAGCGCATATATAAACTTAGGGTTTTCGGCAGGGTTTGTGATGCACGTTGCTCAAACCTCGTAAAGCCCGCACAGATCCGATCTCTTAGCGCGCTACGGTGAGTGAAGACCGGAGCCCTCTTCGTCCCGTCGGTAACGACCATTGCAGACCGACGACCTCCGTTTCACCGATGCCGACCTCCTTCGTTCGCACCAACCGAGCACCTCTCATGGCGTCATCAAGTTCGGGTATGTCTACTAAAGCTTCCACACTAATGCTTATGTATGTGTTCATGATTAGAGCCTAGAGTTAAAGCCATTATTCTTGTTTAGACTTAGATAAGATCAACATTTGGTATCAGAGCAACTAGACTCGATCATGAACCCTAACTGTACCTAACCGAACTCGGATTCATAAATTAATTTTCGGATCTAAGGCTTAATGGCTCGGGTAAGCATTTAGAAGGAGGGGATCTATTAGTTTTTGGGCAAAACCCTAATGAACTCCCAGAAATCCAACCCCGAACTCAAACCACCCTGATGTTTCTTAGATAAAAACAAACAATCAAAAAAAATTTGGATCAGACTCACGACTTTCGGGCACCGCCGATGGAGAGCGCCGCTTGTGCGCACGGGGCCGTCGCCGGTGCCGCTTCCCCGCGAGCGCCGCCCTGCGGGCGCCGCCGCCCCCGCGCTGCGCGGGAGGCACCACTCCGCCTCCTCATGGGCGCGCCATCGCCCCGCGGGAGTCGCCGCCGCTCCACTCAGATCCGTGATTTTCGGGTGGAGGCCGGCATTTTGAATTAGGGTTAGCGTTTTCAAGCCATTTATTCCCGCCGTGCGCATCCTCAGCCGTTAGATTAGATCCAGCAGTCAATTTTCCTCGGGCCAGAGTGTTGCTGGACCGGCCACGCGCGTGAGCCGTCCGATTGCGATCGGACGGCGCGCGCCCGTGCGTGTTGACGCCTGGGGCGAGTGCTATTTTTTTGGGCCCCGCATGCACACTTTTGTGGGCTGCGTCCGTGCCTTTTATTTTGGCCCGCGTGGGATTTTCAGGCCGTCCACAGTATTAGGGCTGCGCATGGATTTTTTGCTTTTTTCGGCCGTGCGTAAATCTTGTGGGCCGTGAGCATGATTTTGGGCCGATTTTTTTGGGGCTAGCTACAGCAATACTATTTCTTTTCTTTTTTAGTGCATTTATTTTTCTTAGTCTATTTTTGCGCACTATTTTTTAATTATCTTTCGGTGGCCCAAATTTCATGTATCTTTACCATATTATTATAATCTCTGATTAAAATTGAACCAACGAGATATTTTAATTTTGAGATTTTATGATTAATTTTGGCATTATGTATACATATGGTTATATTCTGACCAACGTTGTTTATAATCATATGTTGCCATATAAAATTAATTTCTTTTTCATTTTCTGCCCAAAGGTGATATGAATTAGAACTGTAGTTTTGCATGTTATTAATCAGACCAACGTAGGGTTAATTACATGCAACATATATCTTTATGATAATTCTAATTTTTGCCCTGTATTTTGCAATTCAGCACTTAATGCTTCAAACGTTGCCGCCACTATTGATAACATTGAGCAGCTCACGGGGAGCAATTTTCACATATGGAAAAAAATTCAAGTTGTCCTTGGAGTTTTGGACCTTGACTATGCCTTAAGGGTAGCCGTTCCCATTCCTCCCACCGAAGGTGAGGAGAATTATGATGAGAAAAAGAAAATTTACGAGGCTAATGCAGAAAAATGGGAGCGGTCTAACCGTTTATCACTAATGATTATGAAGAGCTCTATTTCAGTCGGGATTAGGGGAGCAATCCCCGATTCTGAAAATACTAAGGAGTACTTGGCTTCAAACGAGGAGAAATTTAAAGGCTCCACTAAAGTTTATGCCAGTACTTTGATTCAGAGGTTCTTAACCAGTAAGTATGATGGGTCCGGGAGCATAAGAGAGCATATCATGATGATGATTGATATAGCAGAAAAACTCAAGGGCATGGACATGGCAATATCGGATAGTTTCCTTGTCCATTTTATTATGACTCTCTTCTTTCTGAGTGTACAGCTTTTAAAATTAATTACAATACTCAGAAAGAAAAATGGAGCATGAGCGATTTGATCGCCATGTGTGTCCAAGAGAAAGAGAGAATAAGAACAGAAAAGAAGAATTTTGCTCTTCATGTTGATGGCTCAAACAAAAGAAAGTTCCAAGGGTACTTCAAATCCAAGAAGAAGTTGCAGTTCTCCCCTAACTCAGATAAGTCGGGGCCTAAAGTGCACAATACACCTAAGCCTCATGTTGCTCCCATGGAGCACCCAAAGGGGGGAATGTCATTTCTGCAAGCAGCCAGGGCATTTCCAGAAGGATTGTGCTGGTTTCCTAAAGTGGCTCGCCAAAAGGGGTAATGATACAATAACGTTTATTGATGAAACTCTTTATGCTGATTTTTCCCTTAGTTCTTGGTGGATTGACTCAGGTGCAACTGTGCACGTTACCAACTCTTTACAGGGATTCCTTACCGCGAAAACACTAAGAAAGGGGGAGCGAAGTCTTAGAGTCGCGGATGGAAAGGAAGCCGAAGTTGAATCTGTTTCATTAGCTTTAGATAGCGGCTTCATACTTCGTCTTAATAATGTAGTTTATGTTCCTTCCATCAGGAGGAATTTGATTTCAGTTTCTTTTTTGGACGATGAAGGTTTTAAATGTCTTTTTTGGAGACAATAAATGTATTATTAAGTTTAATTCAAATAATTTTGGTTTTGCTTTTAGACAAGACAAGCTCTATATGCTTTCCCTTAATGAATCTTCTGTATCCTTGAATGTTTGTGATGCTAAGCATAAAAATAATGATGAGACTTCTTCGAAACTGTGGCACTGTCGTTTAGGCCACATTTCGAAGGGGAGAATGGAACGTCTCATTAAAGAAGAAATTCTCCACCCATTAGATTTCTCTGACTCAGACCACTGCATTGATTGCATTAAAGGAAAATATGTTAAGCAAATAAAGAAGGAAGCGACTCGCAACACATGACTCTTAGAATTAATTCATACTGATATTTGTGGTCCTTTTCCTATGACATCAATGGATGGTTTTGATACATTTATCACATTCACTGATGATTTCTCCCGTTATGGTTATATCTTTCCCATTAAAGACCGATCTGAATCACTTGATAAATTTAAGATATTTAAGGCTGAAGTTGAAAATCAGCACAACCTAAGAATTAAAGTGGTTAGATCGGATCGTGGGGGAGAATATTATGGAAGCCATGTGAGAGACCATGTGGTCGTGCTCCATGAGAGTGATGAGTAATTGACAAAGGTTTAGGTCAGTCGAGTTTGGTTTGAGTGGTTCGGAGTCGAGTCGTTGCGTGGCGCAATCGGGCTCGGTCGGACTTTGGTCAAATCTGGTCATTTGGGTTTAGGATGCATATTCTAATGTTTTGACAGGTTTTGACTTCATCTGTGGTAAGTGTAATAGTATTTACGCTTTCATGTGTCGAGCGGTGCTATTTGACGTGTTTCTTGTCTGTGTGACTGCAGGACGTCGAGTTGGAGTCGTGGCGAGACACGGTGGACCGGACTAGGCGCTGGTGGCGCTGAGGTCAGAACGGTCGGGATGTGTCGAAGATGACGTGGACTCGAGGTGGTTGCGAGGCGTGCGAGGCAAGGAGCGCGGAAGCTTCCCGGAAGGTGCAGAAGGGGCGAATCGGGAAATTCGCAAGGCTGCACACGCGGGAGCGGGCTCCGTTGGACGTAGCGGGCGTAACGGGGCGGAGACCCGTTAGCCAGGCGCTATAAAAGGAGAGGAGGGGCTGCATGCCCTCCTTGAGCACTTGTAAGGAATTAGGGTTTACACTAGTCAAAAGAGGCTTTGGGAAGGTTGTTTCCTTTAGCTCTTTAGTTGGTGTGAGTTGGTGGAGGCAGAGTGTGCTCCCTCTGTTGTCCTCTACGATGGTTTCTAGGTGTGAGTCCTAGTGGGTGTTCTTCCTCCCTCCATGGATGAGTGTGTGTTCTTGAGTTGAGAGAGTGAGGAGATGGATTGAGAATCTTGTAATCATTCCTCTGTATTCAATCGTGTCATCGGGACTCCTATGTATTCCTTGTGATTCAATGAATGAAATCTGGAGTTTTGGGTTTCAGTTCGTAGCCTCTGTTCTTCTTTTCCCTTTGTGCAAGATTTCTTGATTTTCATGGTTTTGAGTTCTTGCTTGCTGAAGAGTGCCAAAATGGGTTGCTATGACATGGGTGATGCTCAAAAGCCATTTGGCTATTTAATCCCAAGAGCAAACCGAGTTTGATTCTCAGATTTCAGTTTTGGCCTTCCTCTGTTCATGTGTTGCCTTCCTAGGTTTTGGTGCTGTTCTTGATTCCCTTGTTGAGATGGCTTGAAATTTGGTATGAAGAGTCCAGAGGCTATTAATTAGCTATCCTCAAAATTTCATAGCCAAAGGATCAACGGTTGGGGAGTAATTTGGTTTTTGGCTCGGGTTGTGCAAAAATTCAGATTTTTACCCATAATCTGAAATTCTTGCTTCTTGGTTTGATTCTTTTGTTTCCCAAGGTCCCCTTACTATTTAGTATGTTGTAGTAAGGCCTTGGATCAAAAAGATTGAGAGCAAACCTATTTTTTAGCCAAAAATCCGAAGTCTCAAAGTTCCAGCCTGAAATTCCCGTTTGCTGTTTTTCTCGAGAGGTACTACCGCTCCTGGAGCGGTACTACCGCTCATAGGTACTACCGCTCGGACCAGCGGTACTACCGCTCAGCGGTACTACCGCTTGACCAAGCGGTACTACCGCTTGAGGCCAGAATTTTCCCGATTTGATTTTTCTCGCTTGCTGGTCTCTGTATTTGTGTTTTTCCTGCTGCTGGGGTATCTTGTGAGCACTGGTCTTCTACCTTCATAGCTCCCATAGCTATTGGAGAAGAAGATACGAGTTGGGGGCGATTTTTAAAAGCCGACATTCACCCCCCCTCTGTCGCCATTTCGGTCCAACACCATGTCTCTTATGGGCAAATACCTGGCCCTTTTCGCTAAGTTCCTTCAGGAAAATGACATCGTTACCCAGTATTCTATGCCAGGCGAACCGCGGCAGAATGGTGTAGCTGAAAGACACAACCGTACACTTATGGATATGGTACGGAGCATGCTTAGCCATTCTAGTTTACCAATTGGCTTGTGGATGGAAGCACTAAAGACAGCCGCACATATTCTTAATCGGGTTCCCAGTAAATCAGTACCTAAAACATCTTATGAATTATGGACTGGGAGGAAACCGAGTATGAAATATTTACGAGTGTGGGGTTGTCGTGCTGAAGCTAAGTTATTTAATCCACACATTGGGAAACTAGATCCTAAGACAGTAAGTTGCCATTTTATTGGGTACCCTGAGAGATCCAAAGGGTATCGCTTTTATTGTCCTGATAGGATAACTAAGTTTGTAGAAACAAGGCACGCTGTGTTCTTAGAAAATAACGAGGACCTGGAGCCCAGGAAAATAGATCTTGAGGAGAAGCGGGTTTATGTTCCTTCACCGCTCATCCCAGAGATCTTTATTCCTGTGCCTTAGGCGGTTGCACCTCCAGTAGTGAATACTGTTGTTGCACCCACTGCTGAGGTCTTTGGAATTCCTGATGTTATACCTAATGAAGAGCCTCATCAGTCTCCTGAAATAATTAATGAACCTCTTAGAAGATCACAACGGGAGAGAAGATCTGCCATACCAAATGATTATGTTGCCTATATGAATGAGGATGTTA
Organism: Dendrocalamus latiflorus; assembly: GCA_017311315.1. NCBI lineage: Eukaryota > Viridiplantae > Streptophyta > Magnoliopsida > Poales > Poaceae > Dendrocalamus > Dendrocalamus latiflorus. The sequence goes on from CM029626.1 coordinate 27,486,214, forward strand.
ATGATATAGGGAAGGTAGATGATCCCACCTCTTATAAGGAGGCCATAATGAGTGAACATTCTTCAAAATGGCTTGAAGAAATGGAGGATGTGCTAAAGTCTATGAGCATTAATGATGTATGGGAGTTAGCAGAAATTCCTAACGGAGTCAAAACAGTAGGCTGTAAATGGGTCTAGAAAACCAAGCATGACTCTAAGGGAAATATCAAAAGGTTCAAAGCAAGGCTCGTAGCAAAAGGCTTCTCCCAAAGAGAAGGGATTGACTATAATGACACCTTTTCTCCTGTCTCAACTAAAGATTCGTTCAGAATTGTTATGGCACTTATATCTCATTATGATTTAGAGCTGCATTAGATGGATGTTAAAACGACATTTCTTAATGGCGACTTGCAAGATAATGTTTACATGGCTCAACCGAAAGGTTTTGTCGTGGAAGGCAAGGAGCATATGGGATGTCGACTTAAGAAATCCATTTATGGCTTAAAACAAGCGTCGAGGCAGTGGTATCTCAAATTTGATAAGATCATAACGAGTTTTGGATTTAAGGAAAATTAAGTTGATAACTGCATATATATTAAGTTCAAGGGGAGTAAATTCACCATCTTAGTACTTTATGTGGATGATATCTTGTTGAGCAGCAGCGATAAGGACATGCTGTTTGAGACCAAGAGATTTCTTTCATCTAAATTTGATATGAAGGATCTCGGTGATGCCTCTTATGTTCTTGGCATTGAAATTTACCGAGATAGGTCCAAAGGAATATTAGGTTTATCTCAGAAGGCATACATTGATAGAGTACTGAAGAGATACAATATGCATAAGTGTTGTGGCTCGCCTGCTCCTATTGTTAAGGGCGATAAGTTTGGGACATTTCAATGTCCGAGGAACCAATATGAAGCTGATCAGATGAAGTCGGTTCCTTATGCTTCAGTTGTCGGAAGCATTATGTATGCTCAAGTATGTACACGCTCTGATTTAGCTTTTGTAACTGGGATGCTTGGCAGATATCAGTCAAATCCAGGACCGGACCACTGGAAAGCCGTTAAGAAAGCTTTGTGTTACATGCAAGCTACTAAGCATTTCATGCTCACATATAAGTTTTCTGATAACCTTGAAGTTATTGGTTATTTAGATTCAGATTTTGCGGGATGTGTTGATACTAAGAAATCCACGTCAGGTTATATCTTCACACTCGCTGGAGGAGCTATTTCGTGGAAAAGCTCCAAACAAACCCTTACGGCATCTTCAACGATGCAAGCTGAGTTTGTGGCATGTTATGAGGCTACCGGGCAGGCTGTATGGCTTAAGAACTTTATCCCGGGACTTAGAGTGGTAGACAGCATCTCTAAACTACTCACCTTATACTGCGATAATGAATCCGCGGTCTTTTATGCAAATAACAACAAGTCAAGTGGTGCTGCCAAACACATTGACATTAAGTATCATGTTGTGAAAGATAGAATCCAGGATCAAACCATAAGTATCAAGCATATTAGTACTAAGTTAATGCTTGCGGATCCACTTACTAAAGGCTTGCCACCCAATATCTTTCGTGATCATGTTGCCGGCATGGGTTTATTGGAAAGCCTCTGATTCTGGATAAAAGGATCTTAAAGCAAACCAACTCCCATTAAGTATAATGAATATCCATTTCAAGATAGGATAGTACACTATAGGTACTGGGGTTGTACGGCACTTAATTGGCCATGCAACGCATTGCCTTGGTATGCTGTTTTATCGAGAATGGGCTTATGATGTTAGCCTTACGATCAAAGGGGAGAATGTTGGGTTGATCTCGGTTAACTAACTCCGGGATTTTAGGGAGGCATGCCTCCACTCGCGCCTTGATCGGGGGCGCAACCAACTCATATTGGTTATCGGTCCCAGTCACCTAGCGCATATATAAACTTAGGGTTTTCGGCAGGGTTTGTGATGCACGTTGCTCAAACCTCGTAAAGCCCGCACAGATCCGATCTCTTAGCGCGCTACGGTGAGCGAAGGCCGGAGCCCTCTTCGTCCCGTCGGCAACGACCACTGCAGACCGGCGACCTCCATTTCACCGACGCCGACTTCCTCCGTCCGCACCAACCGAGCACCTCTCATGGCGTCATCAAGTTCGAGTACGTCTACTAAAGCTTCCGCACTAATGCTTATGTATGTGTTCATGATTAGAGCCTAGAGTTAAAGCCGTTATTCTTGTTTAGACTTAGATAAGATCTACATTGTTTTCTTATAGAACATATAATCAGCATCAATTAAAAGCACAGCAGCAGCAAAAGCTCAGTTTCTTTATATATCAATTTAATTGGAAGTTACAAGTTTGCTTTTATTAGTTAACATATAATCGGCAGGGGTAGTTCTTCCAAGGTTTGGCCGATGATTAGGGATTATTTGTATCATGTTTGCTTACCAATGAAAGATGTGGTATTTAATTGCCACCTCCCTGTGCTCAGGTTAAAAGGAAGAAAGCTAAACATGCCAGGATGTTTGATATTTGCCAAGACAGCAAATAGACCTATCATACATATTGGTGGCTGAGGTATCTTCTTAGCACCTTTTCTTCCTTCTGTTTGACGAAGGAAAGGATTGATATATAATAACTTAGATAATTAATCTTTTCTTGTTGTTCAAACAAGAATAAATCGCAGCTGATTTTGTTGTTCTCAAAACATTCAGACTACTAGGATCTTTTCAGTTCCATGTTTGTTTGTAATCTTCAATACAGAACTGGAGTGATTTTGTGATTATCGAAACTTTCAGACTACTGGGATCTTTTCAATTCCCTTATGCTTCTTAATGTTGAATACAGAACTGGAATCGCAAATTTGTGCATGCCTACACAACCAAATATGCTGCTTCCCTGTTATACATTAGAAATAGAATATTGTCACGAAATACAGTTATTTTTTTTTGCTGTGTCAAGCATCTAGTGTAGGACACATAAATTCTTTAAATCCATTGTTTTGAATATTGCTACCTCAACTAAATATAATATCAATTATTCTCAATGCATTTGTAAAAGTATTGACTTGGAATCTTGCAAAATTTTCCACTTGATACAAGAAATTTTAGCTTGTACAGCAGTCAGATAGCCTGATTCAGTGGTATGCATGCATCAATCATGCTTTTGTATCTAAAATGTAGCCATGACAATGATTTCACATTTTTATTCAGATTTGATGAATCACATAAGCTAGCACATGACTAGTATCAGGTCAATGGCACTTCTCAAATATTCAGAAAACATGGCACTTCACAAAAAAAAAAATGAAAATTGCCAATCATGACAATTATGAATCTGTTCAGCTATCTGGAGTTTAACTGGAGTCATCACAACCTGGTACTTTCCAGGACAGCAAGACATGCACATATGGTACTACCACAAACACAAGAGCACTCAATTTATACAATAATCTCATTCCATTCAGTGATTACACAGCAATCAAAAGTGTGACAGTACATCTACAAATACAAAAGCACTCTGCTACATTGCTACGTCTAAAATGTTTACTTTAGTTGCTTGACACCGGATTCTTCCATGTCCTCCTCTGCATCCTTGCTACAGCGAGCAGGGCGGATCAGTTTGCGAGAAAAGTCGTAGGGGGATTTTCGCAAAAGCACCATAAGCGGGGAGGCCGTCGTCGTCGCGGCACGCCGCCTGCATGCAGACAACCCCACACAAATAGACGGAACCCACCGTAGAAGGGGGGACGCACCATGCCGATGGAGGACGTGGTGCAGCGTGGGAGGATGGGAGCGAGCGACGACGCAGATGGAGGAGTCACGCCTTGAGAGGGGGGCACGCCGTGCCAATGGAGGATGGTGGTGCGGTGGGGTCAACGGTGCAGATGGAGGAGGAGTCGCAGAGGCGGCGGCGGCGGCGGCCACGGGCGGCGCAGTGGCGACTCTCCCCAACGCTAGCTCCTGTTTTGGGGTGACTGAACGGGTGGAATCGCTCGATGGGTTTGCGAGAAAAGTCGTAGGGGGATTTTCGCAAAAGCACCATAAGCGGGGAGGTGGATGACCGTAATTGTGTATGTGCCAATATTTACTAGATATATTTCCTTTATGTTATATGAAAAGCGAGCTATATATAAACCTCGGTACAAAAATGTCATATGAATATTTGTAATGTAGTATTTAGAATTTCGTTAGCTAAAATCTTGTATGTCCTCTCCGAAGGATGGACTGAATCGAAGAACACATACTTATCAGCATCTTGACATGTCAATGGTTCGTCCAGGCCGCAAAGGAATGATGTCTCAATAAGCCCTGTGCCACAGCAACCTTGCGCTACATTCTCAAAACCTGGTCACCATTAAAAAAAACAAACTAGTGTAAGAAAACTTGGCCAACGCTTGTACACAGATGTAGCTTTAACATTATGCAAAACTCACTCGATTAACTTATCCTATGTGTATTTCTTAGTAACAATTTTTATTGTTACTAATTGTTCGTGATAGCAATTGACAATCCCACTGGGCCTGTAACACAACATCATGGGCTCATGGCAGTTGGCAAGTTACAGTGATTCTATAAGAAAAGTAAAACTGCACATATTAATCTGACTAATTTTATCCTTAAAATCAGTCAAATGTTGTATAGACACTCCTATTTCAACAAGGTCTTATGGACCATCAGTGGCGTCAAGAACGATCACTAACCGTAATCCGACGGGTTGGCAACAATGGCGGACACCACGCTGTACGTCTCCACGTACACCACCTGCGAGGCGGCGAGTTCGCCGTTGAGCTTTCTCACGGCCTCCTGCAGCTCGGCGTTAAACCTCAGCGCCACCTGGTTGTACTCCTCGTTGCACTCCCCCGGCGCGTCGTGATTCAGCGTCCTCTCGGCCGGCACGCACCCGAACGGCGCGAGGCCGGTGAACACGATCTTGCGCGCGCCGAGCTCGTAGACGTCGCGGACGGCGGCTTCCGCGAGGCAGATGAGGTAGGTGACGTACTCCGCCGTGGTGTATTCGGCGCGCCGGAGAGGCAGGACGAAGTAGTTGACGATGAAATCGTTGGTACCGATGCTGAAGATGTAGAGCGCCTCGGCGATGATCTCGTCGGCCACGGCGGCGCCCTCGGCGAGCTTCAGCCTCTCCTTGTATTCCTTGAAGTACTCTAGCTGCTGACTTAACGGTATCACTGACTGTAATTAAATAAGGCATGGTTAAAGCGGAAAAGTTACATGCATGCAGTGAAATAATTAATTAAGGTCACACAAGTTCGTATGAACTAATTGGTGCTGAAACGAAACAATTCAAATAGGATCCATTCGTATGGGCTTTGCACCTGGGTCCATAGCGTAGGGCTTCACTAGGGGAATCTTTACAAGGAAAGGCGTGAGGCTTTTGGGAAGACATCACATTATCCATCGAAATCCTAGCCGCCATCTCCCAAAGGCCCTGTTGTGCGCTCTGCTACTAGCACAATAATACACGACGTTCCACCCCTAGACGTGTGGATACCATAGAGGCACTACTATAATTGTTGCTGTATTGATTAAGGATGATCCACGATGTATATGAGGAACATCAGGAGCCGCTGGAGGAGACGATTGGCGGACAATAACGTTGGACGATCAACTACTTGCACTATATCAACGCGCAAGATGTTGGGCTAGGCTACTCCAATTTTTTTCCACTACACTGCACGTCTAGTGGTAACCATTTATAATCTTTTACTTATGTGGCTTTTTACTATACGTGGTAGAAAATTTTGTTTTACCCTAATGAAGCCTACTTGTATCCTTTCAGTCTACTTCTTGTTCTACCACATAAACAATAACTCTCTCTTATTTTTCTAAAGCACTTAATGGAAGTGTTATCAAAGCATTTTCTCTTATGGATTCCTCAAAGGTTAGAATAATCTTAACCTTTGCCTCCGGTCAAAATACACCTTGTGAAGGAGTAATGTTGAGTTTCAATACTTGCACATAAGAAAATTTCTCTTTAGCTTCACAATAGTTGTCTAGCTATATTCAGTGGTACAATTGTTGTCAATCAAATTAAATCCAAGCGCACTAAAAGATTCAGAGCGACTTACTCCGACTTTCGCAGTTAGATCATCCAACCCGGTGCCTCCTGAAGCGAAGCTCACACCAGTGACAATCTGGTCGATAGTGTAGCTGCTGTCGAGGTAGGCCGGCACGGACGATCCCAACCCGAGCGCCTCCGAGAAGAAGTCAGTGACGAGGCGGCCGTTGGAGAACCGGCCGGTGGCGACGCCGCCATAGAAGTCACGCCCGTACGGCGGGAAGTTGCCCCTGGCGATGGTCGGGATGTAATTGTTGTTGCCGGGATCAACCGTCGAGTCCCCAAAGACGACGATCGCCGGGACCTTGCCGGCGGTTGCCGTGCTGGATGACAGCAACAAGAAATGCATGAAGATCAGCAGCCAGTATTGCAGGCTTCGTGAAGACATCTTAATTAGTTGGTGGCTACAAATTAAGGCCAGAGTGGTATGTGTGACGATGCAGATTAGAAGATGGTTTGCATTGGTGAGTGTGTGTATATATAAATAGCTACACGTTTGGGTCACCATCATCTTTTCCAAAACGTAAAATCCATAGTTTAAGCACTAAATCATCATTTAAAAATACCCCCCAAAAAATGAGTACTACACATCATCCTATAAAATTACGAGTTAAACTCAAATCGAATTAGAAGAAATGAAAAGGAGAAATTCGCAGTGAATAGTATTTTTTGGCCTTTTGTCATTTTCTTTTAACTTATAGAATGTTAGGGGGTTTATTTAATCCGATTCTTGCAACAAGAAATTAGTTTTCAGCTTGGAATTTTAAATAGATGTTTGATTAAAAAAAGAACCACCTTCAATTTTTGGGAGTTTTTCATGTGATTTGATGCTCATACTAAAATGGGTTTTATGCTTTCAAAAAGATGATGGTTTTCATCGGATACGACTGCCTAAATATGGTTTTCATCGGATAAGGGAATGGCCACGATATCCTCATTCAAATGTATTGAGGATAAGAGAGAGATTTGTTTGTCAAAATTTACTCATAAATGCTAGAGAGAGAAGGGAGGATAAATAAGGGAAGAGAGAAAATTTGTTAAATTCACCTACATTTCTAACTATCATCCAGATTTGTGACCGTTGGATTAGAGATCCAAGGACCACAAATTCTCCCCACCCCCTCCAAAAAAAAATTCACCCCCCTCCAAAAAAATTTCAATGGTCCGAAATTTGGATGATTGTTGGAAAGAAAACATCCGGGTAATACCTATACATACCCTATATGGGTATTTGAAAAATAATAACTATATGTCTTGCATTTTGAAAATGAGGGAGTAGCAGTATTGTTTCTAGCTACCATTTTTGGTTGATGCAATGCATGCATGGTGCCTATTTTTCATGTATTTATTTTTGCGAGGACAGGTGGCCAATAACCGTACACGTACAGGAGTGTATTTGACGCGATTAGCAACGCTCCCGAGAGTGAGGGCTGAGCAGAACTTTCTACTGTTAATTTATCTGTTTTTGAGGCGCTAGGTCAACTACATTTGTAGGTGCATTTATTTTCTCTCTGGTGCTGTGATCGATCTAGCTGCCAAACCAGATTGATTTCCGTGGCATTTCCTTCATTACTTCCCTTCATCTTCCAATTCTTTACTAATTTCACTACTACAGAAAGCCTAATAGTAGACGCTAAATCACAGACGGTTTTATGAAACCGTCTGTGATGTACACTATTACAGACGGTTTTAATTTGGAGGCTGTCTGTGGTATTTGTGGCGGGAAAAAGGAGTATCACAGACGGTTCTTACCGCTGAACCGTCTGTGATATTCCAATATCACAAACGGTTTTATAATAAAAACCGTCTGTGATATTTCAGATTATCACAGACGGTTTTTGTTATAAAACCGTCTGTGATACTGGAATATCACAGACGGTTTTTAATAAAAAAAACCGTCTGTGATAATCTGGAATATCACAGACGGTTTTTTATTAAAAACCGTCTGTGAAACCAGATTATCACAGACGGTTTTATAATAAAAACCGTCTGTGATACGTTTCCCGCCTTGCAATCCCTCAAAATTTCAAATTTTCCCGCTTAAGTCCGAGTATGATTCAGTTTTGAGACACCTTCAGTAAAACGGGCATAACTTTTGCATACGGTGTCCGTTTTCGACGTTCATGTACTCGTTGGAAAGCTAACGACGAGCCCGATCCAAAAAAATGACCCGCTTGCGCCAGTCGCCCTCCAAGACCCCAAAAACCGGCCATCTTTGGACCTAAACCCGCGTCGCAAGTTTTTGGTGTCTGTTTTTGCCCTTTTTCTTGGTCTTCCTTTCGGAATTTGGATTTTGCTTCAACTACAAAGTTGTAGATCTCGTCGAAACCTTTTAAATGAGTATATATAAGCTATATAAAACATTGCTATTTTATCTTTTCAGACTAGTTATTTATATTGCATCGGTATATAAAATTCTGTGCTCTAATTCACAGACGGTTCTATATATAGAACCGTCTGTGATATGCATTCATCACAGACGGTTCTAGCCAATAGAACTGTCTGTGATAATCTGACCGCTGGGCCCGTTGATCCTCCTCAACCCAATCTCCGTTCCCGCGCCAAAAATTTCGAACTCCCGCCTCTCCCTCCCTCTCCCTCCCCTATAAATATAACCAAACTCAGCCTGTCTCCTCTTCCTTGCTATCCTCTTCCTTGCTATCCTCCTCCTTGCTATCCTCCTGCTTGCTATTCTCCTCCTCCTTGCTATTCTCCTCCTCCTTGCAGACGACGCACAAGTCTACGGGAGACAAGACACCGCAGAAGCAACTAGCTTGTGCCAACCGTGCAGGGGCGAGAAGGCATCCAGCTCATGCGTTGCATCAGGGGCGAGAAGACATAGAAGATCTTTGTTTTTTCTCTGTTCTTGTTGTGTAACCTGCTTGTTGTTTTGGGATATTGTAATCTTTTTCTCTGTTCTTGTTGTGTAACCTGTTGTTCTTGTTGTGTAACCTTCTCGTTGTTTTGAGATATTGTAATGGCAGGCTCTAATCTTAATAAAAATGGATGTTTTATGTTTGTGAAATGAATTGAGATGTGAATTGGATGTATACATATACATGTTGATCTGCTTGTTTCAGAGGGCATGGTTAGCATTTCCTGAGGCTAGCCAATAAACAGAAATAGGTTTAGGAGTAGAAGAGAATATCACAGACGGTTTTATAATAAAAACCGTCTGTGATTTATAAATATCACAGACGGTTTTTAGTTAAAAACCGTCTGTGATTTATAAATATCACAGACGGTTTTTAGTTAAGAACCGTCTGTGATATTAAAACCACAGACGGTTCGAAAACCGTCTGTGATGACCTCGTATTATCACTGACCCATAAATTCAGACGGTTCACAAAACCGTCTGTGATGATGTTTTTGAACCGTCTGTGATGGCCTTTTCTGTAGTAGTGTTTGCTCTTCCGACGCCGTGGCACGCCTTGCCAACTGAATTCCTGTGGGGCTTTTGAACTAATGTTCCGTTTGCAATTGTTTATACCCCGTTCAAAACATGGGAATTTCTCATATAGCAACGGGTTTAAATTGTTTATTGCTTCCTGTAATATTTATGCGTTTCAAACGGACACCGCGTGTTTTCTTTTTCTCTTTTCGGAGCCGGCCGAGCGCCGAGTCTCGAGCACATGAGGTAATTAAATTAACAAGGCCTCGTTTGGAAGCATTTTTAAGGAATTGTAATGTTTTCTGCATACGACAGTTATGAAATTCCAACAAATTTTTATTATCAGGTTGTTTTCCCTGTTTAGACAACTCACGATCAGCTGAAAATTTTTATTATCAGGTATATTTCCCTATTGGGAGAACTCACGATCAGCTAATCTAATTCCATTACACCCCAGATATACACACATATGCATCTAAACGGAAAATTGATTAAGTGTCAATTCGACATTAAAATCACAAGGCAAAACGGGTGCTTATTTGGGTTTACACACTACTACAGAAAGCCTAATACTAGACGCCAAATCACAGACGGTTTGACAAAACCGTCTGTGACCAACACTAACACAGACGGTTTTAATTTAGACACCGTCTATGTTGATGGCGTCGGAGAAAACGAGTATCACAGACAATTCTTATCGATGAACCGTCCGTGATATTCTATTATCACAGACGGTTTTTTTTATTAAAAACCGTCTGTGATAAGCTGATTATCACAGATGGTTTGTATTAAAAACCGTCTGTGATATGTTTCCCACCTTGCAATTCTCCAAAATTTCATAATTTCCCGCCTGAGTTCGAGTAGGATTCAGTTTTGAGACACCTTCAGTAAAACGAGCATAACTTTTGCATACGGTGTCCGTTTTCGACATTTTTGTACTCGTTGGAAAGCTAACGACGAGCCCGATCCACAAAATGACCAGCTTGTGCCCGTCGTCCTCCAAGACCCCGAAAATCGGCCATCTTTGGACCTAAACCTGCGTCGCAAGTTTTTGGTTTCGTTTTTGCGTTCTTGGTCTTCCTTTCGGAATTTGGATTTTGATTTAACTGAAAAGTTGTAGATCTCATCGAAACCTTTCAAATGATTATATATAAGCCACATAAAACTTTGCTATTTTATCTTTTCAGATTAGTTGTTTATATTACATCGGTATATAAAATTTTGTGCTCTAATTCACAGATGGTTGGCATATAGAACCGTTTGTGATTTTCATTCATCACAGACGGTTCTAGCTATCAATCGTTTGTGATAATCTGATCGCTGGGCTCGTCGATCCTCCTCAACCCAATCCTAGCCAATAGAAATCCACCAATCCTTACCCCACGGATCGTAGCTCCGCCTCTCTGTCCCCGCGCCAAAAAAATTTCGCACTCCCTCTCCTGTAAATAATCACCAGAACCCAGCCTCCTTCTGTTCTCTTTCTTGCTGTTCTCCTCCTCTTTGCTGTTCTCCTCCACCTTGTTGTTCTCCTCCTTTTTGTTGTTCCCCTCCTCCTTGATGTTCTCCTCCTCCTCCTCCTCCTCCTTTTTGACCCATACCATAATAGCCCCACGAAGCAAACGGTTTTACTTACAAACCATCTGTGATTATCAGCTATCACAGATGGTTTTAAGTTACAAACTGTCTGTGATATTTACACCACAGACGGTTCGAAAACCGTCTGTGATAACCTTCGATTATCACTGATCCATAAATTTAGACAGTTCAGAAAACCGTCCGTGATGATGTTTTTGAACCGTCTGTAATACGGTTTTCTGTAGTAGTGACGCTTTTATCTTCTACATTCTTAATTTTATCTTTTTCTAACTTTTTAGTTTTTTTGGGCCTCCTGTATTCTTTTCCCCCCTTTTTCCTTTGCATTGTCAATAATTATATAATCTTTTTCTTTTTTAATTTTTAAAAATTAATTACGCTGAGAAAACTACCAACAGCTACAATGAAAAAACTACTATAGTACTAGAAAAGCTAGAAGCTTGAGCTTCAAAAAGCCCAAATGTTGCCATCAAACACAAAGAGTCTATGTCAATGTACCGTCCAAGCTTAAATATGGTACAGTTCTACTCCGATCGGGATGGACTATGCACATGTCACATACACGCGTGTTTACTCCCCTATTCACTATCATATATGCCCTCCGTTTGCAAATTATAAGTCGTAGTATGAGTGGACACAAAGATTAAGAAGATTATAAATTCAGGGGAAGAGAAATAACCGTGCTATCCCTGCTTAAATACCTTTGACAGTGTTATTTATAAATACATGAAAGAACAGGTGTGATGAATGAAGGCAAACAAAGAAAAACATCAATAAATTTGCACGGATGACTTATATTAAGGAATAAGATGAAAAAAAGTATATGCCTTACCAAAAGAAAAGGAAGGAAAAGGAAGGAGTAGGACTGTGCAATCAGTTTTTTCGGTTTAATCGGTTCGGTATATATGGTATATACGGTGTTTGTAGTTCGGTAATATACGGTATTTTTAGAGTACGGTTCGGTATCGGTAAATCCCAATTTATTTCGGCACGGTATCGGTAAATACCATATTTACCAAAGTTGACACGAATTACAAACGATATAGCGACTAGCGAGACGAAACACCAAAACCGAACGGCAACTGCTAAAGAAAGAAAGCAAAAAAAAAAAAAAAAAGAAAGAAACATCAGGAACATGTACAAGTGTGGCTCGGTCAATCACTGATTATCAAACAGTAAGCATCGCATAAATAAATTCACTAATTTACTTTCCAGCTAGCTAAGAATCACAAATCCATCCGCTCACAAGGACTAGCACGACACTAACCAAAGCGCCCTTATTATCACATAGACACAGTGCAACCAAGCAGTGCAACACAGACACAGGCTTTAACAAGGATATCACTTTCATCTTTACAAAGCTACGTCTAAAGAATTGCAGTTGCATGTTTGTTTATTTAGATGAAGTAGTTGGCCATTAGAGTTTCCCAACAAAGAAAGCACACTCCTGCCCTTAAGCCATTATCATATGGAGTACTACGCCATTACTAGTATTATCCATCAAACTAAAGAAAGGTTCGTATTAATTATAGTGTCCACACCGCGTTATGCCGCACATGAAAGCACCGAAGCGACTAAGCCCCTCGGGCGTCAGTTCACACAGCGGCCGTATTTTTCGGTTTGTTCGGTATTTTTGGTTTTTAACCGGTTTTCCCCAAAAAAACTGAATCTCAAAAAATCTAAAATTTGAAAACCGAACCGAATACCAAACCGGTCAAACCGAGTTGACCTGTTCGGTTTTTTCGGTTCAGTTAAAAAATGCACAGCCCTAGGAAGGAGTGCCAAAATGAATTACTCTTTTTTTAGCACGAAAAACAAAAACTTAGTTTAGCACTGTGGTAGCTTAAATTTAAAGCTGCATTTTTAGTCTGGGTACAGTAGCTTTACGCCGTAGAGTTCAAATAGTGCCCTACCTCTACCTAGGATTGGCAGTGAGGCCCCTTGCTCCGCTTTCGCGCCTGTTTCGTTTCACATAGGTCACTAAGGGTGTGTTTGGATGCTAAGATGACCCAGGGATGGAATGATCCAATTCCAATTTTGAGGTCATCCAGCTGTTTGGTCGGTAGAATGGGGGAGAATGGAATGGAAGCAAATGGTCTCTCCTAAGGGAATATTCCTCAAAAATTCGGTAGCATGCCATCCCACAAAAAATACCAGACGAATCCATCCCACAGAAACCTCACGCGCGTTCTGTCACCCTCCCGTGCTCTCACCCCTCTCTCTCCCCCTCCCTGCTCCAGATCCAGATCTGGGCGGGACCCGCGCGAGCGGCGGCGCGGAGGCCGGCGTCGCGGGAGGTCGGGCGGCGGCGGCGTCGCGGGAGGTCGCGCGGGAGGTCGGCGTCACGGGAGGTCCGGCGCGGGAGGTCGGCGTGGGAGGCCGGCGCGGGAGGTCGGCGTGGGCTGCGGCGACGCGGGAAATCGGGCGCGGCCGGCGGCGCTTGAGGCCAGCGCGGGCGGCGGCAGGGAGGTCGGCAGGGCGCTTGAAGTGAAGCTCTAGTGAAGTGAAGGTACGGTGAGATTGAATATATGTGCAGTATTTTTGTGAGAAATATATATATGCGAAATATGTGTAGTGTTTGGAATCTGTGGAATCTGTGAAATATGAGAAATATGTTACATTGTGATGTTATCAATTGTGCTATTTATATTGTAGATGGACAGGAGACTTGCTAAAAGGAGAAAGTGTGTGCTTTATGGTGCTGCTGCTTTCATGGCTGTTACTATGGTGGCTTTGTATGTTAGATCTAGATTAATGAAAAGAAGAACACGTATTACCTATGGTCCAATGGAAGAAAGAGATAGAGCAAGAATTGATTATCTAAATAAGAAAATTTATAGAGATGATTCAACTTGCCAAAAAATGTTAAGGCTTACTAGAGCTCCTTTCTTCCATTTATGTGAAGTTTTGAGAGGTCGCGGTTTGCTTGGAGATACCATACATGTTAGTGCTGAAGAGCAAGTTGCAATGTTCCTAAATATTGTAGGGCATAACCTAAGGAATAGGTTAGTCCACACTAATTTTGATAGGTCCACTGAAACAGTTAGTCGATATTTTAGAGCTGTACTCCATGTCATAGGAGAGCTTAGAAGTGAACTTATTAGGCCACCTTCCTCGGAGACCCCAACCAAAATTGCAGGGAATCCAAGATGGGATCCATATTTCAAGGTATGACATTGCCAATTGTTTGTTAGAGATGTAAGCTCAACTATTTAGCTACTAATTTTTATTTTTTGAAAATAGGATTGTATTGGAGCCATTGATGGTACACACATAAGGGCAACCGTTAGTAAATCCATGGAGCCTTCTTTTCGCGGTAGGAAGTCATTTGCTACACAAAATGTGATGGCAGCGGTAGCTTTTGATCTCCGATTCACCTATTGAGCACTATCATGCCATGTCTACAATATTTGGGAATTGTTTGGCTACAGGAAAGTATGCCAAAGGCACAAGTGATCCACTTGCCACTGAAGTTACAGACATTGTAGATGACCCAATTGATGTTGACAGTGGGGCATCTCCAACTGAAGTTAACATTGGGAACAATGGGGCAGCAGATGCAAGTGTTGGTGAGTCCTCAGGTACCAAACCACCCCGTAAAAGGGCTAGAGTGTCTGCCCCAGCATCTGTTGATGATGATATGTTACTACCAACAATTACTTTGGGTCTTGAGAGGATAGCTAGTGCTATAGAGAAGGTGGGCACCTCTTTTGAGTCAACTATCCCAGTTGGTCTTTGGGACAGTCTTGCATCTGTACCTGGTTTTGATGAGGCACATCTCTCTCATTATTATGCTTATTTGTGTGAGAATGTTGGGCTTGTCAAGGCATTCATGGATCAAAACTTGACAGGAAAGTTGGTTTGGGTTACTAGGTATGTTACCAAGCATTTTCCTTGAAGTTGGAATTAGAAGCATTTCACCTTGAAGACTTTTGTGTACTGAAAGCATTTCACCTTGAAGACTTTTGTGTACTGGAACAATTATCCTACTATGAAGTATTCTGTGCTGTTAAGGACCTTTTGTGTACTGTTAAGGGGTTAATTAGGACTGCTAAGTGTTGTAATGTATGAATTGATTAATGTGATGCAAACTCTATGAGTTGTTATCTACGAAATGGACCTATTTATATGCACTTTATTTCAGTTCTAAATGTGCTATCACGTGCTAGTTAAACAAAATTATGTCAAGGGGAAAAAATTTCTAATAAATGTCAAAGGGGTAACCTCACCAAGCAGGTTAGCATATCCTACTTTTCATCCCCATCCCACCAACCAAACAAGAGACGGAACGGTTCCATTCTTCTCCATCCCACTAACCAAACAAAAAATAGAACCATCCCATACCATGAACCAAACACATGGACAGAACCATCCCGTTCCATCCCAACCCAAAAACTGGAATCATCCCATCCCATTCCTCCCCATTCCACCAACCAAACACACCCTAACAGTGTAATCCATCATATCTCAACAGTCGTGGCGAAAAATGACCTTTCTTGCGTGCTGCATGCCTAGTTGCCATGCGATCAAATTTTGAAGATCAAGATCAAGTGACACTGTAGAAGATGCTCTTAGCCCGTGCCCTAGAGCTGACAACAGCGCCACCAAACCGCAACCCGCTTCCTCTCTGCCCACGCAACCAGAAACCATGAAACCATGTTGAACTTGATCGCATTTGGCTCCTATCCTCATCCCCATAGCCAGGTTTGGCCTCCGTCGGCGGCGGCGGCGGTCGTTGCCCCGTTCGGCCATTACTCCAAATCCCTGAATTTCGAGCTACACACCACCTCTCTGTCCAAATCGATTTTTCCTCTAGCTTATCCATGCCATGAAGAGCCTAATCCCCCTCATCCCCGGTCGAATCCTCGCCGGAGTTACGCTGGTACCAAAGAATTTTTAAGGAATTGTAATGTTTTCTGCATACAATAGTTATGAAATTCCAACAAAATTTTATTATCAGGTTTGTTTCCCTATTTAGACAACTCACGATCAGCTGATCTAATTCCATTACACCCTAGATATACACACATATGCATCTAAACGAAAAATTGATATTTTTACTGCATAGTCGTCGTCTAAGCATTTTGAAGGAATTGTAATGTTTTCTGCATACAACAGTCATGAAATTCCAACAAATTTTTATTATCAGGTTTGTTTCCCTATTTAGACAACTCACGATCAGCTGATCTAATTCCATTACACCCCAGATGCCAAATATAGACACATACGCATCTAAACGGAAAATTGATTAAGTGTCAATTCGACATTAAAAACACAAGGCGAACGGATGCTCATTTGGGTTTAAGCTTTTAGCTTCTAGCTTCTTAATTTTATATTTTTCTGGCTTTTTAGCATTTTTGGGGCTTTTTGCATTCTCTTTTTGAAAGATCAAAGATAGCAACAGAAGGGGATAAATGGTGCCTTGAAATTTGCTCTCACATATTTACAAATCCTTCACTTCAATAGCTATAGAGCTATGAAGATTAGAATGGAAGACCACCACAAAAACCAGCGATTAGAAATACTGAAAACTCACGAAAAATCAGCACAAATGGAACTACTACAGTTAAATTTGTGGTACTACCACTTGCTACAATAATTGTGGTATTTCCGCTGCTACAGTAAAATTAGGATGAACAATGTTTTCAGCACGGTTTTAAAATCCAAACTGAACGAACTTTTGACCCGTAGATCCAAATGATATAAAAATTTACAGTGAACCACTCTAGGATGTTAAGAAATTATTCCAACAAACTATTATGAAAATCATGGTCATAGTTGAGATCTTTTTGAGTTTGTTGGAAGGTTGCACCAAAACAAAGCCAAAACCCCAAACGGTGAATACAACTTGCTCGTGGGTAGATGATGGCCAAGATGGCTCTAGATGTATTTCCACATGTCACAGCAAGTTAGAACACTAAAAAATCCCTACCAAATACGCTTGAATCAAGAGATGGACCAAAGAGACCAAAATCAAGCAAAACTGCGTTTTCTTATGAATCTTGCTATCAAAGTGTCTAGATAGGTGCAGATATATTCTCAAGAATTATCTCCATCTCTTACACATTCTTGGCACAGCAAGACCACAAGAGAGAAAGAAGAGAGATCAAAGCCAACCAAAAGTCAAGCACATCAATCAAAAACAAGAGAGACATAAGCGATGCAAACAATTGTTGTATTGCTTACTTAAGAAGGTAGGTTTTTACACCCACTCCACCATGGAGGACAAAGAGCACACAAGGCACTCCCTCTCAAACCCTAACCCTAGAGATAAGAGCTCAAGATGTGGATTGGATGGTTAACTCTATATGTCTCTATCCCAATATCTTTTGTAGGTGAGCAATTAGCCACCTACACCCCTCAATGGATATATCCACTATTACAATGAGGATACCTGTTAACCAAACACATGGGTTTTACTCTCATAAGTTCACTTATGCACGCTTTTCAAAGCGCATAAGTGTGCATCTGCTAAATCCTTAGCCTTGATCCAACTAGCTCCACCTTGACCTAAACCGCTATCCAACGCATCACTCATGCACCGCGGTTTTGATCCAAGATGGTTTCCGGTATTTTGGTCAAACTACGAAAATACCCTTTCTTGACCTGGTCATCACCAACCACTGTAAGCAATAGCCACGGTTGCCACGTGTAGGTGCACCACTAGCCTGCTACGTGTCTCCAAGTCTCTCTTGTCCTTGTTCCACCTAACCACTCTTGTCCTTGTTCCACCTAACCATGGCTCACTTTGCCTATGCAAGCTATATGGTGCCATTCCACCGTTCGAACTCGCCTTCAACATTCCTGTCTTTCTTGTGTCATGCTTGAGCTCACCGTCTCACCTGGCATCCTCGATTGTTCTGAACCTCAACTCCTCCATGTGCCTTGCCTCGATCCTCGCCATTGACCACGGTTGACTTCAAGCGACCCTGCACATTTAAAGACAAAGAAATCATTTCCAGGCACAAGTTCTTTACAACTTGACCTACATTAGCTAAGACATAAATCATGCACCCTTAATCCAATGACCCAGGTCAAATCAATTTAATCCATGACTCAATTCCTTAAAATCCTATTTTTCTAGAAAGATCGGAATTACAACACTTACCATGTCGGTGCTTCCGCTCTGCAGGACTACCGCTCCCTAAAGCGGTACTTCCGCACGTTGAAAACCAAACCTGGACCCCACTGGAAAAACGTACCACAACTCAACCCGAAACTTTCGCCGAGCGGTACTATTGCACTTATGCCTGCGGTATGTCTGCAAAGCGGAATTACCGCATGAATTGATACGGGGTCGCCCGATCTTCTCGACGTAGGATGGATACTCACAGAAGTCTTGATGAATCGTAATGATCCTCCAATGCCAGTGCAAGGGACGAACACTCTTTAATCCGCCAAAACACACTCGTGTAGATTTCGCCGACCACCAAGTGAAGATCTATCGTGCGCCCAATTCCCAGCGGAAAGGATGAACGATCTTGATTGAAGAGGACACTCCTAATTTCCTAAGGAATTTCGGTAGCAATGCTAAGCTCAAAAAATTTAGCAGATTGATTTTTCTCAAACATGGTATGTCTCAAACAAAAGGGGATACAAGGGGTTTTATAGTGCTTCCCCCGAACTCACGCAAGGAAAGCTTGGCCGAATCAATCTCTAATTCGGTCAAGGTTTTCTAATCTAATTTTTTAAAATTTAGCAGTCTGTTTCCTTCATTTTCGGACTAAGTGCCTATCCTATTACAAAACTGAGATTTGAGGTGAATTTGGTCAGCTTTTGGGCACGCAGGCCACATCTTGCGCACACCATGAGATGTGTGATCACGTGGCCTTCCATTGATTTGATAGCTGCTTGGTTGAGACTTTCTTGGACTCATATATTTTAGTTCCTTGCTCGCATGGACTCTCATTCTCTTGATTCGTGGCTGGTTGGACCTTCTCCACTTGATCTTCCGTTGCTTCAAATCTGAGAAGGCACAACATATTTGAATTAGGTAGTATGCTATTCTCATCTAACGTAATAGAATACTCTCTAAGAAACAAAAACATCTATAGTTGAAGTAGTTTAGCTCTTGCTCTTGTCATAGGACCTTTCGGAGCCTCATCACTAGCTTGTCATGCACACTTGGAGTGGACGATGAACGTGTAATAGAGATGTCCTCATCATCCTCCCCCACTTGAAAAGGAGTCGTCCTCGACTCTGTGCCATCATGTCCAAAGAATGGTGATAAATCAGCAACATTAAAAGTAGTACTCACCCCATAATCGTCTCCCGGAAGCTCTATCTTGTATGCGTTGTCATTGATCTTGGCAAGTACTTTAAAAGGACTGTTGTGGTTACAGACCAAACAGAGAGAGAGGTATGGTAGTGGAGAGTTAGGTGAGTAATGCTTAGGGTTTCCCCTATGGCCTGGACTGTATATGTATGGCTACATGGGGAATGTTTTACAACTTTACCCGTACACTCAAGCATCCCCCTTAGGGGCATTTATGTCATCACACATGTCCCATTTCAGGCCTTACAATCTTCTAACAGGAGCCTCTCATGGTGAAGGGCTTCACAGGCCGAAGCCATGTTGCCGAGCCATTTGGCCCCCTCCGTCCCCACGGCCTGTGGACTTTTGTGTTGTTGGATGGAGCCTGATTATTTGGTGTAGTCTCCGCCTTGCGCTGAGGATATGATGATGAACGGGTTGCCGGAGCCGTCCTTGGCCACAGGGCCCCTCTCGGAGTCGAAGTCGAAGCGAAGACAGGCTCATGCCGCGGACACCCCTGGGTGCGAGACATGCGAGGCTCCTGTGCGTAGTGCCGGGGAGTCGAGTAGGGGGCTTCGCCTAATCTGGCGTCGACATGGCCTGACAGCTTCACAGTCTGGGGATGACGTCTTAATGGCGGCGAGAATTGCGCCGACCCCCGAAGTGACAGGGGCAGGTTGCTGCAACTGTACACGCTGTCCTGATGGGAAGGTACACGCGGCGGGACGCGATTGGCGCGTTGTGGGCTGTCAGCGGTCGCACGACCACGGTTACGTGCCCCTTCCCGAGGAGGCGGGACGTGTGGCAGGATGCTACTGGCGCATCGTGTGCTGTCCAGCCGCCTGCCACTGTGCGCCCCCAGCTATTAGTGGTTACGCTTCCCGATCGTGGGGAGTCGAACCGCTAGGCTCCCGCCGGTTGCGTTTCCGATCGTGGGGGAGGTGAGGGGGCTTTATAAGGCGTCACCACCATCATGCAAACGCTCCTCTTGGCTGCTCATTTGCCGTTGCTTTGTGTTCTTTTTCGTCGTTCTTTTGTGCAATCTGCCCTTGCTCTTGCTTCTTCACTTTGGAGGAGGATGGCATGGCGCGAAGATCCCGCTCGTCGGCTCAGTGGAAGCGCCTCGTCTAGTCAGCGCGGTGTGTCGCCGCCACCAGCGGAATACGCTCTAGTGGTTCGCGACCCACCACAAGTCGACAAGTGGTGGGACACCATGATGAAGTCGGGAGGCCGCTGCTCTTGTGTATTAGGGTGGAGTCTCGCTACGGAGGAGATGATCCAGACTCTCCTCCGGGTGAAAAAACTGGAGGATCGTGCAGGGGTTTGCCTGCCCGCAGCGACGAGATAGAGCTGCAGCCGGGGGAGACGGAAGCGATTGTCTTCGTCACGTGTTGTAGGGGTGGCCCCCACCTAAGCCCAGCAGGCCCGTTAGAGGAATATAAGGCCCAAAATGGGGCATGTATAATGACATGAGTGCCCCTGAGGGGATACTCGAATGTAAGGGTATAGTTGTAAAAGCACTTTTCCATGTGGACATATATATACAACACAGGCAGGGGAAGAAACCCTAAGCCATTACTCATCACTCTCTCCCAACTCCCCACTACCACATCTCTCTCTGTTTGGTCTGTAGTCACAACAGTTGGCGCTGTCCATGGGGAGGACAGGAGCAAGCCTGAAATTCGAAGAAGAATGACGCCGAAAAAAGCTTCATCGACGGCGACGAAGGGAAGGAAGGCGGCCGGGTCAGAGCGTTGCATGGGTACCAGGGCTTCGGCATCGGCTGTTGCGGGCGCGGGTGACGGCGCGGGTGCGGTGGTCGAGGACGTCGACGCTCGCGCTGCGACGACCAACCCCGCCCTGGCGCTACGACGACCAACCCCGTCATCGGCGCTGCGACGATCGACCCCACCACCGGCGCTGCGACGACCAACCCCGTCATCGGCGCTGCGACGACCGACCCCGCCACCGGTGCTGCGACGACCAACCCCGTCATCGGCGCTACGACGACCGTGAAGGTATGCGCGTAGGCTACGATAGCAGAAAACAAAACTTTTTCTACCGCGCACACCAGGATAACATGCTTAAGGATGGATCATGGATCGTTACCACTAGACGCGCAGCGCAGCGGAAGAAGAGTTGGAGAAGCTGATCCAACCACGCGCGTCGAGGTAGAAGTGGAAGTAGCCGATTGTCCTGAACAGATCGTCTCCTCCACACGATCAACCACACCACGTGCAAGATTCAATCTGTAGATTGTTGATGCCGATCAACGCCGTAACGAGCAGCGCCTCCACCGGTATCCACACGTCTGGGGCTGGAACGCCGATCGCGAGTGTACCAGCACTCGCGAGCGGCTAGGGTTTGGCTCGGGAGGTGGCGGCTAGGGTTTGGCTCGGGATTAACAGAAGCATACACCCCTCAGCCCCTCGCCTCCATATATATAGCCCTCCTCACTTGGGCCTCATGGACCGAGGCCCAATAAGAGTCTATCCGGATCTCTATCCGAATTGAGCCCACATCCGAATCACATTCGAATTAGTGTTCCAACCCGTTAAGTGTGCGACCCTGTAGGTTCACGTATACTTGGTCGCGACCCGGAAATGCCTTTCCGGTCACCCTGTTAATAGCGGCCTCTAGTAAGACATATTAACCCCAAAGTATACGTAAAGATCATATCGGCTGAACCTGTAATATTCTCATGTACGAATCCCTTTGCCTCACGATATAGATTGAGCTCAAGGCGAGACCTGTGTCATCCTCTTAATAGCTCAATCACTCTCTCGATTCTGTGATGGATTATAAACTTGTGATGGACTCCTCAATCACCTTGTCATGGCCATGCACTTTCATAATGCATTACATCGAGGGGCCCAGAGATATCTCTCCCATAAGGAGGGGAAAATTTTATCTTGATCATTCACATCCCACTACATGTTTCATGGCAAATCCGAAGACTACTTTTATGACTACCCAGTTACGGAGTAGTGTTTAGTAGTCCCAAAATAAGCTACTACGCATGTTGGGAACCATGATGATCTCAATTCTAAGGATTCTACATAAACACTACTTGAGACCAACTGATGACACATGGAATCTCTGCAGTGTCTCATGGCGGGTCTATCCAACATATGTTCACTAACACATGTCCATATTATTGATTTGGTATCTCCATACCATGATCCATGAGACATGATCATCAATCAATACATATGCTGATCTTTGAATCATATTTGTTCCTCATATGATATATAATCAGGGATCATTTAGAAATAGCAACATTTTGGCATTAAGAGTCTCATGAATAAGTCACATACTCATTGGTCAATAATGATAATGTCTATTTCAAGGAACAAAGCAATGTATCATAAACATAGTATGTGATATATTCAACATCTCCATGTTGCCTCTAGGGCATATTACCAACAGTCTCCCACTTGCACTAGAGTCAACCATGTAGGTATCTAATACCCATTGCCCTAGTGTGTGCCTCATGCTTTGGCTGGGGAAGCGGCTTTGTCAACGGATCTGCAATGTTCAAATCCGTTTGTACTTTGCATATCTTCACATCGCCTCTCTCCACTATCTTGCGGATGAGATGAAAACGCCGTAAAATGTGCTTGGACTTCTGGTGCGATCTAGGCTCCTTGACTTGCGCAATGGCCCCACTATTGTCACAGTAGAGGTCCATTGGGCTGGAGGCACTAACCATCACACCAAGCTCAGAAACAAATTTCTTGATCCAAACAGCCTCTTTAGCAGCTTCAGAAGCTGCTATGTACTCGGCTTCTGTTGTAGAATCAGCAACCGTCTCCTGCTTGGAACTCTTCCAGCTCACCGCACTGCCATTCAGGCAGAACACAAGTCCAGATTGCGATCTAAAATCATCTTTGTCAGTTTGGAAGCTAGCATCGGTGTAACC
Source organism: Dendrocalamus latiflorus (assembly GCA_017311315.1). Lineage (NCBI taxonomy): Eukaryota > Viridiplantae > Streptophyta > Magnoliopsida > Poales > Poaceae > Dendrocalamus > Dendrocalamus latiflorus. Next base: position 27,509,413 of record CM029626.1, read on the forward strand.
ATTTACAACGAGCTCTTCCTCACCCCCATAGACGAGGAACACATCTTTAGTTCTTCTCAAGTACTTCAAGATGTTCTTTATGACAATCCAGTGACTTTCACCTGGATCTGACTGGTATCTACTTGTAGCACTTAAAGCATACGAGACATCTGGACGTGTACAAAGCATGTCATACATAATGGACCCAATAGCCGAAGCATATGGAATCACATTCATTTTATCCCGCTCATCTGGTGTACTAGGACACTGATTCTTGCTAAGATTTATACCATGTGACATAGGTAGAAAGCCTTTCTTGGAATCCTGCATGTTGAACCTTTTCAACACCTTGTCAATGTACGTATCTTGGCTTAATCCAATTAGCCTTTTTGATCTATCTCTATAGATCTTGATGCCCAGAATATATGCCACCTCTCCTAAGTCTTTCATAGAGAAACTATTTTTCAGTGAAGACTTAACAGATTCGAGCATAGGAATGTCATTTCCGATCAGTAATATGTCATCCACATATAAGACCAGAAATACGAGTGCGCTCCCACTAGCCTTTTTGTAAACACAAGGCTCTTCTTCGTTCTTGATGAAACCAAACCCTTTGATTACTTCATCAAAACGAATGTTCCAACTCCGAGATGCCTGCTTTAATCCATAAATGGATCTTTGCAGCTTGCGTATCTTTCCAGCTGATTGCGGATCGACAAAACCCGTGGGCTGTGTCATGTACACATCCTCACTCAGATCTCCATTAAGGAAAGCTGTTTTGACATCCATTTGCCATATTTTATAGTCGAAATATGCAGCAATCGCTAGAATGATCCGAATAGATTTTAGCATTGCGACGGGCGAAAAAGTTTCATCATAATCAACACCTTGAATTTGTTTGAAACCTTTGGCCACCAATCGCGCTTTATAGATGTAAACATTTCCATCTATGTCTAACTTTTTCTTGAAAACCCATTTGCACTCAATGGTTTTAACACCATCAGGTGGATCAACCAAGTTCCAAACTTGATTACTGTGCATGGATTCAATTTCGGATCTCATGGCTTCAAGCCATTTCTCAGAGTCTGGTCCCACCATCGCTTCTTCATAGGTCTTAAGCTCATTGTTGTCTAACAACAATATGTCCCGTTGTTGAGTAGTCAAGAACATGTACCTCTCAGGTGCACGACGTGACCTCTCTGACCTACGTGGTGCCGGTGTGTCCACAACAGGTTCTTCAACAGTTTGTTCATCCTATTGTGGTTCTGTAGGAGCTGAAACGTTTTCAGGTGTTTCTCGAATTTCTTCAAGTTGCACCGTGCTCCCACTATCCCTTCTTGAGAGAAACTCTTTCTCTAAGAAGACACCATGCCGGGCGACAAACACTTTGCCTTCTTCTTGATTATAGAAGTAATATCCTTTTGTTTCCTTAGGATACCTGATAAAGAAGCATTTATCAGATTTAGGAGTGAGCTTATCAGATTGTAAACGTTTTACATAAGCCTCACATCCCCAAATCTTAAGAAAAGACAAGCTAGGACGTTGTCCTGTCCACATCTCATATGGTGTCTTTTCTACTGATTTTGATGGAACCCTGTTTAGTGTGAAAGCGGCTGTTTCAAGAGCGTACCCCCAAAAAGACAACGGAAGATCACTTTGGCTCATCATGGAGCGCACCATATCTAATAAGGTGCGATTTCTCCGTTCAGATACCCCATTCCATTGAGGTGTTCCTGGCGGAGTCAATTGTGGAACAATTCCACAATCCTTCAGATGTTTGCCAAACTCATGGCTCAAATACTCGCCTCCACGACCAGATCGTAGAAACTTGATTGTCTTGCCTAAATGATTTTGCACTTCATTTTGGAATTCTTTGAACTTTTCAAAGGATTCAGACTTATGCTTCATCAGGTAGATATACCCATATCTACTAAAGTCATCAGTAAAAGTTATGAAGTACTGAAAACCACCTCTGGCTGTTGAGCTCATTGGTCCACATACATCAGAATGTACGAGTGCCAATAAGTCACTTGCCCGTTCACCTTGACCGGTGAAAGGTGCCTTTGTCATCTTGCCAAGTAAACAAGATTCGCATGTCTCAAATGATTCAAAATCAAATGAGTGCAGAATACCATCTCTATGGAGCTTCTCCATGCGTTTCTCATTTATGTGACCTAAGCAACAGTGCCAAATAAACGTGGGATTCAAATCATTCGAACGTTGCCTCTTTGCATTAATGTTATAGACCGGTGACTCTTCAAGAGTAAGAACATATAACCCATTCACCAATGGAGTATGACAATAGAACATATCTTTGAAATATAGAGAACAACCATTGTTCACAGATCTAAAGCCATAACCTTCTGCTTGCAAACATGAAGCAGAAATAATGTTCTTGGAAAGAGATGGAACACAATAACAATTATTCAATTCCAAAACTAATCCTGAAGGTAAAGACAATGGCATGGTGCCAACAGCCACCGCAGCAACTTTTGCTCCATTGCCAACGCGAAGATCCACTTCGCTCCTCCTCAAACTTCTACTTCTTCTTAGCCCCTGCAACGATTTGCAAATGTGAGCAACCGATCCGGTATCAAATACCCAAGAATCAGTGGATGAAGTAGCAAGATTGATTTCTATAACATTTATACCTGGAGTGGAAGTCGTACTTCCCTTCTTCTTCTCAAGATCCTCCAAGTACTTTGGGCAGTTCCTTTTCCAATGCCCTGATTGCTTACAGTAGTAACAATCTGCATCAGAAGCAGCGCCCTTCTTGACTTGCTTGGCCTTAGAACTGCTCGCGATCTCATCGGGAGCTAACTTTCTTTTGACCGCGCCTTTCTTGATATTGGGCTTGCCCTTGCCTTTCTGCATCATCATCACATAATTGCTGCTTTTCTTAATGCTTTCCTCGGCAGCTTTTAGCATCCCATGCAACTCAGCCAAGGTCTTGTCCATGTTGTTCATGTGATAGTTCAGTATGAATGGCTCAAAGCTCGGGGGGAGCGACTGGAGAATCACATCAGTAGCCAACTCTTGGCTAAGGGGAAAACCAAGCTTTTCCAGACTCTCAATGTAGCCAATCATCTTAATCACATGAGGGCTGACGGGATTCCCTTCTGCAAGCCTGCACGCAAACAAGGACTTTGAAGTGTTGAACCTCTCAGCCCTTGCTTGGTTCTCAAACATACCACGCAACCCCACAATGATATTGTAGGCATCTGTGTTCTCATATTGCTTCTGAAGCTCAGAGGACATTGTGGCAAGCATGAGACAGCTCACATCAAGGCAATCATTCGTTTGCTTCTCATAAGCTCTCCGTGCAGCCGCAGTAGCATTATCAGGCAAGTCATTAGGATAAGGAGACTCAAGGACATACTCCTTGCACTCTTGCTTGAGAACAATTCTCAAGTTGCGATACCAATCCATAAAGTTCGTTCCATTGAGTTTTCTTTCTCAAGAATAGATCGCAAATTAAAAGTACTGGATGCGGTGTTAGCTGACATGATCTACAACACAAGAATATGCAAAGTTTAGCACTATGTTTATGTTCATCTTTTATTAAACTATTTAACAAAAGACTCCCACTATGTGTTTTGTAACAAAACTCTCTCTAAGTTACATATTGGGTCAAGATCCTCATTTCACTAATTCCTAGTGAGCTTTGGCATCACGGCTAGAAAACTAATGACATGGGTAAGCAACACCTTGCTAATCACATCCCTATGTGACTCTTGCTTGTTGGGTGACATCAGTATGCCCCGGCCCCAACCTATGCCCCAAGGTCCAAAACTGTTTTGATAACCTTGTTAAGTAAACCAAATACTTCCGCATGTAGATGTCCGACATCTACCCCAAATAATGATGATAACCGACGACACTCTACTTTGGTAGACCTACCATGCGGTGATCATTATCTTTTGGTGCAACATATGGAAGGGCATTAACACCTAATTTTTATGAGGGATTCTATCCTACCAAAGCAACATATCACATATATCATTGCATAAGAATAAGACAGATAACAGCACAGATAAACACATTTAACTGTGAAGTAGTATGGCCCAAAAAATGGTGATCTACATATCCATGTAGGTGTAGACGATTTCCATCCTCCACATCACTCCTTTAGGGCCACCATGCTTGAAAGCTTGTAACCTCAAAACTAGGCTACTACCTATAATAGCTAGAAATTGAAGATTACAAAGATAGATTCAAGCATTAAGGTCGACACGCAGGTCGTTAAATACAATATAGACAGTTAACAATAGCTGAAATAATCATGACACGCAGGCCATGAACGAATGTTACATGCATCACATACATCTCATACATTCCAATAAGATATAGGGCCATACTATTCACATCATTCCCTGAAAACCTCATGAAATTCACAGATCCAATCTATGAAATCACTATGGAATTTTCCACTGGGCCGAGGCTATCAGATCCATAACCTACTAGTATTCGACATAACCACCTTATGCCGATCCGAGACAATCTCTAGGACACTAGTTTTTCACTGGCCCGAGGCTATCAGATTCATATCCTACTAGTATTCTACATAACCACCTTATGCCGATCCGAGACAATCTCTAGGGCACTAGTAGTGATACAATCTACGCCTCATCTAACCCCTATTCACCGATTGATCTCATCAACCCGTGCTACCATCGATTCATCACATGAACCGACTTATCTAGACTGTAATAGATCCAATCAACTACAACCGCAAATCAACATATGCGCTGATCCAGATCACAAACTAAGCAAGATGGCTATGATACCACTGAAGGTATGCGCGTAGGCTACGATAGCAGAAAACAAAACTTTTTTCTACCGTGCACACCAGGATAACATGCTTAAGGATGGATCATGGATCGTTTCCACTAGACGCGCAGCGCAGCGGAAGAAGAGTTAGAGAAGCTGATCCAACCACGCACGTCGAGGTAGTAGTGGAAGTAGCCGATCGTCCCGAACAGATCGTCTCCTCCACGCGATCAACCACACCACGTGCAAGATTCAATCTGTAGATTGTTGATGCCGATCAACGCCGCAACGAGCAGCGCCTCCACCGGTATCCACACGTCCGGGGCTGGAACGCCGATCGCGAGTGTACCAGCACTCGCGAGCGGCTAGGGTTTGGCTCGGGAGGTGGCGGCTAGGGTTTGGCTCGGGATTAACAGAAGCATACACCCCTCAGCCCCTCGCCTCCATATATATAGACCTCCTCACTTGGGCCTCATGGACCGAGGCCCAATAGGAGTCTATCCGGATCTCTATCCGAATTGAGCCCACATCCGAATCACATTCGAATTAGTGTTCCAATCCGTTAAGTGTGCGACGCTGTAGGTTCACGTATACTTGGTCGCGACCCGGAAATGCCTTTTCGGTCACCCTGTTAATAGCGGCCTCTAGTAAGACATATTAACCCCAAGGTATACGTTAAGATCATATTGGCTGAACCTGTAATGTTCTCATGTACGAATCCCTTTGCCTCACGATATAGATTGAGCTCAAGGCGAGACCTGTGTCATCCTCTTAATAGCTCAATCACTCTCTCGATTCCGTGATGGATTATAAACTTGTGATTGACTCCTCAATCACCTTGGCATGGCCATGCACTTTCATAATCCATTACATCGAGGGGCCCAGAGATATCTCTCCCATAAGGAGGGGCAAATTCTATCTTGATCATTCACATCCCACTACATGTTTCATGGCAAACCCGAAGACTACTTTTATGACTACCCAGTTACGGAGTAGTGTTTAGTAGTCCCAAAATAAGCTACTACGCATGTTGGGAACCATGATGATCTCAATTCTAAGGATTCTACATAAACACTACTTGAGACCAACTGATGACACATGGAATCTCTGCAGTGTCTCATGGCGGGTCTATCCAACATATGTTCACTAACACATGTCCATATTATTGATTTGGTATCTCCATACCATGATCCATGAGATATGATCATCAATCAATACATATGCTGATCTTTGAATCATATTTGTTCCTCATATGATATATAATCAGGGATCATTTAGAAATAGCAACATTTTGGCATTAAGAGTCTCATGAATAAGTCACATACTCATTGATCAATAATGATAATGTCTATTTCAAGGAACAAAGCAATGTATCATAAACATAGTATGTGATATATTCAACATCTCCATGTTGCCTCTAGGGCATATCACCAACAGACCGACCCCGCCACCGGCGCTGCGACGACCAACCCCGTCACTGGCGCTGCGACGACCGACCCCGCCGACGCGACAGCGACCAACCTCGCCGCCTTCGCCGCAACGCTCGCCGGTAGCGCGGACCGGGCGGTTGGAGGTAGCCACAACGGAGCGACCGGCAGCTCGGGAGCTCGTGAGGCGATCGTACCCATGCCGACCCGTCCGCTGGGTGCGCCGGCGGCCCCGACCGCGCCGGTGGCGGAAAGCGCCCTGCTGGCGGCTCTCAAAGCGTTCCAGCAGGAGCTAGGGGATCTTCGCGGGGCTGTCGAAGACATGCAAGAGGCTCGGAGCCAGTAGGTCGCGCCAGGGGCCGCGCCAGAGCCCACGCCGGAAAGGGCAGACAGCCGCGACGCCCCCACATCCAGCCGCGTGCCGCTGCGACACGTCGATCCAGAGTCCCCGCTTTCGGCAGGACTACAGCAGGCGGCGTGGCCCGAAGACTTCAAATTCCCCAGTGTCATCGAGCCATACAAAGGCGATACGGACCCTCGCGAGTTCGTGCGCGTGTACGAAACCGCAATCGAGGCCGCGGGCGGAGACGACACCACAAAGGCGAAGGGACTTCCCCTCGCGTTGCAAGGAGTGGCGCTTTCCTGATTTTTTTACCATAGAGCCGCACTCCATCTACGCGTGGGAGCAGATCCGCGACCGCCTTCACAACAACTTTCAAGGAAATTATGTTGAGCGGGTCGACGCGGACCAGCTCTTCGCCGTGAAGCAGAAACCTTCGGAGAAGCTCCGGGACTACTTCAAACGCTTCGCGAAGATACGTTGTCAAGTCAAAGACGTTAACGAAACCACCATTGTCAATGCAGCCATACAGGGCCTTCGCCCGGGCCCGATGGCCGAGTATAACGCACGGAAGCTAATCAAGACAGTGACGAAGCTCTTCGACAAAATGGAAGAATACGCCAGGGCGGAAGAGGACGCACGGCGAAGGCAAGGTGACGACTCCGACTCCAACCAGGCCGGTGCCTCGGCGAAAACCGAAGATTTGCCGAAGGACTGTTCTTCGAAGGGAAAACACAAGCAGGAGTCGTCCAAGGACGCGCCCGAATGCAAGGACGCCCCGCACAAGGAGCCGTCCGATAGGCCCAACCGCGGCTAGCAGAAGTCGCGGCGAGGCCGGTACGTCCTCGACATCGAAGGCGGTTCCGAAGAAAGCGCTCCCGCGGGTCGTGGCGGTCGGGGGCGCCAAGGCCGGGGACGCTGCCGCGGCTGGGGCCGCAATGATAGAGGCCGTGGAGATTACGACGACCAGCACCATGGGCTATGGTGCGAAGTCCACGGCCGCGGCACCCACGACACGCGCGCGTGCACCTCTATCGCGGCGCTCCGCCAGAGCGTCGCCAGGGACAGGAACCCGGAGGCACGCCCGCCCGTGGTTGCCCACGTCCAGCACCCATACGAAGCCCCCATGCACATCCAGGCACAAGGGACGCAGCCCCACGAGGGCCCTCTGCGGATTCAGGCCCATGTGCAGCAGCCTCGGGAGGGCCTCCTGCAGCTGCAGGCTCCGGAGGCCGCCCACCGCAGGGTTATCAATGTCATCTCCGGAGGCTCCTCGCTGGAGTTCGCCTCGGCACAGCAGCGGAAGGCCTACGTACGGAGGCTACACCACGTGGCGGCATACCCAGCGCAGACACCGCCGGACTGGGCACAGCACGAGGCCACGTTCACACCTGCTGATGCCCAAGGCGTGGAGCTTCCTCACCAGGACCCCCTAGTCGTCCGGGTCGTTATAGCGGGATGCGACGTGGGACGTGCCCTAGTTGACGGCGGTAGCTCCGCGAACCTCTGCGGGCGCTCGGCCAAATATGCCTGCAGGTCTCCTTCAGCCAGGACGACAATGAAAGGGTCGAAGATGCCACATTCGACGTCGTCGATCTCCCATACCCTTACAATGCCATACTGGGGCGTCCGATCCTTAACTCCTTTGGGGCGGTACCGCATCACGGCTATTTATGCATGAAGCTCCCGGGGCCGCGGGCCATCATTACCGTTCGTGGCGACCAGGACATGGCCCAGTGCATCAAGCACGGCACCAGATATCCCCGTCGCGATGATTAACGGCACACTTAGAATCGGCACCGCAACGCGAGGACCCACAGCGTCATCCAGGGACGGCTCGGCAAGCCCTACAGATAGTACAACTACTAGAGGCTCCAGCCGCGCCGAAGACAAGTGGTTAGTACCTCTGCCATATATATTCGCTCACCCGCGCAAACGGGAATGTAATAAAGTTCCGTCTGTCGCCAACTTATTATCATTGTGCAAAAATACGCGGCGAGAGTGCGCGGAGGCTTCGCCTACGCGCGTGCTCCCGGAGTATAAACCGAAGACGCACGTTCGTGTGTGCACTCTCCATAGCCAGGGTACGGGTATGAGTATAAACCAAAGACGCACGTTCGCGTGTGCACTCTCCGTAGCCAGGGGTACGGGTATGAGTATAAACCAAAGATGCACGTTCGCGTGTGCACTCTCCGTAGCCAGGGGTATGGGTATGAGTATAAACCAAAGAGGCATGTTGGCGTGTGCACTCTCCGTAGCCAGGGGTACGAGTGTGAGTATAAACCACAGACGCACGTTCGCGTGTGCACTCTCCATAGCCAGGGGTACGGGTATGAGTATAAACCGAAGATGCACGTCCACGTGTGCACGCTCCGTCAAAGACACGGGTATGAGTATAAACCGAAGACGCACGTCCGCATGTGCACTCTCCGTCAAAGACACGGGTATGAGTATAAACGAAGATGCACGTTCGCGTGTGCACTCTCCGTCGAAGACACGGGCATGAGTATAAACAAAGACGTGTGGGGGGACGCCTCTGCACGCACTCTACGGAGTATAAATAAGACGCGGATGTTCTCCATGCGCACTCTACGGAGTATAAACAAGTCGCGAATCCCGCGCATGCCACGGACGTCGTCTGTGTGCATACTCCCCGGAGTATAAATAAGACATGGACGCCGATCCCACGCACTCTACGGAGTATAAACAAGACGCGGATGTTCTTCCTATGCACTCTACGGAGTATAAACAAGTCGCGAATCCCGCGCATGCCATGGACGTCGTCCTTGCGCATATTCCCCGGAGTGTAAATAGGGCGCGGATGCTGTCCCTGTGCGCTCGGCAAAACGCAAACGCGGCGCGCATTTTGCACGGCTGTCAATCGTGCACCTCCTTAGTGCGCCGAGGCTCGTCTTCGCGCACCACGGGAGGTGTACGTAAGGCGTACTATGGAAACCAACTCCGAGAACTTCAAGAAGTACCGACGTAGCGCGCCAGAGGCTGGCCTCGGCGAGGGCACGCACGCGGAGTACAGGGCACACCAGAGGCTACCCCCACCTTGGGGTAGGGGGTCGTAGTGCGGAGGTCCGCCTTCGCACGCGCCGGTCTACGAACTTCAAACAGTTCGTAGTGCGGAGGTCCGCCTTCGCACGCGCCGGTCTACGGACTTTAAACAGGTCGTAGTGCGGAGGTCTGCCTTCGCTCGCGTCGGTCTACAGACTTTAAACAGGTCGTAGTGCGGAGGTCCGCCTTCGCACGTGCCGGTCTGCGGACTTTAAACAGGTCGTAGTGCGGAGGTCCGCCTTCGCACGCGCCAGTCCACGGACTTTAAACAGGTCGTAGTGCGGAGGTCCGCCTTCACACGCGCCGGTCTACGGACTTTAAACAGGTCGTAGTGTCAACGACTGCCTCTGCACGCGCTAGCTCTACGGAGTAATCAACACGCGAACCCCGCGAGCGCGCTGGCACCCGTTCGATGGGCAGGAGACAGCGCTCTCACGACTACTCCACTAACGGCGCACTTTGAATATGGGGATCTCGTCCCCGCACAACATGACCGCTCGGACCACAACATGCAGCGCATATCCTAATTACCAGGAGGTCTATATATTGGAAAAATCTTACAAGTACAGGCCCGTCAACATCTCCGCCGCTCTAAGTAGCTATTCGGCAGGCTCGTCCTTAGCACGCGCTAAGTCCGGGGTTCCGCTGGAAGAAGGTCGCCCCGCCCAAAAGCTCAGCGACTCTTCGGCCCTTCGCCAGCGTCGAAGGCGCCGCCGGGTCGCAAGGTCGGACGCAAGTAGCCGGCCCCAGCAAGGAAGCTGCCCGGGACACAGGCGAAAGTCAGAATTTGTGAAGCAAGCGCGTACTTCATTCACAAAAAAGGAGGGAGCATTACAACGCACGCCTACACGTAGCCACCTCGGTGTCACACCTGCGGGTTCCCGGCGCTTTCGGAGGCCTTAGCGCCACCCTCGTCGCGCTGTGGGACCTCGTCCAGAAATTGGCCGAGGCTCCCCTCCCCGTAAAGTGACTTCCGGATCTCGACCCGCGCGGTAGCCTCCCCGATGTAATCCCAGATCCGCTCATGGAAGTACTTAACAACGCGATGAATGGCGCGGACGGCACCGGACATTACTCCGGCCCCACCGGGCATCTCCAGCTGGGGGTCTTCCAGCCCGGCGACGTGCGTGCAACCACGGTGCCGTAGGAGCGCGCACACCATGCATGACAATACGTACGCACAGTGGTTGCTAAAGGTCATCGCGGCGCCGCGCGTGATGTCGGCGGCATCTCCAATCCAGCGAAGGGTCCGAGACAGCTCCTCCGGGCCAAAGGTGCGGTCCGGCACCTTAGCCACGAGCCCTTGGAGATGGCTTTCCAGTGCTTGCATGGCATCCCACGCAATCACCGAGGCTTCGCCAAGCGTCTGGTCACGCTCCGCTAGAGTTGAGACGAGCTCGCCTTTTTCCTTCTCTAGCGAGGCGACCCGTTGCAGAAGGCCGTCCCGCTCCGCCGCAAACTCCCGCTGTGCCGCCTCCGCGGCCGTCTCCCGCGCCGACGCGGCATGTCCCTCGGCGTGCGCCTTCGCCTCAGTGCACTCCGCTTCCAGCTGGCGGACGCCGGCATCCTGGGCAGAACGGGCTCCCGCGGCTTCGCGTAGCTCCTCCTCAGCGACCCGCAGCCTATCTTCAAGCTCCCTTTGGGCACGAACATAGGCCGCTTGCAAGGCCTGCCCCAGCACAAGTGTCTGCACGATACGAAGGTTTAGCAAACTCAGCATAGCCAGGCATTGTCATACAGGTAAATGCTTACCCTCACTCCCGACACCTCCAAGGCGTCCCCAAGACGCCCCGCCTCGTAGGCCTTGCAGTGCTTGCTAACCGACGCTGGCAGCCGCGTCATCCACAATCCCGCGCCACGCCCTCAGCGTCTCCGGCGGGGGCACGAAGTTCGCCGGGCTCGGGCGCACGGTGGTCGTCCTGCTGGCACAAGGACCCCCATGTTCCGCCAAGGGCTCCTCCTCCGGAACAAGTGACGCTGTAGATAGGGACGCAGGTGAGCACCGCAAGGTGCAACGAAGAATACAGGGTAAGCTAAGCCACCTTACCTTCAGTAGCGGAAGGAGGGCTTCGGGGGCCCGCCCCTAGTCCTAGGCGGGGTAACAGTGGCGCAAGTCCCCACGGAAGGCCTGGTCCCGCAAGGAACAGAAGCCTCCACGTTCGGGGTCGGCGCCGACCGTTCCGGCACGGCGGACGGCGTGGCCTGGGGTGCAGAAGGGGCGCGCGCCGCAAGGACTTCGGTATATGCATCGGAGTCCCACAAGCTCCCGATACCCGTCGCCACGATGAATCCCCTCAACGTCCGGTGGAGCTCTGGCCGCAAACACGGCCGCTTAGCCGGAGCAAGTGGCGACGACACCACCCCAGCAGCCGCTGCCGGAGAGGCCCCCGCGGCTGCAGCACCCGTGGGCAAAGACCCCGCCGTGGCAACCTCTGCGGAGGGCACCCCGGTTTTGGCCGCTGCTGTCGGTGAAGACCCAGCTCCGTGCGCCCCCGCGGAGGGCGTCTCCGGCATCATAGCGGCCACGGCCGAAGGCTCCGCCTTAACGCCACCGGTCGGCACGGATCCTGTCCCGACGACCGCCGCAGGTGACGAGACTTCCCCTCTCCGGCTACCCACGGCGAGCCCGCCATCCAGGGCACCCCCCGAAGATCCTTCGCCCCCGGCGTCCGCGCCATCCAAGCCCGAGTCGGCATACCTCGCCGAATCCGACTCCGCGTCTGCCGCGCCATCGGGAGCGCTAGCAGCAGCACTAGCAGCTGCTACACCAAGCACGGCAGACGCTCCGCCTCGGCCCCTCTTGCGAGACGGCGCCTTCCTCCTCGTTGCGCCGTCGCCTTGCTGTTGCGAGGCCGGATCGGCACGGCAAGGCCCAGGGCTTCGCACACACGGTTTATCCGCCCCAGCCCCGCCTCGGCAGTAGCGGACGCGCGTTGCTCATGCTCCCTGCCAGTATACGGCCCGAGGAATGCGCGCGCGGCCCGCTCTGCATCCTCCAAGCGAATCTGCGTAAACAAAGGGGAGATACGGTCGAGGCTTACGCGGACCGGAGGGCACCGACAGCGAGCAGACCCGCGGCAGAACATTATCGTCTCGACGCTTCTCGGTGGCGAGGCGCCAGTCACGGGCGAGCGGCGCCACGCCGTACATCGCGTACTCTTTGGCGAGGTCGCGCATGTTGAAGCGGGAGGTCATGCCTACGAGCCGTCGGGCCCTCCGCCTGTCCTCGTCGTTGAGCGTCCGGCCGGGCGAGGTCTTGAACGCGATCGGCCGGCTCGTGCACTCGGGGTCGCTCCCGCTCTCCACATGGTAGTAGAACCACCGTTTCATCCAGTGAGACTCCCACTTCCCGCGAGTCAAGTTCGCAGGGAAGAGCTTCCTGCAAGTTGACCGAAGAATAAAGGTGACGCTGCCAAAGCTCGACAGCGTCCCGTCTTTCCGCTCCTTGGGCTGGCACCGCGCCTCGTGCAGGAAGGCAAACAACGAAGCACTGGGCCAGCACGCTCCCGAGCGCAAGGCCCAACTGTACACCGCGAGCCGGGCCACGGCGTTCGGAGTCAATTGTGCCAGCTCCAGCCCGAAGGTCCGCAGCACGTCGCCCACGATCGCCGCCGCCGGGATTCGGAGCCCTGCATCAAAAAAGGCGACGAATACGAGCGCCTCCGACTTCTCGGGACGCGGTTCTGTCTCGTCGGCGGCGGGTAATCGTACCGACTGGGGCTCGGACAGCTTCCCCGTGCGCAGCAACGCTTGGATTGTCTTCTCGGTCAAAGGCGAGGGGCCCAACTCGCCGAAAAACGAGCCTTCCTTCTCCGCCGCCAGCCACCACTTGTCCGCCGTCGCCGGGTCGCGTTCGCTAAGCGAGTATTTCACCTCTAGCGGTGAAGACCACCGGGCGATGCCGCAGGCACCAGCCGCCTGGCTACGCTTGCCACCAGATGCCATCGCTTCTCACAAAAGGAACAACACAGCGGTGAGAATACCACGGGAGTGTAGAGGGCAGTGCAAGCGAGAAGGGGGCGTAGAACTGTGGGGGCGTGGTTACAGGGGCTATTTCAAGCCGCCTCGCCCCGATGCCGAAGCGTCGCGACGGTCCGCGTGCCGGACGTGACTGCAGTCGTACAGAGGCCCGACCCGCACAATCCCCCATAACCAAAGACGAAGTGTCGTGGTGGCACGCGCCAGGCGCGACCACAGAGGTAAGGACCGTCAGAGCACGACGCTCCAGTGGCCTCCCGCCGCGTGGCAACCCCCGCACGAAATAACTGGGGTACACGACCCGACGCCTGTCTTTAAGACGGAGCCTCCGCCCCAGCAGGACCGCACCCGGAGGATGGCCCCTTCACGCAAAGGCCAGCCGGCGGGTCACAGCCTTGGCCGAGGGGTCGAAGCCCGTGGTAGGATTGCGTTCCACCTCGAGCCCCACCCACGGGAAGGCAGGCTGCATAACGCGACAGCCGGCCCTCTGACAGGCCAGGCGTCCGCACAACTCCAGCCGCCATTAAAAGCGCACTAACAGGCCATGGGATCATAACAGCTTTGAAGCATAGCAGGGCGCGACATTCCTCGCCCGCCCCGTGCCCCCCTTCCCTAGGGAAGAGGCGAGCAGCTGAGGTCACGCAACCACTCACATCCCGCCGCGCACCAGTTACAAGCCGCCGCGTGCCCCACACGCGTCGAGGCGAGTCGCATGGTATGACAGCCTAGCTCTGGCAAGCTAGGGGCCGGCGCGTTTCCCGGGACCATTACAGCGCATCACCGGATCGTGAGGTCGCAATCACCGTAGGCGCAGCGGTGTCCGTGGTGCGAAGTCTCAACTCAGACTACACAGCCGAGCCTCTACCGCGACAGGATCCAGTCCCGGCTTCGGCTCCAGGGATCGCGCGTGTACTTCGACTAGGCGCCAGCTCCACTGCCACCCGTTCGAAGGGTAGGGGACGGAGCGCACGCGCGTCTAGTTCACCTAGGCGCCAGCTCCGCTGCCACCCGTTCGAAGGGTAGGGGACGGAGGGCGCGCGAGTCTACTTCGACTAGGCGCCAGCTCCGCTGCCACGCGTTCGAAGGGTAGGGGACGGAGCGCGCGCGCGTCTACTTCGACTAGGCGCCAGCTCCCCTGCCACCCGTTCGAAGGGTAGGGGACGGAGCGCGCGCGCGTCTACTTCGACTAGGCGCCAGCCTCCGCTGCCACCCGTTCGAAGGGTAGGGGACGGAGCGCGCGCGTCTACTTCGACTAGGCGCTAGCCTCCGCTGCCACCCGTTCGAAGGGTAGGGGACGGAGCACGCGCGTCTACTTCGACTAGGCGCTAGCTCCGCTGCCACCCGTTCGAAGGGTAGGGGACGGAGCGCGCGCGCGTCTACTTCGACTAGGCGCCAGCTCCGCTGTCACCCGTTCGAAGGGTAGGCAACGGAGCGCGCGCGCGTCTACTTCGACTAGGCGCCAGCTCCGCTGCCACCCGTTCGAAGGGTAGGGGACGGAGCACGCGCGCGTCTACTTCGACTAGGCGCCAGCACCGCTGCCACCCGTTCGAAGGGTAGGGGACGCAGCGCGCACGTCTACTTCGACTAGGCGCCAGCTCCGCTGGCACCCATTCGAAGGGTAGGGGATGGAGCGCGCGCGTGTCTACTTCGACCTGGCGCCAGCTCCGCTGCGTCAGCAGCTTAAGATGGGCGGGTCTCCGCTTTAGCGGAGAAACTTTGCCACCCGCCTTGACCCTACGTCGGGGTATAATTGCAAGCCACCACGGACCAAGCAACCTCGGCGGCAGCCTCGACGGGGCTCTGCCTCCGTGGGGGTAGCGCAGGCGGCCACTTCGGCTTCAAAATAGCGCAGGCGCCTGGGTCTCCCGTATTTTGGGAGCGCAAGGGCAGATATGCGGTAGGCTTTGACGGGTTCTCCTAGACAGATAAGCCCCAGTACATCAACATTCCCCGTTGATAGTGCCAGTTGGCACAATCAGCGGACGCAGATGAACTCAAGCATATTTATCTACGAGAACAAGTCAACCCTTGCCATCTTATACGAGAGCACGACGCGTGCGTAGGAGGTCGTCTTTTTGACTATACAATGCAGGTACAACCCAACACCAGCACAATATATATACCCGATCAGCGGGGGAGCTCAACCGGCGAAGGAGTGTCGCAGCACCGCACGGCCGCGCCGCTTCAAGCCCCGCGCAGCACCAAAAATGTTTCGCCGCGTGGATCGGCGGAAACATAGTATGGCCCCGCCACCGCCTCACGTCTCGCGCCGCGCCAATCAAGTCTCGCCATACAGGCCGATGGTCATTCACCAATCGAGGGCGCTCGACGCTGGAGTCCGCTGAGCACCCTCGATTCCAATCCCAGCATCGGCTTCGGCCCCGCCGCTGGCGGGCCCTGCAAGGAAGGCAGCTCTCCCAACACAAGCTCCGCCAACCATATAGGGAGGCTCACAGGCCGCAGGGACGGAGGGGGCCAAAGGACTCGGCGACATGGCTTCGGCCCGTGAAGCCCTTCACCATGAGAGGCTCCTGTTGTAGGGGTGGCCCCCACCTAAGCCCAGCAGGCCCGTTAGAGGAATATAAGGCCCAAAATGGGGCATGTATAATGACATGAGTGCCCCTGAGGGGATACTCAAATGTAAGGGTATAGTTGTAAAAGCACTTTTCCATGTGGACATATATATACAACACAGGCAGGGGAAGAAACCCTAAGCCATTACTCATCACTCTCTCCCAACTCTCCACTACCACATCTCTCTTTGTTTGGTCTGTAGCCACAACATTGCGTTTTTGATGCCAGGTGTCATAGGGGTGGCCCCCACCTAAGCCCAGCAGGCCTGTTAGGAGGTTATAAGAACCAGAGTAACGTATGTAATGACATAAGTGCCCCTGACGGGGAGGTATGCATGCAAGGGTATAACTGTAAAAGCATACCCCATGTGTATATATATATCAGGATGAGGGGGAGGATGAGGCAGAACACTCCCACCTCTCCACTACCATCTCTCTCTCTGTTTGGTCTGTAGCCACAACAGTTGGCGCCGTCCGTGGGGAGGACAAGGACAAGCCCGAAGACCAAAGAAGAAGGATGGCACCGAAAAAATCTTCATCAGTGGCGGCGAAGGGAAAGAAGACGGCTGGGTCGGAGCGGCGCGTGAATACCAGGGCTTTGGCATCGGCCGCCGAAGGAGCTGGCGGCAGCGCAGGCGCCGTGGTCGCGGGCGTCGACGCTGGCGCCACAGCGACCGACCCCGCCAGCGCCGCTACAATGATACCCAACCCCGTCGCTGGCACTGCAACGACAGCCCCCGCCACCCTCGTTGGCAGCGCGGATCAGGCGGTTGAGGGTAGCCGCAATGAAGCATCCGGCGGATCTGGAGATCGTGAAGCGATGGTCCCTGCACCGCCTCGTCTGCTGGGTGTCCCGGCGGCCCCGACAGCGCCTGCGGGGGAAAGCGCCATACTAGCAGCCCTCAACTCGTTCCAGCGGGAGCTAGGGGACCTTCGCGGAACTGTCCGCGATATGCAAGAGGCTCGGAGCCAGCAGGCTGCGCCAGTAATCGCGCCCGAGCCCACGCCAGAGAGGGCGGACAGTCGTGAAGCCCCCACGTCTAGCCGTGCGCCGCTGCCGCGCGTAGATCTGGAGTCCCCGCTTTCGGCAGGGCTACAGCAGGCGGCGTGGCCTAAAGACTTCAAGTTTCCTGGCGCCATCGACTCGTACAAGGGCGACACAGACCCCCGCGAGTTCGTGCGCGTGTACGAAACCGCAATCGAAGCCGCGGGCGGAAACGACACCACGAAGGCGAAGGGAGTCCCCCTCGCGCTGCGAGGGGGGCGCTCTCTTGGTTCCTTACCATGGAGTCGGGCTCCATCTATGCGTGGGAGCAGCTCCGCGACCGTCTTCACAACAGCTTCCAAGGAAACTGCGTCGAGCGAGTCGACGCGGACCAACTCTTCGCTGTGAAGCAAGGACCCTCGGAGAAGCTCCGGAACTACATCAAGCGCTTCGCCAAGATTCGATGCCAAGTAAGAGACGTTAATGAAACCACCGTCGTTAATGCAGCCATACAGGGCCTTCGTCCGGGCCCGATGGCCGAGTACAACGCGCGGAGGCCAATCAAGACAGTCGCCCAGCTCTTCGACAAAATGGACGAGTACGCGCGGGCGGAGGAGGATGCGCGAAGACGCAGCATTACCACCCTCGACCTTGCCCATGGGGAGCGCCCCCCGTGCGAAGTAGGGGCGGGTGGTCCCCCCTCGAGGCAGGGCCGCGACCGAGAGCCCCGGGGAGACCCTCCCCGAGGCAGCGACACTGGAGTACAGGAAGGTTCCTCAAGGAGCAGGCATAAACCTCGGCGCCGCCAGCGCAGGTCACAAGCGGCCCATCATGCCCTCGGCACCGAGAGCTCCCGCCAAGGACCCGACCCCGCCTCCCGAAGGGGGGACCGGGGATCGGAAGGCGGACTTGATTGCGGCGGCCAACCCCGCGCAGAACAAGAGCTCCTACACTATGGCAAGTGGTGCGAGGTACACGGCTACGGTGATCATTACAGAAGGGCATGCACCGCCGTTCTGGAGCTGCGGAGGGTGACGGCCAGGTCTCGAGCTCTGCCTCCTCGGCCCCCTGCCGGAGCCCACGTGGAGCACCCAAGCGGTAGCCCCATACGAGCCGCCGCAACGGAGGGCGCGCAACATCGCATCGTTAGCGTCATCACCGGAGGCTCCTCCTCAAGGGCCCCCGGGGAGCAGCTGCAATTATGGATGCCGCCCCGCAATATCACCTTCGACGTGAACGACGCCAGCGGTGTGGAGTACCCTCACCAAGACCCTCTAGTTATCCAGGCCCACATAGCATGCTGCGACGTTAGGCGCATCCTGGTCGACGGGGGAAGCTCCGCGAATATCTTGTTTGCCGAAGCCCTCGATCGTATGGGGATCCCCCGAAGCCGGCTAGAGCAGCCAGGAGCTCCACTTCAAGGCTTCGGGGGTCAACCACTACAGGCCTTGGGGCACGTGCCCCTTCCGGTCACGTTCCGTCAGGAGGGCAACAAGGGTAACATCCGGACCGAGCAGGTCACCTTCGACGTCGTAGATATCCCACATCCCTACAACGCCATACTGGGCTGGCCCGCCATCAACTCTTTCGAGGCGATCCCGCATTATGCTTTTTTGTGTATGAAGCTCCCGGGTCCAGAGGGTGTTATCACCGTCTTCGGCGATCAGGACCTGGCCAGACGTGCCGAGGTCGGCAGCCGCGTTCCGCATCGCCCGGTGCACGCGCTCTCCGGCACGCTCGGCGATGGCCCCTCCGCCCCTGGGTGGACGCCCAAGCCTCGGCCCGAGGGCGGAGTCAAGAAGGTGCCGCTCCAGGCGGAGGGGCAGTTTGTGTCCATCGGCGAGGGGCTCCCACCGGGGGTCGAACGGGATCTGCTCCGAGTGCTTCAGAACAACGTTGACATTTTCGTGTGGTCCCCGGAAGACATCAAGGGCGTAGACCAAGCCGTAATCGAGCATCGCTTGGCGGTCCGCCCCGACGCCAAGCCGATCAAGCAGAGGCTCCGGCGTATGTCGATGGATCGGCAGCAGGCGGCCAAGACGGAGGTGGCGAAGCTTCTTCGCGCCGGGGTCATCCGCGAGGTCCACCATCCAGAGTGGCTTGCTAACCCAGTATTAGTCAAAAAGGCCAGCGGGGCCTGGCGTATGTGCATCGACTTCACGGCACTCAACAAGGCGTGCCCAAAGGACAATTACCCCTTGCCGCGCATCGACCAGCTGGTCGACGCCACCGCGGGGTGCGAACTCATGAGTTTCCTGGACGCCTATTCCGGCCACCACCAGGTGTACATGGCCGAAGACGACGAGGAGAAGACCAGTTTCATCACACCTCTTGGGACGTTCTGCTTCGTCAGAATGCCCTTTGGCTTGAAGAACGCAGGCGCTACGTTTACCCGCCTCGTCGCTATTGCCCTGGCCGCCCAGCTCGGGAGGAACGTCGAAGCTTACGTCGATGACGTGGTGGTCAAAACCCGGCAGCTTGCTCTACATGGCCGGGACCTCCAGGAGACCTTCGACAACCTCCGGAAGGCGGGCATCAAGCTCAACCCTGACAAATGTGTCTTCGGGGTGCAGGCGGGCAAACTCCTAGGTTTCCTCGTGTCCGGACGGGGCATCCAGGCGAACCCCGACAAAGTAGACGCCATCCTGGGTATGGAGCCGCCCAAGACAACGAGGGAGGTCCAGAGGCTGGCGGGCCGCATGGCAGCATTAAGCCGCTTCCTATCTAGGGCGGCGGAGCGGGGCCTCCCGTTTTTTAAGACACTCCGCGGGTGCGACGGATTTCGTTGGGACGGGGATTGCGCGAAGGCCTTCAACGAGCTTAAGGAGCACCTGGCAAGCCTCCCCACTCTGGTCGCCCCAGCACCAGAGGCTCCCCTCCTGCTATATCTGGCCGCGTCCGCCACCGCGGTCAGCGCTGTCCTCGTCTTAGAGGAAGGCGCCATGCAGCGGCCCATATACTTTGTCTCTGAAGCCCTCCAAGGCGCCAAGACAAGGTACACGGAGCTTGAGAAGCTCGCCTACGTGCTGGTCATGGCCTCCAGAAAACTTCGGCATTACTTTCTGGCCCACCCGATCACAGTGCCTTCTTCATTCCCCCTGGCGGAGATGTTACACAACAAGGAGTCCACAGGACGCATCGGCAAATGGGCCACCGAGCTCGCCCCCTTCTCCTTGACGTATGCTTTACGCACGGCAATCAAATCCCAAGTCCTGGTGGATTTTCTCGCCGAATGGACCCCATCGGCCCAACCAGTCCAGACGCACGACGACCCCGTCTGGACGCTTACCATTGACCGAGCTTACGGCGTCGCGGGCGCGGGCGTAGGCGCGGTGATCGTCACGCCCGAAGGACAGCGTTTGCTATACTCGGCGCGCCTCGCTTTCCCCGCCACCAACAACACGGCTGAGTACGAGGCGCTGCTCTTTGGCCTGGCGAAGTTCAAGGCAGTCGGCGCGAGACGGGTGCTAGTACGCACCGACTCGTGCTTGGTGGCTGGTCATGTGGATAAGTCATATCAAGCCAAGGACCCAGAGTTGGCCAAGTACCTCGCGGCTGTGAGGGCAAGGGAAAGGCACTTTTTGGGCGTCACCGTCAAGGCCATCCCCCGCGCGGAGAACGAGTAGGCCGACGCCCTCGCTAAGGCGGCCAGCCAGCAACTTCCCCCCCGGATGGGGCGTTTTATGAGATATTAGCGCAGGAGGCCATCGCGCAGGATAACCGGGACGCGGCACTCGTCCACCACATTGACCGGCCGAGTGATTGGTGAGAGCCCATCTTCAATTTCTTGCAAGGCATCGCCGAGCCGGAGGACCCCGCCGAGCTTCGGCGCTTGCAGCACTGCGCAAGATCCTTCCAGGTGTTCGAAGGGATACTCTACAAGAGAGGGGTTTGCGCACCGCTCCTACGTTGCCTCTCGACTGAGGGGGGGAAAGGAGCTCCTGCGGAGATCCACGCGGGCGCGTGCGGATCCCACTTGGCGCCGAGGTCATTAGTTGGCAAGGCGTTCAGGCAAGGCTTCTACTGGCCAACTGCCATCACCGACGCCCAGGACCTCGTCCGTCGGTGCCAAGGATGCCAGTGGATGGCGCGCATCATCCGTAGGCCCCCGACGAGCCTCAACCCTATTCCTCCGGTGTGGCCACTGGCACGCTGGGGCGTCGACATAGTAGGACCACTTGCCCGAGCTCCAGGGGACCTCCGGTTCGTGGTGGTCGCGCTGGAGTATTTCTCCAGGTGGCCGGAAGCGGTCGCCCTGGCTAAAGTAACTTCTGCGGCCATACAGCGCTTCCTCTGGCAAAACATCATATGTCGCTTCGGCGTGCCCCGGGAGCTCACGGTTGACAATGGCCTGCAGTTCGACGCCATCCTATTCAAAGACTATTGTGACAGCATGGGCATCACCCTCCGATTCGCCTCGGTAGGGCATCCCCAGTCCAATGGGGTGGTCGAACGGGCGAATGGCGCCATCTCCGCTGCCATCAAAAAGCGCCTGGTCGGGTTGCCGAAGGGCAAGTGGCCAGGCGAGCTTCACAGCGTTCTTTGGTCGCTTCGCACAACGGTAACGCGCCCGACGGGATTCACGCCGTTCAAGCTCCTTTTCGGCGACGAAGCAGTGACGCCCGAGGAAATCAAGGATGGCTCGCGCAGGGTCCTCGTCCAAGCAACCGAAGAGGAGCGCCGTGTGTCCTTGGACCTCCTCGACGGGCTACGGGCAGATGCAGCCCACCATGTCGAGAAGTATGCGCGGCAGACAGTGCGTAGTCGGGACCGCTCTATATGCCCGCGGGGATTCAAGCCTGGGGATCTCGTTCTCCGAGTGGCACTTCAGGCGGAGACCGCTGGCAAGCTGGAGTCCAAGTGGGAAGGCCCGTACATCGTGATGGAGGCATTGCCAAAGGGGGCGTACCGCCTTGCCACGCTCGAAGGGCAAACCCTCCGACACACATGGAATGCAGACAGGCTGCGGCGATACTACGCCTAGAAGTAGGACAACAAGCGTAGAGCCGCCAGCCCTTTGTTATACGATGCTCGCCCGCATAAACGGGAGTTCAATAAAGGTTGCTGTTCCCGGCGCATTCCCTGTCCACGCTGAGCAAAACAAAGTCCATGGGCTTTAAATAAGACGTAGCGTCGAGGTCTGCCTCCGCACGCGCGAGTCTCCGGACTATAAAGGAAGACGTAGCGTCGAGGTCCGCCTCCGCACGCACTAGTCCACGGACTTTAAAATAAGACGTAGCGTCGAGGTCCGCCTCAACACGCGCGAGTCTCCGGACTATAAAGGAAGACGTAGCGTCGAGGTCTGCCTCCGCACGCACTAGTCCACGGACTTTAAATAAGACGTAGCGTCGAGGTCCGCCTCCGCACGCGCGAGTCTCCGGACTATAAAGGAAGACGTAGCGTCGAGGTCCGCCTCCGCACGCACTAGTCTACGGACTTTAAATAAGACGTAGCGTCGAGGTCCGCCTCCGCACGCGCGAGTCTCTGGACTATAAAGGAAGACGTAGCGTCGAGGTCCGCCTCCGCACGCACTAGTCTACGGACTTTAAATAAGACGTAGCGTCGAGGTCCGCCTCCGCACGCACCAGTCTACGGACTTTAAATAAGACGCAGCGGGGGGACACCCTCGCGCGCACCAGTCTACGCCCCAACGCGTCAGGATTTACCGAGGCCTCGGCCACGTCAACAGCAACGGACATCTGCGGGGCACCCTGCACAGCCCTTTGGACTTCGCACATACCTCCGCTGCTCGATCCTTCGCCATGTCCGGGAGACCTTGTCTCGCCTGATGTTGGCAGAATGAGCGAGCAGATCGGAGAGAGTTTTGCGAAGTCACGAGAGGAAAGGGATTCACACCTACCCCCTGCGCCTCTCGTCGCGGTAGGAAGTGGCGCCGTTCCGTCGGCCAAGCGGGGGGCGGGCGTCTCTGTGGTCGGCGAGGAGGTCTTCTCGGCCGCGCCAGACGCCGTAATCCTGCGACAAGGCCCCGCAACGGTGTACCGACCCCTCGCTGGCGGCGGGGAATGCGTCCGAGGGCGTTTCGCTGGTGGCGGCACAAGTGATTCTTCCGGGGCAACACCAGCTACGGTTCCCGTCGCCCCCACGGTTTCCTCCGTAGGGGGCGCGCCCTCGCCGCCTGCCGCGGTTGGTAGCGCACCATCGACCGTGTTTTTGTCGCCAGGAACGGTGCTCCCCCCGGGTTGGCGAGTTCCAGCTCACCGATGGCCGTAAGCACGGGCTTGTTGGCGTCGACGGAGGGTGCCGGGGGATTCGACGCCACGCGTTCCTCCGAAGCAGTGTGGCCGGGCCCACCGCCGGTCGCACGCCCCGTTCCAGCTGTGCTAGTCGCCGAAGGGCCTGCGGGGTCGCATACGGCAGACGGGGAACGGGCTCGGCGTCGCGAGGATAACACCCTTGCAGGGCTATCACCGTCCTGAGTGCCCGGAGTCCCGGCGGGAAGCTCCTCCGGCACCAACCATTCGGGCACAGTAATGCCTAGAGCTTCGCATGTGCGGTTTACCCGCCCTTGCTTAGCCGCCTTGACTGCGGCCTCGCGAGTCTGGTGCTCCTTAAGTGTGTACGGGCCGAGGAGCGCCGTAACCACGCACTCCGCATCTTCTAGCCGAGCCACTGCGCAGGAGATTATGTCAGCCAGGCGGAGACCAAACCGATACAACGGCGCGCGTAAAACGTACTGGACAACTTACAAGGAGCGGAGGGTGGAAGTAGGCGAGATACGGATGGGCTGAACCCGTCCTCGCGGGGGCCGTTCTGTCCAACATACTTCCCCCAGGAGGAGAGGGGCGCCGCCCCATACATTGTGAACTCCTCGGCTAGGTCGCGCAGGCTCATTCGACGGGCGACACCGACAAGACCCTGTAGCCTTCGCGTGTCGTCAGTCTTTGTCTTCAAACTCGGTGTGCTGTTAAACGAGATCAGCCCACCTCGGCACTGCATTCCGCTCTTGTCGGTCACGGTGTAGTAGAACCACTGCCGAGTCCAGCCGGACTCCCATTGCCTCGGCGAGGTTGGCACCGGGAACAACGTCATGCACGACGCCCGGAGCACGAAGTCCACACCGCCGAAGTTGGACACCGCCCCGTCAACTTTTCGGGGTCGACAGCGTGCGTCGTGCAGGGTGGCGAATAAGCTCGCGCTGGGACGCCACCCCTCTGTCCGCATCGCCCACGTGAAGACAGCTAGGCGGAGTATAGCGTGGGGCGTCAGTTGGGCTAGCTCCAACTTGTAGGCCCGTAGGACTTCCCCCACGAACAACGTGGAGGGCATTCGAAGGCCGGCGTCGAAGAACGCGACAAAAACAATCGCCTCCATTGCCCGGGGCTTCGGCTCCGTCTCGTCCCGACGGGGTAGGCGAGCCCCATCGCGATCCACGATCTTCCTCTCATCCTCGAGTCGCTGCAGCGTCCCTTCAGTCACACGGCTCTTCCCCAGCACACGGGAACAGCTGCCTCCCGAGTGCTCCACGGCGTCCCACCACTTGTTGGCGCGCGAGCTCCCCCGTGGCACCAACTCGTACTCCCTGGAAGGAGGGGACACCTCGCCTTGGCTAGCCAAGGAACCGTTGCGGGGGTGGTAGGCGGCGGCGTCATGGCTAGCCATCGCTCTTCACGACCAGCGAGAAATAAGCAGGGAAAAGAGCAACTGGCGTTACAATTAGCACGGGCGGAAGCAAAGCCGCAAACCAAAAAAAGACAAAAAGCAAGCAAGGGCGCCTCCACCACAACACTCACACATTATAAAGGCCGCTCGCCCCTCATATGGCTCGAAGCGCAGACAGATCAAATGCGCAGCGATTCGGCTGCCCACGTTCTGGAAAGAAGAACCGCCGGGGCCTGGAGGGCCGTGCCCGGTAGGTGACCAAGCAGTGCACAACGCCTCCACGCCTTCAACACGCGTCCAACTTCCCTGGGGAAGAGGCGAACGGCCGCGGCACGCAACCGATCACATCCCACGACGCACCAATCGCGAGTCGCCGCGTGTCCCACCTGCAGAATGGCAGACGGCACGACGTGACAGCCTGACTTCTGCCAGGCCAGGCGTCGGCGTGATTCCAGCCGCCATTAAAAGCGCACTACCAGACTGCAAGGTCACAACAGCTCCAACGCGCAACAATATCGGCGCCAAGCTCCAATTTTAGCTCGCGGACGGAGCGCGCGCGCGTCTACTTCGACTAGGCACCAGCCTCCGCTGCCACCCGTTCGAAGGGTAGGGGACGGAGCGCGCACGTCTACGTCGACAAGGCACCAGCCTCCGCTGCCACCCGTTCGAAGGGTAGGGGACGGAGCGCGCGCGTCTACTTCGACTAGGCGCCAGCCTCCGCTGCCACCCGTTCGAAGGGTAGGGCACGGAGCGCGCGCACGTCTACTTGGACTAGGCGCCAGCCTCCGCTGCCACCCGTTCGAAGGGTAGGGGACGGAGTGCGCGCGTCTACTTCGACTAGGCGCCAGCCTCCGCTGCCACCCGTTCGAAGGGGAGGGGACGGAGCGCGCGCGCGTCTACTTCGACTAGGCGCCAGCCTCCGCTGCCACCCGTTTGAAGCGCAGGGGACGGAGCGCGCGCGTCTACTTCGACTAGGCGCCAGCCTCCCCTGCCACCCGTTCGAAGGGTAGGGGACGGAGCGCACGCGTCTACTTCGACTAGGCACCAGCCTCCGCTGCCACCCGTTCGAAGGGTAGGGGACGGAGCGCGCGTGTCTGCTTCGACTAGGCGCCAGCCTCCGCTGCCACCCGTTCGAAGGGTAGGGGACGGAGCGCGCGCGTCTACTTCGACTAGGCGCCAGCCTCCGCTGCCACCCGTTCGAAGGGTAGGGGACGGAGCGCGCGCGCGTCTACTTCGACTAAGCGCCAGCCTCCCCTGCCACCCGTTCGAAGCACAGGGGACGGAGCGCGCCCGTCTACTTTGACTAGGCGCCAGCCTCCGCTGCCACCCGTTCGAAGGGTAGGGCACGGAGCGCGCGCGTCTACATCGACTAGGCGCCAGCCTCCGCTGCCACCCGTTCGAAGGGTAGGGGACGGAGCGCGCGCGTCTACTTCGACTAGGCGCCAGCCTCCGCTGCCACCTGTTCGAAGGGTAGGGGACGGAGCGCGCGCGTCTGCTTCGACTAGGCGCCAGGCTCCGCTGCCACCCGTTCGAAGTGTAGGGGACGGAGCGCGCGCGCGTCTGCTTCAACAAGGCACCTTCCATCGCAGACCTCGGACTCCTCAACCACACGCTTGGAGGAATTCACAGGCCGCAGGGGACGGAGGGGGCCAAAGGACTCGGCGGCATGGCTTCGGCCCTGTGAAGCCCTTCACCATGAGAGGCTCCTGTCGTAGGGGTGGCCCCCACCTAAGCCCAGCAGGCCTGTTAGGAGGTTATAAGAACCAGAGTAACGTATGTAATGACATAAGTGCCCCTGACGGGGAGGTATGCATGCAAGGGTATAACTGTAAAAGCATACCCCATGTGTATATATATATCAGGATGAGGGGGAGGATGAGGCAGAACACTCCCACCTCTCCACTACCATCTCTCTCTCTGTTTGTTCTATAGCCACAACACCAGGTTTTGGATGCCTTGGACGTTCTTCGTCAGCGAGGTGTTGCGGGCTTATGGTTTGGAGCTGGCGCAGCTGACCCCGAACGTGATAGTCCGCCTGGCTGTTTATGCGTGGGCAACGCGAACAGAAGGTGTCCGCCCTAGTGCGAACCTGTTCGACCTTCTGCATGACGCGCACTACCAACCGAAGAAGGTCAAAGGGGGGGGGGCGATGTCGAACTTTGGCAGTGTCAACTTTGTGTTGAGATCGCAGTGCATGAAGCTCTTCCCCGCGCTGGCGATGCGAGGGAAGTGGGAGTGCAGCTGGATGCGACGGTGGTTCTACCACCATGTGACGAGCACCAGCGGTCTTCGGTGCTGAGGACAGCCAATATCCTTCAACAGCTCATCGGGGTTGAAGCCGAAGGGCAGCGACGAACAGACGGCGCGGAGGCTTACCGGTGTCGCCCTCCAGTTCAACATGCATGACCTCGCCGAGGAGTTTACTATGTACGGGGTGTCGCCGCTTTCCGGCCGGTGGAAGTACGATCGGTGTCGCACCCGGCGAGATGGCATTCACCCGACGGTATCCACCCATGCGAAGCCTTCCGCTCCTTGTAAGTTCTCCTGCCCTAGGCCATGTACGTGCACATGGATGCATGCGGCCGCTTGTGAACAATGCCTTGCCTTTGCGTGTAGGGCTCCGACTGGAGGATTCAGAGCACGCGGTTGTCGCACTCCTAGGGCCATACACGGCCAAGGAGCATACGCTGCGCAAAGCTGCGACCGCCTCGGCGAAGCAGGGGTGGATAAATCGGGTATGCGAGGTCCTAGAGATTCCCGTGCCAAACGCGCAGTGCTGGCGTCGCCCTCTCGGCGCAGGGCCCGACCTGATGCCGCCGCATCTAGCCCGTCTGCCATATCCCCGGTCGGTACCGTCGAGACCGAGGGTACGATTGGCGCTGGGTCCGAACATGCCGGTTCGGGGGAGCACACTGCCACCAGCGAGGAGGCCTTAGGCGGCGGTGAGGCGACGGGCCTCGGTACCGACGCCCCCGAGGACGAGGCCTTGTCGCCTGTACCGGCTACCGAGGACCTGCCGCCAATGCCAGTCATAACAGCCACTGGGGCGGACGAGGAAGCGTCGCCCAAATCCTCGAGGGCGAAGCGCCCCCGGATACGGTCGCCCCCGCCCTCGAGGAAGCAGTTCAATGTGGCGAGTGCGGTCACTGGGGACCTGGAGTCCGACAGGGAAGCCATCCCGGCCGAGGAGGAAGTCGTCACTCCTCGGGCCGATGAAGCCCCCGCGACCCAGATGGAGGCTGAGCGGACACCTCCCCGTGCCTTGGTGGAGGGTGTCGAAGGTAGGCATAATTCCTTTTCCCCCCGCGACTTCGCAAAGCTCTCTCCGATTTGCTCGTTCATTCCGTCGTCGACATCAGGTGAGAAGAGGTCTCACGGACGCGGCCAAGGATCGAGCAACGAAGGTGTCCGCGAAGTCTCCGGCCTTGTTACGCAGGACGCGACGTGGGCGCTGGTGCTGCCGAGGCCATTGGCGCGGAGGTGCAAAGGCCCGCTGTCTCCGATTTCATCCCTCAACTAGAGATGCTTCGCGTCCTTCATGAGGTCGCGGAGTGCGCCGATGGTAGCCTGGACCGACGGGTGCTGTCAACGTGCAAGGGAGATCTTCTGGCGCTCGCGCTAGGTGCCTCAGAGATGAGGGTAAGTGCCTAGGTTCACGGCCTACGCCATTGTCGAGTACTTGGCTAACACTCGGAGTTTGTTGTTTTTTTAGATGCTTGCTCTCGGCCGGGCCCTGGAGGAGACTCGCACCCGCAAGCGGAGGGTGCTGGAGGCCCAGCTTCGTGCTGCCGATGAGGCTCAAGCCGCCAAGGACGAGCGTATTCGCATGCTGGAGGCGGAAAGCGCGAGGGCGATTTTCTACATGTAGATACTTGCTGCGAATGCGAAGTGCGTAGTGGCGGTGGCGCAACATGCCACAGAGGAGACCCAGCGTGCTACGGCGGAGGAGCATGCGGCTTGCTTCAGCAAATTGCCGCGCTAGAGGAGGAGAAGACCCAGCTCGCCACGTCCCTTGAGGAAAGGAACTGAACCTTGGGCGATGCGTCGTTGGCGGCGTCGAGGCGATGGAGACTTTGGAGAGGGCCCTCCAGGACCTTTCCGTTGACGTGCCGGACCTTACGCATAGCCCCGCAGATCTGGCGTAGATGCTTCAGTGAATCAAAAAGGGCTCAAGCCTCGCCCTCCGCGGTGCCAGAGCCTTCGATGATACTGCGGCTTCTCCAGTGCTTGCCTCGCCTTCGCCGTGCTCCACACCTGGGGGTGTGAACACGCCAACGACCTGGTTGACCCCCAGCTGGATTTGCCAGTCAAAACCGGGACGATGTCCCGTGCCGTACGCGCCACTCAGCCCGCCCTCCAGACTTTCTATAATCAGATCTGGGCTACATCGGGGAGGACGCGGCCAAGGTCGTGCTGCGGCGAACGCTGCATCGGGAGGGGAACTTCATCCAGTGGCTCGAGGAAGTTCCCCGGTGCAACGAAGATGGTGCGGACTGTAACATCCCAAATTTTGGGTGACTGAAATTTTGAGCAATTTGAAATTTTTATTTGCATCTTACGGGCATTTGAATTTTGGTTCCACATCTTATTTGGGTTTTCTTGAGTTTTGTGCTGAGCAAAATGATAACTAGAAATAAATCCCAAATACCAATAAGAATTTTGAAGATAAAAGATAAGAAATAATTTAAATGTGAGTTTAAAAACTCTAAGAATCAAAATACCAGAAATCTTGGGTTCAAATTCACGTTAATAAAATGTGACCCAAAAGGAATGTTAGAACATATTTATAAATGATTGAGCCAAGAATCCATTTAGCAAACAAAACTCAAGGTCAAATCTTCACAAATTTATACGCAAACCCAGAGTAAAATAAAAATCAAAAGTGGAAGAATGTTAGTTGATGTATGTAGATATTTAAACCAAGGCTTGAATTGAAAATCCAAAATAAAAGAAGAATTGAATTTAAAACTTAAATAAAAGTTCAATATTTTGAATGTTAGGCAAAACCCCAAAAATCACTACTTTCTAATGCAAGTTAAAAATTCAAATCCAAAATTTAAAAATGTTGCTAGAGCCTTTCTTTTCTTTTTTCTTCATTTCCATGTGGCCCCCACTTTTTTCCCTCTCTTTTCCCCTCTCCCCCTTTCTCTCTTTTTTCCCTCCCTACCCACGGGCCCTCCCTCTCCTCTCTCCCCCTTCCACTTTTCTCCCACTACGGCCGGGCCCTCCCTCTTTCTTCCCTTCTTCTCCATCCCCTGCACCAGCTCCTTTTTCTCTGCCCACGCCCGAGCTCGTCATCCCGGCCCCGCCTCCTCTAGCGCACCTGCCCCAGTCGCCATCGTCGCACGGCACCCACATCACGAGCACGTCCATCTGACTCGCGCACACGCCGCTGCGTCCCATCGACCGCGCCTTGCAGCCACGCCCTCGCCATAACCGGTCAATCACTCCTCGATGCCGGCCCCCTTCCCGCCGCCTATAAGGTCCAAGCGGTCCTTCCCCCACTCCGCCTTCCTCCTCTCCGCCTCCCACCGCGAATAATTGCATCGCCGTGCACTGTGGCTCACCGGCGAACTACGCCTTCCCCAATTCCTGCGCCGAAGCTCCACGGTGAATCGCCACACCCCGAGTCGATTACTTACTCCGGGAGCACCGCACGGCCACCACGAAGCTATCCCTCACCTCGCCAGGGCTCCCCCATCACCTCGGCTCGCCGGCGCCGAAGCCCTCCCCAAGCCGTCGTCGCCGCTTGCCGCTAGCCCGCCACCGAGCTTCCCGGGCCTCGCCGGCACTCCCATTGGCATCGCCGCAACTAGGGCACCCCATTTTGGCACCCTGCCACACATCCCTGGCCGCCCCTCGCCACCGGCACCGCCGCCCGACCGCTGGCCCGAGCCTCCTCTACTCTGCGCCTCTACTGCATGCTTCAACTAATTTTGTTTCCCACTTTCGTCAGGTAACACCCCTATTTTGCCGAAGGATTTTTTTACCTATTTTGCCGAAGGCTACAGTGAAGGAGAAATTAAGGGGAAAATCCAAACATAATTAACAAAGGGTGCAATAAATAAATAAAAGGGTACAAAAATTAACTAGGATATAAATGAGTTTCTTAACTATTTTAATCATGAGTAACCATCATGTGCTAGTAAATAATATGCCTTGACTATTTATTTTAACTCTAAATTAATAAATAAAGGTTTAGAAGGAACATTGCTTAGGATATGCTTCCATGAAATGATGGTTTAACAAATGAGGGTGGTCTAAGGAAATAAATCCTAAGCCGCCGCATATTAGTGAATATAATTGGATTGACCATAGCATGGTTTAAACCTTAACCATTATTTCTATACCCTAAGCAATCAGGAGAACCATTCTTGACTGTTAAATGATTTGGGAATAAAGCCACCAATATTTGGAGTAGTTATCACATTTGAATAACTAATGTGGTTTGCATAAATGGAGTAAAAGACTAAAAATTAATTGAAGGCAATATTAAAGGAAATTTCTTCTGGTTAAAAGTTTAAACTTAATAAATATTATCATTAATTATAATTAAAAATCTTTGCCCAGTATTTCACATGTCTCCATTAAATAAATTTTAACGGTAGATTTTGCTAAATAGCAAATATTGAAATATGACCTTATATGCCAAGCTTTGCCTAGATAACTAAATTTAACCTAAAATCAGAAATGAAGCTAAACCTAATAGTACCTAAGGTAAATGCAAGATAATAAAAGAAAGTTATTAATGAACAGATCGAGTCATCATATTCTACCATCGACCTTGCCTCAAATCACTCGAACCACCCATGAACTCATAATAAAACTAAATTAAATTTATTCGGATTTATTTGGATCTTTTGAGTTATTTGCTTTTATTTGGATTCAGTCATTTGTCGCGTAATTAGAAACTGGAGGTCCTGAAGATTCTATGGATCAAGCGAGAGCGAGATCGACGAAGACCAGAAATTAAAGATCATCGCATGAGACAATTTTGTGCGAGCTCAAGACCGTGGTAAACTGCGGTAGGCGAGTCAATACTTTGATCATGTTGAACCTACATTTTCTGCAAATTACTTTTGTGTAAATTATCAAATTTCATGCTGTTATTTCATATGCAAATACATGTTTAATTTAGAATTCTAATTAAATGCCTATTATCTAATTTGATTAATATTGCCCCTCCTTTGGAATATTTGAACATGAGAACCTTGTCGCCCTAGCAAAATTATAATAGTAACCTTTTGAAAATAAGTCCATAATTATATGCCATGCTTAGTTTTGCTTAGACACTTGGGGAGTAAGAACGTCCAAGCATCACTTTAATCATGAGAAAGTGTGGTTGGGAAATCATGGTGGTAATGACTGGTGTATGTTGGATATGGTTATTTTATACTCCCAAAAATCTCAAATTGCTTATTTGTTTGGACGGATGGTTCGGGGGTATGGTGCAGATGTGCACGAGAGTGTGGTTTGTGGTAGAACCACCCAGATAACCCTAAGGACTGAATCTTGTCATGACCTCCTGTGTAAAACAAGTACAACCACAAGTCTGTAAAGTACAACTTGGCCTAGTAAATTTACCGGACCCGGAAAATCACCGTCATCGGTGGAGGAGTAAAGTAGTGCAAGTGGCGGCCTGGGTGGCAGGCTTGTATGGGACACCCGCAAGTGGCGGCCTGGGTGGCAGGCTTGAGGGTGAAGTTCTTCGGCGGCGTGCTAGTAGTGTGGGTAGCCAGTTGCTAGGGGCATTGGAGGGGAACATCCCGCACAACCTATGAGACCTGCCGCAAGCGGGACAAGCTCATAGGGGTGAGATGATGGAAGGGGCGAGGTACTTTGAACGGTTACTGTGATGGTTGGCTCAACCGCACGGCTAAGGAATCGTGTGGGGCAACGAGTAAACCGTCTCTTGTGGGTAAAGTGTGCAAACTCTGCAGAGTCAAAACTATTCGAATAGCCGTGCCCACGGTCAAGGGCGGATGTTGTAGCTACGGGCTAAACAGGAATGAAGGGGACTGGTAAAAGGAGAGGAGGAGAGGAGCCAGGTCTGTGTGGGGGAGTTGAGTAAGAATGAGGGAGATGTCCCCCCCTTTGCCCCTCCTGGGGGTTTATATATATGAGTGGGGTAGAATGGGAAATCCCCATTCTACCCCTTAGTATTTACAAAGGATGAGGGTACATTGGTATATTTACACTGGTATATTCCTCTACACTATTGGGCCTATTACATGTTGGACTAGTTGCACGGCCCAGTCGTGGGGGGTTGGACCACCCCTACAACAGTACTCCCTCGACAGCAAGCGCTGAGGTCCTGATGGGCGAGCTGACGCGATCAACCACCCCAGCCCCCCGTTCCCCGACAGCAAGCGCGAGGGCACCGACTGGCGAGCTGATGCAACTAGCGGCTCGCAGACCCTAGAGGCAATGCCTATGAAGAAATCAGTGAAGCACCGGAGACGTCGTCGAGCGCCGAAGCCGTGCTGTTCGAGGCGATGCCTACGAGGCGGTCGGCGGAGTCGAGCGCCGAAGCCATGCTGCTCTGCCGAGGCGATGCCTACGAGGCGGACGGCAGAGTCAGGCGCCGAGGACGTGTCGTCGAGCGCCGAAGACGTGCCGTCTCACCGAGGCGATGCCTACGAGGCGGACGGCAGAGTCGGGCGCCCAGGACGTGTCGTCGAGCGCCGAAGACGTGCCGTCCCGCCGAGGCTATGCCTACGAGGCGGACGGCGGAGTCGCGCGCCGACGACGTGTCGTAGAGCGCCCAAGACGTGCCGTCCCGCCGAGGCGATGCCTACGAGGCGGACGGCGGAGTCGCGCGCCGACGACGTGCCGTCGAGCGCCGAAGACGTGCCGTCCCGCCGAGGTGATGCCTACGAGGCGGACGGCGGAGTCGCGCGCCGACGACGTGCCGTCGAGCGCCGAAGACGTGCCGTCCCGCCGAGGCGATGCCTACGAGGCGGACGGTGGAGTCGCGCGCCGACGACGTGGCGTCGAGCCCCGAAGACGTGCCGTCCCACTGAGGCGATGCCTACGAGGCGTCTACTTCGACTAAGCGCCAGCCTCCGCTGCCACCCGTTCGAAGCGCAGGGGACGGAGCGCGCCCGTCTACTTCGACTAGGCGCCAGCCTCCGCTGCCACCCGTTCGAAGGGTAGGGCACGGAGCGCGCGCGTCTACATCGACTAGGCGCCAGCCTCCGCTGCCACCCGTTCGAAGGGTAGGGGACGGAGCACGCGCGTCTACTTCGACTAGGCGCCAGCCTCCGCTGCCACCTGTTCGAAGGGTAGGGGACGGAGCGCGCGCGTCTGCTTCGACTAGGCGCCAGGCTCCGCTGCCACCCGTTCGAAGTGTAGGAGACGGAGCGCGCGCGCGTCTGCTTCAACAAGGCACCTTCCATCGCAGACCTCGGACTCCTCAACCACACGCTTGGAGGAATTCACAGGCCGCAGGGGACGGAGGGGGCCAAAGGACTCGGCGGCATGGCTTCGGCCCTGTGAAGCCCTTCACCATGAGAGGCTCCTGTCGTAGGGGTGGCCCCCTCCTAAGCCCAGCAGGCCTGTTAGGAGGTTATAAGAACCAGAGTAACGTATGTAATGACATAAGTGCCCCTGACGGGGAGGTATGCATGCAAGGGTATAACTGTAAAAGCATACCCCATGTGTATATATATATCAGGATGAGGGGGAGGATGAGGCAGAACACTCCCACCTCTCCACTACCATCTCTCTCTCTGTTTGTTCTATAGCCACAACACCAGGTTTTGGATGCCTTGGACGTTCTTCGTCAGCGAGGTGTTGCGGGCTTATGGTTTGGAGCTGGCGCAGCTGACCCCGAACGTGATAGTCCGCCTGGCTGTTTATGCGTGGGCAACGCGAACAGAAGGTGTCCGCCCTAGTGCGAACCTGTTCGACCTTCTGCATGACGCGCACTACCAACCGAAGAAGGTCAAAGGGGGGGGGCGATGTCGAACTTTGGCAGTGTCAACTTTGTGTTGAGATCGCAGTGCATGAAGCTCTTCCCCGCGCTGGCGATGCGAGGGAAGTGGGAGTGCAGCTGGATGCGACGGTGGTTCTACCACCATGTGACGAGCACCAGCGGTCTTCGGTGCTGAGGACAGCCAATATCCTTCAACAGCTCATCGGGGTTGAAGCCGAAGGGCAGCGACGAACAGACGGCGCGGAGGCTTACCGGTGTCGCCCTCCAGTTCAACATGCATGACCTCGCCGAGGAGTTTACTATGTACGGGGTGTCGCCGCTTTCCGGCCGGTGGAAGTACGATCGGTGTCGCACCCGGCGAGATGGCATTCACCCGACGGTATCCACCCATGCGAAGCCTTCCGCTCCTTGTAAGTTCTCCTGCCCTAGGCCATGTACGTGCACATGGATGCATGCGGCTGCTTGTGAACAATGCCTTGCCTTTGCGTGTAGGGCTCCGACTGGAGGATTCAGAGCACGCGGTTGTCGCACTCCTAGGGCCATACACGGCCAAGGAGCATACGCTGCGCAAAGCTGCGACTGCCTCGGCGAAGCAGGGGTGGATAAATCGGGTATGCGAGGTCCTAGAGATTCCCGTGCCAAACGCGCAGTGCTGGCGTCGCCCTCTCGGCGCAGGGCCCAACCTGATGCCGCCGCATCTAGCCCGTCTGCCATATCCCCGGTCGGTACCGTCGAGACCGAGGGTACGATTGGCGCTGGGTCCGAACATGCCGGTTCGGGGGAGCACACTGCCACCAGCGAGGAGGCCTTAGGCGGCGGTGAGGCGACGGGCCTCGGTACCGACGCCCCCGAGGACGAGGCCTTGTCGCCTGTACCGGCTACCAAGGACCTGCCGCCAATGCCAGTCATAACAGCCACTGGGCCGACGAGGAAGCGTCGCCCAAATCCTCGAGGGCGAAGCGCCCCCGGATACGGTCGCCCCCGCCCTCGAGGAAGCAGTTCAATGTGGCGAGTGCGGTCACTGGGGACCTGGAGTCCGACAGGGAAGCCATCCCGGCCGAGGAGGAAGTCGTCACTCCTCGGGCCGATGAAGCCCCCGCGACCCAGATGGAGGCTGAGCGGACACCTCCCCGTGCCTTGGTGGAGGGTGTCGAAGGTAGGCATAATTCCTTTTTCCCCCGCGACTTCGCAAAGCTCTCTCCGATTTGCTCGTTCATTCCGTCGTCGACATCAGGTGAGACGAGGTCTCCCGGACGCGGCCAAGGATCGAGCAACGAAGGTGTCCGCGAAGTCTCTGGCCTTGTTACGCAGGACGCGACGTGGGCGCTGGTGCTGCCGAGACCATTGGCGCGGAGGTGCAAAGGCCCACTGTCTCCGATTTCATCCCTCAACCAGAGATGCTTCGCGTCCTTCATGAGGTCACGGAGTGCGCCGATGGTAGCCTGGACCGACGGGTGCTGTCAACGTGCAAGGGAGATCTTCTGGCGCTCGCGCTAGGTGCCTCAGAGATGAGGGTAAGTGCCTAGGTTCACGGCCTACGCCATTGTCGAGTACTTGGCTAACACTCGGTGTTTGTTGTTTTTTTAGATGCTTGCTCTCGGCCGGGCCCTGGAGGAGACTCGCACCCGCAAGCGGAGGGTGCTGGAGGCCCAGCTTCGTGCTGCCGATGAGGCTCAAGCCGCCAAGGACGAGCGTATTCGCATGCTGGAGGCGGAAAGCGCGAGGGCGATTTTCTACATGTAGATACTTGCTGCGAATGCGAAGTGCGTAGTGGCGGTGGCGCAACATGCCACAGAGGAGACCCAGCGTGCTACGGCGGAGGAGCATGCGGCTTGCTTCAGCAAATTGCCGCGCTAGAGGAGGAGAAGACCCAGCTCGCCACGTCCCTTGAGGAAAGGAACTGAACCTTGGGCGATGCGTCGTTGGCGGCGTCGAGGCGATGGAGACTTTGGAGAGGGCCCTCCAGGACCTTTCCGTTGACGTGCCGGACCTTACGCATAGCCCCGCAGATCTGGCGTAGATGCTTCAGTGAATCAAAAAGGGCTCAAGCCTCGCCCTCCGCGGTGCCAGAGCCTTCGATGATACTGCGGCTTCTCCAGTGCTTGCCTCGCCTTCGCCGTGCTCCACACCTGGGGGTGTGAACACGCCAACGACCTGGTTGACCCCCAGCTGGATTTGCCAGTCAAAACCGGGACGATGTCCCGTGCCGTACGCGCCACTCAGCCCGCCCTCCAGACTTTCTATAATCAGATCTGGGCTACATCGGGGAGGACGCGGCCAAGGTCGTGCTGCGGCGAACGCTGCATCGGGAGGGGAACTTCATCCAGTGGCTCGAGGAAGTTCCCCGGTGCAACGAAGATGGTGCGGACTGTAACATCCCAAATTTTGGGTGACTGAAATTTTGAGCAATTTGAAATTTTTATTTGCATCTTACGGGCATTTGAATTTTGGTTCCACATCTTATTTGGGTTTTCTTGAGTTTTGTGCTGAGCAAAATGATAACTAGAAATAAATCCCAAATACCAATAAGAATTTTGAAGATAAAAGATAAGAAATAATTTAAATGTGAGTTTAAAAACTCTAAGAATCAAAATACCAGAAATCTTGGGTTCAAATTCACGTTAATAAAATGTGACCCAAAAGGAATGTTAGAACATATTTATAAATGATTGAGCCAAGAATCCATTTAGCAAACAAAACTCAAGGTCAAATCTTCACAAATTTATACGCAAACCCAGAGTAAAATAAAAATCAAAAGTGGAAGAATGTTAGTTGATGTATGTAGATATTTAAACCAAGGCGATCTGACGCGATCCTGATGGGCGAGCTGACGCGATCAACCACCCCAGCCCCCCGTTCCCCGACAGCAAGCGCGAGGGCACCGACTGGCGAGCTGATGCAACTAGCGGCTCGCAGACCCTAGAGGCAATGCCTATGAAGAAATCAGTGAAGCGCCGGAGACGTCGTCGAGCGCCGAAGCCGTGCTGTTCGAGGCGATGCCTACGAGGCGGTCGGCGGAGTCGAGCGCCGAAGCCATGCTGCTCTGCCGAGGCGATGCCTACGAGGCGGACGGCAGAGTCAGGCGCCGAGGACGTGTCGTCGAGCGCCGAAGACGTGCCGTCTCACCGAGGCGATGCCTACGAGGCGGACGGCAGAGTCGGGCGCCCAGGACGTGTCGTCGAGCGCCGAAGACGTGCCGTCCCGCCGAGGCTATGCCTACGAGGCGGACGGCGGAGTCGCGCGCCGACGACGTGTCGTAGAGCGCCCAAGACGTGCCGTCCCGCCGAGGCGATGCCTACGAGGCGGACGGCGGAGTCGCGCGCCGACGACGTGTCGTCGAGCGCCGAAGACGTGCCGTCCCGCCGAGGCGATGCCTACGAGGCGGACGGCGGAGTCGCGCGCCGACGACGTGCCGTCGAGCGCCGAAGACGTGCCGTCCCGCCGAGGGATGCCTATGAGGCGGACGGCGGAGTCGCGCGCCGACGACGTGCCGTCGAGCGCCGAAGACGTGCTGTCCCACCGAGGCGATGCCTACGAGGCGGACGGTGGAGTCGCGCGCCGAGGACGTGCCGTCGAGCGCCGAAGATGTGCCATCCCGCCGAGGCGATGCCTACGAGGCGGACGGTGGAGTCGCGCGCCGAGGACGTGTCGTCGAGCGTGAAGACGTGCCGTCCCGCCGAGGCGATGCCTACGAGGCTGACGACGGAGTCGAGCGCCGACGACGTGTCGTCGAGCGCTGAAGACGTGCCGACAGAGACCACCGTTCCCCTACCTTCAAAAAGATTGCCCGCGAAGAGCGGGCGCTTGCGGCGTAGGCCGAGGGCACTACGCGCGCGGAGGCAAGGAGGCGAGACCGCCGTTCCCCTACCTTCAAAAAGAGTGCCCGCGAAGAGCGGGCGCTTGCGGCGTAGGCCGAAGGCACTACGCGCTCCGAGGTAGGGAGGCGAAGCCGCCGTTCCCCTACCTTCAAAAAGAGTGCCCGCGAAGAGCGGGCGCTTGCGGCGTAGGCCGAAGGCACTACGCGCTCTGAGGTAGGGAGGCGAAGCCGCCGTTCCCCTACCTTCAAAAAGAGTGCCCGCGAAGAGCGGGTGCTTGCGGCGTAGGCCGAAGGCACTACGCACGCCGAGGTAGGGAGGCGAAGCCGCAGTTCCCCTACCATCAAAAAGAGTGCCCACGAAGAGCGGGCGCTTGAGGCATAGGCCGAGGGCACTACACGCGCGGAGGCAAGGAGGCGAGACCGCCGTTCCCCTACCTTCAAAAAGAGTGCCCGCGAAGAGCGAGCGCTTGCGACGTAGGCTGAGGGTACTACGCGCGCGGAGGCAAGGAGGCGAGACCGCCGTTCCCCTACCTTCAAAAAGAGTGCCCACGAAGAGCGGGCGCTCGTGACGTAGGCCGAAAGCACTACGCACACCGAGGTAGGGAGGCGAAGCCGCCGTTCCCCTACCTCGAAAAATGGTGCCCGCGAAGAGCGGGCGCTTGCGGCGTAGGCCGAGGGCGCTACGCAAGATGAGGTAGGGAGGGTCGCCGCCGTTCCCCTACCTTGAAAAGGTCACGGTGCACTCCCTGGTGCAACGCGCACGAGTGCGCGATATCCAAGTGGTGCGCCGCTTAAAGCGAGGCACTCCCTTGTGTCTCGGCCGGTCGCAATTTTTATACCCCGCAGAGTGCGTGGGAACTTCAACCACGTCTATTTATACTCCGTAGAGTGCGTGCGGAGGCGGACCGCGACGCTATTTAGATTCCGTAGACTGACGCGTGTGGAGGCGGGCCTCGACGCTACGTCTTATTTATAGTCCGTAGACTGGTGCGTGCGGATTACCTCGACGCTACGTCTTAATTTATACTCCGTAGAGTGCGCGCGGAGGCGTCCCCCCGTTGCGTCTTATTTAAAATCCGTAGACTGGTGCGTGCGGATTACCTCGACGCTACGTCTTAATTTATAGTCCGTAGACTCACGCGTGCGGAGGCGGACCTCGACGCTACGTCTTATTTAAAGTCCGTAGACTAGTGCGTGCGGATTACCTCGACGCTACGTCTTAATTTATAGTCCGTAGACTCGCGCGTGCGGAGGCGGACCTCGACGCTACATCTTATTTAAAGTCCGTAGACTGGTGCGTGCGGATTACCTCGACGCTACGTCTTAATTTATAGTCCGTAGACTCGCGCGTGCGGAGGCGGACCTCGACGCTACGTCTTATTTAAAGTCCGTAGACTGGTGCGTGCGGAGGCAAGCTCAACGCGACGTCTTATTTATACTCCGTAGAGTACGTCGAGGTGCAAGGCCATCGTGCGATTAAAATTAAAATTAAAAAAGAGGACCAGAACAGAGGCATCGAAGAAAATGGCCGGAGAAATGCGACAACAACACGCTCCAAAACGCACGGCCAAATCAAATGCTCTTACACTGGAACCACAAATGCAATAAACCACATGCTGCATAACCACTTAAAGCCATGCAAGCACAAAATGCAGCAGGGATTATTAACGCAACATACGTGATCATGTGCCGGTATACCGGGCGGGGTGGTGACGTCGCGGAGTAGACGCCGCAGGTGCGGAGACCTTGGCTGCATGAAGTTAGCGGAGGTCTCATCATGGGGTGCGGAGCCGACCCATGCCATGCCGTACGAGTGCGGAGACTTCGAAGGCGATGACAGAGGCTTCGAAGGGGTCGGGGGAGACTCCGGAGGCATCGGCGAAGGCTCCGAAGTGTTCGGCGGAAACTCCCGAGGCATCGGCGGGGACTCTGGAGAAGCACTGCCGGCGACGGAACCGGCCCTGCGGGGGTAGACATGAAGCCTGTATGGAGGTTGGCAGGGGACGATGCTGATGATGGCCTCCCGGTGGCGCTTGAGGACATAGGCGTGGAGCTGGCCGCCGGGGCGGAGCACGCGGTCCCTGTCGAAGAGCCCGAAGCCAAGCAACTGCAGGTCCGCCCAAGGTCGGCTGGTCCACCGTCGCGGCCGCCTCGTCGCTCGCTGCCTCTGCCTTCGGCTTCAGGACGGTGGGCATGCGAGGGCGCTGTGCAAGTGAGGTCATCCTGGAGTCGAGTCAGAGGCTGGCGAAGACTCCCCTGGAGCCGAAGCGTACTCGGCGTGGCCAGCCCGGGCTCTGGCAAAGCGACGGATGGGGTGGGGGGCGGAGCAGCTGCGGAGGACGACATAGGCCGGCTCCTCCTCCGGCGAGGCGGAGTCTGGAGACGAGTGGAGGACTCACGTCGCGTACCAAGCTCGGAGAAGACCTTGCCCTTGCGGAGGTCGATGCATCAGTCGCTGTGGCCAGCTCGGACTCCGGCGAAGCGAAGGCTGAGGGACGGAGAAGCCCCGCGATGCCGAGCGGAGTAGAGGTCCACTTTGGGCACTCTGCGCATGCATGGTTGGGCTCTTCCGTGGCTGCTGCCCTTCTGTGACGCGACCGCGCCCCGCTGTGACACCGCCGTCGACGCCTCCCGCGCGCACGTCCTCGAAGTCTTGGTGGAGGCGGTCGGGGCAGAGCAGTCGGCGGAGCCTACCACGGAGGAGCAGCGCGTGGATGGAAGTTTCCTGCTGCCTGCGCGGAGTTGGTGTATACGTGAGTACATCCATCGCGCGGAGCCACCGTATACACGAGTCATGTGCGAAGGCCGAGGCACCACACGGGGGCCGGCGGGGTCCCAGCAATCGCTGGCGTGCGAAGTCCTGGAGCACGGCATGGAGTTCGGTGAAGGCTCGCCGAAGACTTGCGAAGGCCCGAGGCACTGCACGGAGGCCGGCGGGGTCCCACCAGACGTTGGCGTGCGGAGTCCTGGAGCGCGGCATGGAGTTCGGTGAAGGCTCGCCGAAGACTTGCGAAGACCCGAGGACGTGCTGGCGTGCGGAGTCCTGGAGCGCGGCGAGGGTCCCCGGAGAGCTTGCCGCCGCCGCCGTCTTCGCCGAGTGCACGCACTCGCTATGTGGTTGGAGATCCTCCTTCACACGTCGGACCTCGCACCTGCGTGGACTCCGAGCTCGGCGAAGTACGGCGACGGGCAAGGGAGGGTCGAGGTCGAAGGCGCCTTCGCCAACGCAGAGTATGGCGGGGAGGCGCGGACTGCTCCAGAGAGGGCCTCGCCGGAACTTCGCTGGCGAGCGCGGCATCACGGGCGTGCGGTGTGCACATGGCGGCCAATGTCCGGAATAGGTAGCCGAGGTGGCCCCCAGTT
Organism: Dendrocalamus latiflorus; assembly: GCA_017311315.1. Taxonomy (NCBI): domain Eukaryota; kingdom Viridiplantae; phylum Streptophyta; class Magnoliopsida; order Poales; family Poaceae; genus Dendrocalamus; species Dendrocalamus latiflorus. The sequence goes on from CM029626.1 coordinate 27,551,265, forward strand.
GAGGTCGTTGGAGATCCGGGGCTGTCCACCGTCACCATGAGCATGGCCACTGCAGCGCAGTTGAGCGAGCTCACGGAGTTCTCCAGCGCGATGGTGAGCTGCAGGCGGCAATGAAGATCTGGTGCAGGCTCTTGAGCGGCGCACCAGGGGCCGAAGAAGGACGCCTTGCTCTCCAGGACTTCTTCGCGGACTTCGCAGATGGATATTTCATGTCCGAATAGATCTCGTGTACGCAGGATATTCGAGTGCATGCGCTGGTGCCCGCGGGCTTGCAGCCGTGATGCTTCACGTGCTTTCGACGCATGCAGGGATGAAGAAATTGATACCGCGCCGTAGACCCCGGGGCACGGACCTCGTGCGCACAGCTAACTGTTGCTTCGCGAGTTCCTGCTTCCATACGCGTGGCGACGGCGGGGCCTGGTGATGCTTTGCGGAGGCTTGACTCAGAGCCCATGAAACGGAGACGCAACGCTGCGCAGAGACTCTGGGGAGCTTGGCGCGGAGGCTCGAACTGAATGTCGTGGGAGGCTCCGACGCCAGCATCGTCAACCTTGTAGGCGACATCCTCTCCATCTCAGCTGCCAGACTCGCGGAGCACTTTCCTGCATGCGGCACATGACGAAAACCGGCGCTCTGCACGTACGCTTGTACATGCATGGGTAGTTATGCGTAAAGGTTTCTTGCATGCATGCAAAGATGGGTTCCTGTGAATGGTTATTTGCTTGCACGCATGGGCGTATACTTATGGATTTTGTATACTAGGGGGGGGGCATGCATGCGCGGGCGTGTACTCGAGTGCACGGATGGATATGTATTGTACGTGGCTGCGTGCTAGCGCATGCGTGGAAGAATTTGCTTACATACAGGCCTGTGCGAGGGGTGGGGCCGGTGAGCCGCATGCACGCATATATGCAAACCTGTGGCCGACACGCGCTCAAATGCGAAGGTCACACGAAGCTTGGCGCTGCGCATGCGGAGTACGAGCGAAGGCCAGCGCTTTGCCTGCGGAGTCTGGCGCGGAGGCTGTAGCCGGAGACAAGACGCGACGTCAACGTACACGCAGACTTCGCGTATGGATACACAGAGCTCGCGGGAGTGCGGAGATTTGACAGAGGCTGCCGCGAAGGCACGCTCGGCGAAGTGCACTCCGCGCGGAGTCTGGTGCGGGGGAGTCGAAGGCACCCAATCTGGCTTCACGAACGCATCCTCCACTCGTTTTTCCTACATGAACACCCCCAACGGAGCCGGGGTAGCAGCGATATAAAAATGGACAGCTCAACTAGATCTGGTTAATATTCCACCTACGAGCGGGCGATTCGAGTAGATCTACTCAACATTCTTCCTACGAAACGTGGCGAAGCATACTTATCTGTCGCTGATGACCCGAAGCAGCATGCTGGAGAAATTTCTTGCACACGTAACTTCTAGCCATCCCCACGGACGGCGCCATCTGTTGTAGCTACGGGCTAAACAGGAATGAAGGGGACTGGTAGAAGGAGAGGAGGAGAGGAGCCAGGTCTGTGTGGGGGAGTTGAGTAAGAATGAGGGAGATGTCCCCCCCTTTGCCCCTCCTTGGGGTTTATATATATGAGTGGGGTAGAATGGGAAATCCCCATTCTACCCCTTAGTATTTACAAAGGATGAGGGTACATTGGTATATTTACACTGGTATATTCCTCTACACTATTGGGCCTATTACATGTTGGACTAGTTGCACGGCCCAGTCGTGGGGGGGTTGGACCACCCCTACAACAGCGGACATGGGAACTTAACCAGATATAGTTCTATTTCAAAAACTTTGTAGGTGGGAATGGAAAAGTGGAGGGCAGTGGAAAGCCCTGATTTGTGTTGCCCTGGGTGTCGTCCCAGTGATAATGTAAGCGGCTATAACGCTGAAGGTCTAGCATATGGTGTAGAGACCATGTAATGGTGGATGGAATCTGGATCGATATTATTATTGCATTCCCTTACACATTATGTTTTTGTTCAAAACTGCTCGGTCTCAGGAAATTTTTATGTATTATATTTTTAAATAATAATACTTCTCACAAAATAAAATGTCAGGAAGAACAAATAGTCGTAAGAAAAGAAGATGGTTGTTTATGGTAAACACATAAAGATGTTGGTGGATTCATGTCGATCATAAAAAGGAAACAATAGAGATAATTCTGGGAGAAATAAATTGGTGGAGCCTAAATGAATAGATAGGCTAGATAGATGATATGAATAATTTTTGGAGAATCAGGGAGGTACCAAGGTAATTGCTGGATAACAACACTGATAACTAATATAAATTCTTGGGAGATGGTGGTGATAATGGGATTAATAGAATCGGATCGATTACTGGGTGGTTCAATTGAAGCTTTGGGAATTTGGAGAAATGACAACAATTATTGGAGTATAATCTTGATCAATGATAATCTTGGTGGATGTATACTAAGGAATCGTAGATTTGATCATTGATATTCCTAGTGGAGGTATACTAGTGAACTAGTTAGAGTTAAATAAGAGGGATTATTGGAAGATCAAATTATGGTTTTGGATCAATAACAAAAGGATTGAATTATTAGAAAGTCCTGATACAAATGATGTCGGTAGATTCAAAAGTAATTACGTTAGAGGATCAATAAAATTCAGAAGTGAAGAGTTGATGAGTAGTTATTACAAGATTGGATTATTTGGAATTCATAACACAAAAGATATTGGTGAATTAGATAAATGATGTCGCTAGCTGTTTGGAGTTTTAGACAGCACTTGATCGGTGGATTGCATAATTGATGATATTCGCTGTTTGGAGTTTTAGACAACAATCAATTTAGAAAATATGTGCTCGATGGATTAAATAAATAATGTCGCTTACTGTTTGGAGTCTTAGACAGCGATCAATAAAGAAAGTGTATTTTGGTGGATTATGTCAATTATGGTAATCACTAGGTGGAGTTTAGGCAACAACATTGACACTATGATTAAATAATAATAATGCTACTAAAACCGATTTTTGGCAAATAAAATAACCCGAGCCTCTCCTTTGATAAGCCATGCATACTATTTTTTTTGCATCCTGTGTATTGGCTCGCGGAGCACGGTGGTTTGTGCTCACACTTGTTTTTACAACATATCCAGAATCAGGATTCAGATCACTACGTGTAACACCCCAGTCAAGTAATGACCCAGAATGCTACCAATCTAAAAGTAAAACAAGGATAAACTAACTATGCCATACAAAATTCGGTAGAACCTCCCCTGTATTGTAGTTCAAGATAGAGGTTGCAACAAGCATAAATAGAAGAAATGAATAACATCAAGAATATAAGAAAATCTAAGCAAAATGGTTTAAGTTTACTAAAGCATTCATAGATATAATAATTAAATAAAGAACGGAAGCATCATAAAAGAATTCTAATCCTTTATTACAATTTAAATCCGACAATCAATAATCATCTACTACTTAAGTAATTCAAGCAAATAGCATTTTATTTTCTCCCCTCTTCCATTGTGGATAGATCGTGCAAGGTGTAGTAATACTAATCTATCCTTTTCCCCATGCATGCCGATCACATAAAGGTACCTAAAACAAACACAACAACAGCAAGAGTGAGTCCAACGACTCAGCAAATATAATAGATAGTAACAAGTACATTTATGAACATCACTTCACAAATCCATCCATCAACCATATAAACAAGCCATGCTATGCAAGATGATCAAAAATCTCTTTACTCTTTCTCTTTTGCATTTTACCGGTAATGCAAAGTGTGCATCCGTCGATGCACACCCATGCCTGTATCACCAGGTATAGGGACCAATTGCCCATACTCCATGCACCAGAAATACTCATGAACACTGTAAATTGCAATCACCCATAAACAGCACCAATACATCCTTACCACAACCATAAACACATATATTCATATTATAGATCAAACATCGACATTCCACACTATCAATTTTAAACCATCATTATACTTGCCTTAACCGCGAGAAAACGAGGGACGTGCAGAAGGTGCTGCGCCTGGGATCTGTCCTCCACCTAAATAATAATTATAATATTTGCTAAGATAACAGTAGCGGACCTTTATCCAAATAAAACAATCATGAACTAGTAAATTCGTCTAACTTGGTTCCAATCCCCAAATCCTACAGGTCATCCCGCCCCCTCTGTGGACAGTCAATTTCAAAAATTCATATCTATTGGTACAGGAGTGAGAATAGGGTGTTCTTAGACTTTCTGGAAAGATAATTAGATTATCTAACTAAACCTAGTTGGTGAGCCTCCCTGATTCGGCTATATTCTACCCGCACCATCCAATTTTCTAAAACATCAATTTCACGTTGGGTTCTCTGGACAGAGCACTAAAAATGCCATAACTTCCAGCCCGAGTGTCCGAATCATGATTTCTTGACCTTCCTGGAAATCTAAGACACTTATCTACAACTTTAATAATATGGAGATCCTCTGATTCTCCCGTTTTCTAATCGCCCAATCCAATCTACCAAAATCTGACAGAAATCTCCTGATCTGCAGAACAGTCTTAAAAGAAAAATCATAACTTCTGCTACAAAGGTCCGATCGACACGTTCTAGCACTTCATGGAACAATAACGACGTCCTCTACAACTCTCCAGGAGAAGTCCAGATCTGAATCCCCACGAAACTACTCCAAAACAGCCATCCAACAAAATCTGTCCTAGCAGTTCAGAATACTGACCTTGCAACAACTAGTAAAAATGCATCTAATTGGGGAACAACGGGGATTACCCTTAACGAACCGATGTAGATTACGATGAACGCCCTACGGACTCCTCCTCTTCTCCTTTTCCCCTTTTTTCCTTCCTCTTCCCTTCCTCCGGATCCAATTGCCTCGTTGCGGTTGATCTCCCTCCTCCGTTCGACCGGCAGCCAAAGGAAGACTGTTGTGGTTACAGACCAAACAGAGAGAGAGAGAGAGAGAGAGTATGGTAGTGGAGAGTTAGGTGAGTAGATGGCTTGGGCTTCTCCCCATGGCCTGTGTTGTATATATATACCCACATGGGAAGTGCTTTTACAACTATACCCTTACACCTGAGTATTCCCCTCAGGGGTACTCATGTCATTATACATGTCCCATTTCGGGCCTTACATTCCTCTAACAGGCCTGCTGGGCTTAGGTGGGGGCCACCCCTACTACAGGAGCCTCTCATGGCGAAGGACTTCACGGGCTAAAGCCATGTTGCCGAGCCCTTTGGCCCCCTCCGTCCCTGCGGCCTGTGAGCTTTCCCAACATTCGTTGAAGCCTTACTACTCGGTGTGGTGTCTGCCCCGTAGCCAGTGCATAGCGCTGGGCAGGGTGGTGAAGCCTCCCTTGCTTACAGGGCCCAACAGTGGCTGGCTCGAGGCTGTCTTCGGGGCCGAAGGTCGAAGCCGAGGCCGAGGTCGAAGCCGAGCCCGCCTTGGCGGGGTGGCCTGGTGGCCCGGGCCATGTTCGGTCGCGAGTTCCCCGGGCGGCGGAGCCGAAGTTGGAGCAGAGGCGGACCTCGCGCCCATGGCGTTTCCTGGGCGTGAGGTGTGTGCGGCTCCGCGGTCCCGGTGGTGCGCTTTGATGACCCCTTAAATCGCGTCGACCCCTGGGCTGGCAGGGGCAGGCCGCTGTGGACGTACTTGCTTTCCCCGTCGGGGTGTATGCGCGGCGGGCCAAGATTGGCGCGCCGTGGGCTGTTAGCGGTTGCGCAACCGCGGCCATTCTCCCCTTCCCCAGAAAAGCGGGGCACGCGGTGGGGGGTGGGTTGCGGCGTCTGCCCGCCTACCAGCGCGCGCCTCGCTGGCAGTGAGCGGTTGTGCTTTCCCTCACGGGCAGTTGGACCGCTGGGTACCCATCGACCGCGATCCCGTCGATTGGCATGCCGCCGGTTGACCTTCCGCCAGCCTGGCGACTCCTCGCGGGGTGAGCCTGGGTATAAATACGCTGGTGTCGTGGTCTGTTCCTTGCTCACCCGTGGTTACTCATCTTATACCTGCACGCGGTTATCTTCTCACATGCAGGCCAACTACTGTTCATTCGCGTTTGATGATTACGTCTACTGACGCTCATGTCAACGAGCGCTGATGAACAATAGACGACCTACTTATGGGAATACGTCACAGCTCGCTGTAGGAATCTTGGATGTCCACAGGGTCCTGCTCGCGCACCGCGCTTTCGTATGGTAATGGCAAGGCTTGACCTGCTCTCGTAGACAGAAATGCTTGAGTCTCTCTGCGTCCTCTAATTGCGCCCACCGGCGTTACCATCAGGGAATGTTGATGTACTGAAGCTTTTCTATTTACAAGAACATGTCAAAACCTACCACAAAGCTGGGACGTCGCGGGACCTCTGATTCGTGGGGGCTAGGGGCCGAAAGGCCGACCTGTACCCCATGGCTTAAGGTTGGCGGTTGAGTGCCTTAGTCGAGGTAGACGCGCGAGCGCTCCGTCCCCTACCCCTCGAAGTGGTGGCAGCGGAGCTGGCACCTTAGTCGAGGTAGACGCGCGAGCGCTCCGTCCCCTACCCCACGAAGTGGTGGCAGCGGAGCGGGCGACTTAGTCGAGGTAGACGCGTGAGCGCTCCGTCCCCTATCCTTCGAAGTGGTGGCAGTGGAGCTGGCGCCTTAGTCGAGGTAGACGCGCTAGCGCTACGTCCCCTACCCTTCGAAGTGGTGGCGGCGGGACTGGCGCCTTAGTCTAGGTAGACGCGCGAGCGCTCTGTCCCCTTCCCTTCGAAGTGGTGGCAACGGAGCTGGCGCCTTAGTCAAGGTAGGCGCGCGAGGATCGAGGCAACTTCCGGCGTCTTCACAACGGTGGCCCTTCGCATGGGTGCGACCAAAGTTGGGGGCCGGGCCTCGCCACTGGGGCGAAAACTCCATTTGGACTATTGCGGTCAATGGGCCGAAGAACCACGCCGACACGCGCCGGAAGCTGTGTCGGGTCGTGCGGCCTGCATTTATTCGCTGCGCTGGCCGACACGCGGTGGGACGCGAGTGGCGCATCGTGCGGTGACAGGACTCTGTACGACCACGGTCATGTGTGGGCTACGTGTGCCCTCGCGACGCTTCAGCTTCGCTGGGGGGAATGAATGGTTGCCCTTCGCCGTTTGCGCTTACCGATGGTGGGAAGCGAGGGGTCTTTAAATACCCCTCGTGGTATTGCGTCTGCGCCTCCTCTACACGCTTTCTAGTTGTTCACACCGCCTCCTGCATTTGCTCGTCCTGTTCCTGCGCTCCTTTTTGCTGTCGGGTTCCCCGTAGACGCCGATGGCGACTTGCGACGAGCGCGCTCAGGTGGGCGACTACGCCGTGCGCCGACGGTCCTCGTCGCTTGAGGTGAAATACGCGCTTGAGGAGCGCGATCCGGCGGCGGCAGACAAGTGGTGGGCAGCGAAGAAGAGTCAAGGTCCGTACTCCGGCGAGTTGGGCCGCACTCTCGTGACGGAGGACACGATCCGGTCACTATTGCGGGAGGGGAGGCTATCGGATCGCCAAGCGGTGCGGCTGCCCGCCGATGATGAGACGGAGCCGCGCCCTGAGAAGTCGGAGGCGATCATCTTCGTCGCCTACTTCGAAGCCGGACTTCGCATCCCGTCCGCAGCAATTTTTGGGGACGTGCTGCGGACCTTCAAGCTGGAGTTGTCGCAACTAACATCGAACGCGGTGGCTCGTCTTGCCGTGTATAGCTGGGCCCTGTGCTCGGAAGCGTGCTGGCCCAGCGCCTCACTGTTCGCGTATCTGCATGAAGCCCGGTGCCAACCGAAGGAGCGGAAGGACAAGACGCTGTCGAAGTTTGGCAGCGTCAACTTCGTTCTGCGGGCGTCATGTGGAAGGCTTTCTGCCCCGCGCAGGGACTCGCGTGTTTCCTTGGGCCATACACCGCCAGAGAGCACAGGCAGCGCGCAGCTGCGACTGCGAAGGCGGGATTGGGGTGGATAAACCGCTTGTGCGAGGCCTTAGGGCTTCCCGTGCCGGATCGCGCCCCTCCGGACGCGCAACATCAGGATGACGGAGCCGTGAGGACGAAAGCGTCATCCCGCAAGAGGACCTGGACCCCTGCGACCACGCCCTGTACGGCGGTTGCCACTGCTCCTACCGGCGCGGCGAGCCCGAAATCGGATTCGGCGAAGTATGCCGACTCAGACTTGGAGGGCACGGGCACTGAGGGCGAAGGCGCCAGGGGCGGGGAGCACACCGCGGAGGTCTCGTCGCCCGCGGCAGTTGCCGAGGCGGAGATGGTGCTGGCAGGCGGCACCGGTGCGAAGTCCTCGTCTGCGGCCATGGTCGTGGCGGGGCTGCCCTCCACGGGAGTTTGTGGAGCGCAGCCTCTGCCAACAGCGACGGTCGAGGCGGAGTTGCCCTCCGTAGAGGTCGTGAGGATGAAGCCCCTGGCCGCTGTCATTGCAGCTGTGGAGACCCCTTCGGCGGATATTGTTGCCACAGAGGCTCCTTTTGTAGCGGTTACCGAGGTGGGACCTTTCCCTCAAGTGAAGCGGCCACGCCTGCAGTCCCCCTTCAGCGGACTTTGCGAGGGTTCACCATGGCGACCGGTGTTGGGAGCTTGTGGGACACCGCTTCGAGCACCGAGGTTCCTCTACCCCGCGCCCTCCCGGCCCCTCGGGCCATAGTGACCGTGGCGCAGGATCGGTTGGCGCCAAGTCCCGACTCGGAGGTCCCCCAGCCTCGCGAGTCAACGTCGTCCATTGGAGCCGAAGTCGTTGCGGCCCCGCCCGGGGCTAGGGAGGCGTCTCCGTGAAGTCCTCCATCCGCCACCGAGGGTAGGCTATGACGGTACACCTTTAACACAACTTTTCCGCATCTTGCGCGACGATCTTATACTTCCTCTCGCAGCGGCACTTATCCCGGAGGAAGAGCCATCCCTTGAGTGCGGGGATCTTGGCGCTGGCAACACACATGCCGGGCGCCCGAGCCCGGCAGACTTCGTCCCTCCATCGGATGCTCTGAGGGCATGGCGCGGGATTGCGGATGACGCGGCCACCAGCATTGGCCAGCAGGCGCTACAGACCTATGGGTCAGGACGCCTTGGGGACGCATTGGAAGTGTCGGGAGTGAGGGTAAGCGTCTGTCTTTTAGCCCACTCACAGCCGTTTAGCGCTTGCTAATCCCTCCACCGTGCAGACACTCGTGCTGGCCCAGGCCCTGCTAGCGGCTCACGCTCACGAGCAGGGAGAGCTACAGGGCAGGCTACAGGCTGCCGAAGGGGAGCTGCAGAGAACCGCTGGGGCACGCTCTGCCCAGGACGCTCGTATACGCCGCTTGGAGGCGGAGTGTGCGGAGATGAAGACGCACACGGAGGAGCTGGTTGCCGTGGCGCGGGAGTCGGCCGCCGAAGCGGTGCGGCAGGAAGCTGCTGCGGAGCGAGACGGCCTGCTGCAACAAGTCACCGCGCTGGAGAGGGAGAACAGCGAGCTTGCCGCCTCTCTCACGGAGCGGGACCAAGCCTTGGGTGACGCTTCGGTAGCTGCCTGGGATGCTATGTTGGCTCTGGAGGACACCCTTATGTAGGGACCCAGATATTACAATCCGGATTCCTCTGTGATTCTACCGCACTATTCCCTGGATCAGTAGATAGTGCTCACAGATTACAGTTCTGATTATCAAAGTACATATCATGCGGAAGCGTAAATATAATATTAAACTTACACATGGGCCGATTAGGCCGAAATCCATAAACTGCAGCAGCGGAAGAAACGAAGCACACAGGTGGGACCTTCAGGACATGCCCACAGGCAGCCAACTAGAGGTTCGCGACCTAGCCCTTGACATCTTCATCTTCTTCGCCAGCATGTCCAGTCGTGTTGCCGAGGCAAGGTGATCTGATTCCTGATCCTGAATTTTGTCGCAAAAGCGAGCGTGAGCACTCCAACCCCGTGCTCCGTGAGCCAATACACAGAATGCAAATAAATAGTATGCATGGCTTAACAAAGGAGAGGCTCGGGTTATTTTATTTGCCAAAAGTCGCTTTTAGTGACACTATTTTTATTCAATCATAGTGTTATTAATTTTACCTAAACTCCACACGGCAATGGCCATAATTGACTTAATCCACCGAGATTACACTTCCTATATTTATTGCTATCTAAGACTCCGAACAACGAGTGACATCATTTAATTAATCCACCGAACATACTCTTTCTATACTGCATGCTGTCTAAAACTCCAAACGGCGTATTTCATCAATTGTACAATCCACCAATCAATTGTTGTCTAAATCCCCAAACAACGAGTATCATAATTTATATAATTCACCCATCAATTGCTGTCTAAAACTCCAAACAGCTAGTGACATCATTTATCTAATCCACCGATCATGCACTCGTTGCTTTCTAAGACTCCAAGCAGTGAGGGTCATCCTTTATTTAGATCCACCAATATCTTTTGTATTCCAAATTTCTAACAATCCAATCTTGTTGTTGCTAATCATCAACTCTTCATTTCTAAATTCTAATGACTATCTAACATGATTGCTTTTATATCCACCGAAATCATTCGTATCGGGACTTTCCAATAATTCCCAACTTTTGTTATTGATCCAAAATCATGATTTGTTCTCCCAATAATCAGTCTTATTTTCTACTATCTATCTCTAACTAATTCACCAGGATACCTCCACCATGAATATCAAAGATCAAGATTATAATCCAATAATTGCTATCATTCCTCCAATATTCTCAGAAATTCTATTTATCTATATGGTATTTGATCCAATTCTATTAATTCCAATTTTATCAACATCCTCCAGAATTTATATTGGTTATCAGTGTCACAACCCAACAATTGCCCATGCACTTCCTAATACTCCAAAAGTCGCATAAATCATCTATCTAGTCTATATATCCATTTGGGCTCCACCAATTTATTTCTCCCAAAATCCACACTATCGTTCCCTATTTTTGATTGACATGAATCCACCAATACTTTTATGTGTATACTACAATCATCCATCTACTTTTATTCATGACCATGTTTATTCCTCCCATATTTCAGTCTGTAAGATTAGTAATGCCACTATTTGAAATACAATACATAAAATTTCCTGAGACCTAGCAGCTTTGGCACAAAACATAATGTTCAAGGAATATTAACATGATTTTCCATACATATGGCATCACACCATATGCCTAATAACACCATAATTTTGCCATACATATGGCATCACACCGTATAACATCTTTCAGCGTTATAGCCGCTTAACTTACCACTGGGACAACACCCAGGACAACTCAAATCAGGGCTTTCCACTGCCCTCCACTTTTCCATCCCACACACAAAACATTTTGAAATAGAACTATATCTGGTTAAGTTCCCATGTCCGCCCTTGACCGTGGACACGGCTATTCGAATAGTTTTGACTCTGCAGAGTTTGCACACTTTACCCACAAGAGACAGTTTACTCGTTGCCCCACACGATTCCTTAGCCGTGTGGTTGAGCCAACCATCTCAGTAACCGTTCAAAGTACCTCGCCCCTTCCATCATCTCAACCCTATGAGCTTGGCCCGCTTGCGGCAGGTCTCATAAGTTGTGCGGGATGTTCTCCTTCTGAACGCCTAGCAGCTGGCTACCCACACTACTAGCACGCCACAGCAGAACTTCACCCTCCGCGGATGTCCCGTTCAAGCCGTCACCTTGACAGCCGCTTGCACTACCTCACCTCCTCCACCTATGATGATGACTTTCAGGGTTCGGTAAATCTACTAAGCCAAGTTGTACTTTACAGACTTGTGGTTGCACTGTTATACAGGGGAGGTCATGACAAGATTCAGTCCTTAGGCTTATCTGGGCGGTTCTACCACAAACCACACTCTCGTGCACACCTGCACCATACCCCCGAACCATCCGCCCAGATAAATAAGTACTTCGAGGTTTTTGGGAATATAAAATAACCATATCCAACATACACCAGTCATTACCACCATGACTACCCAACCAATTTTTCTCAGGATTAAAAGTGATGCTTGGGCGCTCTCGCGCCCATGATTATCTAAGCAATGCTAAGCATGGCATATATTTAGAGACTTATTTTCGAAAGGTTACTATTATAATTTTGTTAGGGCGACAAGGTTCATACATTCAAATATTCCAAATGAGGTGTAATATTATTCAAGGTATACAATAGGCATATAACTAGAATCTTAAATTAACATGTATTTGCATATAACATAACAGCATGCAATTTGATAATTTAAATCAAAGTAGTTTGCAGAAAATGTAGGTTCAACATGATCAAAGTATTGACTCGCCTGGCACGGTTTACCGCGGTCTTGAGCTCACACAAAGTTGCCTCATGCGATGACTTTTAATTCCTGGGCTTCATCAACCTTGGTCTTGCTTGATCCATAGAATCTCCAGGACCCCAGTTTCTAATTACGAGACGAACGACTGAATTCAAATAAAAGCAAATAACTCAAAAGATCCAAATAAATCCGAATAAACCCAGTTTAGTTCTATTATAAGTTAATGGGTGATTCGTGTGGTTTGAGGCAAGGCCGATGGTAGAATATGATGACTCGATCTTGTTATTAATAATCACTTTTTATTATTTCTTTAGACCTATGAATCGGGTTTCAAGTCTAGCTGGGTATTATTTTGTCGAGCGTAAATTTTCAGGGCATATGGTAGGTATATATATATATGTTTGCAACTTTTTGCTTACCGAGTTAATCTTATAGTCTATGTTTGTAGCATTTTATGGTATGATATTTTATGTACTTCCAGTTATCTCTAGGCTAGGTTTAATTGAATTAGGGTCTGCTTACATGGGTCCCAACTTGTTATATGCAACTATGCTTATCATATTACTGACTAAACCTAATGTTAAGATTTAGTTAAAGACATCTTTGTTGTTATTACGCTTAGCGTTGTTTCTAGTCGGATTTATCATAGCTTATCGTACGGGTTCGTATACTAATATAGTTACTTTATTAAAGCTACCATGGAGATTGGTTTAATGGCGGTATGTTGAATGCTAGAGCACACGTTATAATTAAGTGTAAACTTTATTGAGTTAGAATATCTATCCATAGTCATTTAATTAAAGTTACCATTACGATTCAGCTTACGATTACATGTTAACTGTTATGGCATATATTTAGTTATAATTCAATAAAAATCTTTAATTTAAAGTCGTCAAACCTAATACCCGATTTCTCCCCTTAACTTCAACTTGTATATCTTTTAATTGGAGTCTTTAGGAAATATGCCATTTAATCATTTCATTTGTAATGTTAATCAAAACTTACGCTCCTATTTTACCCTCCTACTTAATTTTTATCAACTAACCGATTAATCACTTATATGCGAATATTTATATGCTTGGATGGCGGCATTTTAATGTTAGGTCATCTATTTTTATTTACTATTAAAGGTACTCTTGTATTCACAGCCTTGTGTGTTTTCTTTATAGCCAACCATGCTATGCACTCTCTTTGCGAAATTTTGGATAATTAAATACCTTGAATTCAAAACTTAGATTTAAATTTAGAACATTCTTTATTTGTATGTAACCTTTAATCTATTATTAAATCTCCAATAACCTTATTAGATTTTATTAGATTCCACTGATTATTTCCTAGCTTTTCCCAAATGTTACTAATTAACATGTATTGAGGAAATCAAAACAAAATAAAAACAAAAATATGCAAAAGGGTGCAGCCGCCAGGGATCGAACCAGGGACCTGGGGGATTCTGTGGTTTGAAAATGCTCGGTTAGCCAGTTGGGCCGTCGGCCTGTGCTGACTGAGCTGATGATTTGAACCAACTAATACTCAATAGCTACTGGACCAAAGCAGAGAATCTCGGCGCCGGAGAAGAGCGGCCTCGCCGGCAGTGAGCGGCGGCCGGGGAGGAGGTGGGGATGTGAAAAACGGGTTGCTCGGTGCTAGAGGATTCTAGGGGTGGTGGCGCGGCGACCGGAATGGCGGCGAGGTGGGTAGGCGGCAGTCCGATGCGGCTGGCGGCGAGGTGAGAAGGGGGCGGCGGCGCCAGCATGGAGGGAAGGGGAAACCGAGGCTTGGGTGAGCATCAGAGGGGTACGGGGAGGCTTACCTTGGGGTTGGTTGAGCGGGAGAGGGGTTGGGGCGAGCCGGCGGCGGTGGCCATGGGCGGCGCGGGCATGCTCATGTTGCCGGCGATGTGGGGTGGGGGAGGAACTCTGGCAGCGGTTGGAGGAGGTCCGGGGTGGTGCAGGGGTGCTCTACTGGCGAAGAATCGGAGGGAGACTTGCCGAAGAGGAAATGGGGCGGTGGGGGGGTTTTTGGCCGGTGGCGAAGAAGATGGCCGCAGCGGCAAGCTTGAGGCGCGAAAACCCGATTCTTTGGAGGGGGAGGGAGATTGAAGTGTGGGGAGGTCCATGGAGGCTTCGGCGGCTCTTATAGGCGAGAAGACGGAGCTGGCCTCGGGACTTCGCCTGCGCGGTCGCGTCGGCCAGCGGCGATGGCAGGCGGTGTTGCAGGCGGCGGTGGCTGGCTACGGAGTGGACAGAAGGATCGCGAGGGAGATTTCGGGGCATGATGGCCTGGCAAACGCGATGAGACCGGGCGGAGCAAAGCGGGGAAAAAGAGGGGGCGGCAGCAGAGTAGAGAGGCGAGAGCGCAGGAGAGAAGAAAGGAGGTGACGCGGACGGAAGCTCGACCACAAGAAAATGAAAGGAGGATGGAGAAGGAGGTAAAAGAAAGAGGAGGGGGTTCGGGCCCGCTGGCAGTGAGAAGAATCGGTAGGGAGAAAAGAAAAAGAAAGGGGGAAGAAAGAAAAGGAGTGGGGCCCACCTGCCATAGAGAAGGGAAGGAAAGAGAGAGGAAAGGGTTTAAGCATAATTTGAGAATCTGAAATTTTATTTTTAATCTTAATATGCATCAGGATTTACTCATTTTTGGATTTTCAAAAATCCATTCTTGGGTCAAACATCTAGTTACAAAAGCTACATTCCTCTATTTTTGGACTTTAATTATTTGCTCTTGGACTTTAATTTTGATTTTAGTTTGTTCTAAACTGTATAATTAAAATTTTAAGATCTAGCCTTGCGTTTTGTATGCCAATTCAATTTAAAAGAAAAGGATTTTTGATTTAACCAATTAGAGATATATTCTAATATTCTTTCTGGTTTCATTCTATTGACTTGGATTTGAATTCTGGTATATTTTTAACACTTTGAGTTAACGATATGTAATATCATTTTCAATCTTGATTATTTTCAGGGTCATGATTTGCACTTGGAAAATACTTGGGTTATTAACTTGCCTAGCATGAACCCAAAGAATAATTCAAATACATATTCAAAAAAGATTTGGGAGCCAGCAAAGTGCAAGAAAAATTTTTAATACTCCACATTTTCGAACATCCAAATTTTTGGGATGTTACACCTTAAGGGGCTTGTCGCCGAAGTGCCGGAGCGCTCCTTCGCGCCCGAGGACCTGCCACGGTCGCTTCGATGGATCGGAGACGCGGCCGGCATTGCACGCGGTGCCGCGGCGATCTTTGGCAACCACTGCGCCTACGTGGCGTCGTGTCTGATATGCGCGCTCCTGCGACTCCGCGGCTGTGAGCATGTTGCCGGGCTAGCCGATCCTCGGCTGGAGATGCCCGCCGGAGGCGGGGTAATGTTCGGTGCCGTGCGCGTCGCCTGCTGCGCCGTGAAGTTCTTCCATGAGCGAATATGAGAGTACTGCGGGGAGGCCGCAGCCATAGTCGAGCTGCGGAATAACTTACACGGCGAGGGAAACCTTGGCCAGTTTCTGGACAAGGTCCGCGGCGTGATGAGGATGGCGCTGCGGCCCCGGAGGACGCTGCGAACCCACAGGTGTGATGGGAGGTTGTCGCGTGTTGGTGTGCGTTGTACCCAATGCCGTTTCTTTCTTGAATAAAGCACGAAGTTGTTTTAGCGCTGTTCTGATTCTTGCCCCCTTGTCCCGAGCAGCTGCATAGCGGGGGTCGGCTGCTGATTTCCGACCTTGCAACCCGACGCGTCTTCGGCGCTGGCGAAGGGCCGAGGAAGCGTTGGATTTTTGGGCGGATCAGGCGTCTTCGAGCGGAGCCTCGGCACGAACGTATGTTAAGGATGAGCCTGCCGAGTAGCGGCCTTGTGCGCCGGAGGTGTTGTACGCCTTTTCAAGCGTCTTTAGCGAATGCAAAGGTCCTTAGTGAATACAAACAATAGTCTTGATTGGAATTTGCGAAGTGCGTCTCCGCCCCTCCGGCTACGCTGTCCCCTGGTAAACTCGGAAGGTTACTACATTCGCCCGTACTCGATGGTTTGCGCCTCGCGGGGATAGGGTGGTCGAGGTAGACGCGTAGTTGCAGTAACCGCACAAGCGCTCCGTCCTTCATCCTTTCGAAGTGGTGGCGGCGGAGCTGGCGCCTTAGTCGAAGTAGAGGCGCGAACGCTCCGTCCCCTACCCTTCGAAAAGGTGGCAGCGGAGCTGGCACCTTAGTCGAAGTAGATGTGCGCGCGCTCCGTTGCTACCTTAGTCGAAGTAGAGGCGCGAGCGCTCCGTCCCCTACCCTTTGAAGCGGTGGCAGCGGAGCTGGCGCCTTAGGCGAACTAGGCGCGCGAGTGCTCCGTCCCTTACCCTTCGAAGTGGTGGCAGCGGAGCTGGTGCCTTAGTCGAAGTAGAGGCACGAGCGCTCTGTCCCCTACCCTTCGAAGCGGTGGCAGCGGGGCTGGCGCCTTAGTCGAAGTAGAGGCGTGAGCGCTCCGTCCCCTACCCTTCGAAGTGGTGGCGGCAGAGCTGGCGCCTTAGGCAAACTAGGCGCGCGAGCGCTCCATCCCTTACCCTTCGAAGCGGTGGCAGCGGAGCTGGCGCCTTAGTCGAAGTAGAGGCACGAGCGCTCCGTCCCCTACCCTTCGAAGCGGTGGCAGCGGGGCTGGCGCCTTAGTCGAAGTAGAGGCGCGAGCGCTCCGTCCCCTACCCTTCGAAGTGGTGGCGGCGGAGCTGGCGCCTTAGGCGAACTAGGCGCGCGAGTGCTCCGTCCCTTACCCTTTGAAGCGGTGGCAGCGGGGCTGGTGCCTTAGTCGAAGTAGAGGCGCGAGCGCTCCGTCCCCTACCCTTCGAAGTGGTGGCGGCGGAGTTGGCGCCTCAGGCGAACTAGGCACACGAGCGCTCCGTCCCTTATCCTTCGAAGTGGTGGCAGTGGAGCTGGCACCTTAGGCGAAGTAGGGGCGCGAGGACAGCCTCTGGTGCCTCGCCCGCAGGTTCGCTCGCACGGGAGCTAGCCTCTGGTGCGTCGCCTTGGTACTTCGCGGGACACGCGTGGGAGTGGGCCCCCACGGTGCGCTTTGCACTCCGTAGAGTACGTCGGGATGGCCTCCGCATCCCTTTTATACTCCATGCCTTATTTATACTCCGGAGAGTACGTACAGGAGCAACGCCTATGCGTGCGCGGGGTTCGCGTCTTGTTTATACTGCGTAGAGTGCACAGGGGTAGCATCCGCGTCTTTCTTGCACTCCGGGGAGTGCGCGGGATCGATATCCACGTCTTATTTATACTCCAAAGAGTGCGCGGGATCGACATCCACATCTTATTTATACTCCAAAGAGTGCGCGGGATCGACATCCACGTCTTATTTATACTCCGAAGAGTACGCACAGGGACAACGCCCATGCGTGCGCAGGGTTCGTGTCTTGTTTATACTCCGTAGAGTGCGCAGGGACAGCATTCGCGTCTTTTTTATACTCCGGAGAGTGCGTGCGGAGGCAGACCTCAACGCTACATCTTATTTAGAGTCCGTGGACTACGCGCGGAGGCAAGCCTCTACGCGTTGCGGGCGGTGAGGTGCGTGTGGAGGCGGACCTCGATGCTACACCTTATTTATACTACGTAGAGTGCGTGCGGAGGCGGACCACAATGCTACGTCTTATTTAGAGTCCGTGGACTGCGCGCGGAGGCAAGCCTCTACGCATTGCCGGCGGTGAGGTGCGTGCGGAGGCGTACCTCGATGCTACGTCTTATTTAGAGTCTGTGGACTGCGTGCGGAGGCGGACCTCGACGCTACATCTTATTTATACTCCGTACAGTGCGTGCGGAGGCGTCCCTCCGCTCGTCCTTGTTTATACTCATACCCGTGTCTTTGACAGAGAGTGCGCGTGCGAACGCGTGTCTTTGTTTATACTTATGCCCGTGTATTTGACGGAGAGTTCGCACGCAAATGCGTGTCTTTGTTTATACTCATACCCGTGTCTTTGACGGAAAGTGCGCGCGCGAACGCGTGTCTTGTTTATACTCATACCCGTGTCTTTGACAAAGAGTGCGCGCGCGAACGCGTGTCTTTGTTTATACTCATACCCGTGTTTTTGACAGAGAGTGCACGCGCGAACGCGTGTCTTTGTTGTGGTGAACAAGAAACATTTGTGCAAACGGTGAACTTTATTAAATTCCCGTTTGCGCGGGTGAGCAGCTACAAAAGAGGGGAGATATCGACCACTAACCGCTATGAGGACGGGGGCAACCGCTGACGAGCCGCCGCTGGGACAACTTTATGCACGAGGAGTGCAAGACGCTCTCCGAGGGCGCCCGGGGGCTCCGCATCTGCGCACCCGGCCTAGTTGCCTTGGCGAGCCGCTTGGCCTGGACCCCTGGGGCCAAGCTCTATGCGCCGAGCCATGTCTTGGTCGCCATGGACGATGATGATGGCCCGCGGTTGTAACATCCCAAAATTTGGCTTTCTGGAAAAATTTAAATTCAATTTAATTATTTTAAAGTAATTGGATTTTACTTGGCTTTTATTTGATTGTCTGGATTTTATTTCAAAATTTAAAGCAAGAAAATGTATTTTAAATATTTTATTAAAAGCCAAAAAGGGAAAATTATATTTTTCCTAACCTCTCCTAAAATTTTAAATATTATTTGAGAATTTTCTGAAATTTAAAATCAATTTTCAAAGTTAAAAAGTATTTTATAAATTATTAAAATGCAAATCTGAAATTAAAAATATTTTTAATAAGTCTAAAATGCTTCCAGGAATATTCTATGATTTTTCTGGAATTTTTAGACATTAAATATTAATTTTCCAAGCTTTTATAAAGTTTCTAGTATTTGCTGAAATTTATTCCGAAAATAAAAATCAAATTAAATCTCAGCCCGCCACGTGTCGCTCTCAGATTAAATCAACATCTCTCCACGTTTTAATCCTAGCCATCCACCACAACTTACCCCTTCATAAAATCCAAAGCCTCTCATACACCCACTTGCCACGTGTCGCAAATCCGACGGCCCGTACCCCTTCACTAATTCACCCTCTCTATGACACATGGGGCCCCCTTGTCATATCCTTCTTCTACCTTCCTTTCTTCCTCCTCCCACCCTCTCTCTCCACCTCCATTAATACCGAAATTATAGCTTCAAAATCCCGCGCTTCTCCCTCATAAAATCTCGATTAAATGGTGGAAACGGATCCTCTATCAATTACCTCCATTCCTCCGGCCGTTTCCCCTCAAATTTCGCCCCCTAATTGCGGATTTCATTAACTCCGGCGAGCTCCCCATTTTCGGCCGCCCCTCCTCCCATGGCATATAAATACCGCCCTTCCCCTCCCCTCTTTTCACCCCGCCTCCCACCGCCCCTCTCCTCCTCCTTTCGGCCGCCCCCCATTGCCTCACCGCAGCCCCCATCAAAAACCGCCGCCGCCACCATCTCTTGCGCCGCCGCCGGCCATCGCGCCTCCCGTCGCCGCCGCCGACCCCCCCTCATCCCGCCGCCGCTCGCCGCCCCCACCTCCGGCCGCCGGCCGCCGGCCGTGCGCCTCCCGAGCCGGCCGAGCGCGCCGCCCGCGTGGCCTCCACGTCGGCCGGCCTTGCCCGCGTGGCCGCCATCCTGCGCCCGCGTGGCGCCATGTGGCCGGCGCGCCACGTCGGCAAGACCCATGGTCCGTGGATCCGGTCCACGGTAGACCGGACCCACCCGTCATTCAAATAACTTTCCCGCTCAAGAAATTCAAAATTTGCTGACGTCATAAATGGCATTTTCCAATACAAAAATAATTCCCGAAAGTCAGCCTTTTCCTTTTTCCCTCCTGTTAATCTTCCGAAAGCCATAACTTCTTCATTTTAATTCCGATTTGAGCCGTTCAAATTTCTAAATTTTTCTAAAATCATAAACTATCCAAATATGGACTCTTTTTAATTTTTTAATTTTATTTAAATTTTGGTTGAATTTATTTGTCTTGTTTGTCCGTCTTTACGCGCGTAGATTCCGCCGTCGCCGAGGAACTCGTCGAGTCGCAGCAAGAAGACCCAACCAGCGTCCAAGAAGGCAAGTCTCCTTTGATCATCTTGAACCTATGATTTCGAAATGTTTTAATTATTTTAAATTATGTGCATTGCTATTTATATAAAATATTAGTTCAAATCTTAAGGGTTAGTTAAACCAACCTTGTTATACCCTCCATTGAAATTGAATGCCATGTACCTTTGTCACCCTAGAATTTCAATTGTCTTAATAATGAGATTATTACTGAATCTTTGTGAATAGTGGAATGGTAGTATAATGCTTAGTCTCGCTATTTAATACCTTTGAAATCTTGAAAATGGGAAAATTATGAATTATTGTAATACCCCTGTGTTTATGAAAATTAGTGGTAATTGGAGTTGCCACTGTTCTTTTAAAATAAACTAAAATGTGAAAATTGGTTTAGATTAGGGTGGATGGTTAGTTTGGATTGGTGCAGGAAGCACGAGATCTTGTAAAGTGTATGTTCCACCCTAGTCAATTAAGGACCAACGCTTGTGTTTGTCCAGACTGAGCATTAACCGTACAACCACAAGTCTATATGGGTACGACCTAGCTGACTAACTTACGATAGTCTAGTTTAGGTGCCACCAGTGGAAAGTGGATGCCAGGGATGGACTGGTTATTCACAGTGAGGGACAGGGATTTACTGTACTCATATGGCGCAAGAGGGGGCTTCGGTTCGGGCGGTTAGCCTACCTGCGGTGAAACCTCAGCGGGTGGTATCTAGCTAGATTAGAGTAAGGTAAAAGCTTTGTGATATTTTATCTGGGTCTCATGCCAAAGGAAGCGTTGACCTTTAGGATAATTTATCTCTTGTGGGTAAAGTTGTACAACCTCTGCAGAGTGTAAAACTATTCGAATAGCCGTGCCCACGGTCAAGGGCGGGCAAGGAATGCATTCACATGGTAGATTTCTGGTTTTGTTTTAAAATCAAAAGTTTTTGTATTCCGAGAGTGGAGGGAACTCTCGGAAGGGTATCCTGGCGGTTGGAGCCAGAGAGGGTGGATGGAACCCGCAGTTTTAAACTTGACCAATTGTAATTGGTTGGCTAGTGTTGGTAGATGGAACCTTCACTAGAAAGTTGATGATAGTTTCTGCTAAAACATTTATTTTATTAAATTGATGCCTTCGAAAATAATTAGTAGTAATTGAATTTTAAAATGTTGCTTTGTGCAAAAGAACCATATAGCCTTCCTTTGTTAAGCCTTGCATCTATGCATTTTTCCCAAGACTTGCGGAGTACTTTATGTGCTCACATGCTACACTTATAATAAACCCCAGAGGAGTACGAAGCTCAAGAAGGCGACTACGACTTCTTCGCGGGTGGATTCGACGGAGGATTCCAGGAGTTCTAGGTCGCGCTTCCCCAGTCAATTGCCTGTGGCGTATTGATGGGTCTTCACCGAGTTTATCTTTTGCTTCCGCTGTGTTTCGTGTGTGCGAGGTCTTGAAACCTCTATTGTAATAATGAGACCTTTCGGTCTATACTCTTTAATATTGTAATAAAGCATTGCTGGTTATGCATTCATTTCTGTTTAACTGTGTGCACTAGCTTTGATCTGGGACTAGTGCAGTAATACACAGAGGGTCCGGGTTCGGAAATCCGGGGTCCCGACAGCGGTCCAGGAAACTTCATGCATAGGAAGCCGTGGTTCGGAACTGCCCCGAGAGTGTTTAGGAGCGGTCGCCCCAATATGGCGTTGTAGGGGTATGCAATGTTGACCACGTCGAAGATGGCGTCTTCACTCCTCATGTTGTCGTTTTGGCCGAAGGAGACTTGGAGGCATATCTGGCCCAAAGCGCACAAAGGTTGCCCTCCAAAGCCTTGCAACGGGATGCCTGAAGGGCCCAATCGACTCCGAGGTATTCCCATCTGGTCGAAGGCTGTGGCGAACAGGATGTTCGCGGAGCTTCCTCCATCAACCAGGACGCGCCTGACCTCGCATCCTGCCACGAGGACCCGGACGACCAGATGGTCTTGGTGGGGGAACTCCACGCCTTCAGCGTCAGTGGGCGTGAATGTGACTTCGTGTTGTGCCCACTCCGGCGGCGCCAGCGCTGGGTATGCCGCGACGTGGTGCAGCCTCCTCGCGTAGGCCTTCCGTTGCCGCGCCGAGGCGAACTCCAACGAGGAGCCTCCGGAAATGACGTTTATGACCCTGCGCTGGGCTCCTTCCAGGGCTTGCAACTGTAGGAGGCCCTCCCGAGGTTGCTGCACATGGGCCTGAATTCGCAAGAGGCCTTCTTGGGGCTGCATTCCTTGGTCCTGGGGGTGTTGGACGTGGGCCACGACGGGCGCGCGTGCCTCCGGGTTTTTGTCCCTAGCGACGCTCTGCCGGAGCGCTGCGATAGTGGCGCAGGTGCGCGTGTCATGGTTGCCTCGGCCATGGTTCTCGCACCACTGCCCGTGGTGCTGGTCACTGTACTCTTCGTGGGTTCTGTCGTCGCGACCCCACCCACGCCCCCGTCCCCGGCCCCGGCGCCCTCTGCCTCCGCGACCTGCGGAGGCGTTATCCTCGGAGCCGCCTTTGATGTCGAAGACGTAACGAGGTTTTCTGGACTTGCATTGGTCGCGCTTGGGCCTATGGCCTGACGAGTCATTGTGTTGGGAATCTTTGCGTTCGGAGGCGCCCTTCAGCTGCTCCTGGTTGCGTTTGCCTTTCGAGGAGCTCTGCTTTGGCGAGCCTTCACTCTTTGCCAAGCCTTCGGCCTTGTTGGTGTAGGAGTCGTCGCCGTGTCGCCGCCGCGCGTCCTCTTCCGCTCTGGCGTACTCTTCCATCTTGTCGAAGAGCTTCGCGACCGTCTTAATGGGCTTGCGCGCGTTGTACTCGGCCATCGGTCCCGGTCGGAGGCCTTGTATGGCTGCGTTGATGACGGTTGTTTCGTTGACGTCTTTGACCTGGCAACGTACTTTCGCGAAGTGCTTGAAGTAATCCCGGAGCCTCTCCTCAGGTTTTTGCTTGACTGCGAAGAGCTGATCCGCATCGACACGCTCGACGTAGTTTCCCTGGAAGTTGTTGTAGAGTCGATCACGGATCTGTTCCCATGCGTAGATGGACTGTGGTTCAATGGTGAAGAACCAGGATAGCGCCACCCCTTGTAGCGCGAGAGGGAGTCCTTTTGCCTTCGTGGTGTCGTCTCCGCCAGCGGCTTCGATAGCGGTCTCATACACGCGCACGAATTCTCGTGGGTCGGAGTTGCCCTTGTACACCTCGATGACGCTCGGGAACTTGAAGTCCTCAGGCCATGCCGCCTGCTGTAGGCCCGCGGAGAGCGGGGACTCCGGGTCTACACGCTGTAACGGGATGCGACTAGACGTAGGGGCGTCGCGGCTATCCGCCCTTTCCGGAGCAGGTTCCGATGCCACCGCCGGGGGGGCGTGTTGGCTTCGAGTCTCTTGCATGTCTCGCATAGCTCCGCGGAGGTCGGTCAGCTCCCGCTGAAACGCGCTGAGGGCCGCCAGCAGGGCAGTCTCCACCGAGGACGTAGTTGGGGCCGTCGCGCGCCCGGTGGTACGACCGGCACAGCGGTGACCACGGCCTGCGCGCTGAGGCCGCCCGCTGTGGTGCCCTGGAGGACCCTGGAGCCGGTGACGAGGTCCGCGTCGTCGCCGAGACCATTGACCGCTTCTACGCCGGGTGGGAAAGTAGGCGCACCTGCGTTGCCAACGCCGGGGTTGGTCGTCGGAACGGTGTTGGCGGGATCGGGCGTTGTGTCGCTGGTGGCGGGGTTATTTGTCACGGCGGTGGCGGGGTTGGGCGTCGCGTCGGTGGCGGAGTTGGGCATCGCGTTGTGAACTTCGGTGTTCACGGTCGTCACGCCTGCACCGCCACCCGTACCTGCAGCTGCTAAAGCCAAAGCCCTGGTGTTCACGCGAGGTTTCGCCCCTTCCACCTTCTTCTTCTTCGCCGCCGATGGTGAAGCTTTCTTTGGTGCCATCCTCCTTCGGATCTGGAGACTTGCTCTTGTCCTCCCCACGGACGGCGCCAACTATTGTGGTTACAGACCAAACAGAGATAGAGTATGGTAGTGGAGAGTTAGGTGAGTAGATGGCTTGGGCTTCTCCCCATGGCCTGTGTCGTATATATATACCCACATGGGAATTGCTTTTACAACTATACCCTTACACCTGATTATTCCCCTCAGGGGTACTCATGTCATTATACATGTCCCATTTCGGGCCTTACATTCCTCTAACAGGCCTGCTGGGCTTAGGTGGGGGCCACCCCTACAACAAAGACCTTTTACACTGGTAGAAGGGCTCCAATGGGGAGGGGAAGGGGGAGTAGCTGCTGGAGGGGCGCACAAGGGGGCAGGGTGGGGCGGCTAGGGTTGGAGGGGGGTGGGCGCCTCCCCCCTCTAGGCCGGATTTCCCCTGGGCCAAGGCCCGGGCCCAAGTTGCCCGAAAAATTCAGAAAACTCATTATTTCATTCTTTCCTTTAAGGTCCCTCTCTCCAAACAAACAATTATTAATCGATAGACTTTTGGGATATTACATTCTACCCCCCTTATACAGAATTCGACCCCGAATTCTATCCATGCATACACTAAGATTAATCACGACTAAACTTAATCGTAAAACATGCACCTGTTGTGAATAATTTCGAATATTGCTCACGCATGCGAGACTCTAATTGCCATGTGGCTTCTATCTCTGTCTGCTGCGACCAAAGTACCTTGACATACTTTAAAGTTTTATTCCTCAATGCTTCTCCTGATCTTTCCAGAATCCGCACTGGCTTGGACTCAAAGGACATATCATGTTCAAGTTTTAACGGTTATAGTGAAATATGAAGCTCCGGATCTCGTAGGTACCTTTTCGACACCGGGTCATACGTAACGTTGTGTAGCCCACCCTAGGACCCAAGGCGGTCCTAGCGGCACACCACCCTCCAAATCCTCACGACTAACAGATGCGATTAAATATACCTCGGGTTATCATTCTCTTGGTACCAACCCGTACAATCTGCACAACAAACGAAACTCTTGTTCCAACTCTCAATCGATCTTTTTACCTTAACAAGGAGCACCTCTGTTAACCCCGAACGCACAACAGAGCTCATTGTAAACAACCTCTTTTACAACCAGAATCCAACTGAAAATAAAGGATTATCATCACAACCACGCTTCACCAACTCCCCACCAAAATGATCAAATCTAAAAATCAAGGATTCAACATGAGAACCTCTGCACATTCCAAATAGGTATTTTTGCAAATAAACAACACATAAGTCAGAGGAGAATGACTCCAATGCCAAACCCTTCCTTTGTTTTTTTCCCTGAACCAGAAAAACCACACATGCCAACATAAAGTCAACCCAAACCACAAAAGACTTTTGCTATCATCACATAGCTCAAACAAGAATCAAGAGAACATTTTACTTCCTGAGAAAAAAAATATTTTTTCTTTTAGGAATAAACTTTCTCTTGAATCACAAGATTCCAAATCATCACACACCACACTAACTCATTTCTCTTAAAATGACAACATCAACACTATGCTCAAACCGAGTGCATCAACCACAGCTTTGTGGATAGACTCTACTGACCTCACAATAACATACTCTAGCCAACTCCTCTACCAACAGGGTTACTTTGATAAATAATTTGCAATGCACCTCATCATTGTTTCACCCACAATCACTTCACCACAATTTTTTTAAGGATAATCAACTTGAAATTCTCAGCACACATACTCAATTTCCACACCCAAAGGACACTATCAAGGAGCATCACACTATTTAGAATCCACTTGTTCCAATATTTCCACACAACATCATTAGCCTCCAAGGTTATAGCATAGAACACCAAACCAAAATTTTCCATCTCCAGGGCTCCCATATATGCGCTTCGATATAATTGATACGAAGACTCTCGAATTTGGTGACTAAAATTCCCACAATCAAACATGCTCAATCATTAACAACCACATGAAGACATATTCTCAACCTAATTATCTTTAGGAAGATTCTAACTCCTGCAGGGTTACTCACTGAAGCCAAGGCATGTATGGCAATAATTCAATAATCCCTACTATCCCAATAATTCCCATAGGGGTTAGACTTCTTCACAATTATAATCCCATTAACTACACTACCATAATCATCCTACTAAACCTTGCAAAGTGCCCAATCACAATACTCTAATAAGATTGATCAAGATTCTCATACTTTTGATAATCCTAATGTTCCATCAAAATGATCGAAACATTCTTGAACCACAATCTACTATAGGTTCTACTAATTGCAACCATGTAATCAGTTAGCTCCAAAGACAAACATTCTTTTTAAATCAAATCCTCACCGAGAATTATTCCAAGAAATCAATTTATCACTCAATGAATCTCAAACAACTTGACACCTACAATCTCACCAAAATCATCTACTTGACCACCGCTATCAAGTTACCATTATACAACCTAAAAGGCTTTGCAACACGGATTGGTTAATCCTTCCTCAGAAGAAGATATAGATAGAAACAATTTTCAGCACACAGAAAAACATTTACCACTCACCGGAGACACAACACCAAGGAAAAAGTCAAATAGCCAAGATCTTGGAAAATAGAAGACGAGACCACAGTTGAGCGCACAAGTCCCACAAGAAGAGAATATCAAACTTCAGCCGAAGATAAATAAATAAATAAAGCACTGCTTTTGGAAACTTGAGGAATTCCTTTGTGGCAAACCAACAAGGTTAAGCACGCTTCAATAAGCTGCAAGGTACAAAACTTGAATCCAACCGCAAATACCTCTACTACACCCTTCAATTTAACAAAGGACATAATTTTCTTTAATGAAAACATCACTTTACCAACTTCAAGCAAACGATCATTTAAGCTCAAATCACAAGAATCACTTAAGAACCGATAGAACCTTCCAATACGTCACTATGCGCAAACTAATTTCAGATACCACAATAAGTCATGAAATCCCATAGGATCATGAATGCAAAACTCCAAACATTTCATTTAACTGACATCACGGAAGACGAACAAATTCCTTTACTTCTAAAAGAATCAACACTACCCCCATCATCTCATACTCAGTTTTACTAACCTCATCATTATATATTCTTAGCATGAATCATCATAGCCTACCAGTGCATCATAAACCTTTCCAAAAGAACGCAATAACTTATTTCAAAATGTTTTTTCCAATAAGATTGCAACAATCCTACTAACATCAAGAATAATACACTCTTAACAAGAATCGTTATTGTCTACCCTTCCATTATAAAGTCCTCCAAAATCTCATCAAATAGTTCCATGCTACTTTATCATCCCATCTTCAATTTGAAAGTATTTCAAAACCTTACAACCTCACTACGACAACCGCTTTAAATTAGAGGAGATCTACTACACAATTTTAATAATTCTACCAAAACTCTTTCGTCAAAGACATAACATCATCTGACAATCCCACCATCATGTAAATATAGATCACATTTTAAACCCCATCCATTGCTCTCTTATTGATGTGCAACACCAAACTTCATTACTCAACAGTTGCACTTAGCAATTACATACGAACACTAAGTATCCACAAAGATAACTCCAAGATTAATCTCCACTAATACAGTAATCCAACACCTTCTGGATTTAATTATCCTAAATAGTTAGATTAATCCATTGAGACCCGTTGATCCAATTTATCCCAAAAGTTTACTAATTTTGTCTCTCTTATTGATCAACCAGTTCATCAAAGCTCCACGCCTCTTAGTAACTCTATTGATTCCATTAGGAATAGCCGTATTCATAAACATAGTACATGAACAACTACAAGAAGACAACATCAACTTATTCGGTTTCACTTCCAAGGATACTCATACCATATCAATTTATTTGTTTACAATCTCTGACTTAACCATAACAAGACATCACAACAGGATTTTAACACCTCCCTTCAGAAAAGAGAGGTATTAAACTTCAACACTTAGAATAATCCAAAAGAATTACATAAAGCCAAAGCTTTCGCATGTTAATGAATTTGCAACATAAAACTTCCGTTAATAAAAATACCAAGCAAATAAATGAGACATGTTTCACAATAAGACAAAACTCCCACGAAGGGACCAACCTTGCAAATCAACAATGTACACAAGTAGCAAAAGAGTCTCAATAGTCCGAAAAAACAATAATTGCTTCAAAGAACAGGTAGAGACCAAGAGAAAACCCTCAACTTCAATGAACCACAAACTCAAGATAAATTCATCCACCATCACAGGATAAGAATTGACCAAACCCAACTCAAGGATAAGGGAAACTTTTCTACATAACTCATTCCAAACCTTTGAAACTAAGTTGTCTAAGGAAAAATCCTTCACCATTTCAATACCATGAATAGTGATATAACCTAGCCATGCCCATGGCCGCACCGCAACTTGAAGTGGGGGATCAGGTGCTTTTGAGAGTATCTCCCACCTAGGGTGTGGTGAGGTTCGGAACCAAAGGGAAGCTTAGCCCGAGGTACGTCAGGCCTTTCATGATCATGGCTCGGATCGGGAAGCCTCTTGGATTTTCCAGAATCTATGCGCGGTGTGCAAGCATTGAGGAATAAAATTTTAAAAGTATGTCAAGGTGCTTTGGTCGCAGCAGTCGGAGAGAGAGGCCACTTGGGAATTGGAGTTTCGCATGCGTGAGAATTATTCACAATAGGAGCGTGTTAATATGGTTAA
This sequence comes from Dendrocalamus latiflorus, assembly GCA_017311315.1. Taxonomy (NCBI): domain Eukaryota; kingdom Viridiplantae; phylum Streptophyta; class Magnoliopsida; order Poales; family Poaceae; genus Dendrocalamus; species Dendrocalamus latiflorus. Next base: position 27,580,179 of record CM029626.1, read on the forward strand.
GTTTTAACTGTGATTTAAACTTGGTGTAAGTGTGGATAGAATTCGGGGTCGAATTCCGTTTAAGGGGGGTAGAATGTAATACCCCAAAAGCGATTCGAGAGTTAATCGATTAATTGGAGAGAAGGACCATATAGAAAATAATTAAACAAGAATTTTTACAGGGGTTTTCTGAAAAATCCCGGCAACCTAGGCCTGGGCCTCGGCCCAAGTGGAGGCCGGCCCAGGAGGGGGGAGGCGCCTTCCTCCCAACCCTAGCCGCCACCCCCTTTGCCCCTCCTCTCTCCCCCTTGGCCGAACCCCTCCCTGCCCCTGCACCTCCACCATGTCCAGCGCACCTCTCCCCCCATTGTTGTCCCTTGGTGCTAGGAGAAAGCGAGAAGGAAGGAAGAAGAAGAGAGGGAAGGAGAAGAAAGGAAGGAGGAAGAAGAAGGGAAAAAAGATGGGTGATTCCTAGGGGATCCTCTAGGTAACTCTCCCTCATCTCAAATCCTTCTATTTTTTAGAGTAATTAGGGTTCTTGGCACGGGATTAGAAGGGATTAGCAGATTGATTACCCGATTAGAGATTTCCTGCTGTCTGACTATAGATCAATCCGCGCAGCGCAACTGTTTGCGCAGTTTAGACCCACGAAACGATTTTTCCTGCGGGTATGACCAAAAGAAAAATTGTAGAGTACGACGAGATCGATTTTCTGTAATGTTTCCAGAATTTTAGGCCGCGGTATTTGGGCGTAGCAGAGTCAGGAATATCGCTGTCTGTCAGGGGTGCAGATTGGGGCAGATTGCTGTTCAAGTGTGATTTAGTGGTAGTACATGATTTTTATGTTTTTGGTCACAATTGATAAAAATGTAGGGAATTCAGTAATATAACTACTGTATAAAAATCATAATTTTTAGGGTCTTACACTGTGGTTGGGACGCGTTAGAATCTGGCTGCCTAGATTGCCAGAGCAGAGAACGTCCTCTGTTTTGCGCATTAAGTTACACCTTGCTAGGCTCAAAATAAAAATATGTGATTTACATGAAAAGTGAAGGTATTTAAGTGAGGAATCTAGAAATATATCATTTGCTGTGATTGGCTTAATATTGTTAAAGATACAAAAATTAAGCGGCGCTGCTGCAGCGGACAGAGTGTAGAACCGTTAAGCGGAGCGGGAGTTGTGGGTTTTGGGCATAGAGGTGTTTACTTCTCAGTTGTGAATATTATATTATGGTTTCATGCTGAGTGGTTCCCAATGAATAGGTGGCTTCGCTCCTGATCTTGCTTGATCCCTTCGCTCCTTCGGTAAAGGCAAGTATAATGATGGTTTAAAATTGATAGTGTGGATTGTTGATGGTTGATGGATTGTTGATGTTTGATCTATTTTATGAGTATATGTGTTCATAGTTGTGGTAAGGATGTACTGGTGCTGTTTATGGTTGATTGCAATTTAAAGTGCTCATGAGTATTTCTGGTGCATAGATATTGTGGATGTAATTTTTATTTATTGAGACATTCACGCATATGCATCATGCTAATTTATTGAAGTCTTGGTCACGAGATGACCAAGCGCCGAGGTCCCCATCATGTTGATGACATGACGGGCTAAAGGTCCCCATACTTGTGGAGTATGGGCAATTGGTCCCTGTACCAGATGGTCAGGCATGGGTGTGCATCGACGGATGCACACTTTGCATTACCGGTAAAATGCAGAAGAGAAAGAGATAAAGAGATTTTTGACCATCTTGCATAGCTTGGCTTATTTATATGGTTGATGGATGAATTTGTGAAGTGATGTTCATGAATGTTCTTGTTACTATTATTTCTATGGTTGATGGATGAATTTGTGAAGTGATGTTCATGGATGTTCTTGTTACTATCTATTATATTTGCTGAGTCGTTGGACTCACTCTTGCTGTTGTTGTGTTTTTTTAGGTACCTTTATGAGATCGGCATGCATGGGGAAAAGGAAAGATTAGAATTATTGCACTTTGCACGATCTATCCACAATGGAAGAAAGGGAGAAAATTAAATACTATTTGCATGAATTACTTAAGTAGTAGATGATTATTGATTGCCGGATTTAAATGTAATAAAGGATTAGAATTCTTTTATGATGCTTCTATTCTTTATCTAAATTTTATAACTATGAGTGTTCTAGTAATCTAAGCCAATATTGATTAGAATTGATTATATTACTTGAGGTTATTCATCCCTTTTTTTAATTATGCTTGTTGAAACCTCTGATTTAGACAGTAAACAAAGGAGGTTCTGCCGAAATTTTGTGTAGCATATTTAGATTATCATTGTCTTACTACTAGATTGGTAGCATTCCAGGTCATTGCCTGACTAGGGTGTTACAGTTGGTATTAGAGCGGGCTGTAGGTCCGTGGTTAATGAAATATTAATTTTGACACACTAAGCACTGTAGGTGGGAATGGGTTTGCATTGCATCTGCGTTTCCGTCGATTATCATAGTTGAATATGTGCTTAATATTTGACTTTGTACTTGTTATGAGATGATCTTTTGGTGCCCATGATTTGACTATATGACTGTTATGTGTGGTGGTAGTTGATGTCGAGAGATAGAGATCGTGGTGCAGCCATAGGCGTGGCCAAGTTATGGCACTATTCGTGGTATTGAATTGGTGAGGGATCTTTCCTTGGGCAACTTAATTTCAGAATTTAGGAATGAGTGCTTCAGAAAAGTTTTTCTCTTCCTTAAGCTGAATTTGCCAATTCTTATCCTGTGGTGGAAGATGAATTTATCTTGGTATCATGGTTCATTGCAGTTGAGGGTTTTCATTTGGTCTCTACCTGTTCTTTGAAGCGATTATTGTTTTTCAGACTATTGAGACGCTTTGCTACTGGGGAACATTGTTGATTTGTAAGGTTGGTCCCTTCATGGGAGTTTTGTCTTGTTGTGAAACATGTCTCATTTGTTAGCTTGGTATTTTTTATTAATGAAAGTTTTATGTTGCAAATTCGTTAACATGGGAAAGCCTTGGATCTTTGCATTTATTTGGATTATTTCGCATGTTGAAATTTAATTCCTCTCCTTTCTGAACGAGAATGTTAAAATCCTTTGTGGAGTTTTACTATGCTTAAGTGGGAGGTGGTAATCATATAAATTAGCGTGGTGCATAATTAATTTCAATTAGCATCCTCGGAAGTGTAGTTGATTAATTTGATGTCGCCTTGTAATAGTTTCCTGAAGAATTGTGATTAAGAATTTGTCTATACATGATTGGAACTCATGGAGTTTTGAGGAGTGTACAAAAAGAATTAGAACGATTATTATGATTGTTTAAATTTCTATCCTGTTGGGTAAATTGAATTAATTTTGTCTTCAGTAATTAATCCGATCGTTCGAGATGATTAATTAAGGAGGTGTTGGAATATTGCCTTAGTAATGTTAACCTTTAATATGTCCTTTATTTAGATATTTATGAGCATGTATAACTTCTAGGTTCATCTACCTTTCACTATGCAAAATTGTTGAAGTACGTATAAAGAAATAGAGGAAGGATGAAGTATAACCTGTAAAACCTTGTCTTATAGAGCTTATATTATTGAAGTTTGAAGAATTTTGTTTTAAATTGCTGAACAAAAGGTGGAATGTTGAAACTATGCTCATAACGGTTTTTGAGGTTGCCATGTTCTAGTACTAGCTTGTTAGAAGAGTTTTGTTTCAATATTGTGGATTGTGCACTAGTCTCTTCCTAGATCAAGTAGTTGCAATCTTGTTTAGATAATAGAAACATGATGAAGTGAATTATTGCGTTCCTTTTGGGAAAAGTTTATCAAGGAATATGAGGATATGATGGTTCTTGTTAAGAGTGTATTATTTTGAAGCTAGTATGATTGTTAGTACGTGGTTGAGATGATAATGTTGAATGTTCTATAAATAAAAGAATTTGATAACTTCCATGATAGTATTTAAATCAAAAGTTTTGGGATTTGCGTACACGATCTTTTAGACCTCATGACTTAGGTGGTAGGTGAAATTGTTTTGAGCAAACTGACGCGTTGAGAAGTTTTATTAGTTCTTAAAAGATTAATGAGTGTGGTCTTCAAATCTCTTTTGTTGGAAATGTCAAGGTAATACTGTAATTGAAGAAAGTTGCTCTCTTTGTTAAAGGAAAGATTGTGGTAAAAGTATTTGAGATTGGAGTCAAGTTGTGTAACTTTTAGAGATGTGCTTGACCTCTCATTTTCACTGCATAAGAGTTTCTTGGGTTTAAATGACAATACCGTATTCTTATTGGTTGAGATTTGATACTTTTTCTCTTGAGGGGCATGTGCCTTCGACTGTGAACTTATCTTTTGTTTTCCAAGATCATTGCTATTTCCCTTGGTCTGGTGTCTATTGCAACTGGTACACCTGTCTATGTGCTGAAATTTACTACCTTTTGTCTCTTCTAAGAAAAGGGTAGCCGATTTGGGTTGCAACTAGAGGAATCTATAATAAATAATGATTCAAGAGTGTTTCGTTCATTTTAATGGAACATTAGAATTATTGAAAGTATGAGAATCTTGATCAATTTCATTGGAGTATCGTGATTGGGTACTTTGCAAGGGTTAGTATGAGGATTATGATGGTGTAGTTAATGAGATTATAATTGTGAAGAAGTCTAACCGTTATGGGAATTATTAGGATAGTAGGGATTGTTGAATTATTGCCATGTATGACTTGGTTTCGGTGAGTAACCCTCCAAGAGTTAGAATCTTCCTAAAGATAATTAGGTTGAGAATATGTTTTCGTGTGGTTGTTAATGATTGAGCATGTTTGATTGTGGGAATTTTAGTCACCGAATTCGAGAGTCTTTGTATCAATTATATCAAAGAACATATATAGGAGCCATGGAGATAGAAAGTTTGGTTTGATGTTCTATGTGGGAACCTTGGAGGCTAATGATGTTGTGTGGGAATAGTGGAACAAATGGATTCTAAATAGTGTGATGCACCTTGATAGTATCCTTTGGATGTGTGCTGAGAATTTCAAGTCGATTATCCTTAAAGGGTTGTGGTGAAAAGATCGTAGGTGAAAACAATGATGTGGTGCATTGGAAATTATTTATCAAAGTAACCCTGTTGGTAGAGGAGTTGGTTAGAGTATGTTATTGTGAGGTCAGTAGAGTCTCTCTACGAATGTGTGGTTGATGCGCTCGGTTTGAGCATAGTGTTGATATTGCCAACTTAAGACAAGTGAGTTAGTGTGGTATGGGATGATTTGGAATCTCATGATTCACAAGACTTTATTCCTAAAAGAAAAAAAAACATGAGGAAAGAAAATTTTGTCGGGAAGTGAGATGCTCTCTTGATTATTGTTTGAGCTATGTGATGATAGCAAAAGTCTTTTGTAGTTTGAGTTGACTTTATGTTGGCATGTGTGTTTTTTTGGTTCAAGAAAAAAATAATGGACGGGTTTGACATTTGAGTGATTCTCCTTTGACTTATGCGTTGTTTATTTGCAAACTATCTACTTGGTATGTGAAGAGGTTCTCGTGTTGAATCCTCGTTTTTTTCTTTTGATTTGACCCTTTTGATGGGGAGTTGGTGATGTGTGGTTGCAATGAGAATCCCTTATTTTCAGTTGAACTCTATTTGTAAAAAAGTTGGTTTACAATGAGCACCGTTGTGCGTCCGTAGTGAAAGGAGGTACTCCTTGTTAAGGTAAAAAGATCGATTGAGAGTTGGAACAAGAGTTACATGTGTTGTGCAGGTTGTGTGGGTCGATACCAAAGGGAATGATAACCCAATGTATATTCAATCGCTTCTGTTAGTTGCAAGGATTTGGAGGTTGGTGTATCACTAGGACCACCATGGGTCCTAGAGTGGGGTACACAACGTTTCGTACGACCCGGTATCGAGGGAGTGCTTGAAAGATCTGGAGTGTGGGTTTCCATTAAAGTCCTTGACCAACGAGTAAGATCAGCTGCCTTTAGCGGAGTTCGCTTATAATAACAGCTACCATTCCAAAATTAAAGCTGCGCCATTCGAAGTGGTACGGGCATAGATGTAGGTCACCCCCCTTTGCTGGGAAGCAGTGGGTGAAAAGGCAGTCTTGGGCCCGGATTTGGTCCAGAAGACAGTTGAATGAGTGGCCCTGGTGAGATAGAATCTGTTGGTCGCCCAGAGCAGGCAGAAAAGCTATGCGAATGTGAGAAGAAGGGATCTGGAATTTGAAGTGGGGGATCAGGTGCTTTTGAGAGTATCTCCCACCTAGGGTGTGGTGAGGTTCGGAACCAAAGGGAAGCTTAGCCCGAGGTACGTCAGGCCTTTCATGATCATGGCTCGGATCGGGAAGCCTCTTGGATTTTCCAGAATCTATGCGCGGTGTGCAAGCATTGAGGAATAAAATTTTAAAAGTATGTCAAGGTGCTTTGGTCGCAGCAGTCAGAGAGAGAGGCCACTTGGGAATTGGAGTTTCGCATGCGTGAGAATTATTCACAACAGGAGCGTGTTAATATGGTTAAGTTTTAACTGTGATTTAAACTTGGTGTAAGTGTGGATAGAATTCGGGGTCGAATTCCGTTTAAGGGGGGTAGAATGTAATACCAAAAAAGCGATTCGAGAGTTAATCGATTAATTGGAGAGAAGGACCATATAGAAAATAATTAAACAAGAATTTTTAGAGGGGTTTTCTGAAAAATCCCAGCAACCTGAGCCTGGGCCTCGGCCCAAGTGGAGGTCGGCCCAGGAGGGGGGAGGCGCCTTCCTCCCAACCCTAGCCGCCACCCCCTTTGCCCCCTCCTCTCTCCCCCTTGGCCGCACCCCTCCCTGCCCCTGCACCTCCACCATGTCCAGCTCACCTCTCCCCCCATTGTTGTCCCTTGGTGCTAGGAGAAAGCGAGAAGGAAGGAAGAAGAAGAGAGGGAAGGAGAAGAAAGGAAGGAGGAAGAAGAAGGGAAAAAAGATGGGTGATTCCAAGGGGATCCTCTAGGTAACTCTCCCTCATCTCATATCCTTTTATTTTTAGAGTAATTAGGGTTCTTGGCACGGGATTAAAAGGGATTAGCAGATTGATTACCCGATTAGAGATTTCCTGCTGTCTGCCTATAGATCAATCCGCGCAGCGCAACTGTTTGTGCAGTTTAGACCCACGAAACGATTTTTCCTGCGGGTATGACCAAAAGAAAAATTGTAGAGGACGACGAGATCGATTTTCTGTAATGTTTCCAGAATTTTAGGCCGCGGTATTTGGGCATAGCAGAGTCAGGAATATCGCTGTCTGTCAGGGGTGCAGATTGGGGCAGATTGCTGTTCAAGTGTGATTTAGGGGTAGTAGATGATTTTTATGTTTTTGGTCACAATTGATAAAAATGTAGGGAATTAAGTAATATAACTACTGTATAAAAATCATAATTTTTAGGGTCTTACACTGTGGTTGGGACGCGTTAGAATCTGGCTGCCTAGATTGCCAGAGCAGAGAACATCCTCTGTTTTGCGCATTAAGTTACACCTTGCTAGGCTCAAAATAAAAATATGTGATCTACATGAAAAGTGAAGGTATTTAAGTGAGGAATCCAGAAATATATCATTTTCTGTGATTGGCTTAATATTGTTAAAGATACAAAAAATTAAGCGGCGCTGCTGCAGCGGACAGAGTGTAGAACCGTTAAGCGGAGCGGGAGTTGTGGGTTTTGGGCATAGAGGTGTTTACTTCTCAGTTGTGAATATTATATTATGGTTTCATGCTGAGTGGTTCCCAATGAATAGGTGGCTTCGCTCCTGATCTTGCTTGATCCCTTCGCTCCTTCGGTAAAGGCAAGTATAATGATGGTTTAAAATTGATAGTGTGGATTGTTGATGGTTGATGGATTGTTGATGTTTGATCTATTTTATGAGTATATGTGTTCATAGTTGTGGTAAGGATGTACTGGTGCTGTTTATGGTTGATTGCAATTTAAAGTGCTCATGAGTATTTCTGGTGCATAGATATTGTGGATGTAATTTTTATTTATTGAGACATTCACGCATATGCATCATGCTAATTTATTGAAGTCTTGGTCACGAGATGACCAAGCGCCGAGGTCCCCATCATGTTGATGACATGACGGGCTAAAGGTCCCCATACTTGTGGAGTATGGGCAATTGGTCCCTGTACCAGATGGTACAGGCATGGGTGTGCATCGACGGATGCACACTTTGCATTACCGGTAAAATGCAGAAGAGAAAGAGATAAAGAGATTTTTGACCATCTTGCATAGCTTGGCTTATTTATATGGTTGATGGATGAATTTGTGAAGTGATGTTCATGAATGTTCTTGTTACTATTATTTCTATGGTTGATGGATGAATTTGTGAAGTGATGTTCATGGATGTTCTTGTTACTATCTATTATATTTGCTGAGTCATTGGACTCACTCTTGCTGTTGTTGTGTTTTTTTAGGTACCTTTATGAGATCGGCTTGCATGGGGAAAAGGAAAGATTAGAATTATTGCACTTTGCACGATCTATCCACAATGGAAGAAAGGGAGAAAATTAAATACTATTTGCATGAATTACTTAAGTAGTAGATGATTATTGATTGCCGGATTTAAATGTAATAAAGGATTAGAATTCTTTTATGATGCTTCTGTTCTTTATTTAAATTTTGTAACTATGAGTGTTCTAGTAATCTAAGACTATATTGATTAGAATTGATTATATTACTTGAGGTTATTCATCCCTTTTTTTAATTATGCTTGTTGAAACCTCTGATTTAGACAGTAAACAAAGGAGGTTCTGCCGAAATTTTGTGTAGCATATTTAGATTATCATTGTCTTACTACTAGTTTGGTAGCATTCCAGGTCATTGCCTGACTGGGGTGTTACACCCTCCCCAAGCCGTCGCCACCGCTCGCCGCCGGCCCGCCTCCGAGCTTCCCGGGCCTCGCCGGCACTCCCATCGGCATCGCCGCAACTCGGGCACCCCATTTTGGCACCCTCCCACACATCCCCGGCCGCCCCTCGCCGCCGGCACCGCCGCCCAACCGCTGCCCCAAGCCTCCTCTGCTCTGCGCCTCTGCTGCATGCTTCAACTAATTTTGTTTCCCACTTCCGTCAGGTAACACCCTTGAGCTCCACTGGCTAGCAGCGTGCGCTCTCACTCCCCCCGCCCGTGTTCGAATCCTCTGGCCGCAATATAGTTAGGATTTTTTTTTTACCTATTTTGCCGAAGGCTACAGTGAAGGAGAAACTAAGGGGAAAATCCAAACACAATTAACAAAGGGTGCAATAAATAAATAAAAGGGTACAGAAATTAACTAGGATATAAATAAGCTTCTTAACTATTTTAATCATGAATAACCATCATGTGCTAGTAAATAATATGCCTTGACTATTTATTTTAACTCTAAATTGATAAATAAAGGTTTAGAAGTAACATTGCTTAGGATATGCTTCCATGAAATGATGGTTTAACAAATGAGGGTGGTCTAAGGAAAAAAATCCTAAGCCACCGCATATTAGTGAATATAATTGGATTGACCATAGCATGGTTTAAACCTTAACCATTATTTCTATACCCTAAGCAATCAGGAGAATCATTCTTGACTATTAAATGATTTGGGAATAAAGCCACTAATATTTGGACTAGTTATCATATTTGAATAACTAATGTGGTTTGCATAAATGGAGTAAAAGACTAAAAATTAATTGAAGGAAATAATAAAGGAAATTTCTTCTGGTTAAAAGTTTAAACTTAATAAATATTACCATTAATTATAATTAAAAATCTTTGCCCAGTACTTCATATGCCTCCATTAAATAAATTTTAACGGTAGATTTTGCTAAATAGCAAATATTGAAATATGACCTTATATGCCAAGCTTTGCCTAGATAACTAAATTTAACCTAAAATCAGAAATGAAGCTAAACCTAATAGTAGCTAAGGTAAATGCAAGATAATAAAAGAAAGTTATTAATAAACAGATCGAGTCATCGTATTCTACCATCGGCCTTGCCTCAAATCACTCGAATCACCCATGACGTCATAATAAAACTAAATTGAATTTATTCGGATTTATTTGGATCTTTTGAGTTATTTGCTTTTATTTGGATTCAGTCATTTATCGTGTAATTAGAAACTGGAGGTCCTGAAGATTCTATGGATCAAGCGAGACCAAGATCGACGAAGACTAGAAATTAAAGATCATCGCATGAGACATTTTTGTGCGAGCTCAAGACCGTGGTAAACCGCGCCAGGCGAGTCAATACTTTGATCATGTTGAACCTACATTTTCTGCAAATTACTTTTGTTTAAATTATCAAATTGCATGCTGTTATTTTATATGCAAATACATGTTTAATTTAGAATACTAGTTAAATGCCTATTATCTAATTTGATTAATATTGCCCCTCCTTTGGAATATTTGAACATGAGAACCTTGTCTCCCTAGCAAAATTATAATAGTAACCTTTTGAAAATAAGTCCATAATTATATGCCATGCTTAGTTTTGCTTAGACACTTGGGAAGTAAGAACGTCCAAGCATCACTTTAATCATGAGAAAAGTGTGGTTGGACAGTCACGGTGGTAATGACTAGTGTATGTTGGATATGGTTATTTTATACTCCCAAAAATCTCAAATTGCTTATTTGTCTGGACGGATGGTTCGGGGGTATGGTGCAGATGTGCACGAGAGTGTGGTTTGTGGTAGAACGACCCAGATAACCCTAAGGACTGAATCTTGTCATGACCTCCTGTGTAAAACAAGTACAACCACAAGTCTGTAAAGTACAACTCGGCCTAGTAAATTTACCGGACCTTGAAAATCACCGTCATCGGTGGAGGAGTGAAGTAGTGCAAATGGCGGCCTGTGTGGCAGGCTTGTATGGGACACCCGCAAGTGGCGGCCTGGGTGGCAGGCTTGAGGGTGAAGTTCTTCTGCGGCGTGCTAGTAGTGTGGGTAGCCAGCTGCTAGGGGCATAGGAGGGGAACATCCTGCACAACCTATGAGACCTGCCGCAAGCAGGACAAGCTCATAGGGGTGAGATGATGGAAGGGGCGAGGTACTTTGAACGGTTACTGTGATGGTTGGCTCAACCGCACGGCTAAGGAATCATGTGGGGCAACGAGTAAATCGTCTCTTGTGGGTAAAGTGTGCAAACTCTGCAAAGTCAAAACTATTCGAATAGTTGTGCCCACGGTCAAGGGCGGACATGGGAACTTAACCAGATATAGTTCTATTTCAAAAACTTTGTGGGTGGGAATGGAAAAGTGGAGGGCAGTGGAAAGCCCTGATTTGTGTTGCCCTGGGTGTCGTCCCAGTGATAATGTAAGCGGCTATAACGCTGAAGGTCTAGCATATGGTGCAGAGACCATGTAATGGTGGATGGAATCTGGATCGATATTATTATTGCATTCCCTTACACATTATGTTTTTGTTCAAAACTGCTAGGTCTCAGAAAATTTTTATGTATTATATTTTTAAATAATAATACTTCTCACAAAATAAAATGTTAGGGAGAATAAATAGTCGTAAGAAAAGAAGATGGTTGTTTATAGTAAACACATAAAGATGTTGGTGGATTCATGTCGATCATAAAAGGAAACAATAGAGATGATTCTGGGAGAAATAAATTGGTGGAGCCTAAATGAATAGATAGGCTAGATAGATGATATGAATAAATTTTGGAGAATCAGGGAGGTACAAAGGTAATTGCTGGATTACAACACTGATAACTAATATAAATTCTTGGGAGATGGTGGTGATAATGGGATTAATAGAATCGGATCGATTACTGGGTGGTTCAATTGAATATTTGGGAATTTGGAGGAATGACAACAATTATTGGAGTATAATCTTGATCAATGATAATCTTGGTGGATGTATACTAAGGAATTGTAGATTTGATCATTGATATTCCTGGTGGAGGTATACGAGTGAACTAGTTAGAGTTAAATAAGAGGGATTATTGGAAGATCAAATTATGGTTTTGGATCAATAACAAAAGGATTGAATTATTAGAAAGTCCTAATACAAATGATGTCGGTGGATTCAAAAGTAATTCGTTAGAGGATCAATAAAATTCAGAAGTGAAGAGTTGATGAGTAGTTATTACAAGATTGGATTATTAGGAATTCATAACACAAAAGATATTGGTAAATTAGATAAATGATGTCGCTAGCTGTTCGGAGTTTTAGACAGCACTTGATCAGTGGATTGCATAATTGATGATATTCACTGTTTGGAGTTTTAGACATCAATCAATTTAGAAAATATGTGCTCGATACATTAAATAAATAATGTCACTTGCTGTTTGGAGTCTTAGACAGCGATCAATAAAGAAAGTGTATTTTGGTGGATTATGTCAATTATGGTAATCACTAGGTGGAGTTTAGGCAGCAACATTGACACTATGATTAAATAGTAATAATGCTACTAAAACTGATTTTTGGCAAATAAAATAATTCGAGCCTCTCCTTTGATAAGCCATGCATACTATTTATTTGCATCCTGTGTATTGGCTCGCGGAGCACGGTGCTCACACTCGCTTTCACAACACATCCAGATCAGGATTTAGATCACTACGCTTTAGGTCGCGAACCTCTAGTTGGCTGCCTGTGGGCATGTCCTAAGGGTCCCACCTGTGTGCTTTGTTTCCGCTGCTGCATTTTATTGGTTTCGACCTAATCAGCCCGTGAATAAGTCTACTATTATATTTACGCTTCCGTATGGTATGTACTTTGATGTTCAGAACTGTAATCTGTGAGCACTATCTACTGATCCAGTGAATAGTGTGGTGAAATCACAGAGGATACCGGATGTTAAAATCTAGGTCCCTAAACGGACCCACAGGCGTGATGCCGGGGTCTGATGTGTGTTGGCGTGCATTGTAATATACGCGCCCCCTCGTATGAATAAAGTCAAAATTGCCCCCATGCTCTGAACATCCGAGGACGCTTGTACGTTTGATTCTTATCGCACCTTCTTGTAAACATCCTCTGACGAATACGGGAAGGGTTTTGGTTGAAGTCTGTGTCTATGGCGCTTTTTACGACCGCGCTTGCCTCCGGTAGTCTCGTAGGACTTTATTTTGCAAACGTCTATACACGAGGTAGACCTTTGCGTGCTCCGTCCTTCTACCCTTCCAAGTGGCGGCAGTAGAGCTGGCGCCTAGTTGAGGTAGACGCACGAGCGCTCCGTCCCCTACCATTCGAAGTGGCAGTAGCGAAGCTGGTGCCTAGTTGAGGTAGACGTGCGAGCGCTCCGTCCCCTACCCTTCGAAGTGGCGGCAGCGGAGCTGGTGCCTCATCGACGTAGACGCGCGAGCGCTCCATCCCCTATCTTTCAAAATGGTGGCAGCGGAGCTGGCGCCTAGTTGAGGTAGACCCGCGAGCGCTCCATCCCCTACCCTTTGAAGTGGCGGCAGCGGAGCTGGCGCCTAATCGAGGTAGACACGCAAGCGCTTCGTCCCCCACCCTTCGAAATGGCGGCAGCGGAGCTGGCGCATAGTCAAAGTAGACGCGTGAACGCTCCGTCCCTTACCCTTCGAAGTGGCGACAGCGGAGCTAGCGCCTAGTCGAGGTAGACACGCGAGCGCTCCGTCCTCTACCCTTCGAAGTGGCGGCAGCGGAGTTGGCGCCTAGTCGAGGTAGACGCACGAGCGCTCCATCCTCTACCCTTCGAAATGGCGGCAGCAGAGCTGGCGCCTAATCGAAATAGACGCGCGAACGCGAGCCTCTGCTGCATCCCATTTACGCTTCGTAAAGTGCGCTGCGGGGGCAGGCCTCTACTGCATCTTATTTATACTCCGTAGAGTGCATGGGAACATCAACCACGTCTTATTTATACTCCGGAGAGTACGCATAGTGGCAACGCCTACACGTGTGCGGGGACGTCTGCGTTTTGTTTATACTGAGTAGAGTGCGCAGGGATATCATCCGCGTCTTGCTTATACTCCGTAGAGTGCGTGGGGACATCCACCACGTCTTATTTATACTCTGGAGAGTACGCGTAGGGGCAACGCCCGCACGTGCGCTGGGACATCCGCGTCTTGTTTATACTCAATAGAGTGCATAGGGACAACATCCACGTCTTATTTATACTCCATAGAGTGCGTGCGGAGGCGGACCTCGACGCTACGCCTTATTTATACTCTGTAGAGTGCGCGCGAAGGCGTCCCCCACTGCGTCTTATTTATACTCTGTAGAGTGTGTGCGGAGGCGGACCTCGACGCTACATCTTATTTATACTCTGTAGAGTGCGTGTGGAGGCGGACCTCGACGCTACGTCTTATTTATACTCCGTAGAGTGCGTGAGGAGGTGGACCTCGACGCTACGTATTATTTATACTTCGTAGAGTGCATGCGGAGGCAGACCTCGACGCTACGTCTTATTTATACTCCGTAGAGTGCGCACGGAGGCATACCTCGACGCTACGTCTTATTTATACTCCGTAGAGTGCGTGCAGAGGCGGACCTCGATGCTACGTCTTATTTATACTCCGTAGAGTGCATGCGGAGGCGGACCTCGATGCTACGTCTTATTTATACTCCGTAGAGTGCGTGCGGAGGTGGACCTCGACGCTACGTCTTATTTATACTCCGTAGAGTGCGCACGAAGGTGGACCTCCGCGCGTCTATGCGCGGGATGAGAGCTTGGCAAACAATTGGCTTTACTAAACTCCCGTTTCCGCGAGCGAGCATCTTACAATGGTCGAGGTGCCGAGCTTACTACAGGCTTCAGCTGTGTCCTAAACATAGTACCGCCGCAATCTGTCTGCATTCCATGTGTGGCGGAGCGTCTGTCCTTCCAGTGTTGCGAGGCAATAGGCTCCCTGCTGCAGAGCTACCGCAATGATGTACGGGCCTTCCCACTTGGATTCCAGCTTGCCGACCGTCTCTGCGTAGAGTGCCATTTTGAGGACGAGGTCTCCGGGTTGGAATTCTCGCGAGTGAAAGGCGCGGTCGCGCGTGCACACCATTTGACGGGCGTACTTTGTGACGTGCTGGGTTGCGCTTACTCGCTCTCCATCGAGGAGGTCTAGGGACAATTGACGCTCGGACGAGGACCCTTCTTGAGCCGGCCTTTATTTCTGCGGGCGTCACGGCCTCATCGCCGAAGAGAAGCTTGAACGGTGTGAACCCCGCCGGATGGGTCACCGTTGTTCGGAGAGACTAGAGTACGCTGTGGAGCTCGCTCAGCCACTTGCCCTTTGGGAGCCCGACGAGGCGCTTCTTGTAGGGGTGGGCAAAATACCCGCTACCCATTACCCGTACCCGAATTACCCGAACCCGAACCCGAAATACCCGAACCCGAGGTACCCGATCCCAAATTCGGATAGCGATTCTGATTACCCGAAATTAGTTTGGGTAGTTCGGGTAATATCCCCCGGTACCCGAACTACCCGAACTACCCGAACTACCCGGTAATCATGTCACTTTATTAGTAATTTAGTATATGATTCTCTCTGTTTGAACAACTGCCTGTGATATATTATTCTATGCAAATTGCTGCTGAAATTCTATGCAAATTGCTGCTGAAATTATGTACAAATTCTGTGCAGTTTGCTGAAATTCGATGCAGTTTGCTGAAATTCGGGTATATCGGGTATACCCGAACCCGAACCCGAATTATCGGGTACCCGAAATTGCGGGTAGTATTTTTTTGGGGCTAATATCGGGTAGCAGTTTTCATTACCCGAATTTCGAATTACCCGAATTACCCGACCCGAAAAAATCGGGTAACCCGAACGCCCACCCCTAGCTTCTTGACCCCAGCGGAAATGGTGTCGTTCGCCCGCTCGATCGCCCCGTTAGACTGCGGGTGCCCGACTGAGGCGAACTGGAGTGTGATGCCCATACTATCACAGAACTCTTTGAATGGAGCGGAGTCAAATTGCAGGCCGTTGTCAACGATGAGCTCTCTAGGCACCCCGAAGCAGCATATGATATTTTGCCAAAGAAAACGTTGCATGACCGCCAAGGTAATCTTAGCTAGAGCCACAGCCTCTGGCCACCTAGAGAAATATTCCAAGGCGACCAGTACAAACCGCAAGTCTCCTGGGGCCCGAGGAAGTGGTCCCACAACAACGATGCCCCACCGTGCCAGTGGCCATACTGGGCGAATGGGGTTGAGGCTCCTCGGGGGTCTGCGAATGACCCGCCCCATCCACTGGCAGCCTTGACACCAGCGCACGAGGTCTTGGGCATCAGCAACGGCAGTTGGCCAGTAGAAGCCTTGCCTGAATGCCTTGTCGAATAGTGACATCGGCGCAAGGTGCAAGCCACAGAGTCCTGCGTGAATTTCCACGAGGAGGTTCCTTCCCTCCTCGCACAAAAGGCATCGTAGGAGCGGGGCGCAGACTCCTTGCTTGTAGAGCACACCGTCAAGCACCTGAAATGACCTGGCGCGATGCTGTAGGCGTCGGAGCTCTAAACGTCTGGCTCTGCGATTCCCTGCAAGAAGCCAAAGATGGGCTCCCGCCAGTCACCCTGCTGGGTAATCTGGTGGACGAGGGCCACCCGCGATTGTCCTGGGCGATGGCCGCCGCTGATAGGACCTCATAGAATGCTCCCTCGGGAGTTGGAAGCTACTGGCTGGCGGCCTTAGCAAGGACGTCGGCTTGCTCATTATCCGCCGAGGGATGGCCTTGACCGTGACACCCAGGAAGTGTCGGTACCTTGCTCTCACGGCTGCCAGGTACTTGGCCAATTCGGGGGTCCTTGGCTTGGTATGACTTGTCCACATGGCCCGCCACCAGCTGTGAGTCAGTGCGGACGAGAACTCACCGCGCGCTAAGAGCTTTGAGCTTTGCGAGGCCAAAGAGTAGCGCCTCGTACTCGGCCGTGTTGTTGGTGGTGGGGAATACAAGATGCGCCGAGTACAACAGGTGGTGCCCCTCTGGCGTAGTAACCACTGCGCCCACGCCTACGCCGGAAACGCCGTAGGCTCCATTAGTGTTGAGCATCCAGTGCGTATGCCAACTTCTCGAGCTCTGTATACCGCGTCTTGGCGCCCTGAAGGGCTTCGAAGACAAAGTACACGGGGCGCTGAAGAGCGCCCTCTTCAAGGACAAGGACGACGCTGACCGTTGTCATTGAGGCGGCGAGGTAGAGCAGGAGGGGAGCCTCTGGCGCCGGGGCGACCAAAGTGGGGTGGCTTGCGAGATGCCTCTTGAGGTCATCGAAGGCCTTCGCACAGTCGTTATCCCAATGAAACCCATCGCAGCCGTGAAGGGTCTTGAAGAATGGCAAGCCTCGCTCCGCTGCCCTGGACAGGAAGCGGCTCAATGCAGTCATGCGGCCAACAAGCCTCTAGACCTCCCTTGTCGTCTTGAGTGGCTCCATAGCGAGGATCACGTCGACTTTGTCTGGGTTCGCCTGGATGCCGTGTCCTGACACAAGGAAGCCCAAGAGCTTGCCTGCTTACACACCGAAGGCACACTTGTCTGAGTTGAGCTTGATGCCCGCCCTCCTGAGGTTGTCGAAGGTTTCTTGGAGATCCTGACCATGGGAGGCGAGCTGTCTGGTTTTGACAACTACATCATCGACATAAGCCTCCACATTCTTGTCGAGTTGAGAGGCCAGCGCTAGTGCGATGAGGCGAGTGAAGGTTGCCCCGCATTCTTCAAACCGAAGGGCATCTTGACGAAGCAGTATGTCCTAATCGGCGTGATGAAGCTGGTCTTATCCTCGTCCCCCTTTGCCATGTAGATCTGATGGTAGCCAGAGTAGGCATCCAAGAAGCTCATGAGCTCACACCCCGTGGTGGCATCGACCAGCTGATCTATGCGCGGCAAGGGGTAGTCGTCCTTCGGGCATGCCTTATTGAGGGCGGTGAAATTGACGCACATACGCCAGGTGCCGCCGGCCTTTTTCACCAACACCAGGTTGGCGAGCCAATCCGGATGTTGGACCTCGCGGATGACTCCGGCCTGGAGAAGCTTCGCTACCTCCACCTTGGCCGCTTGCTGCTGGTCAATGAACATACGTTGAAGCCTCTGCTTGACCGGCTTGGCATCCAAGCAGACCGTTAGGTTGTGCTCGATGAGGGCGTTGTCCACGCCTTTGATGTCCTTTGGGGACCATGCGAAGACATCCGCGTTGCTCCGGAGAACCCGGAGCAAGTCTTGCTCCACCTCTGGGGGAAGGCCTTCACCGATGGACACGAATTGACCTTCGTCCTGGAGAGGTATCCTCTGGACACCGCCCTCCAGTCGTGGCTTGGGCGTCCACCCCAAAGCAGACGGTGTGTCCGCCTTGAGTTTGTCGGTGAGAGCATGTATCTTGCGGTGCGGGCTCCTGGCACCAGCCTCCACGTGTCGGGCGAGATCTTGGTCGCCGAAGATGGTGATGACACCCTGCGGGCCTGGGAGCTTCATACATAAGAAGCCATGGTGCGGGACCGCCCCGAAGGAGTTGATGAGAGGGCGGCCCAGTATGGCGTTATACGGGTGCGAGATGTCCACAACATCGAAGATAATGTCCTCGCTCATGGCGTTATCGCCCTGACAAAAGGAGACTCGGAGACATACCTGACCAAAGGCCTTCAGCGGCTGGCCCCCAAAACCTTGTAGCGGGGTCCCCGATGGTCCCAAACTACTCCGAGGGATCCCCATGCGGTTGAGGGCCCCCGCAAATAGAATGCTCACGGAGCTACCCCCGTCGATGAGGACACGCCTGACGTCGCAGCCTGCAATGTCAGCCTGGATGACCAGAGGATCTTGGTGGGGGAACTCCACGCCCTGGGCATCGGCCAGCGTGAAGGTGATTTCGTGGTGTGCTATTCCCGAAGGTGGTTGTGCCGAGGAAGCCCTCGGCGAGGATCCTCCAGAGATGACACTGACGATTCAGCATTGGGTCCCGTCTGGGGGTCCAGTTCCTTGCGGCTGTCGCACGTGGGCCACCATGGGGAGCGGCGTTTCCAAGGCCCGAGCCGTAGCGGTTGCTTGTCGCAGCACCATGACTATACTTCGCACCACATGCCGTAGTCCCGAATTTCCTACTCTGCGCACGGTCTTCCATCGTGGGCCCCCCCGCACCCCCATCACCGGCCTCCCCAGCCCCTCCCACGGAACACGGGAAAGTCCCAGGGAACGTCCTCTATGTTGAGGACATGACGGGCCTTTTGGGGTCAGCGCTGGTTGCGCTTGGGCTTGTGCCTACCACTTGACGAATTCTCGTGGGGCCCGGCATTACTGTTCTCAAGGGCGTCTCCCGTGGACCCTTGCTTGCGCTTTCCTTTCGGGGAGTCGTCCCCCATGCTTCCTTTTTTGCGAAGACCCCTCCGCCTGAATGGAATCGGAGTCATCGCCCTTGCACCTTCGCGCATCCTTCTCCGCCCCCGCATACTCTTCCATCTTGTCGAAGAGCTTCACAACCGTCTTGACTGGTTTGCGAGCGTTGTACTCGGCCAGTGGCCCCGGGCGGAGGCCCTGTACTGCCGCATTAATGATGGTTGTCTCGTTGACATCCTTGACCTGGCAGTGGACCTTCGCGAAACGCTTGAAGTACTCCCGGAGCTTCTCCGATGGTTTTTGCTTGACGGCGAAGAGCTGATCCGCGTCGACGTGCTAGACGTAGTTCCCCTGGAAGTTGTTGGAGGGGCGGTCGTGGATCTGTTCTCATGCGTAGATGGAGTTTGGCTCTATGGTGAAAACCAAAAGAGCGCCACTCCCCGCAACGCTAGGGGGAGTCCCTTCGCTTTCGTGGTGTCGTCCCCGTCTGCAGCCTCGATGGTGGTCTCATACACGCGCACGAACTCCCGAGGGTCCGTGTCACCTTTGTATGGTTCGATGGCGCTGGGGAACTTGAAGTCCTCCGGCCATGCTGACTGCTACAGGCCCGCAGAGAGTGGGGACTCCGGGTCCATGCGTCGCACCTGGTCGCACGGTCGGGACAACGGCGACTACGGCCTGCACTCCTAGGTTGCCCGATGCACCGACATAGTAGACTCCGGAGTCGGTGACGAGGCTTGCGTTGCCGCCGGAACCGCTCGCCGCTCCCGCACCGGGTGTGGGGACGGCAACCGTGCCAACATGGGCACTAGCGTTACCGCCCCCGGCTACCCGGTCGGCGCTGCCGGTGTCGACCATCACACCAGCGGCGGAGTCGAACATCGTTCACAGGGCGGGGTTGGCCATTGTGTCGGTGGTGGGGTCGGTCATCGCTCGCGAGGCGGGGTCGACCGTAGCACCGGCGGTGGTGGGGTCGGTCGTCGTGCCCTGAGAGTCAATGTTCATGGCCGCTGCACCCGCGTCGTCATCCACTCATGCGATTGTCGATGCCGAAGCCCTGGTGTTGACGCGGGACTCCGCCGCACCCCCCTTCTTCTTCTTAGCCACCAATAATGAAGCTTTGTTCGGTGCCATCCTTCAGATCTTGAGGCTTGCTCTTGTCCTCCCCATGGACGGCACCAACTGTTGTGGTTACATACCAAACAGAGAGAGAGGTATGGTAGTGGAGAGTTAGGTGAGCAATGCTTAGGGTTTCCCCTATGGCCTGGACTGTATATATATATGGCTACATGGGGAATGTTTTACAACTTTACCCTTACACTCAAGCATCCCCCTTAGGGGCATTTATGTCATTACACATGTCCCATTTCGGGCCTTACATAAGCTTCTCCGGAAAGCGTTCTTTGCGAAGGTGTACTCATACTAAGTCACCTGGTTCAAATAGCGTTTTCTTTCTAGTCTTGTTAGCTTTAGAAGCATAAGCACATACCTTCTTTTCAATTACCTCTTTAGTCTTTTCATGGAGCTTTTTCACGAAATCAGCACGCCTAGAAGCCTCCATATTTGTACGTTCTTGTAATGGAAGTCGCATCAAATCAAGTGGCGTGATCGTTTTGAAACCATACACCACCTCAAATGGACACAGTTGAGTTGTAGAATGCACTGCCCGATTATATGCAAATTCAACATGCGGTATGCAATCTTCCCACTCTTTTAAATTCTTTTTTATCATTGTTCGCAGCAACAT
The DNA here is from genome assembly GCA_017311315.1 of Dendrocalamus latiflorus. Taxonomy (NCBI): domain Eukaryota; kingdom Viridiplantae; phylum Streptophyta; class Magnoliopsida; order Poales; family Poaceae; genus Dendrocalamus; species Dendrocalamus latiflorus. Next base: position 27,601,075 of record CM029626.1, read on the forward strand.
TGAGAGTGTACGGTTCACCACCTCTGTTTGTCCATCGGTTTGTGGGTGACAAGTGGTTGAAAAGAGCAACTTCGTCACAAGTTTGGCCCACAAAGTATTCCAAAAGTAGCTCATAAATTTGACGTCTCGATCGGATACAATAGTTCTTCGCATGCCATGTAGTCTCACAATTTCCCTGAAAAACAAGTTAGCTACATGCGACGCGTCGTCGCTCTTATGACAAGGAATAAAATGAGCCATTTTAGAAAACCTATCCACAACTACAAACACATAATCCCTCCCCCTCTTAGTTCTAGGCAATCCTAAAACAAAATCCATACTAATATCTTCCCAAGGAGCGCTAGGAACTGGAAGTGGAGTATACAACCATGTAGATTGAGCTTTGACTTCGCTTTATGGTACATGATGCATCGTTGAACAAACCTCTCGACATCTCGCCTCATCTTAGGCCAATAGAAATGATCGACCAACATCATGTACGTCTTCTCTCTTCCAAAGTGACCCATCAATCCTCCTTCATGAGACTCCTGCAATAGTAGCAAACGCACAGAAGAATCTGGAACGCATAGTTTGTTCGTGCGAAAGAGAAAACCATCATGAACATGAAACTTATCCCACCCTTTCCCATCTTTGCAATTAGAATATGGTGCTGAAAAGTTATGATCTGAAGCATATAAATCTTTCAAACTTTCTAGCTCTGGAACCTTTACTTCCAATTAAGTGAAAAGCACATGTTTTCTAGACAATGCATCAGCTACCACATTTTTCTTGCCTTTCTTGTATTTAACAACTATGGAAAAGTCTCAATGAATTCGACCCACTTAGCATGTCTACAGTTTAGTTTAGCTTGACCTTTCAAATATTTCAAAGCTTCATGATCAAAAAGAATGACAAATTCTTTAGGCCAAAGATAATGTTGCCAAGTCTCTAATACGTGCACAAGAGCATACAATTCTTTGTCATAAACAGGAAAATTCAATTGTGCACCATGAAGTTTCTCGCTGAAATATGCAACAGGTTTTCTTTCTTGCATCAAAACACCACCAATACCAATTCCACTAGCATCACATTCAATCTCAAAAGTTTTAGTGAAATCAGGTAAAACAAGCAATGGTGCTTCAGTCAAATATTTCTTCAATTCAGTAAAAGCATTGTCTTGTTTTTCTCCCCACTCAAAAGTGACTCCTTTTTTTTGTTGATTCATTTAATGAGTCAGCAATGGTGCTGAAATCTTTCACAAAGCGGCGATAAAAACTAGCAAGTCCATGAAAGTTACGAATTTGACTAACATTGATAGGAGTAGGCCAATTTCGAATAGCTTCAATTTTAGATTCATTTACTTCAATTCCATGAGCTGAAACAACATAGCCTAAGAACACCACTTTGTTTGTGCAAAAGGTACACTTCTCAAGATTAGCATACAATTGTTCAGTTCTTATCACTTGTAGCACTTGTCTAATGTATTCAACATGTTCTTCCAATGAGCGGCTATATATCAAAATGTCATCAAAATAGACTACCACAAATTTTTCAATGAAGTGTCTGAAAACATGGTTCATTAATCGCATGAATGTACTAGGGGCATTAGATAAACCAAAAGGCATCACTAACCATTCATACAATCCAAATTTTGTTTTAAAAACTGTTTTCCACTCATCACCATGTTTCATTCGAATTTGATGATATCCGCTACGCAAATCAATCTTAGAAAAGATAGTAGAGCCACTCAATTCATCAAGCATATCATCTAACCTAGGAATAGGATGACGATAACGAATAGTAATACTGTTGATAGCTCTACAGTCTACGCACATTTTCCATGTACCATCTTTCTTAGGAACAAGAATGACAGGAACGGCACAAGGGCTAAGACTTTCATGTACATACCCTTTTTCCATGAGCGCTTGCACTTGCCGCTGAATTTCTTTTGTCTCCTCGGGGTTTGTGCGATACGGCGGTCGGTTGGGAAGTGGAGCTCCTGGTACCAAGTCAATTTGATGTTCGATGCCTCGAATGGGTGGTAGACCAGCGGGTACCTCCTCCAGAAAAACATCCTCATAATCCTGTAACACTTGAGAAACCATGCTAGGAAGAGATGTTAAGTCATTAGTAGAGAGCAAGACATCTTTATACAGTAATACCAAATGCTCCAAAGTGGAATCACCTCTCATCGCTCTCAAGTCAGATTTGGTGGCTATCATGATTAGATTTGTCTCTCCCTCATCCTTTCTTTTTTCACTCAATTTTAGCTTGTGGCTCTCTCTCACCTTTTGTGGAATCACATTTTTTGCTCCTTCCCTTTCTCATTTTCTACTTTCACCTCAACTTTTGCATGTTATCATGTATGATTTGACGAGTCAATGGTAGTAGCACTATTTTCTTATTGTTCCACATGAATTTGTACTAATTAGTTCTTCCATCATGAATAATATAACGATCATATTGCCATGGCCTACCTAATAACAAATAACATACTTCTATGGACACAACATCACATTCTACAGTATCACGATAAGAACCAATCTGAAAACTAACATCAGCAATGTACCCAACATTCATGGAACTATTATTATTCAACCACTAAATTTGATATGGATGTGGGTGTTTCTTGTATTTTAATCTAAGTTTAGTGCAAAGTTCTTTGCTAGCTAGGTTATGACAACTACCTCCATCAATAATAACTTTACAACACTTACCATCTTTACTTACCTGAGCCCTTGCTTGAAACAAGTTGCAGCGCTGTTCATGGTTGGAGTTTGCTTGAACGCTCAACACCGAAGGGGTGCACACAAGGATAGGACCGGACTCGGGGTCACAATACCCATCCCTATGTGTTTCTTCTTCTCTTTCTCCCTCATGGCCATCCTCAAACGCCTCAAAATCACCAAGATGTTCTCCATCTTCATCACTAGCAGAATCATATTCTCCATTCTCAGTTATGAACATTACCTTGCTATTTGGGCAATCCTTTTGTATATGTCCACGACAAAGACACTTGAAGCATTGGATGGAGCTACTCTTGGCTGTAGAACCAACAAAAGATGATGAAGAAGGGGCTGGTCCTTTCTTTGGGAAGGAAGGAGTGGCATTCTTAGCACTCGGGGCAGCACGTGCACTAGGAGAAAAACTTCTACTAGATGGATTAGTTTTAAATTAATTGAAACGAGCTGTGGTTTTATCTCCTGTAGGTGCTGCTCAGGGCATGCAGGATGAAGTTCTTGTTGCCCTCATGTCTTGTTGAACTTGTCTTCCAGCCTTACTTGCTTGATGTACCAACTCTACCATGTTGTTGTAAGGCACTTGATGGAAGGATGTAGACCAGCAAGGAATCGCGCCATTGTTTGCTCTTCTTGCTCATATACATTAGCTCGAATCATCGCCATCTCCATCTCTTTATAGTACACCTCCACCGTGAGGGTTCCTTGCTTCATTTGCTGCAATTTGTCAAACAAATCACGCTTGTAATGTTTGGAAACAAACCTTGCTCTCATGTGGTACTTCATCTCTTCTCATGTGGTGATGGGAGGCTCGTCGTACTCTCACCTTTGATTTTGAGCTTGTTCCCACCATAAGAGTGCATAATCTGTGAATTCAAGTCCCACCATGTGAATCTTATTCTCCTCTGAATAATTGTGCAAGCGAAACACCTTGTCCACCTTGAGCTCCCAAGTAAGGTATTCCTCTAGGTCATGTGTACCTAAAAATGTTGGCATGGTAAATTTAAGCTTACCAAACTTGTCCTCATTGGGACGTTCATCGCCGCGATGATTACGGCGGTGGTAGTCATCATCGTAGTGAAGAAAGTCATCATCGTCAAGACGAGGTGCTCCTCCGCCACGGCCTCCATGTCCATGGCCCCTCCCTAGACCATGGATGCCGCCCCCTGCACCTCTCCCAGGCGGGGATGGACGGATGGCGTTTGCCACCACGCGGTCTCGCCGTTGTTGTGCATCTTGGCCACCTTGAGCAACGCCTGCTTCCTCATCTCGCGGAGGTATGCCACCCCCCACGAGGAACATTACCTTCCTCTTGTTGTGGTCGAAGTGCGCGCACCACATCGTTCACAATGTTGGTACGTAGCACACTCATTTGTTGGTTCATCTCAATGTGCATGTCTTGTGTGGAATTGTTGATCTCTGCCTTGAGTTGCTCCTCTAGGGCAGAAGTAGTGGCGGCGAACTCATTGCGCAAAGTTCCCCTCAAAGCTTGGAATTGAAAACGAGTCATCGGGGAATTCAGACCATGCTCCTCTCCCATGTTGTCGTCTCCACCTGACATGGTTAGTAGCACAAAAAAGACACAAAAGCCACAAATATATGGGTAATATGTGGAGTCACTCAATCTCACTTTCCTCTCCTAAGTAAAGTTCTTACCTTTCCGAAGTGAATTGAGGCCAAAAGAAACTTACACTTGGTGGTGACTACAATAACAAGTGATGATCAAGCAGATTTAAAAGTGACTCACAATTGCACGGCAAAGGATATTTCGTGGAGCTTGGTTAGAAAGTATTTATCCTACACAATCTGAATTTCACGATGTTGTAAAATTAAGTAATAATCCAAGCTAGAAAATATTGCGTACGTGCTGATCCAATAGATATAAGTGAAATGTATGAACACACACGCAAAGATCAATGTGACTCAATGCAACAAAAGAATGAGCTAGATGGAAACAATCAGGAAAATTAGCTCGTTTGCATCAAGTACTAGGAGAGACGCTAGCCAATTACAATAATATGGAAATATGGGCACAAGATTGCTCAAGAATATTAGTCACTCAAACTGAAATTATGAACTAGAACCACTCACCCAAATCAGCCTCCTCACCTTTTTTTTTTGCTTGCCTCTTTTTTTTTTTGCTACCCGACCACTGACCTAAATCTCTTCAAATCACTTTTCTGAGTCTATTGAGGTATATGGGTCACAAACTTTTTGTGGAAGGTAGGGGTATAAAGGTAATTAAAATATTTTTTTGATCGGCCAGGGTGAGTGATGCACAAGCCCTAATGTTCTGCTAGGAGTATTCAGGAGCAGCCCTCAATGCAATATCAATGATTAGTCTCAAGTATTCAAAGGATATAAGTGAAGCTCGTATGCATGATGTTCGGCCGTATGGCGTTGAAGGAAGCCAACGTGAACACTTACACCTCTCTTGGTTTTCGAATAGCACCTCCCTAGAGTTGGTTTTGGATGTCAACTTCCAAATGGATTCGAATCTGGACAGCTAGCCAAACCGACTTGGATTCTAGGGTTGTACTCGGATTGATCTAGGAGGAGTTGTAGACACGGATTCAACTTCAAGAGTAAATTGAATCTACTTTTTTTATTTTATGGGGACACAAGATCAAGTTACGCGAAGGAACACAAAGATCAGCACGTAAAAAAATTTCTAATGGATCAAGACTTAATAAAACTCATGAAAAATAGCAGATGCGAAACTAAGGTTTGGATTTTTTTTGTGTGTTTTCGGTTTATGGACTATAGGATAGCAAGTAATAAACTAAAATTTAAATTGATAAGATCCTATCGAGTAAACCAAGCTCTGATACCAAGATGATACGGGGTCACCCGATCTTCTCGACGTAGGATGGATACTCACGGGAGTCTTGATGAATCGTAATGATCCTCTAATACCAGTGCAAGGGACGAACACTCTTTAATCCGCAAAAACACACTCGTGTTGATTTCGCCGACCACCAAGCAAAGATCTATCGAGCACCCAATTCCCAGCGGAAAGGATGAACGATCTTGATTGAAGAGGACACTCCTAATTCCCTAAGGAATTTCGGTAGCAATGCTAAACTCGAAAACTTTAGTAGATTGATTTTTCTCAAACGTGGTCTGTCTCAAACAAAAGGGGATACAAGCGGTTTTATAGTGCTTCCCCCGAACTCACGCAAGGAAAGCTTGGCCGAATCAATCTCTAATTCGGTCAAGGTTTCCTAATCTAATTTCCTAAAATTTAGCAAGTATGCTTCCTTCAATTTCGGGCTAAGCCCCTATCCTATTACAAAACCGAGATTTGAGTTGGATTTGGTCAGCTTTTGGGCGCGCAGGCCACATCTTGCGCACACTATGAGATGTGTGATCACGTGGCCTTCCATTGATTTGATGGCTGCTTGGTTGAGACTTTCTTGGACGCATATATCTTAGTTCCTTGCTCACATAGACTCTCATTCTCTTGATTCGTGGCCGGTTGGACCTTCTCCACTTGATCTTCCGTTGCTTCAAATATGAGAAGGCACAACATATTTGCATTAGGTAGTATGATATTCTCATCTAACGTAATAGAAGACTCTCTAAGAAACAAAAGCACCTGTTGTTGAAGTAGTTTAGCTCTTGCTCTTGTCATAGGACCTTTCGGAGCCTCATCACTAGCTTTGTCATGCACACTTGGAGTGGACGATGAACGTGTAATAGAGATGTCCTCATCACGAATACATACGGTACTTCCGATTTTCCTAACACTTCCAGAAAACAGTCCAAATCAAATTTAATCTTTGTAAAACTAATTAATCACTCCACAAACATTATAATGGTTCATCACAACAATATCGTGGACTCTCTCATATGGTCCGTCATTTTTTTCTCTCTTATTCCTTTTCATTGTCAGTGATGATATAATATTCTTTTAATTTTTATAAATTAGTTACGCTACAAAATTACCAGCAGCTACAATAAAAAACTACTATTGTATCAAAAAAGCTAGATGCTTCAGGTTCAAAACCCCAGATGTTGCCATCAAGCACGAAGAGTTTATGTCAATGTACCGTCCACGCTTAAATATGGTACAGTTCTACTCCGATCGGGATGGACTATGCACGTCACATACACGCGTGTTTACTCCCCTATTCACTGTCGTATATGCCCTCCGTTTGCAAATTATAAGTCGTAGTTTGAGTGGACACAAAGATTAAGAAGGTTATAAATTCAGGAGAAGAGAAATAACCGTGCTATCCCTGCTTAAATACGTTTGAGAGTGTTATTTATAAATACATGAAAGAAAAGGTGTGATGAATGAAGGCAAACAAAGAAAAACATCAATAAATTTGCACGGACGACTTATCTTAAAGCAATAAGATGAAAAAAGTATATGCCTTGCCAAAAGAAAAGGAAGGAGTGCCAAAATGGATTACCCTTTTTCTTAAACACGAAAAACAAAAGCTTGGTTTAGCACTGTGGTAGCTTAAATTTAAAGCTGCATTTTTAGTCTGGGTACAGTAGCTTTACGCCGTAGAGTTCAAATAGTGCCCTACCTCTACCTAGTGAAGGAATGCGCATAGACTACGATAGCAGAAAACAAAACTTTTTCTACCGCGCACACCAGGATAACATGCTTAAGGATGGATCATGAATCGTTACCACTAGACGCGCAGCGCAGCGGAAGAAGAGTTGGAGAAGCCGATCCAACCACGCGCGTCGAGGTAGTAGTGGAAGTAGCCGATCGTCCCGAACAGATCATCTCCTCCACGCGATCAACCACACCATGTGCAAGATTCAATCTGTAGATTGTTGATGCCGATCAACGCCGCAACGAGCAGCGCCTCCATCGGTATCCACACGTCCGGGGCTGGAACGCCGATCGCAAGTGTACCAGCACTCGCGAGCGGCTAGGGTTTGGCTCGGGATTAACAGAAGCATACCCCCTCAGCCCCTCGCCTCCACATATATAGACCTCCTCACTTGGGCCTCGTGGACCGAGGCCCAATAGGAGTCTATCCGGATCTCTATCCGAATTGAGCCCACATCCGAATCACATTCGAATTAGTGTTCCAACCCGTTAAGTGTGCGACCCTGTAGGTTCACGTATACTTGGTCGCGACCCGGAAACGCCTTTCTGGTCACCCTGTTAATAGCGGCCTCTAGTAAGACATATTAACCCCAAAGTATACGTAAAGATCATATCGGCTGAACCTGTAATGTTCTCATGTACGAATCCCTTTGTCTCACGATATAGATTGAGCTCAAGGTGAGACCTGTGTCATCCTCTTAATAGCTCAATCACTCTCTCGATTCCGTGATGGATTATAAACTCGTGATTGACTCCTCAATCACCTTGGCATGGCCATGCACTTTCATAATCCATTACATCGAGGGGCCCAGAAATATCTCTCCCATAAGGAGGGGCAAATTCTATATTGATCATTCACATCCCACTACATGTTTCATAGCAAACCCGAAGACTACTTTTATGACTACCCAGTTACGAAGTAGTGGTTAGTAGTCCCAAAATAGGCTACTACGCATGTTGGGAACCATGATGATCTCAAGTATAAGGATTCTACATAAACACTACTTGAGACCAACTGATGACACATGGAATCTCTGCAGTGTCTCATGGCGGGTCTATCCAGCATATGTTCACTAACATATGTCCATATTATTGATTTGGTATCTCCATACTATGATCCATGAGACATGATCATCAATCAATACATATGCTGATCTTTGAATCATATTTGTTCCTCATATGATATATAATCAGGGATCATTTAGAAATAGCAACATTTTGGCATTAAGAGTCTCATGAATAAGTCACATACTCATTGATCAATAATGATAATGTCTATTTCAAGGAACAAAGCAATGTATCATAAACATAGTATGTGATATATTCAACATCTCCATGTTGCCTCTAGGGCATATCACCAACAGTCTCCCACTTGCACTAGAGTCAACCATGTAGGTATCTAATACCCATTGCCCTAGTGTGAGCCTCATGCTTTGGCTGGGGAAGCGGCTTTGTCAACGGATCTGCAATGTTCAAATGTGTTTGTACTTTGCATATCTTCACATCGCCTCTCTCCACAATCTCGCGGATGAGATGAAATCGCCGTAGAATGTGCTTGGACTTCTGGTGTGATCTAGGCTCCTTGGCTTGCGCAATGGCTCCACTGTTGTCACAGTAGAGGTCCATTGGACTGGAGGCACTAGTCATCACACCTAGCTCAGAAATAAATTTCTTGATCCAAACAGCCTCTTTAGCAGCTTCAGAAGCTGCTATGTACTCGGCTTCTTGATCCAACCGTTCAGCGATTAATTGCAGTCGCCCAACCGTTCGACGACTTCAATCCTATCGCCGAACCGTTGGGCGACTGAAATCCTGTCGTTGAACCGTTGGGCGACTAAATGCCATATAAGGCCGCTCAGCCGGCATCGCCGTTGCACTGTTTCCATTCGGCCGAGCGTGCGTAGAGGCGAGGAAGAGGAAGAGAGGAAGGAAGAAGGGGGAGAGAACGAGAGGGAGAGGATCTTCAAAGAGCGTGATTTTCAAGTATTTTGTTGTGTTATAATTTTTGGTAGTGTTAGAAATTTAGTTTATAATTTTAGTTTAGAAAATTTAGAAATTTAGTTTAGAAAATTTAGTTTAGAAATTTAGTTTAGAAAATATAGTTTAGAAATTGTTTAGAAATGTAGTTTAGAAATATAGTTTAGAAATTCTTTAGAAATGTAGTTTAGAAATATAGTTTAGAAATTTAGTTAGAAAATGTAGTTTAGAAATTTAGTTTACAATTTTAGTTTAGAAAGTTAGTTTATAATTTTTTAGAAATTTAGTTTACAATTTCAGTTTAGAAATTTAGTTTACAATTTTTTTAGAAATTCAGTTTAGAAAATTAGTTTAGAAAATGTAGTTTACAAATTAGTTTAGAAATCTAGTTTAGAAAATATAGTTTACAAATTAGTTTAGAAATACAGTTTAGAAATTTAGTTTAGAAAATGTAGTTTAGAAATTTAGTTTAGAAAATTGGTTTAGAAAATGTAGTTTACAAATTAGTTTAGAAATTCGAAATTAATGAAATTAGTTTAGATAGGATTGAAGTCGTCGAACGGTTGGGCGACTGCAATTAATCGCTGAACGGTTGGTAGATTCATTTAATGTCGCGGTCTGGTTGGGCGAAAGGCTCCAGTCGCCCAACCATTAGGCGACTGGAGCCTATTTTTGTAAAAAAAATTCCCGCGGGTATATTTATGTAATTTCGAATAAAAAATAGATTATCCATACAAAAAATTCTGCTCCAAATCCCTGAATTTCGAGCTACACACCACCTCTCTGTCCAAATCGAGTTTTCCTGAGTTACGCTGGTACCAAAGAATTTTTAAGGAATTGTAATGTTTTCTGCATACAATAGTTATGAAATTCCAACAAATTTTTATTATCAGGTTTGTTTCCCTATTTAGACAACTCACGATCAGCTGATCTAATTCCATTACACCCCAGATATGTACATATGCATCTAAACGGAAAATTGATATTTTTAATGCATAGTCGTCGTCTAAGCATTTTGAAGGAATTGTAATGTTTTCTGCATACAACAGCTATGAAATTCCAACAAATTTTATTATCAGGTTTGTTTCCCTATTTAGACAACTCACGATCAGCTAATCTAATTCCATTACACCCGAGATGCCAGATATAGACACATACGCATCTAAACGGAAAATTGATTAAGTGTCAATTCGACATTAAAAGCACAAGGCGAACGGATGCTCATTTGGGTTTAAGCTTTTAGCTTCTTAATTTTATATTTTTCTGGATTTTTAGCTTTTTTGGGGCTTTTTGCATTCTCTTTTTGAAAGATTGAAGATAGCAACAGAGGGGGGGGGGGGTAAATGGTGGCTTGAAATTTTCTCTCAAATATTTACAAATCCTTCACTTCAATAGCTATAGAGCTATGAAGATTAGAATAAAAGACCACCACAAAAACCAGCGATTAGAAACACTGAAAACCCACAAAAAATCAGCACAAATGGAATTACTACAGTTAAATTCGTGATACTACCACTTGCTACAATAAGTGTGTATTTCCGCTGCTACAGTAAAATTAGGATGAACAATGTTTTCAGCACGATTTCAAAATCCAAACCGAGCGAACTTTTGACCCGTAGATCCAAATGACATGAAAATTTACAGGGAACTACTCTATGATGTTAAGAATTTATTCCAACAAACTATTATGAAAATCATGGTCATAGTTGAGATCTTTTTGAGTTTGTTGAAAGGTTGCACTAAAACAAAGCCAAAACCCCAAGCGGTGAATACAACTTGCTCGTGGGTAGATGATGGCCAAGATGACTCTAGATGTATTCCCACATGTCACACAAGTTAGAACACTAAAAAATCCCTGCCAAATACGCTTGAATCAAGAGATGGACCAAAGAGGCCAAAATCAAGCAAAACTGGGTTTTCTTGTGAATCTTGCTATTAAAGTGCCTAGATAGGTGGAGATATATTCCCAAAAATTATCTCCATCTATTACATATTCTTGGCACAGCAAGACCACAAGAGAGAAAGAAGAGAGATCAAAGCCAACTAAAAGTCAAGCACATCAATCAAAAACAAGAGAGACATAAGAGATGCAAAATAATTGATGTATTGCTTACTTAAGAAGGTAGGTTTTACACCCACTCCACATTGGAGGACAAAGAGCACAAAAGGCACTCCCTCTCAAACCCTAACCCTAGAGATGAGAGCTCAAGATGTGGATTGGATGCTTAACTCTATATGTCTCTATCCCAACATCTTTTGGAGGTGAGCAACTAGCCACCTACACCCCTTAATGGATCATATCCACTATTACAATGAGGATACCTGTTAACCAAATACATGGGTTTTACTCTCATAAGTTCACTTATGCACGTTTTTCAAAGCGCATAAGTGTGTATCCACTAAATCCTTAACCTTGATCCAACTAGCTCCACCTTGACATAAATCGCTCTCCAACGCATCACCCATGCGCCGCGGTTTTGATCCAAGATGGTTTCCGGTATTTTGGTTAAACTACCAAAATACCCTTTCTTGACCCAGTCATCACCAACCATTGCAAGCAATATCCACGCTTGCCACGTGTAGGTGCACCACTAGCCTGCTACGTGTCGCTAAGTCTCTCCTGTCCTGGTTCTATCTAACCATGGCTCACTTTGCCTATGCAAGCTATATGGCGACATTCCACCGTTCGAACTTGCCTTCAACATTCATGTCTTTCTCGTGTCATGCTTGAGCTCACCATCTCACCTGGCATCCTCGATTGTTCTGAACCTCAACTCCTCCATGTGCCTTGCCCCGATTCTCGCCAATGACCACGGTTGACTTCAAGCGACCCTACACATTTAAAGACAAAGAAATCGTTTCTAGACACAAGTTCTTTACAACTTGACCTACATCAGCTAAGACATGAATCATGCACCCTTAATCCAATGACCCAGGTCAAACCAACTTAATCCATGACTCAATTCCTCAAAATCCTATTTTTCTAGGAAGATCGGAAGTACAACACTTATCATGTCGGTGCTTCCGCTCTACGGTACTACCGCTCCCCAAGGCGGTATTTCCGCACGTTGAAAACCTCACCTGGACCCCACTGGAAAAACATACCGCAACTCAACCCGATACTTCCGCCGAGCGGTACTACTGCACTTATGCCTGCGGTACGTCTGCAAAGTGGAACTACCGCACGAATACCTACGGTACTTCCGATTTTCCTAACACTTCCAGAAAACAGTCCAAATCATTTGTAAACTTTGTAAAACTAATTGATCACTCTACAAACATTATAATGGTTCATCACAATAGTATCACTTATTCCTTTACATTGTTAGTGATGATATAATCATTTTTTAATTTTTATAAATTAGTTACGCTAAAAAATTACCAGCAGCTACAATAAAAACTACTATATTATCAAAAAAGCTAGATGCTTCAGGTTCAAAAGCACAGATGTTGCTATCAAGCACCAAGAGCCTATGTCCACGCTTAAATATGGTACAGTTCTACTCCGATCGGGATGGACTATGCACGTCACATACACGCGTGTTTACTCTCCCTATTCACTGTCGTATATGCCCTCCGTTTGTGTAACACCCCAGCCAATCAATGATCTGGAATGCTACCAAACTAATAACATAATAAGGAAACTAATATTCATCTTACAAAATTTCGACAGAACTTCCTTTGTTTATTGAGTAAATCAAAGGTTTCAACAAGCATAATCAACTGATATGAATACCAATAAGCAATAAGTTCATTTATAAGCAAAACTGGGTTATGATCGCCATCGCACTCATAACCATACTACTTAGATAAAGAACGGAATCAAAGCAAATAAGTTCTATTCTTTATTACACATTGAACCTGATTGACAATAATCAAATACCACTTAAATTATTCAGCAGTTAATGTTTAATGTTCTTTCTTCCTTCCATGGTGAATAGACCGTGCATGTGCATCAAAACTAATCCCTCTTTATTCCCATGCATGCCGATCTCATGTAGGTACCTAAAAACAAACAACAACCACAACAACAAACAACAACAAGAGTGAGTTCAAAGACTCAGCAAATATAAATAATGGCAGCAAGGATAAAAGTGAACATCACTTCACAAATTCATCCATCAATCATATGAATAAACATGCTATGCAACATGATCAAAAAATCTCTTTATCTCTTCTCTTGCGCATTTTACCGGTAATGCGGAGTGTGCATCCGTCAATGCACACCCATGCCTGTACCCTCTGGTACAGGGACCAATTGCCCATACTCCTCAAGTATGGGGACCTTTAGCCCGTCACGTCATCAACATGACGGGGACCTCGACGCTTGGTCATCTCGTGACCAAGACTTCAATAAATCAGCATGATGCACAAATGTGAATGTCTTAACAAATAAACGTGCATTCACAACATCTATGCATCAGAAATTCTCATGAACTCTTTCACTTGCAATCGAGCATAAACAATATCAACATATCACTAACATCATCAAGTCCACAAATTCTCATAACATGGATCAAACATCTACACACCAACAAACAGCAACAATCCACGCTACAAAATTTAAACCATCATTATACTTGCCTTAACCCCGAGAAAACGGAGAATGATCAGAAGGCGCGGCCCCTGGAATCCGTCCTCCTCCTGAATAATAATTATAATGATTGCTAAGACAACAGTGGCAAGTCTTTAGATTAAATAAAAACTCCCCCAAACTAACCCAACATGCTAGTTTGATTCAAAGCCCCAAATCCTTTCGGCCATCCTGTCCCCCACTACGGACAGTCAACTTCAAAAATTCATATCTATTGGTACAGAAGTCCGAATAGGATGTTCTCAGACTTTTTGGAAAGATAATTAAATTATCTAACTAAACCTAGTTGTTGAGCCTTCCTGATTCGGTCATAATATACCCGCACCATCCTGTTTTCTTAAAACATCCAATTCTCGTCAGGCTCTCTGGACAGAGCACTAAAAACACCATAACTTCCTGTACGAGTGTCCGAATCACGAGTTCTTGGACTTTCTGGAAAGCTAAGACAATTACCTACAATATTCGTTATATTGAGATCCTCTGATTTCGTCTTTAACTAATAGATTAACTCAGTTTTCTACAGACTATCAGGATGTTGACAGATTAACCAGACAGCGGCACTAAACAATTCATAACTTTCTAACCGTTAATCGGATTTTGGCGTTCTTGGCGGCCACTGAAAGCTAAGAACATTATCTACATAACTCTAGGAGACCAAAACTCCTAAATCGGCCTCTAAACACACGAAACTGACCGCGCAATAATCTAGACAGAATGCGATCTATTAAACCGACGCAAATCAATCTACCAAACGACATCAACCGCAACTACTACGCATCAAACAACGAAGAACACGCGACGTTACCCTTGTAGAATCACAGCAAGATGATGAACTCTCCCCACGAAGTTGATCTCCTCTCCTTTCTTCACTTGATCGGCAGCAGGGAGCACCGACGGCGAGGAAGGGAGGCACCAATGGAGGGGGGCACCACCATGGAGGAGAGGTGTGCTACAGTAGCCGTGCTACAGTGCAGCGGCACTGTAGCTACAGTGTACCTAGGGTTTTCCCCCTTCCTTTTATTGGTGGCCGACCCCTCATGGGCCTCCTGGGCCAAGGCCCAAGGCCCAAGTTGCCGAAAAACTGCAGAAACCCCCTTTTTTTTGTCTAATTTCTCTTTTGAACGCTTTCTTTCGTAGAATAAATTGGAGTATTACATTAAAACACCTCTTTCTCCTGTTCAATCGCTTTGCTAAAAGAAATATTCTCCCGATTTTAATTATTCTCTCCCGATTTAATTTTTGGGGTATTACAGTTTGCAAATTATAAGTCGTAGTTTGAGTTATAAATTCAGGAGAAGAGAAATAACCGTGCTATTCCTGCTTAAATACCTTTGAGAGTATTATTTATAAATACATGAAAGAAAAGGTGTGATGAATGAAGGCAAACAAAGAAAAACATCAATAAATTTGCACGGACGGCTTATCTTAAGCAATAAGATGAAAAAAGTATATGCCTTACCAAAAGAAAAGGAAGGAGTGCCAAAATGGATTACTCTTTTTTTAACACGAAAAAAAAAGCTTAGTTTAGCATTGCGGTACCTTAAATTTTAAGCTGCATTTTTAGTCTGGGTACAGTAGCTTTCTTGCGTGCTGCCTAGTTTCGTTTCACATAGGTCACTAACAGTGCAATCCATCATATCTCAACAGTCGTGGCGAAAAATGACCTTTCTTGCGTGCTGCCTAGTTGCCATGCGATCAAATTTCGAAGATCAAGATCAAGTGATCTTACCACAAAGGCGACCGCGCGAGTGTTGTCGAGACTTTATTTACATTTCAAATTCATATCCAACTGAGAACTTTTGGCCTGTTAATTACAACTAGCCACGGAGGCGTGGCGTCACGCCACGCTAGTTTTTGTGTTGAGCAAAGCGAAAGAAGCGAAAATTTGTAGGGAAAAAGTGTAGGGTTTTTTTGGTGAAAAAATGAGGGTGTTTTTGTAATAAGTGGATAGTGTAGAGTTTTTTTGGCAAAAAGTGAGAGTCTTTTTGGAAGAAATAATGGTTTGTTCGTGTTTGTGGGAAATTGTGAATTGGTACTGAGTAAAAAGATATTGTGTAGCTTTTTTTTGTTCGTAATGAATTACATATGTGAAAGGGATTATGTATGTGAAAGTTTTAGTTTTTGTATGTTGGTAGATAAGATAAATACATTATGTTTTTGTGAATAGATTATGTTTTTGTGCTGTATATAGTTTGCCAAGAAATGGGTAACTTTGCGCAGCATAGCTACTTTTGGTTAAGGCTATCTTTAAGGAAGCTATTGCAAGCTGGTGCGAGAGCACCTAAGAGAAATAATAGTTTGTAGTATATTGGTTCTAAGAGCTATTCTGGTTGTTCTCTATAAGGTAGTAAAGTGATTGCATATAGGGACCTAATTTGATGCACAATAAGTTAACTAGCTTAGTGTAGCCATGGCGGTAATACGAAGATTAGGAACTGCGTAAACCAGCAATAACTGGAACAAAAAAGTGATCATGAAAGAAGGGTTGAAAAGTAAAATTTGTAAGGGTTTTTAGTGAGGTAGTTAGATTACAACATAATTTAGTTTTGGCAGTCTGGTTGGTAAGCTTAGGTTAGCTGGCGACAGTTTATATAACAAAATGAGTGTAACCAGGTGGGATCAGCTTCGTTGCAAGGAAGAGCCTAGCGATACGACAACAGCTTAGAGCAACATGTGTCAACCATTGTAATCGGCTGCTGAAGAGCGGACATATAACACATGCAGTCAGCAAATCATCTGCCATTCGTAAAACAAACAAATGAGTTAGAAACAGCAATATACATTATTTTGTTAGATTGTTTTTAGCAATAAGTAGCTGTATGGAGATATGTATTGGTATGTACCTAGTGCTAATCTTCAGTGTTTTGCGCCTGGGAACGATTCTTTTGCGGTTTTGGTTTTCTTTGCAGATCGCATTACTCTGCAAACAGAAAACAAGGGTAAGAATTGCAGATTTAGAATGTATGTTTTG
The DNA here is from genome assembly GCA_017311315.1 of Dendrocalamus latiflorus. Taxonomy (NCBI): domain Eukaryota; kingdom Viridiplantae; phylum Streptophyta; class Magnoliopsida; order Poales; family Poaceae; genus Dendrocalamus; species Dendrocalamus latiflorus. The sequence goes on from CM029626.1 coordinate 27,617,907, forward strand.
TTGTTTGTAGTAGTGGTGTTATGGACAATGTGCTGGACAAAAAGGAGACACCTTTTGCTTTCTTCTGTAGATGAGGTAGGTAACTGAGTTCTATCAAACACAGGTGAATGATGTGTTTTTTTGTCAGAGTGCAGCGCCGATGTAACCTTGCAATACATTTGTGAATGGTTAAACATAAATATCTGTATATAAGAAGTACTTCGTGTATGAGAAACGCAAAGTATCTAGATCTTTCATGTAGCAAATACTGATGGTATCTATGTTCTGACCTGTGGAGTTTGAAGAGCTGTTGCGATCAGCGGCGTAGATATCTGGGCAGATGTGTTAACAAGAGGAGCAGGAGTTAATGGAGCAGTGATAAGTTGTTGTTCATGGTGCGCAATGGTTTGTATCTGTTTGGGCGCCACTCCTGAAGTTTCTGGTTTGTTTGTCTGTAGGAATGTGTTTTGATCTGGCTGAGCTGTTACTGAGCGTACATGAAATGTTGGGATATCACTTTGGAGGGAGCCTTCTGACATCTGCACTATCACCTCATATTTTCGGCCAATAATTGCTTTGATCTCATCTGGAATGTGTTCTCTTTGGCCTTCAGTTGCCGCAACCAAAAGCATAGGTGGTTTCCCAATTAGTTCTTGACCGATGTCGCCAAAGAACATGAACTCAACGTGGACGCGTGTTTCTTGCTCATCGTTTTCAGGATCAGTTCCGTACACATTTATTTTGTATCTGTTGCAACATTTGGAGAACATATATATTCTTTTCTTGCCATTGTTGGCACAGCTAGTGGTAAAATGGTGAGAAGTAAAGATGTATGAGGGGCTGTATACCTTGGTTCTGTTGTTGTGCCATTACATCACTCGCATTTGTATCTGTCTCCATCTGGGAAAGTTTTTTTCCAGCATGTAGAGCATGAAATATACCACCATGAATGTGCTGGCACTAAGTCTGTGATGAGTATGGTAAGTTTGTATCGCTGACCCTGTGTGCAAGGCAATTGAGAGTCATTAATTTGTAGTCTATGTAAAAGGCAAGTTGTAAGTATATGTTTAAAGCAAAAAAGTTTTGTTGTACCAAAACTTCGTGAGGTATAAGCTCGAGTAGTTCACGGACTGTTGTGAGACCTAGAACGTTCTGGTTCTGCGAAGCTTCTTGCCATTCAATTTGGTGCGTATGGGTAGCAATTCTGTAAAGATATTATTAGCAAAACTGAAAAGAATGTAGAAATATTATGAAAATACAATGTTGTTTGCTTAATGACTCTGTAACTGATTGGGGAATAAGTAATAAGCAGTACAGGGTTTGTAGAGCGTGTATTTCTGGTATCGGTTTGTTGATATACCACTTTGATGCAGAGCTACTTTGCAATGCTAGCTGGCCTGATTATGTATGCAAAATGAGGAGTATATGTTAGAAATGCAGAAACGAGAGGTAAATAAATATGTCTATGATTTTTTTGTGCATAGTGAGTAGGTAGTGGAGAAGTTATGTTGTTCACCTGAGTATGTACCAACAGACATGCCAACAAAAAGAGCAATGACTGGTGCATCTTGAGAATTGGCAAAGAAGAGCTCAGCATTAAATGACTCAGCATGATGGCCCCATAATGTTATTATTGTTGTTTCACTGTGTAGAAGCGGTGAGCTATAGCATTTTGGTAAAGCTGATAGAGGAATGATAGAGATATACACTACAAAGCGAAAAAAGTGCAGGGAAGTAAAGTTTGTAGAGAATATATGTACCTTCCATTTGTTATTTTAACAGTGCGTTTAGTTGTTGGACCAAACTTTGTGACCGTTTCCATGGGCGGTGAGACAGCAGTGATAAGAGCAACAACATCTAATGTATATGTGGGTTAAGTGAGAATGGCAAAAAAAGACCTAATGTAGCTGCACAAGGAAAGTGCATGAATTGTATAGATATAGCTGTAGTTATACCTGATAATAAAACCTTTTTTCCAATGCGAGTGTGCAGAACAGAAAAAGGTACTGCATTATATGCGTAAATAGGAAAATCATCTGGTTCCGGTAAAATTTCGTTAACCTTTGTGTACTTTGAAAACCGAGCACAAATAGCATTGTCAACTGCTTTGTATGTTTGTTTTGTTTCAAGCACTTCAAAGTATTCAAACTCATAGATGGATCCTTCTTTCAGCAGAGATGTAAATTTGTCAACCCATCTTTTGGGAACTATTCCTTCCATAGCATTGCCCTAAAAAAGGTCATAGGTAATGGTGAATGAGAGAGAGCTGTATTACTATATGTGTAGGAACATGCAAGAAATAGTAATAAAGTGATAGAAATGGCATGTATGCGAAGTACAGAACCGATAGACAAAAGGTTAATACAGTCTGTATTGAGTGAATAAGCTAATTGGTTAAGAATTATATACCTGTCCATCAAGCATAACGAAGTCTAGGTGGAATACATCTGTTGGATCTTGTGGATTTTTAAATTCCCAAAGTCGTGCTAAACGAACAAGAATCGTCCATTTGTGCGAACTTGGATTGATATGATTTAGTAATGTATACATTCTGTTAGAGCTATGCAGAATACAAAGTTATAGAGTAAGTAGTTTACAAATAGCTATTTAGTGCCAATTGGGAAAGCACCTCTGTATTATAGAATGATAATACTGTGAGCTATATTAATGAGACAATGATTCTATCTAAAAAATCACAACATAAAGAGTAATAGGTTAATGTGAGCAATATATATATATAAGCAAAAAGCGGGGAAAATATCATGGGTGAGATGTATAAATGGATAGGTTCTTATGGGGTGTGGTATTCTGTATGAAGCCATATAAATGTATTTAGTAAACTGTAACTAAATTCTTCACATTTTTTCTGGAATATGCTAAGATATATAAAGAAAGTAGATAGAATAGAGAAAAAGGAGTACATTTTATGCCTATGTACTGTAGGAACAGCTAGGTATGAGAACATAGAAGGCTCAATAAGGGGAAGAATAATTATTTGCAATAGTGCTGCTAATGAAAATATAGATAGCAATGTGAATCATGTATATAAGAAAGCAGAGGAAGAAAGATAATATGTGTAGTATGTATAAATGGACAGTCACATATCTTATGCGTTATTTGATATAGGCTATTGCAAACACATCTAGTAAAGTTCAGTTGTGAGCAGCCTGGTCGTATGCTCTGCATATTTTTTCTGGAATACAGCAAGATAGGCAAAGTATGTACACATAATGGAGAAAGAGGAATGTATTTTATATTTATGCAGCGGAGGCACAATTATATATGAAAAAATAGAAGGCTAAAAAAGAGCAAGAATAATTAGACATAATAGTGTTGGTTAGGAAAATGTACATAGCAAGATGAGTGATGTATATGAGAAAGCCAACAAATAAACATAACATGTGTAATATTTATAGACATATTTGCATATGTGATGTATTATGTAATATGAGGCGCTGTAAATGCACTGGGTATAGCTCATGTGTGAACAGGCTCTTTGGAACATACTGCAATAATCAGAAAGTGTAAGTAAAGTGGAGAAACATGCAATGTTTTACATATAGGAATAGAACACAATTAGATATATGATAGCAACAAGCTAAATACAAGGTAAAGCATGAAAATAATGTATATATGGAAGCAATAAAGCAAAGGGACAAAGTATGCTATGCATAAACGAGGCATATATAGAAGCAATAAAGCAAAGTGGAAATGTTTGGTATGCATAAACAAATAAATCTGCATGTTTTGTATGCTCTAATAAAAAAACTGCATTGAGCAAAGCTTTATGCATAAACAAATATATCTGTACGTTTTGTATGATGCAATCGAAAAAAAGTGCATTCACTAAAGCCCACCTGTGCTAGACTGTCTTAGAGACATACTGAAACAGTGGGGATGTGCATAGAGCTCAAAGGAAGGACTATATAGTTTGCATAGATGGAAAACTATACATGTATAGATTGGTATGTGGATTGGAAAGGTAGATGTGTATTTGTTAAAGGCATTGTGTGTAATTGTTATGGTTAGTATATAGTAAGACATTTTGGAACAAATGTTTTAAGCTGGAAGGATGAGCAAGGAGATGTGGAAATATTAGTAGCAGAATATATTAAATGGAAGTAAGGAATTTCTTGTATACTATATTTTTGGTCTCAGTGCAAGCAACACCCTTGTCGTTTTCAATAAGTATCTTCAATCCTGAGCGAGATGTAACTCGTGATACTGCCACATATAATTGTCCATGACAGAAGACCGGATTTCTCAGATAAATGCCAACTTTGTTTAGAGTTTGGCCTTGACTTTTATTAATAGTCATTGCATATGAAAGCTTGATTGAAAATTGTCGACACTGGAGAGTAAAAGGCCATCGAGGACTTGTTGCATTCAAAACAATTCTAGGAATACAAATAGATTGGCCAATGTTGGTTCCAGTAATAATCCGTCCTTCAAGAGCTCGATCACCAAGTCTTGTGATAATGAGTCGCGTTCCATTGCAAAGACCCATAGATTGATTTATATTTCTCAATAACATCACTGGAACACCTACTTTCAAACTGATAATATGATGTGGAAAAGCATTGATTGTTATAGAATTCAAGAATTCAGGTGGATACAAAAGATCAGCATCACCAATGTGACTATCTGATTGAGAAATGGAATCACAACTGAGATACTCTTTTGTATGACCAGGTATTCTATCAAAAACAGCCTTGTTTAATTCATCAGTAACGGTGTTTGTTGGGCAAAAAATTGCTCGTTCTGCAAGGTATGCACTATCTTGATAGTTGACATGTAATGAATCATAGATAGTATCCACAATTGTATCCACATTGTTATTGTTTGGTAGCAATAAAAGATCATTTGGGATAGTTATCCAAGATGGATGAAGTTCTCCTTTCTTTTTAACCATTGGAATCTCACCATCTCCAATACTAAGCACCCATTGAGCAAATGTTGAGAGAGTATCACGCTCTATAGCTGATAGATGTGGACTATGAAGCCTCATATTTGTAGATAGTTTTAATATACTAATGTGTTGCCACAGTGAAGATCTAATAAGTGAAGCTTCAATAATCTCTGTTTTGGTACCACCTTCAATAACAGGCAAAATTTGTCGGAAATCTCCACCAAGAACAACAAGCTTTCCACCAAAAGGTCTAGCGATGCAGCTAGGGTCTTGAGTAGACATAATGTCACGTAATGTTCTATCGAGTGCTTCAAAGCAATGCCTATGTGTCATAGGTGCTTCATCCCACAGAATTAAAGAAGTTTTGATAATAAGCTCAGCAAGCATTGTCCCCCGTGCTATACTACATAAGCTTCTTTCACTAATATCAAGAGGTATTCTGAATCGGGAATGAGCTGTGCGACCATTTGGTAATAAAAGAGAAGCAATTCCAGATGAAGCTACAGCAAGGACTATTTGAGCTCTACCGCTTAGTGTTGCTATAATAGCATTCCAAAGGAATGTCTTTCCAGTACCACCATGGCCTGATATAATAAAGTAAAAACCACCTCTGTTATGACCAACAGTTGACAGAATTTTCTCATATATAGCAGATTGGTCAGCATTTAGTTTATGGCGTAGTGTTTCAGCTTCTGTTGTTAGGCTAACCCTATCATATGCTAATTCTTCGGTCACAAGTCGATTTCCAGAGGTAGAATCACTATGTGATAATTCAGTGGTTATATTGTATGTGCCAAAATTCAGTCCATTTCTTGAGAACATAAGAAAGAATTCTTTTATTAACTGAGACTGCAAGTAATCATTTGGTATGGGATATGTTCAATTTTGTAATCCTTGCCGTATTCTGTATGCTATATCATCAACAAAGAAGTGCCAATACTTATCAAACAAATTCTAAGGACCCATTACACTGCAAAAGGATAGCACTATCATAAAGAGGTGTCTAAGTTGATGTGGTGTAGCCCAAAGAACTGTCTCATCAAACAACAGATACCATTCTGTATCGTCACCAACTAAACCGCGGGCTTTGCAAGCCTCTTTGAAGCTAGGATAGCATGCACCATTGAAAACTCTAAGATCTTCATAACTTTGTGCACCATTGACAACCATTAAAAGCATTCTTAGATAGAACAACTCACCAGTACTTGGGTGTACACTATATATTCGACCAATCTTTGATGTTGTGCGTTTTCTCTTTTTCCATCTTCTATTAGTAACATCCCATGTCCACTTGCATGGAAACTGATAATAAGTGTAGGGTCTTGCTTCTTGAAACTGTTGATTAGCAATAAACCACTCAGTCAATGTAGTTTTATAAGCTTTAGGGTCAGAAATAATCTGCTGCAGGTCTGCTTCTTCGTGATACATAACCTTATTCATACCAGGCATATGTACAGATAACCGTTCAACAGAAGGCATTTGGCCATGTATTTCAAACTCAAATAATCGCCAAATTGCTTCACACGAAGATAAGTATCTATATTTTAATGCAGAAAAAAGTAAGCATAGAATAAAAAAGATGTATATGAAGATAAATGCGCACATGTTTATGTAGGAAAGAATGAACATGAGATATGAAAAGAGGGAGTCCTAAATAACTTGGTGTAACAAACTGGACTTTGCTATATGGATAAAGTATTACCTGCATTTAATATAATCAGCAATTTCGTCTATCCCTTGTTTAGGTTGTGAATCAGTGAAATCTGATGGCTGGGCAGCACTAGAAAATTTCACTTTTGCTCTATCTTGACCTTTAGTAAGATATTTAAATAAGTACTTCACAAGATTCGTCTTATTGCACCATTCAACATTGATATGAGCTTGAAATTTTTTAAGCAATGTCATGTTGTATGGAACAACCCATCTATTATCTAATCTGATTCCATTTTTCATTTTGAAATGAGGACCATCTCGTCGACGATACACTGGAAAGCCAGACTTATCAAGTGTTGTTTCTAAGCTGAACTGTTTAGGATAGTGTTTTGAACATAACCCATCTTTCATACATGGACATTTCCTATTAAAGTCTCCGCATGGGCCGTGCATCATAAATTCGTCAACCAAAGCATACCCAAGTGGATCAATAGCTGGATCAGGAATCTCAGCACATATAAGGGTACCTATATATTCAGCAGGTAGGTTTGTATCATGATGAGCTAGCCATATAAGGGTATGAACATGAGGCAGACCTCTCTTTTGGAACTCAATAGTGTAGATAACTATCATAAAGAAAAGAGATAATTCAGAATGAGGAAAAGGCATTACTATTAAGACAAAGAAAACTATATGTATGGAAGAAACAACAGGCTAACCTGCTCGCACAGCACCAAAGGTGTGTCCAGCTTTAATGTCAGAAATATATTCTGTAAGCTTCATATGGAACACCCGAGTTACAATATCAGAACGGTCAATATATTTCTGCCCAGGTTCATATTTAAGGGCGTCCATAATTTCTGGCCATCGCGAATTGCACGTGAAGGTAGAAAATAGATCAGGAGCACCATACTCACGGCAGATGGCCATAGCATCTTGATAATTAAGTGTATTATATCGAGGACCACTAGTAAAAAACTTGCAGGAAGTAAAATCTTAATACCAATGTTTTTGCCTTGTGATATACCTTCCCCAAGTGCATCCGAAATGCCTTGATATGTTTCTGATCTTAGGACATCTTGATTGAAAAAATGGAATGAAAGTCGATTTGCTTCAAGACATGAATAACAGTCGACCTCTATTTGATTTGAGAGTCGGCCACAGCATGTATAGGGATTTGGTTCATTTCTTCGGTAATGACATTCGTAACAGTAGTATTCAAGCATAGATACCTCTTCTCTGGCCGAAGGCATGTTGCTATCCGTTTCTTTATATTTAATACCAAGATGAAATCCTTTTTCCCCATATGGAAATAATAACGGGTATTGAAGAGACATCAGAGCGGGATTTAGAGCTGAGATTTGTTTGAGCTCATTGCGGTGAGTCTCAACAATTATATCAAATTTGTTATTTTCTAGAGATAGCTCACCTACGACTAAAGCGGCCAACTCAGGAACAGTTGGTAGAGAATATCTATCATCGTGACTATTAGCTGAACCAATTAAGCGAATATAAACTTCTGGGTTTTCTTGAGAGAATAACCGGTCTCGTGCCATTCTGAACTCTCTGACTAACAAATTGCAGCAATCAAGCATGGCAATCAGGGCAGCGACAATATTAGGGTCTGGTTCATTATGTGCATTATCTTCTTTATCAAACACAGACAATCTATTGCCAATTCCGTTGAACGTATCATAAATATATAGTTGAGCATACTGGGGTCTCCGGCCCGGTGCGGGAACTAAAGAACCAATACGATGATGAACGACACCACTTATACGTAAAACATAAGGACCTCCACCAGTGTTAATAGTTTTATCAACATCTACACCCAAGGAAGTGAATGCAAACAAGGAATTATAGTGGCGTATTAAACGCATAAATTCATTTGAGCGAGGACCTTTGTCAAAACCAATAAGTTCACATAGTGGGTATGGGAATTTTTTATGTGGTGGAAGAGAGACCTTTCCACCTCGGCAACATTTATTATAAACAATTCGTTGATGTTTAGAAGAGCTCCTATGCCGAGATCTTTCTTGGAACCAAAAAATAGCACCACATTTGTTACACTCATAGTCTGGACCGCCATAATACGATCGATCCACATACATGGCTGAAACAATGTAATAAAAACTGTATTGAAGAAAGAAGAACAAACAAATGGAACAACGATGTGAAAGAGCTGAAGAAAGGGGTACGTAAAAAACGAGAAGTAGAAAAATCATGTAATGCAAAACATATTGTTGGACCGAACCTTTTAACGAAGAAATTTGTTCCTTAAAAACGGAAACACCTGCTTCTCTAAATGAAACTGTATTAAAAGATGGTACACCACCTGAAATGTGTAAAAAAAATGTAGTACAAACTATGGGAAAAGTTATGTTGAAATCTCTATAATTGGAAATAAGGGAAAAGTAAAGAACAAAGGGAAAATGTGAAAAAACAAACAGGTATGGCAAAAAACATTTTGAAAGTTTTATAAGCAGAGGTGAAAGAGATAACAAAAAGAAGGCACCTGTTCTACCAGCACTGCGAAGCAAATTGGATAATCTTCTTTTTTTTCCTATTATTAGCTGCTTCAGCTGAGCTAACCAATGGAGAAAAGTGGTCTCCTATTATGTATAGAAGTATGGGGAAAAAATGATAAAAAAATAGGAACATGAACAAGAAGCAAGCAAAAAGAGGAAACAAAGAGCTATAAAGATTGTGAATAACCATGGCGACGCTTCGATGGAAAGATTGTATTAGTCTCTGTGACAAACACTGTGCAACAACAAAACAAAAGGGGGGAAAAGAATAAGTGAGCAACTGAAAGTATGTAAAAAGTCTGGAAAAGGTAGACAATTCGGTGTACATAAGGTATATAGCATTAGGAACAATCGTACATGGCTGTGATGGTGTCTGTGGATGCACTGGTGAAAAAGCGGCAGACAAAGCATATGTAGAAGGCTGTGATGAAACTACAGGATCAATCGGTTGCTTTCCACGTAAAATTTCTTCACGGTGGGCTTTAGTAGAGGATGACGAATCCATAAAGTCAAATAGCAAGAAGCAAAAGTGGAACAATGTAGATGTATGCTTAGCACTGAAATAGAGAAAAATGAATGCTTGAAAAGAAAGACAACAAAAATAATGCAATGACAGAAGCATTTGTAAATATGCTAATATATAAGATCAGAAATGCAACACAGCAGACTGATTATATATGCAAATATTAATGAAATAAACTGCAGAAAAGGGATGATAACACTATCAGGATAATTATGACTAAACAAATACGTTAAAAGGTAAGAAAAAGTACCTTATCAAATCGCAGCCTTACCACTGAAAGAGAGAAATCCAAATGCTCGAAGACAATGTTGAGGAAAAGAGTAGAACTATAGTAGAATCTGTAAATATGGTAATAAATAAGATGAAAAATGTACAGATGGCTTGCTTATACCATACCATAATTTAAACAGTAGATAGAGAATAGTTGAAACTATGGCAAGAGCTTGATACTCATAACAACTCATAGCAAATGTTGACATTAATACTATCCAAACCTAAGCATTAGTCTATAGCACAATGCAGACATAAACAAATAATGATGAAACCAACAGTATTTAAACCATAATACGTAGTGACAGGAAGTACTCTGCAGCAGGACGTAGGCACAAAGAAATAGTTATGACACCAATAGTACGTAAAATAATTAATCTAATGAAGTATGAACATTACATTAGCTATATAACACTAAAATGACAGCAATAATAAAAGATGTAAGAAGCGAAAGGAACTACAATAACAGTGTTGTAAGAATAAGCAAACAAATGGGGTAAAACGCAAGAGAAGCAAGCAAAAGGAATAATAACAGTAGTGCTGTTATAATAACTAAACAAATGCACTATAAGGGAAGAGAAAATATTGGCAATAATAGGTAAGGCATAAGAAAAGTAACATGCACAGTAATTAAAACTGTCTATAGCACAATACAATAAGAAATAACAATAATAGCGATGGAACAACAACAAAATAAATGCGTGAAGAATAGCAACAACAGCAATAACAATAACTAAATAAATGTGGCGAAAAGCAAGAGAAACACATAGGAATAATAATAAGAGCGCTATAACAATAACCAAAGAAATGTGCTATAAACCTAGAGAAGTTGTCAACAATAATAAGTAAACCATAAGAGAACCAATATGTATAGCAACGAAGAAATGCTAACAATAATAGAGACTGTAAGCCAGAATTGCCTATAGCACAGTACAATAATGAACAATAACAATAGCGTTGTAACAATAACTAAATAAATGTGTCAGCAATAACAGTAACAATTGTAACAATACCTAAATAGATGTGGTGAAAAGCAAAAAACCCACATAGCAATGATAATAACAACGCTGTAATAACTACTAAATAAATGTGCTATAAGCCTACAGAGCCTGTTAGCAATAATAAGTGAACCATAAGAGATCTAATATGTATAGTAATAAAGAAATGTTAGCAATAATAGAGATGGAAAAGATGAAAGCAATAAAAATAATAGCGTGCTGACAATAACTAAACAAATGTGATAGAAAGCAACAGCATTTAAACCATAATACGTAATGACAGGAACTACTCTGCAGCACAAATGTACTCATAAAGAAACAGGCATGACACCAATAGTATGTAGAAAAATCACAAACATTAGAGTAGCACTGTAACAGTAGATATATAAATCTGACAATAGGCAACAGAAGCACCTTAGTGACAATAACTAAACAAATGTGATAGAAAGCAACAGCATTTAAACCATAATACGTAATGACAGGAACTACTCTGCAACACAATGTACTCATAAAGAAACAGGCATGACACCAATAGTATGTAGAAAAATCACAAACATTAGAGTAGCACTGTAACAGTAGATATATAAATTTGACAATAGGCAACAGAAGCACCTTAGAAACACGCGAAGATAGACACTGTCTTATAACACAAAGCAGCAAGCTATCTAGAAGCACACCTGCATAGCCCATAAAAAAAAGCACAGGCATTAGAGTAGAAAATAATAATAAAAATGGAAGAAACTAAAGGAATAACAATAGTAGCGCTATAAGAACAGATAAATAAATACGGCAAAAGGCAAAAGAACCACAGTATAGATAGGCAAACTTTTTGCTAGCGTTATATTCTAATATAAATATTATATAGTAATAACACACATGGAACAAGCTAAAGACAAAGATAGGAAAGAACTAACGCGTACAATAATGAAGAAATGTTTATAACGCTAAAATGATAGGAACCACAAAAGATGTAAGGAGCGAAAGAAACTACAATACTAGTACTATAATAATAGGTAAATAAGTGTGGTAAAAGGCAAGAGGAGCACCTTAGAAATACGCAAAAATAGACACTGTCTTATAACATAAAGCAGCAAGCTATGTAAAAGCACACCTGCATAGCACATAAAAAAAGCACAAGCACTAGAGTAGGAAACAAATAAGCTATGCAGAAGCACCTGCGTATAGCACACACAAAATCCACAAACATCAGAGCAGCACTACCAACAAACATGAGAGCAGCACCATAGCAATAAACAAATAAATCTGATAAAAGACAAGAGAAGCACCTTAGAAACACGCAAACCTAGACACTGTCTTATAACACAAAGCAGCAAGCTATGTAAAAGCCGACCTGCATTGCACATAAAAAAGGCACAAGCATTAGAGTAGGAAACAATAATAAAATGGAAGGAACTAAAGGAATAACAATAATAGCGGTATAACAATAACTAAATAAATATGGTAAAAGGCAAGAGAAGCACATTATAAATAGGCAAATTTTCTGCTACTGTCATATTCCAATCTAGATACTATATGGTAATAACAAAGATCGAAGAAGCTAAAGACAGAAATAGGAAAGAACTAACATGCGCAGTAATGAACAAACGTCTATAGCACAACCCACTAAGCTGTGCGAAAGCATATCTGTACAACAATAAAAAACAGCGCATGATAATACAAAAGAACAAGCACTGCTTTACAGCACAACGCCTATATATCTAACTCTAAATCAGTTAACAAACCTATACGCAAATCATAAGCAACGTGCACACTAATAACAATCAAAAATAGCAAATCATAATACATAAGAACAAGAACCACTCTACAACAGAAAGCATGTACGACTCACCATAGGCCAACTAACGAAAGTACAGGCAAAACAATACTCTACAACACGAAGCATATATACATCTCACTGTAGATCAGCTAGCGAAACCATAAGGAAAATAAAAGAAGCATGTAGACTAACGAAGAAATGTGAACGCTATACATAGCAATCAAGAAATGCGACGAATAACAGCGACCTTCTATTTGCGTGAAACAAATCGGCAATAATAACTGGATCATAGCAGAACTAATATGCATACTAAAGAAGAAATGTGAGGCTTATAAATACGGGACAAGAAGCACCACTCTACAACAGAATACAAGACAACAAGCTATGTCTAAGCACCTCTGTATAACCCTAAAAAAAGCACAGATATTAGAGCAGCAACAAAAATCTGATAGTAGCGAAGCAACGCCACCAATAATGGCTAACACAGATCTCGGCTCGATAATATGAAATTAACCCTAAAAAACCCTTAAAGGGACTATCTAACAAACCGCAACAACAAATGTAACAAAAACCCCACCGTAACCCAGATCAGTCAGCAGAAATGTAGGGTGGCTAAATCGGCTAAAAAACACGGCATAATCTAAAACGACCAACACAAATATGTAGCTGTCAACATCACAAAAACCCTAACAAAACCCTAAGAAGAAGCATCCTAGCTCAAACACGTAACCCAGATTAGCAACCGGTAAGCAAAACACAAAAACAACAAAAAGCAAACAAATGCATACGGCAACACAAGAGCATCCAGTCGGCACTGTACAAATATAGGAAGAAAAACAAGAAGGAAGTAATACCTTGGACAAAGACGTAAATCAAAAAACCGAAGGCACAGACAAGCTGCAGAGCATGTAAGCGCCGCGCGAAAAGCGAGCAGCAGAGGCGAAACAAGCAGACCAAGTGGAAAGCAAGCAGCACAGACGAAACAACCATACCAAGAAATGCCTGAGCCAGCGACGCAAGAGGAACCGAGAAGACGAAGCGAACGGACGTGATGTGGTGGACAAAAGCTAAATGAATCCCGTGGGAAAGTCCGCACTGGCCTCGAAAATCCCCACAGGGCGCGTCAGCCTTGTTCTCGAAGCTTTCCATGAAACGCGCAAAACCAAACGGGCTCAACGCCTGCAGGCCGCGCGGCGCTAACCAGCGGACCAAAGCGGTGAAACGAGCCCGTGGAACGAGCCGAACGCAAAGCAGCGCCCGAACGAGCGAACCTGCCCACGAACACGCGTCGAATCAGCAGCGCAGAGGCACTACGTGGCAGGGGCGAGCGACGGAGAACTCCCCCAACTTTGATATACGAAGTATGCTCCGGAAAATCCGATAACATGACGAAATTTTCTTCCCTGGTCTAATGTAACTACTACTACAGAAAACCGTATTACAGACGGTTCAAAATCGTCATCATAGACGGTTTTCTGAACCGTCTGAATTTATGGGTCAGTGATAATCAAAGGTTATCACAGACGATTTTCGAACCGTCTATGGTGTAAATATCACAGACGGTTTGTAAGGAAAAACCGTCTGTGATAGGTGATAATCACGGACGGTTTTTAACTAAAAACCGTATATGATATCTAAATATCACAGATGTTTTTTAGTTAAAAACCATCTGTGCTATTCTCTTCTACCCCTAAATCTATTTCTGTTTATTGGCTAACCTCAGGAAATGCTAGCCATGCCCTCTGAAACAAGCAGATCAACATGTACATGTATACATCCAATTCACATCTCAATTTATTTCACAAACATAAAACATCCAATTCGCAAATCAACTAATTGAAATGAAAACAAGCAAATATAGTATGAAACACAGTACACATTTTATTTTTATTAAGATTAGAGCCTACCATTACAATATCCCAAAATAACAAACAGGTTGCCCATCTAGCTAACACAATAAGAATAGAGAAAAGCAAAGATCCTCTATGCCTAGGTTTTCTCGCCCCTGATGCAGCGTACGAGCTGGATGTCTTTGATGCCCACCATCGTCGGTGTTGATTGAGCGCTACCTTGTGCATCATCTGCTTCGTGGGGCTATTATGGTATGGGTCAAGGAGGAGGAGGAGGAGGAGAACAGCAAGGAGGAGAAGAACAGCAAAGAAGAGGAGAACAGCAAGAAGAACAGTAAAGAAGAAGAAACATCAAGGAGGAGAATAGAAAGGAGGCCTGGTTCTGGTGATTATTTATAGGGGAGGGAGTGCGAAATTTTTTGGCGCGGGGACAGAGAGACGGAGCTACGATCCGTGGGGTAAGGATTGGTGGATTTCTATTGGTTAGGATTGGGTTGAGGAGGATCGACGGGCATAGAACCATCTATGATGAATGTATATCACTGACGGTTCTATATATAGAACCGTCTGTGAATTAGAGCCCAAAATTTTATATACCGATGCAATATAAACAACTAGTCTGAAAAGATAAAATAGCAAAGTTTCATATAGCTTATATATACTCATATGAAAGGTTTCGATGAGATCTACAACTTTTCAGTTGAAGCAAAATCCAAATTCCGAAATGAAGACAAAAAAAAGGGCAAAAACAGAAACCAAAAACTTGCGACGCAAGTTTAGGTCCAAAGATGGCCGATTTTTGGGGTCTTGGAGGGCGATTGGCACAAGCACGTATTTGTTTAGATCGAGCTCGTCGTTAGCTTTCCAACGAGTACAAGAACGTGGAAAACGGACACCGTATGCAAAAGTTAAGCCCGTTTTACTGAAGGTGTCTCAAAACTGAATCCTACTCGGACTCAGGCGGGAAATTATGAAATTTTGGGGAATTGCAAGGTGGAAAACATATTACAAACGATTTTTAATATGAACCGTCTATGATAACTTCATTATCACAGACGGCTTTTAATAAAAAACCGTCTGTGATAAATCCAGATTATCACAGTCGGTTTTAAATAAAAACCATCTGTGATACTGGAATATCACAGACAGTTCATCGGTAAGAACCGTCTGTGATACTCGTTTTCTCCGACGCCATCAACACAGACGGTGTCCAAATTAAAATCGTCTGTGTTAGTGTCAGTCACAGACGGTTTTGTCAAACCATCTGTGATTTGACGTCTAGTATTACGCTTTCTGTAGTAGTAAACATCCTAGAATTTGAAGCTTTATAGAATGAAAAACCTTCAAAACCACTCCCTAAAATTGTTGAAATTTAGTTTGTTACCTCATCATCAATTTTTTTTGATTTTACAAAAACCCATGCAGTTTATTTGAGTAAGTCCGCTTGCTGGAAATGCAGTTCCCAAAACCATGCAAATAATACATCGAGCTAAGCCCAGCCACACTTATGCCTAAGGCCACAGTTGCCTCAAGGTATGTATAATAGTTTGTCTCTTAATATTGCCTCTAATGCTCTCACCTTATTTAAAGACAGTACTGGAGATAACATCTCTAACAATAAATCATTTCTCTAACTATTTTATATTATTTTCACTATAAGTTCCTGTCTTACACCCTCTTACTATTTCGTTGGTTTGTAGACTTAAGTCATCTCTTGTATTAGAGACAATATATTATCCATACTCACATTCTCTTTTTTCACATACGATTTTACTAATTTAATATAGTTAAAAGATAGCTAAGATAATACTATAGGAGATACCTTAGTCCATGCCCTTGAGCCGAAGCTGCCGCCTCTCTCAGCCTTGCGCTTATACTCATCCCAATGTCGCCGTCTGTTGCAGCCCCCTTACTGACCAAGCCGGGCCGCCGTTTGACCTTTGCCTCCATCCTCTCGCCACGGAGCAGCAACAGCACCACCAAACCGCAACCCGCTCCCTCTCTGCCCACGCAACCAGAAACCATGAAACCAGGTCGAACTTAATCGCATTTGGCTCTTATCCTCATCCCCATAGCCAGGTTTGGCCTCCGTCGGCGGCGGCGGCGGCCACGGTGAGCCGTCGTTGCCCCATTCGGCCATTGCTCCAAATCCCTGAATTTCGAGCCACACACCACCTCTCTGTCCAAATCGAGTTTTCCTCTAGCTTATCCATGCCATGAAGAGCCTAATCCCTCTCATCCCCGGTCGAATCCTCGCCGGAGTTACGCTGGCACCTAAGAAGGCTGTCACCTCCTCTGTTTTGCCACTGCACACGCTGTCCCACCACTTCGTGCTGTCCCAGCAAAACCAACTACCCCAAAAGCATCTCCGTGATGCAATGGTGCCCTCCAAGCCATACAATTCGCCAGAAAAGATTCTGGAGCCATGTCGGCGCCATGAACGCCGCCGCATCCTTTGTTTCGCGGCCGCGCTCGGTGCCATGCTACATCGCTCATTCCCTAACCAATGTTATCGTATCAGGAGAATCAAATCGCCTTGCTGGTGCTCACAGAGCCATCTCCCTTACCGGAAATCTGTTGAAACCGCCACCATAGATGACCTCAGCTCAAGCTCCTGCCCACCGTAGACAGCCCATGCCAAAGCACTCCAAGCTCAACCAGCTACCAAAATTGGCTCTCTGCATCTCCTAGTGGTTGAAGCAGCAGCAGAAGAATGACAAGTGGTTCAAGCAGACAGGTGTACTACGTCGAGCCGGAAGGCAAGCCATCCTAGTATGAGATATATGTATTTTTTTTAATATTTAGAATATATATATATATATATATATATATATATACGGATCCAGGAAAAATTTTTGGAGGGGCTGAAGTACCTTCAGCTCGACCTCAGCCCCTTCTACATTATACATCCATGGCTAAAAATTTAGGGGAGGCTCCAAGGGT
Organism: Dendrocalamus latiflorus; assembly: GCA_017311315.1. Lineage (NCBI taxonomy): Eukaryota > Viridiplantae > Streptophyta > Magnoliopsida > Poales > Poaceae > Dendrocalamus > Dendrocalamus latiflorus. The sequence goes on from CM029626.1 coordinate 27,635,337, forward strand.
CCGGTAGCGGTAGGGGGGGCTCGAGCCCCCCCCCCCCCCGCCCCACCGCTGGATCCGCCACTGTATATATATATATATATATATATATATATATATATATATATATATATATATATATATATATATATATATATATATATACTAGTTGAATGCTCGTACGTTGTTACAGATTTTTAAATTTTATTATACTACATGTTTTAAAACTCATGGGTGGTAAAATTTTTTTAGAATATACATACAAACATGTTCTAGGAGTTTTAAAATCCATCAAGTAAGTTGAAAGATATCGATCACACCTCGTGGTCATAAGTCGGAAGACATCGACCACACCTCGTGGTCGTAGGTCGGGAGCCATCAAGCAGACCTCGTTGTCGTAAGTCAGAAGCCATTAACCATCGTGCGTGATCGTAGGTCGGGAGCGGTTGACCATTACTGATGGTCATAAGTTGGTAGCGGTCGACGATCGATCGTGGTCTTAAATCTGGAGCCTTTGACAATAGCTCATGGCCGTGCATCAGAAGTCGATGATCATCGTTCGTGGTCATAAGTCGGAAGCCATCGAGAATACCTTATGATTGTAAGTCGGAACACATCGACCAGCGCTCGTAGTCGTAAGTCGAAAAACATCGACCACACCTCATGGTCGTAAGTTGAAACACATCGACCAGTGCTGATGGTCATAAATTAGAAACCGTTGATCACACCTCGTTGTCGTAAGTTAGAAGCTGTCGATCATTGCGTGTGATCGTAGGTCGGGAGCTGTCGACCATCGCTGGTGGTCATACGTTGGTAGGCCTTCGGTGCGTTTGTGCCCTGTCACCCGACTGTCGGCGCCAGCCTGCTCGGCTCCGACTTCGACCACTGCCTCTTTCGACTTCGACTACTGCCCCCTTCGACTTCGACCACTGCTCTCTTTAATTACTGTTCCCTTCGACCACGACCCCCTTCGACCATGGCGCCGAGGAGGAGGAGGAGGCGCAGCATGAGGGTTCGGGAGGTGGTGGTGGGGAGGAGGCGGCGGGTAAATGCGTTGTGGAGGCGGCGACGAGGGGATGTGACGCTGCTGGGGGAAGTAGGGGGGTTGTGACTAGATGATGTCGTACAGGGAAGGAATTGGTGGCGGCGCTGAGAAGGAGGCGGCAGTTATGGGGAGGCGGCGGATGTGGGGGAAGAGAATGGGAGGTGCGCGGGCCCAACCTTTTCTAAGAGGAGCGGAAGAACTAGCTATATGCGGATCTGGACAGCTGATATTTGATCGGACGGCTGAGAAAAGAGGAGGGAGAACGGACCGACAACCACCAACTCACATTTTTATAATAGTAAATATATATATATATATAAGGATATAAAATTTGAAGGTACATTTTGTTGAAAAATATACATAAATACTTATAAATTAATTAACAAAGTCACATTAAAAATTTTATATTTATATTTAACTTTTTTTTAGTCTCCACGGGATCCCGCGGGGCCAAGACGGAGGATGATTGGCCTCCATTAGGCCTAGTGGGGTGCGGGCGAGCCCTATAGACCTCCGGCCCTGTTACCACCTGTAGCTATAGTCCATAGGATGGAGTGAATGATTATTCATTCCAGGTCTCGATCGTGATTAGGCTTTGTCTATGAAAGTTTTCCGCTGAATCTTTTGCTTGTATAATATTTGGTCTGTCGGCCCTTTAAGTAGAACCTGATTTGTTGACGTATTTTGAACATATGTAATAATCCTGTTGTTTAATTTAAGTTTATATCATTGTATTATTGTGTGTGCAACTAAAATTTTGAATAGTTAAAGAAATATGGGATTCCTAGTTAGTGAGAGGACTCCCGGTGTCTAAACACCCACCGTATTGCGTTATGTTCATTTTTTTCCGAACGCAATATCATGTTTACTTTGTGTCGATGGACATGTGCACCTACTTTCCGTTGCTAGAAATGCGCTGAAAGATGGATCGCCAGGCCCGGCATGTCCTACATGAAACATCAGATGGAACATACGTATACCGTGCGCTGGGATCCGTGTACAGACCAGGGAATAAATGGCTTCAACATCAGATGTCAACATGAAATTGCCTGAATTATTCCACTCCAACGGAACCAACAAATTTGCTACTTTAAGCAAAGCATGGTGATTAATTTCTGTCTCCGTCTCCGGCAGCGGTATCAGCCGGTGGTAGCCATGTCCATGTTTGGAGCTAGTTTGTTAGATCTGGGAAAATCTACGCCACGACTTAAATTTTGGTTACAGGAATTAATGTAGCATGATGAGTGGCTATATAAATAAACTATTTTTTATTTCGATGTACACTAATATACTTACATTTTTATTTTATAGAAATAGTTATCTGTCCCTGCACAGTTCGACAACATCGGTAAGTCATCTAACTGTTGGGCGATTTGCCCATATCGTCAAACCGTAGGGCGACTAATGCTTCTAGTCACCCAACCGTTGGACAACTAGTACTAGTCATCCAACGGTGGAGCAACTACTTGCTGCCAGCTTGTCCTTTTCTATTTGACCTGACTACTTTACGGGCTCTCTCACCATTTCACTCACAAGAAAACGAGAGCAGCTCGAGAGAGAGGAGAAAACAAGAGGGAGAGAAGGAGAGGGGAAGTGAAGAGAGGGAGAAGGATGCAAAGAAGCTCAAGAGAGGAAGAGAAGGAGAGGCAAAACAAGTAGAGGAGCTCGAGAGAGGGAGTGAAGGAGAGGAGAGGAACTCAGGAGAGGGAGTGAAGGACAGGTGAGTAGCCTGTGAGAAGGAGAGAAGAAAAGGAAAGGAGCTCATGCGGTTAGAGAGGAAGACAAAGAAAACTCGTTGATAAGATGAAAAGGTTTTCGCGTGAAAGTAATAGTCTCATCCGAATGTAGGCAACGTGTACCTACGTATTTATTTAGCATGTATTTAGTAAATGCATATTGACAAATGGTAATATTTCAGTGAGAAACTAGTCATGTCGGAACCCACAACATTGAAAGTGTATTACAATGTTGGTATCATTCGTAAAGGTCCATACAGTGTTCACCTGAGCAGTTTCCTACAAGTCAGTATGGTACTCTCGGATATGGAGAATGCTCTAATCGAAGATGTCCTATACTGGCTCACACGCAGATTCTCCTTGGACCCCGAGATGTACAGTGTCGTCCTACACGGGCTTTGGAGTTGGTTTGCCACGGATATTCGGTGAGAGTTGAGGAGATTGATACACACGGTTGCATGGAAGAGCTTTGTGGAAGGTTACCAACGCCGTGGTTACAAGTGCATGCTACTCATGTAGCCATATCCGAAGGGAGTCATAGGAGGTCTGCTTGGTGGGAGCAGTTTGGGCGCATAGCATGTGGTTCATTAAGAGGATGCAGTGGGCGATGTTGTGGAGGCAGAACCAGAATATCGCACACCACTCACTAAGCCCACCTGACATGCAGATGCAAATGTTGCTAAGGTAGATTAGGAAGGTCGCACTGCACAAGTTGAGCCCACTGGACTGGCAAACTTAGGGAAGTATGTCGACAGCATAGTGCGTTAGATGGAGGTCGATGACCGGATGGCTTGTGCTGAGGAGGAAACTTTAGAAGAGGATGGCGATGACTTTTCTGATAAGGACGATAGTCATATACTGCAGACATGGAATAGGGTGGATGTTGAGGGTCTTTCTATACATGACGAGCATGAATCACCATGGGAGTACCATAGTACAGAGGTTCAGCTTCATGCAATATTTGCTGATAAGGGATCATTGCAGGATGCCATTAAGCTATGGACCTTGTCTATGCAGCAGATGTTTCGGGTCCTAAAATCCAGCAAGGAGTAGTGCACCACAGTCTACGAGCAGGTTGGTTGTCCTTGGCGTGTGCACTCAGGTAGACCTAAGTACGAGACTAAGTATGCAGTAGTTGGGGCACGTCCTAATGTCTGTATAATCCATGATCGCCACCCTAGGATGATGAAGACCATGATAAAACTTTAGCAAGACCCAGAGAAGCCGTTCCCTTGGCAAGACAAAAGGAACAGATTGTGCATTTGCCATTTGGGGCCAACTTCTTCAAGCACTTCCTGTAGCAACTGTTAATGAAGCTGTTCAAAAAGCTAGCTATGTAGAACCAGCAACGTAAATTTGATGTGTTGTGGGAGATGTTGGAGGAGCACACCAGGAAGCATGTCGTTGAGAGATAAGTGGCTGGCCATTCTTGGGGCAGTGCAAGTCGAATGCCTCACACCATTACCGGAGCTTGACCCTCTCAGTGTGGCGCAGAGGACCTCGAGCAATATCAAGTGCTTCTCCAATTGGATTGAGGCTGAGCCATTAGAGAAGTGTTCATTGTTGCATGACATAGATGGTGCGAGGTATGGCATAATGACCACTAACATTGCGGAGGGGTACAACCGGTTCTTAGGAGCGTCCGTTCTCAGCCCCTCATCACTATTGTCGAAGGTGGTCTGCAAGGTATAACTGGATATTTCAAGCAAAGGTATGCAAATACAGCACTTCATACAACCAACCCACATACACCGTACTGCTAGAAGATCACAGCGTACATGCATGCCAAAATTGAGAAAGGTTAGTCACACACAGTCTTCATGATGGGCAATACGGAGTATCGTTTAGACATGCTCCTTCAGGACAGAGCTGGATTTGGGACGCTTGCTCTTTTGTTACCCACGAGGTATGCCTTGGAGATCATGTGAACGAACCTAGCTACACATGCAATAAGCCAAAGCTCCTTCACAAGCCATTCTCTTATGTTCTCACCGTATGTGGGATTACTAACATGGAGCCATTGAACTTCATGTCGGAGTACTTCATAAAAGAGAGGGTGTTGCAGGCATGATGTAGCGAGCTAAGAGGCTTTAGGGTTGTGGCTAACTTTGCCACATCAGATATTCTTGGATTTTGGATCTAGACCTTTTGCAGAGTGGGAACGCGCGTTGGTAGAGTCATCACAGCATATTAGGAGTAAAAATGCTATTAGGTTGTAACTTCATTTGCAAATTTTAACTTTATTTGCCAGTCTTGCACAGTGACAAGACCAATGAGATAACTTTTGTGCGGCGTCCTAACCCGACCAAATGAGACAGCATTGCGCAATGACAAAACCAAATGAGATAGCCTTGTGTAGTGATAAGACCAAACGAGATAGCCTTACACAGTGATAAGGCTAAATGGGGTAGCTTTGTGTGGCGACGTGATGCTACGCTGGTCCACGAATCATCCGACGCGCCGCTGCCTTATAGACACAAATTTGCCCAAACCGAATTGGACTTGCCAAGCGTACGCCACGTCGGCTTAGCCTATAAGTACTACCCCTTCCACAACATATTTTTCTACAGCACGACTACAACACTACATCGCTAGTATGGAGAAACAATGGGAGGAGATCACTCAACTCGCAAGGGCTGCTACATCTCGGGACAACACAAGCGAAGCATGCCAGGAGACTACCTCCCCAAAGAGAAGCCCCTCATACCTCCAACCCCAACTCATACCTCAACATTCCCACAGGGCATTCGCCACAAGACATGCCCGTAGGGGAGACGCCCCCTTGTGCTGGTGCAGGGACACATGCAAGTTCTTCAAGTCCAAGGAGCGATTGAGTTGGGCATGCATTACTAGGGTTGTAGTAACTACTCTTGGGACTATCCCGATCAGCGTTAGGACACAGCCCTCTACCGATAGTTGATAAGAACGAGTTATAGTACATTCCCCTGCCAGTTCTCTTATATGGCATGCATTAACAAGCTTGCCCCTCTTTCTGCAGTCTCCGGATCTGCTATGCACCTACCAAAAATGGATCGACTGGGAGATCCACCTGTATGACTAGTGGACTCTGGATTGTGAGGAGTGGGACGTTTAGACGACACACAAGAGGATGGAGGAGCAGCAGTGCAACAAAAACAAAGTGAGCGTATCCAGTGGGAGATGCAAGCTCACCTAGAGGCATGCAGGCACAGAGAGCGGGAGCTCATGAGGAATGTGAGAGAAAGTGTGAACTGGCAGCCAAGGCTAGGGCCACTAGCGAGGACTACAGGGCCGACCTCAAGAGGAAGGGCAAATGGCCACGTTCCACGCAGTAGTTCGACTCTCTTCATCCATTTGTCCCATGTATTTCTACTTTCCTCAAGGCATGTGTGTACCATCCTTGGTTCGTTAGCCTGCGTGCCATGTAACCCTCTTGTCGAATCAACTGTCATGTTCCTTACACTATTTTTCTGAAGTTCTCCTTCGTGTATGAATTCTCTGTTACATCTCAATATCACCTACCTTCCTACATACAAATCATTGCTAGCTCAATCATCCTCATAAAATTCTTCAGAAATTTATCGCAATACAACAACATATGATGATCACAAAATATTATTATAAGTCTAACAGATTTTGTACCATTCAAAATCTATGAAAATCACAAATGGTCCAACTAACATTGTTTGCCCTTTTATTTTAAAAATAACAACATACAAATAAGATTTGATAAATGTATTACCTACGAGAGGCTTGCACCTTGGGCCCACCTGCTAGCTGCAATTCTCCATACACCCGTGAGCTGAGCCGAGTCAGCATGCCATGTGTCACGCCAAGCCAGCAGCCGCGTCAGCCCTAAAGCCTAGTCAGCCACCACGTTAGCAACCAAGTCACACCATGCACTATTTCATGAGCCGGGTTCACGGTAGACCAGCCTTTCCGTGCACTAGGTTCACAGCATAGTAACCTTTTTCCATTTTCAACCTTTTCCTTTAGATTAGATTTTCCGGGAGCCCGTTCTCCTTCGTCCTAGCTCCGATTAATCCGATTCTTTTTCCTAAATTCATCTAAAATTAAGCTCTATATTTTGGTTCTAGTTTGAAGTTTTCAAAGTTCATTTGAATTTTATTTTAATTTGTTTTGTGTTTTGTTTCATTTTCTCTCTTGTTAGATCACGCCTTCAAAGGAACTAAAGCAAGATTTGAAGATCAAGAGCCATTAACTGAGCAAGGCTAAGGCAAGTCGTGTTCTTTGATTATGTTGAATCTAGTTTTCAAATCTATTATGTATTACTTTGTTTTAAATTATCATGCATTGCTTTTTTATTATGAGGCTTTGTATTGGTAGTTATTGTCCAAATTGATTAATTCCTCCTTAATAATTTGAAGGCCATGATTCTATTGTCACCATAGGATGGGTAATTATCTAGTGATGTAATATTAGTTGTCATATGTGTTGTACGTTTAATTTGCTTAGCCATGCTTATAGTCATGTTGGGTTCATCATTACATGTGTTCAATTAATTAATTTTGACTTAATGATATACTGGAATGTGGTGGTCAGCCACTATTATAAAATTTGAGTACTATAACATGGGTAGTGTTATTGGTGTTGGTTATACACAAAATTGGTTTTCACCTGGGTGATGATCGTGCAGTAGGGGGGTGCAGTTTGCACATTGGGATGTGGTTGTTTCGTCTGGGTTATATCTAAGGACTTAACTTTGTGCACCATCGATCTGAGCTTTATCATACAAACCACATGTCTAGTATTAGATAGACCTGGCATAATAATATGTGAAGTCTCAACTTTGATTTCGCTACTGATATTGTTTTGGCACATTAGGGAGCAATTATTGACTAGGTGGTTAGCCTACTCGATGGCAAAACCTTAGCGAGCGAGGTCGGGTTGAGATGGAGCATTGTAAAGGTCTTGTTGTGATTTTCTTTAACGTGAGGAATATCACATCATGTGGGTACAGTTGTGCAACCTCTGTAGAGTGTAAAACTATTTGAATAGTTGTGTCCTTGGTTATGGACAATACTCGGTAATTTCACATGAGGAGTAGAGTTTTCATAAAAATCTGGTTAGGTTAAGTTGGGAAGTGCATGGTCAGTTCACTTGTGTTTCTCTCAATTTCTTTGATTATTTATTTATTAATCATTTTCCTATTTCGCTTTCAATCTATATATTGTATTTATGTTAAATTGTTGCTTTATGCAAATTAACCTTTCAACCATCTATTGGTAAGCCTTGCATACTATATTGTATCTTTATTACAAATGACTTGCTGAGTACTTTATGTACTCACAGCTATATCCATATTTGCTCAGTTGTGGAAGAAGGACCAGATCAGCAGGAGGTACCAGAAGAAGGATACATCAATGACTTCGCGGATTAGGATTTTGCTCCCCAGTCAATTGCCTGTGGGAATGTCGAATGACTACTATGCTTATTTCTTGTTTTCCACTGCTAGTTTCTTTTAAGCCCTTCAGGTTATTATATGTAAGCTTGGCGATAAGGTCGCAACTCTGATAATTATTAATAGTCTTTGAGTCTTTTCGTAGTAAATCATGATGTGGTCGATATTTCATCTTTATTTATACTGTGTGCACTAGCGTGATCCTGAACTGGTGCAGAATACACAGGAGAGTCCGGATGCTAAAAGAGTCATTTTTTAAAAAATTCTTAATCTGACTTCTCTCCCTTACAACCCTATAGATGTCTCAAGTTTCCTATAGCCAGACCAGAGGATGTCGGGGACTTCTCCGAGTTCTATTGCAAAGTTTTGGATTAAAGAGGACACCGGTCTACTTCACCAAGGATGAGGAGCCAAGGGGGCAACTTATTAGAAGTATCACCAGATTTGTACTTCACCACCAAGATTGATAGTTGAGTTCTACACCACAACTTCAATTGCATGGGTGCTTGTTGGAAGTGGTCAGCGCAGGGAGCCACACACAAGGCCATTCGACATCTCTGCAAACTGTACAAGATCAACATGTCTAGGCTCATTCAGAAGTCCAAAGAGCAGTATGCACAAGAGGAACCTCAACCGCAGTTGCCAATATCTTTGCCTTCACCTTCACGACCCAGCTTGGAGGAGAGGCAGCGCATAGCCGACAACCACCAGGAGTACCTCGACACTTCATCCCAGCAAAAGAAGAGTCGCCGTAAGTCCGCAACTCATGGGTGTTCTATAGTAACTTAGAGGAGGAGTCCCTCATGCCGTATTTAGCATGACCCAAGTAGGAGGCACTAGAGTATACCCTTGATTAGTTTAGAAAGAGCAAATAGAGCATGTTGGTTTTTATTTGTAAATGCTTGTGATGTGAGCTGTAGTCTTGCCCTTAAAAGCATTATGTTGCATTCATGTCAAACCCCTTTTTTTGGAGTAATCTATTTGTTTCTTTTGTTAGCTCTTTAGCTAAGTGTTGAGTTTTTGCTTTTCTCCCAGGTCTGCGTGAGTTGTTGGAGAGAGCAGAGTTGCTTTGGTCTTGTGTTTGTGTGAGAGACTATGGTTGGTGTTGAGTTCTTGATTTTCTTGGGTGTGTGCTCTTGATGTGAGAAAAGGCTGTAGACAATTTTATCTTGTAATCATTCATGTCTCTGATTTTATTTAAGAAATCCTGTGTTGAGATTCTTTGGTTTCCAGTGTTTGTTTCTCTGTGTTTGGTTTCTGTTTTCTTCTTCCCTGGTCTCTGTTCCTCTCTGCCTATCTTCTTTTGAGTGAAGCCTTTGTTTGAGAAGTTGCAGATCCTTCTTTGTCTCTGAACTGGGAGTTGTTCACCAGGCTATCTTGGCCAGTCATGTCCCGAGAGCAAAGATTTCGATCTAGTCCTTTGTTGAAGTGGGTGTTAGCCTCTGTCTTTTTCTGTTCTTTGTTCTTCATTAACATCTAATTCGGTTTGAGCAAAGAAATCTTGGTGTAGTGTGTGAGTTAAAATACATGTGTGTGGGTTGCCCGTCTTTGGTGCAACCTTCCTTTAAATGGAAAAAATATGAGAATTTTAACGATTTTCTTGCTCATTGATTGGAATAGGTTTTTGATATGGTAGAGAAGATGCATACCAAATTTCAAGTTATTTACAGCTTTGGTTTGAAAGTTAGCTAAATTTTAGGTTTTGGCCTATTTTGATGCAACAAAGCTTCATAAACCAAAAGATCCCATTTCACTCTAGTTTTTTAAAATTTTTTGATGGGATGGGTTCTTAAGGTCATGATCTATATTTGGTTCAAGTTTATCAAAAGTTTCATAGATTTTCGTTTTTGAAGTAGTGCTGGATTTACTGTTCATAGGACTGAAATTACTATAGCACTGAGTGTTTTTAGAATTTTGGATTCTTTATCTTCATAGCTTCTAATAACTATTGGAGTAAAGGATTAGTGAATATTTGAGAGAAAATTTGAAAGTATCATTCACCGCTCTATTGTACGGGTCCTACTATTTGTCGAAGATTTTCTGTAACTAAAGGACTGTTTAACAAAACTTTGTAGCCATGAAAGAGCTGATAACACGGCTACAAAACAAGCTATACTGGACATCTTATCACGCACAGTTTATGTGGAGCCGTATGTGCTTTGATTATTACAGACAGTTCATGGCTAAAACCGTCTCTGAAATTGTCACAGATGGTAAAATTTAAAAACTGTCTGTGATATACGAATTATCAATTATCACAGACGGTTTTTAACTAGAACTGCCTATGAAACTATCACAGACGGTTAGGTTTAAAAACCATGTGTGATATATGAATTATCATAGACGGTTTTTAACTAGAACCGTCTATGAAACTATTACAGACGGTTTTTATTTACAACCGTCTGTGTTTTGTCATTAGTCATATGAACTACAGAAGCTACTAAGACGAGAGACAAATTCAAGGCAAATTTATTACAAAAGTCCCAAAAAAAGATATTCCCAGATCTTAGTCTTCTAGACTTCATATGCTTCTTCTTCGACTTTTGGAGTAGGAGGATCAGCCGCTGAGTTCTCAAATGCCATGAAGTTTGCTCTTGCCCTGTTCACTTCCTCCTCCAGCCTGGGCAAATCATTAGCACGGTCCATAATCTCATAGAGGATGCCATGATAAGCTTCCTCAGAATCGACCGCTTCTGCTTGATCGGCAATGTTATCCATGTGTCTCTCCACTGCCGCAAGAGCTTCTTCCGCTTTGTGCATATTGTAGAGAAGAATGAGGCTAAGGGCGGTTTTCCTTTGCTGAGCGGTAATGAGACACCTCCGTCGATGGCGAATAATGAGGTCCAGCTGACGGATGGAAGTGAGTCGAGGAAGGAGAGCAGGGCGAGAGCGTAGGAGCTGCTCCATATGTAAATTTCTGGCCGCCTATGTAAGATTGCAGCCGAACAACTCATAATGGATCGATGAGAAAAAGGAGATCAAAAGAATATTAGATGCCATTATTGAGAAATCGGGTGAAGAAGATGAGAGGACTATGTAGAAGAGCTGGATTAGGGTGTGCATATTTAAGTGTTATCACAGACGGTTCATATACCAAACTGTCTCTGATATTAATATCATGGACGGTTCGTATACCTTATCATAGACGGTTCGTATAACAAACCATCTCTGATATGTGAGTTACATAGACGGTTCGTATAACAAACCGTCTCTGATATGTGAGTTATCATAGGCAGTTCGTGAGAGACCATGAGGAGGTGACCCCATGTTTGTGATGAGGAATTGACACTTGTTCTAGAAAGATTGAGTTTGGTTTGGGTGTTTTCTGCGTAGTCGTAACCCTTTCAGAGTGGTCAGAAGTCATTTACGACCACGTTGACCGTGGTCGACACCGGTCGAAAGTGGTCGTAGGATAATTACGACTTTGTAGGAGTATGTTTTGAGTACTTTCTACTGATGCAAATGTATGATTACAGTGTTTCGAGCGGTGCTATGTGATGTTTTCTTGTCTATGATAGTTGCAGGACTTTAAGGCTAAGTCATGGCGAGGCATGGGAAGGCCGAGACTAGACACAGGAGGTGTTGAGGTCGAGAGCGGTCGGGAGATGCCGAAGACAATGAAGCATGCGAAGTGGTTGCAAGACTTGGACAACAAGAAAGCAGAAAGCTTCCGAGAAGGTGCGTGAGGGGCAATTTGGTAAAATTGACTCAGGCTTGAGGAAGCAGATTCGGTGTAGTTAGTGGGTAAAGTGCTGAGTTTGTCTGGCTCTCTCAAACGAGTATCCATTTCCCTTGAAGCGGAGACGCAGATTTCCTTGTCCAGTTCGCTTGGTGATGAGTAAAGTGAAATGATGTCCCATCGTCTGATCTCCATGGCTTTCTTCTCGATGTATATAGATAGGTCGCCGTTGAAAACCCAAACGACGTAGCAGTCGATGAAGGCCTATGCTCCATCCATCAGTCGGTGCAACTTCAAAAGTGTTCATCTACAATTATTTGAAGGAGAGAGAGAAGTTAGAAATACGTTCTTGAATGATAACTTAAAGGTAAGGAAGAGTTATGGGAGGAGAGAAAGCAAAGATTGAGAGGTAAGGATAATCACACATATGTATATATATATATACATATATATTGTTTTTTTGAAAATACTATTTATTAAAAATAAGTCCTTAGGGTCAAACCATTCTATTCTACCTACGGTCACGTCTTAGAGTCATTATTGCTCTGATACCATCTCTGTCGGGACCCGGAGCAGCAACTCCAGAACCCTCTATGTTAATCGCACTATCCCAGGAAAAGCTAGTGCACACAGTTATAACAAAGACAAATATCATGCGAAATGACAAACTTTATTTAAGTAATACGAGCCTGATGGCCAAAGTTTACAATAATAGCAACAGAAGACAGCGGAGGAAAAACATAAAGTAGCAGCCCATCCAGCCTTCCCACAAGGCGAATGACTGTAAGACGTGGCCTAGTCGTGGTCCTCACCGAAGTCGTCGAAAGCTTCCTCTGGAAACAGTTAGATTGACAACATGAGTACAAAAGTACTCCACAAGTTACACCAGGAGATTAATAGAATTGATGCATGCATATGGAATATCAAAGGAAGGCATAATATGGTTGATTTGCATGAAAGGCAGTATTTGAAGTAATCATCATAAAGTAAGTGCAAAAGCTGAATTAATGTAGTAAGTAAAACAACAGTGTAATCAAAATAGATATCGTTAGTGCAGGTCCATCCCCTACACCAACCTATCCACGGGCATCCCACCCGGACCATCTTTTCTCAAAATAAACTCGTACAGATTCTATCCATCCATACGATTTCCAAAATCTCTTATGGATTCCATCCATCCATAAGGTTTTCATGAACCAGATTTTTTTTAACAAAACCAAAGTCTAATCTGTGAAAAACCCTACTCAGCATGTCCTTGATCGTAGACACGGCTATCCAGGATAGTTTGATACTATGCAGAGGTGTACAACTTTACCCACAAGACATGTTCTCCCGTTTTACCACGCGATTACACACTGCCTAAGGTGTGCGACCGAGGAGATCATGACAAAGCCTTTACAATGATCAGTTGTCAACTAGATAACGCCACCACTAAGGTTTCACCACAACATGAATCCACATGTTGGAGCCCCCTCTTGTGCTATGTGAGACTTCTCACGGCCTACGCCGCGCTCACATTCAACCTATAGCGATATCTAGTTGGAACTTCACAAATTAATTGGCTAGGTCCGTCCCATACCGAACTTGTGGTTGCACAGTGTGACTTTGTAAAAGTAGCTCACAGACCGGTCCTTAACTTGACTTAGACCCTACCTCAAACCCCTTGTGCATGGCAATCAACATCGAGTCAACAAACTACGATGCATGCCAGCAAGCACCCACCACCATACCATTGCCTAAGTCAAAAACCAGTTTTATATTTTGTTTTGAAATATTTCCATAACCATTATTGGCTTACCAAAGTCAAGAATTCAAGATAAAAGGTTATCATTTTATGTGAAAGATCATCTCAAACCATATTTATCTTAAGCATGACTAAGCATTTCTACAAAATTTCTAGTTAGTGCTATTGTACTAACTAGGTTTTATCTACGGTTGACAAGGTATAAGGACATTCAATGACAAAATTGGCTATACAAAGGTTTTTAGGTGTAACTACAGTTTAAACTGAATTTAAACTAGACTTGATTAAAAATAAGCATGCATAATACTTTAAAAACAACATAATTAATTTAAAATAATGGGATCAACATGGTCAAGGGTGTAACTTGCCTTGCTCGAAGACCTGGCGCGAATCGTCGGCGTCGTTCTCTCCGAATTCGTCGAAATCTACGCGTGAAGAACCAAACAAATAAAATTAAAACAAATTCAAATAAAATTCACAAATTGACAAAAAGTCTATATTTGGGTAGTTTAGGATCTTAGAAGAATTTAAAAATTTGAACGGCTCAAAGCGGAGTTAAAATGAGAAAGTTAGGGCTTCCGGAAGATCAAAAAGAGAGAAAATGGAAAAGGCCGGTTTTCAGGAATTATTTTTGTACTGAAAAATACTATTTATGACATCAGCGAAGTTTGAATTTTCTGAGCGGGAATAAAAATAATAAAAAATATTTTTAATTTTTTTCACTGACGTGGCATCTATGCCGACGTGGCCGGCCACGTGGCGGCCACGCGGACGCCACCTGCGCACGGGCCGGCCGACGTGGCTGACCGGGACGGGCGGTGCACGGGAAAGGCGCGCTCACCGGCGCGCAGATGGCCGGCGGCGGCCGGCGAGGGGCGGCGGTCGGAGGGGAGGCGGCGGGGCTTCGGGGCCTTACCGTCGGCGAGCATGGGATGGCCGGAGGCGGGTGGCGGCGGCGAGAAAAGGTGGCGGTGGAGGAAGAGAGAGAAGGTGGCGGTGGCAGCTTGATGGGCGGCGACTTCGGTGCGCGGGAGCTCCGGCCGAAGAGGGGAGGAGGGGCGGCGGTGGGAGGGGTGCCGAGAGAGGTGCCCCGGGGGGTTTTTATAGGGGGATGGGGGGCGCGGGCTCGCCGGAAAACGCTGGGCGGAGCCGGTTCGGCCGGTGTGAACGCGACGGCGGGGGGCGCAATAAAGGGGTGGCGGGGTGCGGCGGCGAGGTGGGGAGGCCGAGGAGGCGTCTCTGGAGGCGGGGAGCCGGCCGAAAACCAAGGTTTTGCGGGCATTGATGGAGGCCACGGTTTGGAGGAGAGAAAGGGAGGGAGGAAGAAGAAGGGGGAGGTTGAAGAAGGCTCTTACATGTGGGCCCCATGCGTCGCTGAGAGAGGGAGGGGGTGAAGGGGTATGGACGGTTAGATTTGCAACAAGTGGCAAAAGAAGGTGATCTCGGCTGTTGGGGATTAAGTGGCTAGGGACGGTTCGGATTAAATCAAGAAAAGGAGAGATTTGATCTGAGAGCGCCACGTGTTAGCTTGAGAATAATCTGATTTTATTTTTCGAATTAATTTTTCAGAAAATACTATAAAACTTATAATTGCTTAGAAAATAATACATAATGTCTAAAAATTCCAACAAATTCATAGAAAATTCCTGGAAATATTTTAGACTTAGAAATAATATTGTTAATTCAAATTTGGCCTTTTAAAACTTTATAAAATATCTTTTTGACTTTTAAAATTAATTTTTAAATCCAGAAAATTCTCAAAAATTTTATAAAAGGTTTTGAACTTACTAAAAATATTTCTAACATAAATGTGGTCTTTTAATCTTTACAAAAAAATACTCTTTTAGCTTTGAAATTTGTTTTAAAATTTTAGAAAATGTTCAGAAATTACTATAAATTCAGGGAAGCTTGGGAAAGGCTAAATAAATTCTTTTTGGCTATAATAAAATATTTAAAATATATTTTCTAGCTCTTGGCTTTGAAATAAAATCGAGATAACTCCAAATAAAAACCTGAAAATCTCAGAAAATCCAAATAAAAGCCAAATGCTTTTAAATACTTAATTTGAAATAGTATGTTTTTAACAAAAACTTTCAAATACCTTTTTGTTTAATCATAATTTTATGTTTTCAGACAAATTATTTTTTAACAAAAGCCTTTTTCCAAAACTGAAAACAGGCAAGCGAAATTTCTAAAATTATGCAACCAAAGAACATTTATTTGTATTTTAAATTAAATTAATTTTCATTTTAATTAATTAATTTTTTTACTGAAATTTTAAAATAAACAGATGGGCTGTTACAAGTATTTACTGTTCAAACTTGTTTTTAGTCGCTCAGTTTCTTCGCTCCAGTTGGTATTCATCCAAGTGGCTCGATTGACCTTGTCCATTTAGTCTTAGTCAAACAATTTCTCGATTGGTTCCTCTGTTTAGGTTTGTCTTTGTCTTTTCAGTTTGTCAGCTCTGGTCTGCTCTCGGCCGGGTATCTGCTTGTCGGTTTTCCTGTTCGATCTTCAGAGTTTCAGTTCTTGCAATCGAACGCTTTTTCTTGCTCTGTCTTTTTTTCTGCTGAGTTGTTCTTTCGATCTGTATTTTCTCTTCCGGAGGTCGGTCTGCTATTTTGGTTGTAGTCCTGATTAATTGACCTAAGAAGCACAGTGATCATGCGATCATTTCTCTATTTTCACTTCTTCTTCGCAGTAATCATTGTGCTGTTAGTTTTCGGTCTCTGCTTTTCAGTCTGGCTGTCTCCGACCGACTGCTTCTCTGTTCTGTTTTAATTTTCTTCTCTGTTTTCTGTTTCTATTTTGTAGCATCTGATCTTTTCAGTCTTTGGTCAAGTAGTAGATGGTCTTTTCAGTTTTAGGCAAGGTCTGTTTTGTTCTTTTATCAGCCAAGTTTGGTTTATTCTCTATTTAGAGTCTTTTGCTAGCAGGCTGTTCACTGTTAAGTCTTGACTAGTTTGTCACTGCTTCGGTCTCTTGGTTTATAGCGAAGAACTGTTCACTTTTCAGTAAAGCATCGATTGTTTTGGATTTCGGTTGCACACTGGATTTTCTCTTTTCTCAGTCTCATTTGGTATATTCTCTTAGTCTTCTAGTAAGCATTCATCCATTTGCTTCATAGCTTCTATAGCTATTGGAGAAGAAGATTGTGTGAATATTGGGGAGGTTTGAAGGCACCATTCATCCCCCTCTGTTGTCATTTCGATCCTTCAGTTCATATAACAAACCGTCTCTGATATGTGTTATCATAGACGGTTCATATAACAAACCATCTCTGGTAATGACATGTCACCGATCCATGGGGTGTCACCCAGGATTTCGATCTCACCCATCCATTCTCTCCACATTGAATGGCAGGCACCGGTTCCTCCCACCGCTCGGCCCTTATTAATTCTCTCCACATGTACCTTTTCACCGGCAGTACATGGGTGAGTCTATCCACTACATAGCTAGCTTCTTGCATCCCCCTCGACAACACCGATAAACTACCACCGTGAGCTAGCGCTTCCATTGTGACACCACGGTCGACTGCATAACACACTCTTGACAATGTAAGTGTCATAAGAGTGTCTTGTGAAGTCGCACCGTCGTGCCACAAAGGTGGCGCTACCGCCTCCTCTCCATTGCCTGTAATATCGGGTCGCCATCCGATGCATCCAACTTGTTCCTTGACCTCGCCGACTACCGTCGTCAGCTAGTGCCTCCATTGTGACACCACGGTCAACTGCATAACACACTCTTGTCATAAGTATCGTAAGAGTGTCTTACGCAGTCTCACTGTCGTGCTACAAAGGTGGCGCTACCTTCGCCTCTCCATTGTCGGTGATATCCGGCCACCATCCGATGCATCCAGCTTCTACTGTCTGCTAGGATCTCTCCTTCTTATATATTCTTGCCGTGTTAAAGAGTTGGGTTCGTTATCTTGTTATACTGTAATGGTGGATTCTAATCTTAATGGAAATGAAATGTGATGTTGTGTTAATTTGCCACTGTATTTGCTTGTTTTCAAAGGGCATACGTAACATTATTTCTTGAGGCTAGATAGCCAAAAAATAGAAATAATTTTAGGTGTAGAGCGAACTATCATAGACGGTTTTGTGGTATAAACCGCCTATGAAGGACTATCACAGACGGTTCTATAAACCAACCGTCTATGATACTCGCTAATCATAGATGGTTGGTAACTAGAACTGTCTGTGATGTGTGAGTATTACAGACGGTTTTTGGTTCGAGTCGTCTGTAATAGTTTTCTTCAAAGATGGTTCTAGTTAAAAACCGTCTGTGTTGTTTTTTATCACAGACGATTCTACTTACAAACCATCTGTGTTGTCCTTATCATAGACGGCTCACAAACTGTCTGTGATAACCTTCGATTATCACTGACACATAAATACAGGCAGTTCAGAAAACGTCTGTGATGTCAGTTCTGAACCGTCCGTGATGACTCTTTTTGTAGTAGTGTAATTTGTAGCACATGTTTTTTTCTTCCTTATCTTGGCCCATCCTAGAAAGTTGCACCAAAACCGTTCGCATTGTTCATAGTGTTTAATTGATTCACATATAGCTGTATTTCAAGGTCGCAGGAACTGACAATAGGTTCTCTTTTCTTGCATTCATGTGATTGTTGTTTCTATATAGAATGGTGTGAATCTGCTAACTAAACTCGAGATTATATGGAAACATGTTAGACGTGTGGCTAGGTCTAGGATTTTTGGTGATGAATAATTGACAAGATAGATGATGAATAATTAACAACATTGGTTGTGATATTACTTGTGGTGTGTTGCGTGTGTGTGTGGACTGATATTGGTCAAGTTGGAGAGAACTTGTAACAGGAAAACGTTCTTTGGGCTTTGCGTGTGCAGTTTGGGCGTGGAGACGGTCATGGTCAGTGATGAGGAAGGCCGGGACTAGGAGGGGGAAATCTGTGGTCCAGGCAGTCGAGGATATCACAAGGTGGTCGGGCTCATACTGGAGCACGTGGAGATCAAAGGTGGATGATGCGTGGAGAAGCTACGCGATGTGCGGTCCTACAAGCTTTGACACATGATGAGTTAGAAAAGTTAGAATTTTGAAAACCTGTGTTAGGAAGGGTTTCAGGTCTCTTATTTGTTGGAATAGGATTAGAACTCATGCTCTTAGGATAAGCCCAAGTTTTGGTCCCTAGATTGTAAATAGAGATGGGGTTGGAGGCTAACCCTGTGGTTTTTTGAGATACTAATTTCGTGCTAGGGTTTAAAGTGCGAGGAGGGCATTTTGTAGCCACCATGATTTAGAAATAAAGTTTAGATCTATTCTGAAAAAATTCTAGCGGCACAACGCTTTTCATCGTCAGTGCCATCGTTCAAGAGCAGTCGCGCATGTGATACGCAATGCAGCGCCAGCTTCTATTCGCCTAGTGT
This sequence comes from Dendrocalamus latiflorus, assembly GCA_017311315.1. NCBI lineage: Eukaryota > Viridiplantae > Streptophyta > Magnoliopsida > Poales > Poaceae > Dendrocalamus > Dendrocalamus latiflorus. The sequence continues at coordinate 27,654,326 of CM029626.1, forward strand.
TTTGTGTGTCGTCATCCGTGTGGCGTAACACTAGTCTTTGCCTCGATCCACATGCATGAACCAGCAACGACTCATCAGAGCATGTGGAGACAACGGACACCACATTTTTCCTTAGCAAATAGACAGCAGAGTGCTAGCCGTGACTTGCTTTTTGGTTTTGTGATTAGATGGTAAGTGTGCTCATTGTTTCTGCATGTGCCTAGACAAAGATAGTGTATGCATACAAGTTATTATCATTGGACCGAGAGAAGCATGTGAAGTTGATTCGTCTCATAGTAAAGCTTTCATTGATTTTAGTGGTGGGTGAAGTCTGGCCATAACTCAAGTCATCATAAGTTAATCAAGTATTCGTTAATTAATCAAGGTGATCAGCATAATTGATTAAGTCTGGCCGACTGTGCGGTTTAAAACTTCGATGTCTTTAGTTTTAAATGCTCAAGATCGTAACTTGCTGTTTCAGGGAATTTCTCGCAGAGAATTTGATCATGTAGCTCATATTAATTCTGCCCATTTTATATGAAAAACTCTTTGTGATTATCATGAAGGAACTACTAAAATCAAGAAAGTGCATAAAAATGCTTATCAAAAAAATATTCTGATTTTGCTATGAAGCCTTGTGAATTCATTGATGATCACTTTGCTCGTTTTGAGAAATTATTGAGTAATTTATGTAGGGTTAATGTTATTCCTGTTGATGAAGATAATGCAACTAAAATTTTGAGATCTTTAGGTTCTGAGTAGTTGATGGTTGTCACAACTATTAACCAAACTGTCGATCTAGATACTTTAACCATAGCTGATCTTTATTCTAGATTGAAAACATATGAGATGGAAGCTTTACCATCTAAGATGATAAATATTCACCTTTAGCACTCATGACTAACCCAGTGCAGGTTGCTTCGTCGAGTGCTTTGTCTTGTGTGTTTTTGTCTGATTTGTCTTCCTTTTTAGAGGAACAGCTCGAGTAGCTTCCAAAAGAGGACTTGGTGTTGATCTCCTCATGGGCATACAGGACACTCAACAATGTGAGAACGAGGAAGCGAGGTAGCTTGTCAGGTCTGATCAAGTGCTATGAGTGTGGCGAGTCAGGCCACATTAACATAGATTGTCCCAAGCTCAAGGGGAAGGTAATCAAGGAAGATAAGAACTATCGTCGCCAGCCATCCAAGAACAACACTAAGGGTGAAAATTTTCGTTGTAAGTTTGCTGAAAAGATCATATCGGCTATTGAGCGTCTTGATTTGAGCGATGTGGAATATGAGAGTAGCGACAATGATGACTACGACGACGATGATGCTAAAGGTAAGAAGAAAAATAATGATGACATCACGGGCATGTATTTCATGACAGGCAACAACAATGATGACAATGACAGTGATCCCGAAGAGGTAAGATCATCATATGATGAGCTTGAAGATGGTTTAATTAAACTTGCTATTGAATTAAAAAAGGCAAAACAGAAATTGAAAGAAAATAATTATGTTGTTGAAAGCCTAAATTTCGAAATTAATAGACTTAGAGCTTTGATTCCTGATGATGAATCATGTGAATCTTGCCAAGTTTTACATTCTGAGTTGGAGGCTGCGAGATATAATAATGCATCAAACCTAGTTCAATTTAGGGATGTAACTGATAAACTTGATGAATTAAAATTGACACATGACTCTTGTGATGAAAAATTAAAATTTACTAATCATGAAATTGAAAAGCTCAAGTTTAATTCTTCTAAAGCTTGTGCTAAGTGTAAATTGCTACAAGACTTAATTTATCTTAGGAATCTATTCAACAAATGTTTTATCATGAAAACATGTCTTGCTCAAATTGTCCTATGTTAAATATTGAAATTGATGTTTTAACTAGGCAATTGAATGATTTTGCTAAAAAAGAAATATTGGCTCAATCTAGTGCTTCCAAGGATTTAGTGAAAGAATATGTTCAATGCACATCTTGTTTCTCATTGGCTAAAGAAAATGAATATCTAACGGACACTTTAGAAAGATTTTGTTTTGGTAATAAAATTTTGAATATGATCCTAGATAATTCAAAAACAAGTGTGAAAATCATGGTCTAGAATTTATTTTTGTTGAGCATGCCAAGACTCTTAAGGCTGTTAAACTTCTTGAACTTGGAAAATTTGAAGTAAAATCTGAAGCAAAACAAACTGTGTTTAAATCTGCTGGCTTTGTGCAAAGTTCATCGAATAATAATGTAGGTGCTAGCTCACCATCTCAAAAGAATTTTGGTTATGTTAAATTTTATTGCACCTACTGTGAAGAGATGGACACTTATATAAATTTTGCTTTAGGCATGCTAAAAAAGAGAAGAAGGAAAGTTGAATACTTTAAGATAAAAATGTGCAATCTTTTTTGTTCCTAAAACTAATGTGAAAGCTAAGTTTTTAGAGAACTTTTATGATAATTTTAAATCTGCTTCACATGCTAGTTTAGGATATAATTCAAATAAGTCACATTCTTTTTGGCATTTTGATCACCCACATGCTCATAACTTTGGTTGTAGATTTATTACTGTTTCTCCACATCATATGTCACGGTACTGATGAGGATGGAGAACATTTGCTTGAGTGCGTTCTGATCTTTTACGTCATTGCTTGGTTGGAACACTAGATGGTTCTTTACTCCTTTAATGGCTTCCAAGAAATTCCACTTTTTGAGAGACCATGTGGAAAAGGTGATGTAGTCTTACACCCTATTGAATTGGATTCGCAAGTTGCTGATATTCTTTCAAGGCCACTTAATTCTTCATGTTTTGCTCTTTACAAGGTGAGTTAGTTGTGTTACATCTTATGAGATTTTTTTGAGAGGGAGCTTGTTGTTTAAAAATTTCAGAAGCTTTGTTTATTATATTTGTCAAATAATTCATCAAGTCCAAATTATTGAAATCAAATGAGTTGTATAGCTCTCTTCATCATACTTGCTCATATACTGTGCAGCTTTGATCATGGTTGGTTATAATTAATTTGTTGCATTTGAACTAAAGTATAACATAGCAGAATATTTTGACTAGATTGATTATAAATAGTACTTTGTGATATTCATCAAAAAGAATTAGCTTGATTGTGAGTCTTATTTTAAATCTTGGCTATGAGGCTCACATGTTTCATATTGCAATATTTTTATGATCATTCAATTTGGCATGTTATAAAAAAATGAGAAAGAGACATTTGAAAAGATGTATGTTCCAAGCATACTATGTAAATAAAAAAAGGGCATAAAAAGTGCACAAAATGAATAGAAGTATGCTTCAAGCATGCTACCATTTAAAAGAAGTAAGCTATCATAAAAAGAAGTATGCTACAAGCATGCCACATGTGTAAGAATTGAATGTGGAGCAATAGGTTGTTATATGAGACTGCTAGCTTGTCTAGATTAAAAGTTTGCTTCACTTTTAGGCTTTGACTTTTCATTGTAACATCTCATTGTGCTCTCTATAATTGGTTTGGTCATTGTTGATATGCCTGTCATTGATATAAATTGCTAAATCATATTAGAAACTTTGTTTTGATATTGCTATATGATATATAATTTTATATGATCTAGATAGCTCTACTGAAAAACATGGCTTTGTTACTTTATTAAAAATAATACGTAGTGACTTGGATAATCTATAAATCTTCTAGATTTGTAGTTCTCATTGCTTCTTCTTAGAATAATTCTTCTTTGAAGTTTCTTGATTATTACATTGCCAAAGATGAAGAAATTGGAGAGAATGGAGAAATATTGGAGAAATTTGCTAAAAATTGCTTCTCTTGTGTTAAGAGGGCAAGTTTTTGAAGAGATTTGAATATGTGGCTTAAAATGTTTTTTCGGCTTCAGTTCTTCACTTATATCTATTTGAAGGTAATTCATCATGCTATTTTGAAGAGTTGTCAATGTATTCATCAAGGGGGAGATTGTTAAACCATATGGCTGGATCTAGGATTTTTGGTGATGAATAATTGACAATGTAGATAATGAATAATTGACAACATTGGTTGTGATATTACTTGTGGTGTGTTGCGTGTGTGCGTGGACTGAAAATGGTTAAGTTGGAGAGAACTTGTGTGGGGGAATACGTTCTTTGGTCTTTGCATGTGCAGGTTGGGTATGAAGACGGTCATGGCTGGTGATAAGAAAGACCAAAAGTAGGAGGGGGAAATATGAGGTCCAGACGGTCGAGGATATCACGAGGTGGTCGGGTTCACACTGGAGCATGTGGAAATTAAAGATAGATGATACGTAGGGAAGCTACGGGAGGTGCGGTCCTGTAGGCTCCGACATGTGAGAAGTTGGAAAAGTTGGAATTTTTAAAACCCATGTTAGGAAGGGTTTCAGGTCCCTTATTTGTTGGAATTGTATTAGAACTCGTGGACTTAGGATCAGCCCAAGTTTTGGTCCCTAGACTGTAAATAGAGATGGAGTTGGAGGCTAACCCTGTGGCTTTTGGAGATACAAATTTCATGCTAGGGTTTAAAGGTGCCAGGATGGCATTTTGTAGTCACCATGATTCAGAAATAAAGTTTAGATCTGTTTTGAAAAAATTCCAATGGCACCACGCTTTTCATCGTCAGTGCCATCGTTCGAGAGCACTCGCGCACGTGATGCGGAACGTAGCGCCGGCTTCTCTTCACTTGGTTTTTTGTATGTCGTCATCCATGTGGTGTAACACTGGTCTTTGCCTCGGTCCACGTGCATGAACCAGCAACAACTTGTTAGAGCCTGTGGAGACAACAGATGCCACATTTTTTTCTCAGCAAACAGACAGCGGATTAGTGTATGCATGCATGTTATTATCACTGGACCAAGAGAAGCTCGTGAAATTGATTCATCTCTCAGTAAAGCTTTCATTGATCTTAGTGGTGGTTGAAGTCTGGCCGTAACTCAAGTCATCATAAGTTAATCAAGTATTCGTTAATTAATCAAGGTGATCTGCATAATTAATTAAGTCCGGCTGACCGTGTGGTTTAAAACTTTAGTGTCTTTAGTTTTTGTTTAATTTGTTTGATACTGACAGATACACACACACCCTAGTATTGTACCCATGCGTTGCTACAGAACCATAAAATTAACACTAAAATAGCATATTATTGTAGTCAACCTTTTCTTTACATCTGGAAAGCTAACTGCTGGTTCAATAATCACTCATCAAGGCAGTTTGAGAGGGAAGAAATAATACCATTGATGCAATAATCTCACAAATCGGAACATACAATAGAACACTAAACTTTACACAACAGAATACTAAACCATACAGTAAATAATACTTTTCTTCGGTGCTATATATATGTACGTAATATTAGACAACTGACGGCAACATGGCACTCATCCGGTCAGCGCTTATGTACGTAATATTAGACAACTGATTGTTCGATTCTTTTGCCAAATTTGTAAGAAAATCAAGATGTGCCAGCTTACGCTGTGTCGATAATTTGACATTGTCAAAACATGAGAGCAGAATATCCGAGTTAAATGTCCTACAAGAACTATAGGAGTCAAATATATGCTAAGTAGATTCCTATAGTATGCATGGTGAATCTACATCCTCATGAAATAGATTTGTGCCTAAAGCATAGCACCATAACCTGCACGATACTTCACCAAAAAATCAGTTAGGCTTGTGTTTCAAGAAAGCGAATTCAAACTTGAGCTCCAGTTTATCAACAAAAAAAAAGATACCCGTACAACTCTATTACCAATATGCGAAACAACAAGAAAAAGAAGACGAATAATCTAAGAGGAACAACATTTTTATGGGAAAGAGGCCACCTGAGGACACAGTCGAGAAACTCTCATCGTTGTGGCACTGGTCTTGATGTTGATGCTGTCACCATGTTAGAGGTGAAGCCACTGCCGCTGCCGATCGAGGCTAACCAGCACCACAACTCATGCTTGTGAGTAAGGTTGTGATCCCCAATCCAACACACTCAAAACATGGGTTCAAAAACAAAATGCCTGGTAGCAGAATTTCAACAAACAGTTTGTGTGCATAGATCATTTAGTGCAACCGTACCACAAAAGATGGACTCAACGTACAAATTAAACGCAAGAATGCTCGTCAAAACTAACTAATTCATAAATTTGGGAATGAGAACTAAAGGCTGAAGCACAATAGGATCGGAAGGACATATACCAAATTAGTGCACCACCCTCTTGGACGTGTACTCCAATCCGAACAAATTTGATGAATTCAATTGATAGCATCAAGGAAGGTCCCTATTAGACAAATCAGATCCAAGAAAAGAAGAAAAATAGATAACACAAAAAGACCACAATAATATCTAGAAGAAATGTTTGAATGGAAACAAAAGGGAATAAACATGTACGGAGAAAATGTGTGGCTGCGTTGATGGTGAGATGGACCAGAGGATAGTTTGAAGAAAATAGGAGTAAGAAGATGGGGAGAAGGATAACAGGGGAAACCTGTACCATCAATTGGGTAGTGATGTTGCACTTAGCCGAGGACGAGCTGAAGCTCAAGGAAGGCAGACGCAGAGGGAATGGGAGGTGGGCGCGGAGGTGGCCGTGGCGATGGGAGAAAGGGCATGAGAGGGTGGGGGAGGGGTCATGGGAGTAGGAGGCGGTGATGGAAGGCGAGGATAGGTCGGGGAACGTGGTGTGGGGAAGAGAAGAAATGTCCAATTGTGCGGTTGGTTTTTGAAGGAACGTGGTCGTGCTTTGTGAGGCTGGCTGCGTGAGTAGTAAGGAACGATCTAGATTCTTCGTGGTAAGATCGGACGACTATAAAGAGTCGAGGGAATAAGTAATCTACATTTTTTTGTGAGGGGTGGGAGGGGCCCTCATGTCAGCGTAGCTTTTTTTGTGAGGAGGGGTGGGAGAGAACGGACCGACTATCACCAACTCAAACTTATTAAGTAGTAAAGATATGGATAAGGAGCTTAAGTTACATTGAAACATAGATAGCATTTGCAATGGAATTACTGCAATCAGTTTAATCAAGTAGGTACTATTGTTTGTTGGTTACCCATTTCCTTATAATAAATGGATTTACACCTAAGAATTCCAGATGCAGACAGTTTAAAGTTATGCCACCATAAATGAAAGATATCAGCGTATTACTTACAACAAAATTAACAAAAATTGGGAGTTGAGACACTTACACATAAGAAGGCGAGCACCCTGCGTCAAATAAGAATAGTGTAGAAGCGCTTGGTTTGAAGGATGAAATGTCTGCTGCAAGGTAAACAGGTTTCTATTACAATGATCAAAGCTAAACTTATATGTAGGAGCATCATCCTGTTCAGGAAAAGAACTATAAGAAAGAGGAAATGCATGTACTTTGCATAGGAAACATGGCACTTGTATGCGGTTATTTAGATATCATAGGCAAAGAAATAAAGTGTACTTCCAGGTTCAATAAAAGGTAGATCTGGTAAATGGATGTTTTCTGCCTACATTTCACTTTCAGTGATACATAAGTTCCATGACTATTATCAAAGGGACACAAATAGTTATGTTTATGATAACAGCAAGCTTTAGATCTAAACAGGTTCCCATGAATTCACTAATTCACCCATAAACAATTTAAACGAAGCAAGTCTAATACCACTGGAGATGCCCACCATGCATATGCACATAATGTGCAAACTAATGACTTAGTAGCAGGGGATGCAGTAAGGGCAGATTTGTCGAAGCTATTAGGTAGTTGTGATGTATTTAAGTACTTGTGAAAGGATGTAAATAATTCAATCATGATAATCATTACCCTGGCCAAAACAGAAGTGTAGAAATATTAAGATACAGATGTAGAAAACCTATAAACCTAACATGCCAATTTGTGCATGAATATGATCAAAGTAAGCATTGGAATTGCTGATAAAATAGTATACATGGGTGCATTTCGTAAGAATCCTCAACATATCTGTGTCCTACTGAAACAAATCCTAAGCTAATTTTGGCCAAGACGAGTGTTTCATCTGAGAATAACTGATTAAGTCAAACTACTGAAAGAACCATACTATATTAACGAACAGAAACAAAGTCAAATTCATGCACTATCAATGATTATTTAGGAAAGAACATGTCCCACATCTGAATATTAGATTCATGAAAGCATTGAAATGAAATCACATGAACTGAATCTTGAAGCACTAAATGACAATACACCAATATATCATTTTCCATTATGTTCTGTTGACATGAGTAATTGATGGTCAAACTGCATATACATAGAACAACATAACAAGTAGTAACTGATGCTCAAATTTCAGTATTCCAGTGAGAGTGAAAACAAGAACAATTGCTATTTTGCTATGCTCTTTTGAAAAGAATATGAAAACTGATGAACTACAGCTAGCAAACAATGTATTTTGCTGCTATGATTTATTTTTCTGCTGTAAGAAAAACCTGGAAATGAAGTGAACTCAATAAAAAAATTACAGGAACGCTTTAGAAAGTGCAGAAAAATTTTTCAGGTCATTTAACACCATATCTATACAGGAAGGATCATGAAATAGTAAGGATACTAAAATTGTAGTAGATTGAGATTTTCTTGAGGGATCAGTATAGGCAGAGACGTAGTAGGGGTAGGTGAGGTGGAGTAGGCGACGACACGGATCGCGGGGTGGGGGAGGAGGAGACGAGGGCGGAGCGGAGGAGCGGGGGAGGAGGCGGTGGCGGAGCGATGGGAGGAGGAGGCAGCGGCGGTGCGGGGTGGGGAGGAGGAGGTGAGGGGCGGAGCGGAGCGGAGCGGAGGACCGGGGGAGGAGGAGGCAGCGGCGGCGCCGGGTGGGGTGGGGAGGAGGAGGTAAGGGGCAGAGCGGAGGAGCGGGGGGAGGAGGCGGCAGAGGCGAGGGCGGAGCGGAGGAGGAGACGAGGGGCGGAGCGGAGGAGTGGGGGGAGGAGGACGTGGCGGAGGAGCGGAGTAGGCGAGGGCGGAGCGGTGGAGAACGGCGGAGCGGGGGGAGGAGGAGGTGGGGAGACGCGGAGAACAGGGGAGAAGATTTGGCGCAGGTGTTTTTTTAGTCAGGCCCACATGTCGGTGCTGGTTTTTTGTGAGAAGGGGTGGGAGAGAACGGACGTACGACCACCAACTCAAACTTTTTAGATAGTGTATATATATATATTTATATTTTCACTTTTTGTTTTTGTTTTTTTCTCTGCCTTTTTAGGATGGAAAACACAAGTGGATTAAAAAATAAAAAGGGTTCCACTGCACGTTGCAATCATTCACCCCTCTGATTGCCATCGACGATCTTACAAAACAGCACTTTTTCATCCAAGTGCCAGAGTTCAGAGCATGCTATGCTACTGCTTCTGCAATAGACAGCAGAACTATTGCTACTCCTATTAAACTACTGCTAACCTGAGCTAAAATTGTTTCCAGGTCCTGTTGTTTCTGTAATCTGTAATCTTGAACAATGTTAGAGCAGAGATTCAGGAAGCATCTTGGAAGGCTGGAACTCAACCCTTGCTGTGGGATATCATTGTGTTTGTTTTTCTGTGCCCTACCCTGAGTTGTGATAGTGGTACTTCAAGGTGTCAACCTCCAGGTGTTGGATTATTATGCTGGGTGCCAGGGGCGGAAGCATGTAGTGGATCCTGGTGTCACAGGACACCGGGTCAGAAAAAAACCTTATTGTTTTAGAGTGGGTGCATTCAACCCTTTAAAAGCACAAATATACATGAAAATATATAGATTTGTTACTAATAGATTTGTCGTAACAAATGTTTCCATATTATTAAATTTTTTATTTTTTTAACACAATCAAAATAGGTAATGATCAAAGAGGAGTATTAGTGATCTTGTTGATTTCCGAAACCAAGTAAAAGAGAACTGAGGAAGTATTAACTGGTAAATACATCAGCTAGAAAACAATACTCGAGTATTGCGTTGCAGATCTGTGTTGGTGGTCTAACACCACCAATATATCCTTCGTGTTTCAGTTATATAGACTTGCATATTTAAAAATATAATTCAATTTTTATATAAAATATATGCACTTTTAAAATTTTGATAGAATTATAATTCTACCATCCGATCCCGTCAGATAAAAAATGATCCTAGGATCGTAATTCTAATACCTTAGTATTAGTCCATTTCTCTTTTTATTTTTTCCGAGATCCTTTCTGTAACATGGCATGCACCTAGCTGTTTTCAGTGCTATGAATGAATCCAGAGTCCTACAGTACATCACCGCATTGTTTAACACAAATCTCGGGCGTCATTTCTCAATGTGGCGATGATTTGTGCGTAGAAACTACACGGTAAATAGAGCATGTCAGGACGTTCACAAGTAGACAGAATCTTGTATTCGTAGCTCCCAACAATCAACTGCTAATGCTCATGAGTTTATAAAAGAAGTAATTAATGTTTTACTCTTATGAACCATGCTTCTAATCCTTAATAAAGAAAAGAAAGACGCTTTCGTTTAGAGCAAGTTTTATAATACAGCCTTCAGCTGGTTGTATGGATACTTACAGCCCACTTATCAGCCTACTCATATAGTAGTTACAGCCAGCTGAAGGCTGTATGATCTACCCCTTCCTCTCACAAAGTTTCTTGGTTCTTGTGCTTCAGCTGGCTATAAGAGCAAGTCCAATAATAGAGCCAAGTGTTTGGCTATAAGTCAAGTTATAAGAGCCAAGTTATATAATAATTTGTCTTCTATTTATCTACAAAAGGTTTTTTATTATTATGTGGTACCATGTCTCACATTATCTTTCCTATTCCTCCTCACATACATTTATTATCTGAGCCCACCACTGCATAGGCTCCCGTGCCCAGCTTGTTGCTTGCATGAGAGCAAGTACAATGGTGCTGACTAGGTTGGCTCTAGTGAAATCCACATCAGCACAATCCTAAGTGGAAGAGAGAGAAAAGAAGAGAGAGAAGCAAGCTGTCCCTCATGCAAGAGGTGACCTCTAGCACATTATACGAGGAGAGAGAGATAAACTACCCCTCATGCAAGAGGTGACCCCTGATATATTTATGTAAGTATTAAATATTTGAGTGCTTTAGTAGAGGTAATCTCTACTCTACTCATTGTATTAGCTACCTCCACATGAGCCACATGTAGTCTTTTTGCTTATGTGGCTAGTCCTAGAGGTGGCAGCCACCTCTTGTATTGTACTTGCCCTGAGAGCCAAGCTCTCATCTCTCTCCTCTCTTCTCTCCTCCACATCAGCAAAAATGCTGACTAGCTTGGCTATAAGACCATTATTGGACTTGCTCTAAGCTTACAGCCCACCTCTCTTCTCTCTCCTCCTCTCTCTCCTCCACCTCAACATACAGTCAGTTTACAACCTCTTATAATACTTGCTCTTATGATCACCAAAAGCCGGTGCCCCAGTGGAAGGGAGAGAAGCTGATGGAAAGCTCACATTGGTAGCGCACTGCACGTCAAAAACGACGGCGCCGTCCATGCGAATATGCGATTCTGCGTGAATCAAGAGCCAGTCAGCATGCGGCAGCTGGAACAACAATAATAAAGCAGCGCTAGTAGTGGAAGTCGTGCTCCTGCCACTCAATCACGGCACCAATCGAAGCATCACATGATTGCAAGCAAAGCGAGGCAAAAGCAAACGAGGAGATTAGTAGTATTTGTTTAGCAAAATGATTGGAAACAGCTCATGGAGCACAAAGAATTTGGAATAAACTGAGAGATGGTTCGTATAGGTTCATACTTGTGGCTTCTGCTTAGCCAGTAGAATATCCGATTTCTTCGTTTCTTTTACTTTAAAGGTAAGACAGAGTCATAAAAGCATTATGTATCCTAGTTTTTTGTATTTGTTTATTTTATATATATATATATATATATATATATATATATATCTTATTTTTTCTACCGCTGGCTCTCCTTCTAAAAATTAATTCTTTCAATCACTGTTATTTATTTTTAATCAAAAACCATGAGTGATCATCGGTCGCAGCCAATACAGATACTCCGCAGGGCACGCCATCTGACTAGAATAGCAATATAACATGGCGTAAACAAATCTGCATCATAATTCGCCGCCACTGAGGAGAAAAAAGAAACTAAGTAAAAGCATCCCAAAGTAGCAAAATCAGCAGTTAGGAAGTCCAGCTAAAAACAAGCGAAAAAATCATCAGTTATTAAAAACAGGAAACCCCAATCTAAAAGAGATGAAAATACAACAATTAACTCCAATTAGATCAGGTTCTGACACCCAGATTGCTGCAAGGAAATGGCTGCTCTGCTCTGATCCAGCATCCAGCTCCAGGATCCGATCGTGGTTCCAAGAATCCAACCCAAACCAAACCCAAATCTATCGGGTGCTGTTAAATTAAATTGAGAGGGAAGAAGTGCACGGAGCTGGCTGCATCTCCAAGACGAAATATTTCCGCCGTCGTCAGCTCGGTTGGGTTCAGTACTCCGGCATGAGGTGGGAGATCTTACCCTCCTCGCCGGGCATGGTCGCGGCCGTGCGGTCGGTGGCGCGTAGCCAGAGGCAGACGGCGGAGAAGCTGAGCGCCATGCTGAGCAGCCCGCTGCCGAGGCCGATGCCGACGATGGCCAGCACGGACGGCCCGCGCCCCCGCATCGGCGGCAGAGGGTACCCGTACAGGTCCTTGTTCCCGACGAACGAGCTGGCATTGAACCTCGCCGTCCCCGCGGCCGCGCCGGCGCCGGTGCGGTTCGCGAGGAGCACGGGGATGGGCCCGGAGAGGCGGTTGTACGAGACGTCGAAGGTGGAGAGGCGGACGAGGAGGCCGAGCTCGTCGGGGATGGGGCCGGAGAGCTGGTTGCCGTGGAGATCTATGACGTTGAGGTACGCGCAGCTGGCGAGCTCCCGCGGGATGGCGCCGGAAAGGCGGTTGGCGGAGAGGTTGAGCACGGCGAGGTTGAGCAGAGCGGAGAGCTCCGGCGGGATGGCGCCGGACAGCGCGTTGGAGGAGACGTCCAGCGACTGGAGGTTGGTGCAGTTGGAGAGCTCCGGAGGGATGGCGCCGGCGAGGGAGAGGCCCGGGAGGGAGAGCTTGTAGACGCGGCCGTTGTTGCAGGTGACGCCCTGGAGGTGGGAGATGAAGCCCTCGCATGGGACGGAGAAGGAGGCCTTGGTCCAGTTGCGGAGGCCGCCGGAGGGGTCCGAGAAGGACTGGTGGAGGCTAGATAGGCACCGCTCGTCGTCTGGGTCAGCGGCGGACGGCGGCGAGAGGAGGAGGAGCACGGCGGCGGCGAGGAGGTGGAGCGGCGGAGGACTCCGGGAGTGCATCTTTGGGGGAGCATTAAAAATGTCGGTTTTGGTGTGGGGTTTGTACAACGGCACAGGTTTGAAATATATATATATATATATATATATATATATATATATATATATATATATATATATATATATATATATATATATATATAGGTATTTCGTACATATAGCGTTTTCAGATAAACAAATATGTAGAAAATCTATAAAATTACGAAAACATATAACTAAAATATTTTTTATAGAATTCAGTGAATCCAAATAATAAGAATACAAAATATACAAATTAAATTTGTGTTAACTTTTAGGAACAAAAAGAGTAATAACCCAGTACATCAAATAATTAATATAGGGAAACATTTAGAAGATACTAGATTGAAAACCTAAAATAATATCCAGTTTTTACTATGAAATTTATGCTACAACATCTATTACCTCCAACCTCCTGTCACAAGAAGAAATGCTTCAGGCATTTGCACCACCTACAAAACACAATTTCGATCATCAATTTTGTATTGTAATACATTTGCAAAATCTAAAAAAGTAATTTTAAGAAGTTGTTTTTATGATTTTACATATGGACTATCTAAATATTATAAAGTTAAATATATTGCATGGATTATATATACGTATAACATCATTCCTCTTTTTTTTTTACAGAAGTGGGTATTTTTGCAACGAAGGAAATTTTAGTTTTAAGTTCTTCTCTTTTTTATTGTGTGTGTGGCGGACATATGTAATAGGAAACATCTATTTCTTTGTCAAACCTTTGACTTCATTGCGAGTTCTTTAGAAAGTCATACTAACCAACAAACAGGTTTAAAATGGCATAGCAATTCTAGAATTACATAAATTTACACCAAAAGTTCAAAATATTATATAATAAAGAATTCAAAATATTCTGAAACTAGTATTTTTCTCGTATAGTCACCTAATTTCACTTTGCAACATTTCAACTGGTGCCCTTTGCAAAATTGTCAATTACGTGGGATATGGATATGAAGGTGGTGGGTGTTGGGGACTAACCAAACTGAGGCATATCTCGCGTAGACAAAATTGTTTTAGATCAACGTAGACAAAATTGTCAAACTGTTCGGCATGTTTGCTACTACAATACTCACACTCCAGAACAAACCGCCATCGATCTTAAAAAAAAAGGAAAAGAAGAAGAAGAAACCGCCATCCATTTAGGGGATGGGAGTATCTAAGTTGTAAACGCACGGTATGAACTGAAAAGCAAATTACTGCTGAAATCGAGAGCTACAAGGAAAAGCAGGTATCTACAGGGTTGGTTCTTTTAGACTGTAGCTTATGACTTTTGAATTCTATCTAATCACGAGAGAGATTATAAAGAGGGAGATAGTTGCATATGATTTTGGCCAACATACCTGAAGTCAGTACAGTGTTTACTACAATTGATATGTATACCTCGTCTTGAAAAGATGCACCATTGGAAAGTTAGTTACTATAACAAAGTACAAAAGCCAAAAGCAATGACCTGATTCGAACCCAGCCACGGAGGAAGCAATCCACTCAACCATCGTACTGCCGGCCATTTGCTGTTGGGATACAGGTAGGCTATACTAGCACAAATTAAAATTTTCTTTTGTGTAAATTAGGAAGCCATGCGAGTAAAAGATTATAGATCGTTACCACTAGATGCGCAGTGCAACAAAAATAAAATTGAAGAAACCGATTCAACGAAGAGCGCGCAGCATAGTGGAAGTAGTCAATCGTCCTTGGCCAACCGTCTCCTTGCGATCGTCATGATCAATGTCGCAGTCATAGCAGCACCTCTACCGAGATCCACACATCTAGGAATCGAACACCATACGTCAGTATGCTAGAACCAGCACACACGGCAGGGGTTATGAGAAGTGGTGGCTAGGGTTTCGACGGGTGTGTTTCAGGATGCATCCCTCAGCCTTGCATCTATCTTTATATAGCATCCAATTGGATCCTTATCTGATATGATTAGAGATCATATCCCACTTGAAAACCATCATTCGAACCCTTATTGTTCTAGCCAATTAAGTGTGTGATCTCGTAGGTTCATGTATATTTGGCAATAGGACGAAAACTACTTTCAGATCCATAAGTTAGTAGTGGTCCTTAATAGGACATAATGACTCACAAACATATATAAAGATTATACCAGGTAAACCTATATAGTGTTTATGTACCAATCTCTTTGCTTCATGATATCATATCAAACTCAAGGCGATAAGTGTGCCATTGTATGATATCTCGATGCTTCACTCGAAGCTGTAGTGGATTACTGAGTTGTGATTGACTCCTCAACCACATTCAGCATGGTCATACACGTCCTTAATCCAACTACATTGAGAGGCCCAGAGATATCTTTCCTGTTATATAGGAGGGCAAATTCCATCTTGATCGCTCATATTCCTCTGCATGTTTCATAGTAAACCCGAAAACTACCTTTACAACCAGCCAGTCACGGAGTTGTGTTTGGCAACCTATAAGTAAACTATTATACATGTAGAAAATAATGACGATATCTGGTCTAAGGATCCTACATATACTATATATGAGACCAACTGATGACACTTAAGAATATAACAATTCCCGCACTATCTCATGGTGAGTCAATCCAACATCATGTTCTCTAACACGTGTCTATATTATTGATTTGATATCCTATATCTATGATCCGTGAAACATTATCATCAATCAATATATGTGTTGATTTGTAAATCATAATTTCCCACATAATGATATGAGATTAGGGATAATTTATAATAACATCAAAACATGAATAAAGAGTTCCACGAACAAGTCATGTACTTGTTGATCAATATGAAAGACATTTATTCAAGGGACAAAACACATATTATTAAAAGATCATAAATATAGAAGTAATATAATTATCTCCATGATTGTCTCTAGGGTATATCACTAACACTTGCATCTCTCCCTTTTCCATGGTCTCCTCAATGGGCTATTGTAACACCATGTGATGGCAGTCCATGTTGGTGATGAGTTTTGACTTTGTTTATACTTTGTTGTCGATATTTGAGTTTGTTTCGATGTCATTTTAATATCTGGTTTTTGTTGTTTGTAGCTAGCAGTCTGACCAGCCCTGGAGTGGTGGTCTAACCAACTATGGTGGTATCTGACCGAAGTGCTCTAGTACCGGTCCATAGTTGGTTGTAGCTATTTTCCAGATAGTTCTGCATTGCATTGTGCAAAGTTTTTGGCGGTGGTTTCATAGGCCTTTGGCTAACAGTCAGATTGGTCAGCAGTGTAACTGGCTTGCGGTCTGATGGCATTTGGCTGACCATCAGACTAGCCAACGGACTGACTAGCCAGTACATGGTGGTCTGACTGGTGGGTGTTGGGTGGTCTGACTGGCATGAGTGTCGTGGTCAGATCGGTCCACTATTACCAAGAGGTTGAAGTCGGTTATTAGCGGTCTGACCAGTCTGTGGTTGGTGGTTAGCCCGACCTCTATGCAATTGTGTTGAGTTCAGTTATTTTGGTTGTGTTAGTCATGACGAAGTCCATGCAAGTGTTAGTCGTGGTGGAGTGCATGCAAATGTTAATTATGGGGTATTCATGCAAGTATGAGTCATGGTATGTCCATGCACATGTTTTACTAATGAGAGTCAAATGCTTATCATTTGTGTCGGATAAATTGTTCGTTCTTTGATATGCAAGTGTTTAATGATGGTTGCGGTTAGTGGTAAGACCGAGAATATGGAAGGTGTTCTGAGGCCATGGCATGTTGTGTAAGTTCGGAGGGAGCGTCATCTCAAGCAGAGAAGTATGGGAGAAAGACAAGGATCGTGAAGAGGCAAGTGCTTGTATGTGGTGTGCTAATTCGACTTATGTGTTTCAAGTGGTGATGATTCTCAAAGCAAACATACGATCTTAGTGGCAAGTAATTGGGTATCACAAACTATTGTGTGACGTGGTGTGCCAAAGGACTCGGGTGTTTAAAGTAGTGACAGCCATGGAGCAGGCATACGATCTTGGCGACAAAGCATTATGCATCGCATCTTAGTGAAAACTAGTTGGTGGCAATTGAGAAAATTATCCAATATTGGGTGGATAATCAGTTTACAAAACCACGACGTTGGTCTAAGTGGTTTAGATCATGTCTTTGATGGTAGAGTGTCTTATTGGGCTTTTAGAACTATGTGGAAGTCACACTTTCAAAAGCGTGCAAGCGTGTGAAATATAAAACCTATTTTTGTGTGGATTACTGAGTTTTGCCATTTATAAGTGGTGTGATCCACTAAGGTATGTAGGCTGTTAGGGTTAAGTGCTAGGTGAAGGGCATTAACTATATAAGCCCTTGTGTATGTTGAGAGATGATCAAGAACTCTAGGAGATAAATTAGGGTTTCCTTGTGTGGAGTCTTTTGTGTGTGCTCTAGGCTTAGATCTTTGTCATCCATGAGGGAGTAGCTATAGAAAATTCCTCTCCAAATAAAATGGAAATCCAAAGTTTGCCTAAGTGTGTTATACCAGAGATCATTCCTTGTGCTTTTAATTTGCTTGGTTTTCTTGTTTGGATTTCACTCTTTTTGATCTTTCCTAGTGCTAAGGACATGTAAGAGGTAGAGATATCTCTCGAAGATAAAATTCCATTCATCTAGCCAGCTTTTAGAGGAAATTCTTTAGTTTGCTTAGTTTTCCTCAAGAAAGAGAGGTGATTTTCGGGTTTTGTTCCTATAGGCAATGTGGCTTGAGTTTGTGCTATGATATTGCTTATTATGACATGTGAGAACTCATCCAAGGCCATCCAGATCATCAAGAACTCTAGAGTAAGAGTAGATCAAGGTTTCTCTATTTTGTCTGGTTTTAATGCAACCTTCCTTGTTTTGAATAAAGGTCAGAAATTTGGCATCAATCTTCATGATCCATGATTCGAATAGGTTCCTGAAATCCTTGGGAGTGCTTGTGCTAAGTTTGTCTGCATTTGGATCACGGGTTTAATAGTTAGCTCATTTATTGGATCGTGTGCAGTGTAGTCTGCATTGTTTCTCGATGAGCGTTTAGACCTCTTCTAGGCCGATGGTCAAACCGGTTGAGACAAATGTCTCGGATGATCGTTTTGATCTTCGACTCTTAGATTTGTGAACTTGTGAGTTTGCGTTTCCACTATGTAGACTTGTTTATACCGGGGGAAAGATTTGAAAGAGTCATTCATCCCCCTTTTGACTAGTCATATCGATCCTACAAATGGTATCAGAGCTCGGTTAGCTCCTCTTCATAGATCTTAACATGACTTTTGAGCATTGGCACCAGAGATGTATCACAACAAACCTCCTATCTTTGATAGGGTTGACTATCCCTATTGGAAGATAAGGATGACGATATACATCTAAGCTCAAGGCCTAGCTATTTGGAATAAAGTGAGAAGCCCTTTTGTTGTGCCTACTAGTGATGTAGTCCTCAATGCTGTTCTATCAACTGATGTTGAGGCAAATGCTAAAGCACATAACTTTTTGATCCAAGGACTAGGGACAAATTAGTTCAATCAAATGGCTCATCTTGCATCCGCACTTGAGATCTGGAATTCAAAAATCAAGAAACTGCATGAGACCTAGTTCAAGAAGGACTAACAGAAACTAGAGATGGCACCTGGAGAGTCTATCGATTCGTTTTTTGGTAGATTCCACAAGATTCTGAGTGATCCAAGGTCTGTGAGAGTCACATACTCACAAGCCGACAATGCGAGTTATGCTTTGTGTGCTCTTGATATGAGTGCTTGGGAAATGAAAGTCGCGTCCATTAGTGACAAGATGTACTTAGCAACTATGACTATCGATGAGTTATTTTTACAACTTAAGACCTATCAAAACCCGAATATGTAAATCCAAACACTCATGTGTATTCTGCACTAGTCCAGGATCATGCTAGTACACACAGTGTAAACATAGATGAAATATTAACCACATCACGACTTACTAAGAAAATACTCAAATATTATTAAATATTAGAGTTGCAACCTTATAGTTAAGTTTACACTTTAATGGCCGGAATGCTAACAAAACTAGCAGTGAAAAACATAACAAAGATGAAGTGGCCATTCGACATGCCCACAACAATCGACTGGGAGCGAAGTCTTAATCCGAGAAGTCGTTGAAGTATCATCCTTCATACAACTTTGGTTGGTATAGTTCTTCTTCTTCAACTAAGCAAATATGGATATAGTCGTGAGTACATAGAGTACTCAGCAAGTTGTTTGTAACAAACAATGCAATATAATATGCAAGGCTTACTAATAGATAGCTGAGTGGTTAGTTTGCAGAAAACAATAAATTGAAGTAAATACAATGACTTGATTGAAAGCAAACTTTAAAAATGATTAATAAGTAAATAAACAAAGGAATTAAGAGTAACCATAAGTGAACTGACCATTCACTCCAATGAACCACCCGTGAACTAACCGTTCATGTAATGAACCATTAGTGAACTAACAATTCACTTTCTAACTTAATCCAACCAAGTTTTTTTGAAAAATCTACCCCTCATGTGAAATCATTGAGCATTGTCCATAACCAAGGACACGGCTATTTAAATAGTTTTACACTCTGTAGAGGTTGCACAACTTTACCCACAAGACATGATCATCTCATATTGCCACGTGATTAACACATTTCCTTTGGTGTGCGGCAAAGGGTGTGGTAATAACACATTTCCTTCGGTGTATGGCAGAGAGTTCATGGCAAGGCTATTACAAAGTTCAATCTCAACACAATTTTGCCCATTAAGATTTCACGATCGAGTAGGGTAACCACCTAGTTTACAGATCCCTCTTATTCCCATAGAGGTCTAACTAACACCCTCCAACCAACCAACGACGAAATTGAAATTGAAATATAACAAATTAATTAGCCAGGTCTATCCCATACTAGACATGTGGTTGTATGATAGGGCTCAGATCAATGGCGCACAAAGTTAATTCCTTAGACATTATCTAGGTGAAACATCCAGATCCCTGAAGTACTAACCACACTTCCCCCTTTACTGCACGATCATTCGCTCAATTTTATAACCACCACCAATGACACTACCCATGCTAAGGTGCACAAATTTTATAACTGTGGCTGACCACCACTATAACCCAGCGTACTACAAGCATGGCTAAGCATACTAAATGTACAACTCATGCGATACCTAATATTGTATCACTAGATACATACCCATCATATGGTGGCAATAGAATCATGTCATTCAAATTATCAAGAAGAAAATAATCAAATATGTCGTTAACTACCAATACAAATGTTTTATAATAAAATTGTGATGCCTGATAATTTAAAAGAAAATAATACATAATAGTTTTGAAAACTAGGTTCAACATAATTAAAGAACATGACTTGCCTTGGCCTTGCTCAATTACCAATTTCTTGATCTTCTGGTCCTGCTTCTGTTTCTTTGAAGACATTATCTAACAAGAGAGAAAACAAACGAGGCACAAATAAAATCAAATAAAATTTAAATGAACTCCAAAAACTTTAAATCTAGAACAAAAAGATTGAGATCAATTTTAGATACATTTTGGAAAAAGAATCAATTCAATTAGAGCTAGGATGGAAAGAACAGACTCTTGAAAAATATAATACAAAGAAAATACTGGAAATTCGAAATTGTATTGTGCTGTGGATTCGATGCATGGAATAGGACATTCTATAGTGAACTGAGCTCACAGAACAATGTACGGGCAACTGGCTTGGTGACGTGTCGGCTTACTAGGCAACTAAGCTGAAGTGGCACTGACACATGGCACTTGGGCCGAGGTCGCAGGGTGACGTGGCAGATGACATGCAGGTGACAAGGCACAACCACATGCAAGGGGATTGGCTCGGGTGCTAACATGGTGTACAAGTGGTGTGACACGTGGTAGACACATGTATGGCTTGTTGACGTGTGCAGCTTGCATGGCTTACTAACTCAGCTTGGTCTATGGGTCTATGAAATAGTGTTTGCTGACATGTGGGTCCCATGCATCAGTGATACGGCGCAAGGTGGACTGGGTCCATAGGAACTTGTAGAGGCGTAGCTAGCAAATGGTACTATGGTCTAGCAGAGCAAACGACGGTGGGGCGGCTGGTCAAAGATGGTGAGGTATGGACGGTAGGCCGTAGTCGATTGGCGGTGAGATCAACGGAATGGAGGAAAGGTCGAGTAGTCGCTCACCGGCAACCTCGGCGGTGTCAGAGGGAACAGCGGTGGAGACGAAGGCAATGGTGATGGCGCACAGCAGCTCGGCAATTCAATTAGAAACGTAGGAGCTGATCATGAAGGAAAGCATGTGCAATTCAATTCAACTTTTAGAGACAGCACCGACTTGAAATGAGCATAATTTTCACATACGGACTCCGTTTGAGCTCTACAAGTATTTGATTAAAAGCTTATCTTGTACTGTTTCAAACAGATCTAGCCTCAACTCCAAATTCCATCTAAATGCATCATAATTACTAAAATAGTCAGGCACTATTGCTCAATCCACTTGGGCCCATGGGCTTTGTAACCCTAAGTAGCCCGTATTGTTCACATGGTTACTATTCACATATGAATAGTACTACCGCCCCTCCCTTCTCCTCTTTATTATATACATAGCAGCCATCACCCTTAGGGTTTGGTGGACTTCGTTTGCTCAGTTGTAGATTCGTTTTTACATCATGGAGTCAAAAAAATTCACCTCGAAATATCTTTGTGCCTTGCGTTGTTTTTTTTCAGTTTTTTCATCCTTAAATCATAGATTGCATCATCATGTCTAGGTTGTTGGTCTTCATCTAGATTGGTTCTCTTGTGAGTAATTTTGCTTCCATCTTGCTATGACCAGAACCTTGTCGCTAGTTTGGTTTTGGCCACAAACGCTAGAGTCGATTATTTTGGGTCCATCCAAGAAAAAAAAGAAAAGGAAAAGGAAAACAAAAGCAGAAAAGGAAGTGTTATTTTTGGGTTCAAGAAAAAAAGAAAAAAGGAAAAAAAGAGAAGGGAATGTGTCCTCCTTGACGAAATTTGAAAAGCACATCAAACTTTCGCCTAAACTAGTGAAAATTGGTGGTGCCCTTCTACATACAGCCACAAGCTCCCACAAAACAATTGAGCAAGTTTGGCCTATGGGATTGAAAGATATAGCAGTTTCAATTTGAACCCGAGTTAGTTTCGTGTCTGACTAGGTTTCCGATTCCGAGACAACTTTAGTAAAACGGGCATAACATTTGCATACGGTGTCCGTTTTCAACGTTCTTATACTCGTTGGAAAGCTAACAATGAGCCCGATCCAAAAAAAAAGACTGCTTGAGCTAATGGCCCTTTCAGTCCCCCTAAATCAGCCATCTTTAGCCCTAAATTTGCATCGTAAGATTTTGGTTTTTGTTTTTACCAAGTCTTTTGGTCTTTCCTTCGGAATTTAGGGTTTGCCTCAACTGCAAAGTTGTAGATCTCACTGAAACCATTCAAACAAGCATATATAAGCCATATAAACCTTCACTATTTCATCTTTTGAGACTAGTTTTTGTTTACTGCTTAAACTAGAGGGATGTTTACGTTGCACGTTATACTGTTTTTTATGCTCTACATCATGTGAACAATCTTGTGTGCCCTAGACAGAAGTTTAAGTAGTGGCTAGCACCTCTCCTAGCACCTGATGTGAGATTTTCCTTTGCTTACATCTGTGCACTTATCTTTGCTTGTGCACTTGTTCTTTGTGTTCTCCCTTTGGCTTGCTTTAGCTAGTGCCAAGTTCTAGTCTAGTACCAGCAAACTGTGACTAGTACTTTGAACTACTTTTCAGCTTTCCAATTTTTGAATTTGAATTTTGCTTTTTCCTTGCTACATATATTTTGCCTGTCCACGCCCCACTAACTGAATAGGTACTGTACCCTTGCAATCGCTATGCTCATTTATCAAGACCTGAATCTGCGAACCCGAAGCCTCTGTGTATTTTGAACTAGTCCTAAGATTAGTAGCTAGCTCACACAATATCAACATTGATGAAATTATATCCATACCACGAACAGCTAAGAATAAGCCAAATTTTATTAAATAGTAACAACAGATCTTATGGTCAAGGTTTTACAGTTATTGCCATGCAGGGCTTAGCGACAAAAAATTAAACTTGCAATGAAAGAAACTTTTGTGATAGCCATCTGATATGCCCACAAAACTCAAGTGGAGAGTGCACCTTAGTTTGCATAGTCCTTAAAGTACTTCTCCTCATAGAACTTGGTGTTCCCTAGTTCTTCTTTGATGATTGATTAACAAATAGTGTAAAGCCATGAGTATATAAAGTACTCAACAAGTCACAGGGAAATTTATGTGTCGTAGTTACAGACCAAACAGAGAGAGAGAGAGGTTTGGTAGTGGAGAGTTAGGTGAGCAATGCTTAGGGTTTCCCCATGGCTTGGATGGTGTATATATATTCACATGGGGAGTGTTTTACAACAATACCCTTACATTCAGGTGTCCCTCTCAAGGGCATTTATGTCATTATACATGTCCATCTTGGGCCTTACAGCCTTCTAACAGGCCGGCTGGGCTTAGGTGGGGGCCACCCCTACAATAGGAGCCTCTCATGGTGACGGGCTTCACGGGCCAGAGCCATGTTGTCGAGCCATTTGGCCCCCTTCGTCCCCACGGCCTATGAACTTCTATATTGTTTGATGGAGCCTTATTGCCTGGTGTAGTCTTCAGTGGCGGAGTCGAGGTCGGAGCAGAGACGTGCTCTTGTCGCGGATAGGTCGAGGCACCAGGCAGGGCCCTTCAGTGGCGGAGTCGAAGTCGGGGCGGAGACGGGCTCTTGCCACAGACAGGTCGAGGCACCGGGCCGGGCCCTTCGGTGGCGGAGTCGAAGTCGGGGCAGAGACGGGCTCTTGTCACGGACAGGTCGAAGCGTCGGGCAGGCTTAGCTCCCATGCTTGACATCGCAACCGAGTGCGGGGTCTCTGCCCGGAGACGGGTCCGAGGGGAGCTCATCGCGGGGGTGCCGTTCGAGGTCACGCTATAGACATGGAGCCGACATGTGGCCCGACTGACTCATGGTCTGGAGTCAACTTCTTAATGACAGCGTGAATCACGCCGACCCCTGGGATGTCAGGGGCGGGCAGCCGCAACCGTACGCATTATCCCGATGGAAGGGTACACGCAGTGGGGCGCGATTGGTGCGTCGTGGGTTGCCAGCGGTCGCACGACCGCGGTCGCGCGTCCCTTCCCGAGAGATGTAGGACGCGTGGCGGGATGCTACTGGCGTGTCGTGCACTGTCAGGCGGCTTACATCTGCGCTCCCTCATCTGCCAGCGGTTGCGCTCCTCGATCGTGGGGAGCCGAACCACCAGGCACCCGCCGGTTGAGTTTCCGACCGTGGGGGAGGTGAGAGGGCTTTATAAAGGTCATCTAAGCAAAAATCTAGCATTCGTTAATCCACCAACATCAATTCTTCATAATCATCATTTTGATTCCACCAAATTTGAATGAATCCAAGTACCTCAATTAATTCTTATATGACAATCTATCTTCCATAATTAATTTAAATCCACCAAGTTAGTCATTTGATTATCCTTAAATGATCAAGTCAATCCATAAGTTAAATTCATATTATCTAGCAATGATCTGATAAATCCACAAGTTTCATATCAACATATCGAACTCCACTTTTCAATGATAAGATTAATCCAAAAAGATTCTCAATAGTGTATTATCTTCCAAAATCCTACTAGTATTCACTCACCAGTATATCCGCCAAACTCTAATAATCAATTAACTCCACAATGTTCACTTACTCTACATCATTCAACCAAATCACCCAAAATTGATGTCATGAATTGTTTATGATAATCCAACTTCTTAATCTTTTAATCTCCACCTTTCTAGATCAAGCTCTTAATACTAATTCTCCAACAATCACCGATAATCCACTCAACTAAGATTTGATTTAAATCCAATTGCTCCTTTCAATCCAAGATAATAAATCCAAGGCATCAAGTTTAGACACTTCCCATGATCTAATTAGCTCCACCAAGTTTAATAATGTATTCATTCTCCATAATCTAATTAATCCACAAAGATGATACTCTTTAAATTTATTCATAATCTATTGGTATCCACAAATATACCTTCGTTACTTTCCAATCACCCGAATATTATCCAATTTTGTAAGTCCAAACTCAACAATTCCCTAAATTACCAACTCAACATCCAATGATTATGATGGCTTTCCCAGCATGAGTGCTTCCCATAAATTTGTTGTCTTCTATATACTCTAGGTCTCCAAAAATTCTCCAAGCTTGGATTCGGTGAAAGAATTAGAGCTGGCATTGATGCGGTAGTCGGGATTAGCAAAAAGGTAAGAGGGAAGTAGCATAGATAAGAGATTAGGGAACAACTAATCAACATCCCAAACAAACACACGAGAGAAAAACATCAACTTAGAAAAACATAACTTGAAATCAAAATAGTTTTAAGGATGGTTGTACCATAGGTGCACAAGGCTTGGTACAGTTCACTTAGCACACCAACAAATAATATAAAACTTTCTAAGGTCATAGACATTTATCTAGATACTTAAATCTCAACGAACTACTCATTCTCCAAGATGATATGCTCCTCAGGATCCTCCCCTGGGTCCTCGTCAAACTCGTCCATGTGGTGCTGACCACCACTACACATGGTGCAATTGCTCGGTGAGCGTGAATGAGAACGGCTACGAGTGAAAGTAGGCGACCAAGAGTAGGAATGGGAACAGGAAAGACTACGTCCTCTGTTGGAACCTCTGATGTTGATGTCGGGAGATGGACTGGGGCATCACACGCGCTTGCGAGCTGTGAGCCTGGTGTGGGGTCCGAAAAGTCGAGTCGATGCTGGGTTGGTGGGAATGACGGCGGGTGTGGGCGAAGACAACGTGTAGGTAGCAGCATGTCAGGACCCAGATTTTACAATCCGGATTCCTCTGTGATTCCACCGCACTATTCCCTGGATCAGTAGATAGTGCTCACAGATTACAGTTCTGAATATCAAAGTACATATCATGCGGAAGCGTAAATGTAGTAATAGACTTACTCATGGGCCGATTAGGCCGAAATCATTAAATTGCAGCAGCAGAAGAACGAAGCACACAGGTGAGACCTTTAGGACATGCCCACAGGCAGCCAACTGGAGGTGCGCGACCTAGCCCTTGATAACTTCATCTTCTTCTCCATCATAACCATAAGTATTGCTGAAGCGTAGTGATCTGATTCCTGCTTCTGGATTTGTTATGAGAGCGAGTGTGAGCACACTAACCACCGTGCTCCGCGAGCCAATATACAGGATGCAAATAAATAGTATGCATGGCTTATCAAAGGAGAGGCTCGAGTTATTTTTTTTTTTGCCAAAAATCACTTTTAGCAGCATTATTATTATTATTAAATCATAGTGTTATTGTCGCTACCTAAACTCCACACGGTGATTGCCATAATTGACTTAATCCACCAAAGACACACTTTCCTTACTGATTGCTATCTAAGACTCCGAACAGCGAGTGTCATCATTACTTATTCCACCGAATATACTCTTTCCAACTTGATTGCTGTCTAAGACTCCAAACAGCGAGTGACATCATTTAATTATCCCATCGATCTTACACTTCCTATATTGATTGCTGTCTAAAACTCCAAACAGCGGATAACATCAATTATACAATCCACCAATCAATTGCTGCCTAAATCCCCAAACAGCGAGTATCATAATTTATATAATCCACCGATCAATTGCTGCCTAAAACTCCAAACAGCTAGTGACATCATTTAATTAATCCACCGAACACACACTTTCTATATTGAGTGCTGTCTAAAACTCCAAACAGCGAATATCATCAATTATACAACCCACCAATATCTTTTGTATTCCAAATTTCTAACAATCCAATCCTTTTGTTATTGATCCATAACCATAATTTGCTCTTCCAATAATCACCTTATTTTCCATTATCTATCTCTAACTAATTCACTAGTATACCTCCACCAAGGATATCATTGATCAAGTCTACAATTCACTAGTATTCATCCACCAAGAATATCATTGATCAAGTTTATACTCCAATAATTGTTATCATTTCTCCAAATTCTCAAGATTCAATTCATCCATCTAGTATTTGATAAAATCCTATTTATCCCATTATCGTCAACATCTCCCAAGAATTTATATTAGTTATCAGTGTCGTAATCCACCAATTACCTTTGCATTCCCTAATTCTCCAAAATCATTTAAATCATCTATCTAGCCTATATATTCATTTCAGCTCCACCAATTTATTTCTCCTAGAATCCACACTATCGTTTCCTTATTATGATCGACATGAATCCACCAACAATTTTATGGATCTACAATAAACAACCATCTTCTTTACTCATGACTCTATTTATTCTTCCTGACATTTTATTTTGTGAGAAGTATTGTCATTGTTTTAGAAATACAATACATACAAATTTCCTGAGACCTAGCAGTTTTAACAAAAACATAATGTGTAAGGGAATGCAATAATAATAGCGATCCAGATTCCATCCACCATTACATGGTCTCTGCACCATATGCTAGGCCTTCAGCGTTATAGCCGCTTACATTATCACTGGGACGACACCCAGGGCAACTCGAAACAGGGCTTTCCACTGCCCTCCACTTTTCCATTCCCACCCACAAAGTTTTTGAAATAGAATTATATCTGGTTAAGTTCCCATGTCCGCCCTTGACCGTGGGCACGGCTATTCGAATAGTTTTGACTCTGCAGAGTTTGTACACTTTCACCACAAGAGACAATCAACTTGTTGCCCCACACGATTCCTTGGTCATGTGGTTGAGCAGACCATCACGGTGACTTTTCGAAGTATCTAGTCCCCTTTGACATCTCGCCTTATGGGAAACTGTCCACTTGCGGTGGGTCCCATCTATGCACGGGATGTCCCCATGGTTACTAGCGTTATTCGGGCTCCACTCCCCTCAGCGCTAGTACGACTGGGAAACTTCACCCTCCACTCGGTGTCCCTTTAGGCCTTCTCTTGCCCTTGCGTATCCACTTCTATCTACTACCAGTGAGATGAGTCCGGGAATTTCGATAAATTTACTTAGCCAAGTTGCACTTTGCAGACTTGTGGTTGCACTATTTTACACAGGAGGTCATGACAAGATTCGGTCCTTAGGAGTACCTGAGCGGTTCTTCCACACTCCACAATTTTGTGCTTCCACTGCACCACATACCAGCCCCCAAACCATCCGCTCAGATATTTAAGCAAGTTGGGATTTTTGGGAGTATAAAATAATCATGTCAAAATATACCAGTCATTCCCACCATGACTGTCCAAACCAGTTTCTCATGATTGAAAATGATAATGAGGCTTGGGGCATTTCAGCGCCCCTGAATATCTATGTAGTACTAAGCACGGCGTATAATTAGGGACTTATTTTCGAAAGGTTACTAATATAGTTTTGCTAGGGCGACAAGGTTCACACATTCAATTATTCCAAAGGAGGTATAATAATATTCAAGGTAAACAATGGGCATATAACTAGAATCTTAAATTAAACATGTATTTGCATATAAAATAACATCATGCAATTTGATAATTTAAACAAAAATAATTTGCAGAAAAAGTAGGTTCAACATGATTAAAGTATTGCCTCGCCTGGGTCACAGGGATCGAGATCTTGATTTTCTTGAGCTTCTAGGGTGACTGCCTCGGCCTCTTCCTCTTGAGCCTCATACGCTAATTTACCGTGCGTGATAATCCAAATAAAAGAGAAACAGCAAATCACTCAAAGTATCACCAGAAATTCATTTGAACTCTAAAAATCATGATTTCAGTTCCATTAGATAGATCTTGAATTTAGATGAATTTAGAAGAATTTAGAAATTTGTTTCACTCAATTTGGAGTTAAATTGAACAAGTTATGCTCATTTAAAGTTCTCAGCCTAGTGAAATTATAGAAAATATAAAATCCTGACATGTGGGTCCCACTGGCATTTTTAATTCATTCCTTTTATTTTATTATTCCAGGTGCGGTTTCCATGACAGGTGGGCCCAGGGTTATTTTAATGTTTATGATAGGGTCTACATGTCAGTGGGTTAATCCTTTATTTATCTCTTAAGGTCTGTCATTAGTCTCTAATTACTGCCATTAAGGTTAACTAACTGTGCCTCTGAAAGGTGGGGCCCTGCTGTCAGTGGGCCGCTCGGGTGCTGCAGCCGCTGACAGGTGGGGCCCACCTGTCAGACGAAATTAAAAGAAAACTCAACCCAGCGCGTTGCGGAGCCGGGGGCTCGAACGCGCGCGGCCGGGGAGTCGGGGGAAGGGAAGAGAGTTAACGGTGCTAGCTAGGCGAACCTCAAGGTGTTGCTTATCCCTATAGGGGATTAAATCCCCTTATACCAACCTTACAGGGGAGGGGGGAGCTGGGCAGAGAGGGTCGGGGGCGGCGGCGCCGGCGGCGAGGGGTGGCCGGAGGTGTGCGGTTGAGTCCCAAAATGGGTTGCCCGACTTGCGGTGATGCCGATGGAAGTGCCGGCGAGGTCCGAGAAGCGCGGTGGCGGGCCGGCAGCGAGCGGTGGCGGCGGTTTGGGAGGGGTTCTCGGTGTCGGCGATGCAGGGCCTTCGGGAGGAGCGGAGGGACCCGGGGTGGGTTTGCGACGATCCGGGGAGGGTGTAGGTGGCCGCAATTGGATTCTTACGGCGGGAATCGGCGGGGAGGGTGGATGCCGGATTTGGGGAAGAAGGCTAAATTGCCGGCGATGGAGGGCTCTCGGTTCAATCGGCTGTGGCAGAAGGGAGAGCTCGGGGAAGCCTCTAGCTGCTCTTATAGGAGGGCAAGTGGAGCTTGCCACGAGGAGCTCTTGTGTGGTCACATCAACGAGCGGCGGAGGCGACGGCAGGCGCAAACGGCGGGGCAGAGCATGATCTCACAGTGAGATTTGCTATGATGGCACTGTGCCACGCGTGCTGAGCGAAGGGAAGGTGACCTGCACACGCGATGAGACCGGGCGGAGCAGTGCGGGGAAAAAGAGAGCGGCGGCAGAGCAGGTGGCGCGGGCAAGAAAAGGAGGCGGCGGCAGGGCGCCTCGGTCGGGAGTGGACATGATGGCGGCGCCCTCTGGTCCGAGCCCTGTGCTTGTTGGTCCATGCGCGGAGTCGTTGCGCGGGCCGGGCTGTGGAGGCGGAGCGCGAGGGAGCTGGCCCGGGAGAGAGAGCGGGGCGGGGTGGAGAAGAGAAACAGTGGCCGTGGGGGTGCCGCTCGGGCAGAGGAGGGGAAGAGGGGGGGCGCTGGGCCGCGCTGGAATGAGGGAGGAGTGGGGGTTGGGCTGGGCCGGCTCGGCCTGGTCTAACCCCCTCTCTTTGTTTTATATATTTTTTTTTATTTTTTATTAGTTTCTTTTGCTATTATCACTACATGTACATGGATATATATATATATACTTATGGGTAGGGGTGCAAACAGGTCGGGTTAATCCCGATCGATCCGGCACCGAATCCGATTGGTACCGAATCCAGAGAAAAAATATGGGTTAGGATATGGTAACAGCAATATCCGTCCGAATCCGATACGTCTTAAAGTTTGATTTCAGGTTAGTGCTACTATTTGACGTTTCATTTTCTTTTGCAATGGTAAAATAAAATCTTCCACATCAGCCTATTAAGTAGTAACATCAAGTTCTTGGCAGTACGTCCTCCTACTCCATTTGTTGTACTGCATGTATTCCTTACAAACGGGTTAATCCCGACCGATCCGGCACCGAATCCGATTGGTACCGAATCCGGAGAAAAAAAATATGTGTTAGGATATGGTAACAACAATATCCGTCCGAATCCGACCCGTTTGCACCCCTACTTATGGGTATGTATATTTGTATATATATATTTATTCCTCATTTACTGGTTTATTTCCCTAGGTGCCGTTTTCTTATTATGCATATATATATATATATATATATATATATATATATATATATATATATATATATATATATATATATATATATATATATATATATATATATATATATATATATATATATATATGCAAAATAGCAGGTGCACCATGGTGCCCAAGCTCCATAATTAAAACTTTCCATCCATGCTTGATTCCTTTCCAAATTGATACCTTTTCAAATTAATGAATCTTAATAGGTTACCTAATATATTGCACCTGCACGCATCTAAAAGCAATCTAACGACAGAGAGGCTTGGTGCCCAGGCACCTTGGTGTCCCATTTCAGCGTCCTATATATATATATATATATATATATATATATATATATATATATATATATATATATATATATATATATATATATATATATATATATATATATATATATATATATATATATATATATATATATATATAGGAAAAATACTTTTTACTCCCGGGTGTAATTACACCCACCTCTAATATACCACCTAAACAAACTTGAAATACTCCTTTATCACTTTAGGTATACTCGCATACTAATTATAAGATATTCTAACGTGAACCACATAAAAAAATTGCAAGAGGGTCCATAGTTTTTAGCGTATTTTGTAAATACCTTTATATACGTACATAAAAAGGAGTATGTTGAAAAAAATGTACATAACACCTCTGAAAAATTGTTCATACCACCTATATGATCTTAAATACTCGTATACTACATGTACATACCCCTCGTTACGCGAGATACTCCCTACGTTGTGAGATACGACATAGGGTGTATATATATATATATATATATAGTGTTAAAGCCTATTTGGGTGCTAACATGCTAAAACCGCTCAAAAGTGTTAGATCTACCCCTACGGCCTAGATCTGTGAAGGTGGAAGTATTAAATCTACTTATGCGTTTTGCGGAAAACCCCCGCCTCCCTGTTTTCCCCCGCCTCCCATCTCCCTCGCGCGACCCGCCGCCTCCCATCTCCCTCGCGCGAGCCCCCGCCTAAACGGCATCCACGGCGGCCATCTACGCCGCCCGCGCGGAGCTCAAGTCTGTGCTCTTCGAGGGCTCTCCCCAGCCTCCCCCGGCGCCGCCCTCCACAGCCCCCACTGTCCCCCCGGCTCCCTCGGCGCCGTCCTCCCCGGCTCTCTCGGCGCCGCCCCCAACCCACCGCCTCCATACCTGCATCGCCACCTCCCCCTCCACCACTGAGCCGCCGCCTCCCTCCTCGGCTAGGGTTTTGGCCGACGGCGCCGCCGCCCTCCACCATGGCGCAACCCTTCGCTCCTCCCTTCGTCGGCAGCGGTGCCGCCTCCCTCCCCCACTGCACGGCATCCCCACTGCTGTCACAGCGCCCCAGGGAGCGCCGCCGCCACCCCCCTCCACCACTAGCTAGGGTTTGAGGAATGTTTCATATTGAGGAATTGTGAGGTTCATTTGTGCTTGTGAGGTTGATTTGTGCTCTAATTGTGCTGTGATTTTGCAAAAAAAATTGCATTGTGTGTGTGAATTGAACCATCAAATTGTGTAATCTGTGATGTGAATTTATTTGTGTGGAGTGCGAATGTTTCGTATTGAGGAATTGTGAGCTTTGGCTGCTATCTACATTCTATCTGGATCTTTGAAATGTAAGTTGTTGCCAAGAGTGTCTTCGGTGACAATGCAACTACATGTGCAGCTGGATCTGCACAATAAACCAAGTGACCTGCAACTGGGGACAAAAGAAAATTCATCCAACAGGCAAAGCTTGCATCAAGTTGGCAGGGATCCAGACCCCTATGAGCAAGTGATGAATATCATGGCATCAGTGTGGTTTATGGTGAATTGATCGTATTTTAGTTTAGGTGTTTCCAAATCTGGCATTCGTCAGGTTTTTTGGAGGGTCCTTTTGTTTATAGAAAGGTGCATAGGTGTTGATCCTATTTAGGACTGCATGTTATGAATTCACTTTGCAGAAAATCGTAAATCATAGATGTTTTTCATCATGCAAAGTTTCTAACAACACTATCTGCGATATGAAATCAGTGAGATGAAACAAAGGTTCACATTGCTAATTAATTGTAGGCTGGAGAATTTGGCAGCCCCCATCTTGTATGTAAGAATATTGTATGTAAGAATGTAAGAACATGTTTTGCTGAATGAGCACAACAATTTTAGTTTCATCTGACACTTTATTATGTTAGTATGACTAGCTTTTAGGCTCAAGTACTGGACACAGTTTCTCCCAGTTCTGCCACTTCTACAAAGGTTCTACACACACATTTTCCAAAGTTTCTCCTAGTTCTGCCACTTCTATAAAGGTTTCATTCAACAATCCCAGAATGTCTCAGGCTCACAGCCAAACCAGGTTTCATTCAATAAATTCAGAAGAGCATACACAATCTCAGTCCAGGTCCAGTATACACAAACAATTCATAAGAGCATACACAATCTCGGGAAACAATTCAGAAGAGCATACACAAACAATCTCAGTACACAATTCAGAAGTCGATGCTCGGGGAGGAGGCCGGCTCGGACGGCGTCGGCGCTCGGGGAGCAGACCAGGTCGGAGGGCGGCGGCAAGGCTCAGGGAGGCCGGCTCGGACGGCGTCGGCGCTCGGGGAGAACACCGGGGCGGCGGGGCTCGGGGAGGCCGGCTCGGACGGCGGCGGCGCACGGGGAAGGAGCTCGGGGAGGTGGTGGTGCTGCGGACGGAGGGAGGCCGGCCGCCCCTTTCGCCTAACCCTAACCCTAGCGGACGGGTGCGAATGGTGCGCGCGGGGAAAGAGCTCAGGGAGGAGGCCGTCGGAGCTCGGGGAGGTCGTGGTGCTGCGGACGAAGGGAGGCCGGCCGCCCCTTTCACCTAACCCTAACCCTAGCGCACGGGTGCGAATGGTGGGTGCAGTCGCCGGCGGGTTTACGCGGGGGTTCCCGCGAGGGAGATGGGAGGCGGGGAAAAAAAGACGGGGCGGTGCGAATGGTGGGTGCGGTCGACGGCGGGGGCTCACGCGAGGGAGATGGGAGGCGGCGGGTCGCGCGAGGGAGATGGGAGGCGGGGGGAAAAAGACGAGGCGGCGGGGAAAAAAAGACAGGGAGGTGGGGGTTTTTCGCAAAACGTATAAGTAGGTTTGGTGCTTCCACCTTCACAGATCTGGGCCGTAGGGGTAGATCTAACGCTCCTGAGCGGTTTTAGCATGTTAGCACCCACATGGGCTTTAGCACTAGATATGTTCCCATATATATATATATATATATATATATATATATTCATGAGTGTTGACCCTTTTAATTTGTTTGCTCCTTACTATTCATACCTTTATTTTCAGAAATAAGATTTTATTTTCAAACCCAATTCTCTCCCTGACTTTTATGGATCATCTTTTCAGATTCTTATTTTAAATTCTAATCCTCCATTATTTAAACATGTTTGTTTCTTCTTGCTCCTTTTAGCATTTGAAATCTTCACCAAATTTTTCAAAAAAATCCACAACTCCAAATTCAAATGAAACATATTGCAAGATTAATTCAAAAACTCCATATTTCCAAATTTAAGTTTTTCAGGATGTTACACTGCGGCCCTAAGACACTCCAGTTTGGTCTCTGCTGTGATCTTCTCTTGCTCCACCACTGAGAGAGCTGTTTGGCACTGGATGAGCTGAGCACAGAGGGTGTCAGAGTGCTGGTAGCTGGAAGTAAGGAGCATCCGACGCTGGCTGATCCTCTGCAAGCCACTGGTGTTGGTAGTTGCCATCGCTTGGGTAAGTTGAACCTGTTGCGTCAGCGGGGGTCGTCTACTGAGATCTCGAAGGGCTCCAGGTTGCGCTCTCCTACCCGGGTAAACAAGAAGAAGCAGAAAGGTGACCGTCGTAGATTGTCCTTGTGTATCTGGCACTGGTTAGCTGTGGCTGAATGAGCTGCATCCTGGACAACATCAAAGTAGTGGATCCGAGTGTGCTTGATCGGGTATTTGTGGGAGTCAAATTCCCCTTCCTATGCATATAGGAATAACTCCATTGACCAAGAATCCCGATCCATGATCCAGGTCGTCCGGCCCCTAAAGATGGGTGGTTGGCGATACCTAGATACTACTTCAGCTATTGAAGGAGGCTAACAAATGCTCTATCATTCTTGTCGTGAGAGAAGAAATCCCACAAACCTGCAAAGGACGATTCGCCATCTGCAAAGTTGAAGTAATAGGGAAGATTAAAAAAGTAGCAAGTAAATATAAAGACAAGAACAATGTACTAAGTAAGAAAAGCACAGAAGCAAGGAGACTTAATTGTTTTTCCTAAAATACATTTTTAATAAATATGAATCCGTATGGCCTTGCCATTTCAATCTAGGTCACATCCTACAGTCAAACTGAAAGTTTTTTTTAAAAGATGAGAGGGAACAAGCAAAAGATATGTGGTAAAGTCTTCTAGGGGTGCAGGCTACACAAAAATAGAAAACAATAGAGACCATAGCCAAAAAGGTTACAAAAGAAACAATAAATAAGAGAAACCAAAAATCCTAAACCACAAGATCTAGGCGATGCTGACTAGTCTAACTTTTATGGTTGCTCAACTAATACTAAAACTTCAGATCATCAGACTTCCATTCCACCCATTGCTTTGATCACTTTGTAGGGGTGGCCCCCACCTTAGCCCAGCCGGCCTGTTAAAAGGTAGTAAAGCCCAGAATGGGGCATGTGTTATTGACATAATGTTCTTGAGAGGGATACTTGGGTGTAAGGACATAACTGTAAAATACTCCTCATGTGAATATATATTAGCCATCCAGGCCATAGGGGAAACCCTAAGCATTGCTCACCTAACTCTCCACTACCACACCACTCTCTCTCTGTTTGGTTTGTAAGCACAACAGCTGGCGCCGTCTGTGGGGAGCGATGAGAGCAAGCCTCAAGATCTGAAGAAGGATGGCACTGAAGAAAACTTCATCATCGGCGGCGGAGAAGAAGAAGAGGAACACGATGGAGCCCCGCGTCAACACCAGAGCTTCGGCGTCGGCAATCGCGAGCGCGGGCGTCGGCACGGGCGCGGCAGCTACGAACATTGACGCTCATGGCGCGACGATCGACCCCACAGCTAGCGCGACGATCGACCCAGCCCCGCGCGTGACGATCGACCCCACCGCTAGCTCGACGGTCGACACCGGCAGCACCGACCGGGTTGTCGGGAGCGGTAACGCTGACGCCCATGCTGGCACGGCCACCGTCCCTACATCCGGTACGGGAGCAGTGAGCGGCTCCGACGGCAACATCAGTCCCGTCACCGGCTCCCAAATCCACCGCGCCAGCGCATCGGGCAACCCAGGAGCGCAGGCCGTGGTCGCCGCTATCTCGGCGGTGCCACCAGGTGCGCCGATAGCCCCAGCCGCTGCAACGGTGGAAAGCGCCCTACTGACGGCCATCGGCACGTTCCAACGGGAGCTAGCGGACCTCCGTGGGGCCATGCGGGATATGCAAGAGGCTTGGAGCCAGCAGACCCTGCCGATGGTCGTGCTGGAGCCCACGCTAGAACAAGCGGACAGCCGCGAAGCCCCCACGTCCAATCGCGTCCCGCTGCGATGCGTGGACAAAGTCCCCGCTCTCCGCGGGCTTGCAGCAATCGGCATGGCCAGAGGACTTCAAGTTCCCCAGCGCCATCGAGCAGTACAAGGGTGATACGGACCCTCAAGAGTTCGTGCGCGTGTACGAGACCGCCATCGAAGCTGCGGGCAGAGATGACACCACCAAAGCGAAGGGGCTCCCCCTCGCGCTACAGGGAGTGGCGCTCTCTTGGTTTTTTTACATGAGAGACCATGTGGAGGTATCCCCATGTTGGTGATGAGTAATTGACGATTGGTTTAGTGAGTTTGAGTTTGTTTCGGGTATTCTAGGTTTGAGTACCTTTACTTGAGCTATTATCGATTATGCTGTTTCGTGCGGTGCTATGTGACGGTTTGCTTGTCTGTGTGACTACAGGACTTCAGAGCTAGGTCATGGTGAGGCGAGGAGGACCGGGACTAGACATAGGAGGTGTTGAGGTCCAGACGGTTAGTGATGCCAAAGATGATCGAGGCTGGTGAGGTGGTTGCGAGTCGGGAGACGAGGAACCGGAGCTGGAGCTACCGGTGACAGACACGATGAGCGATGACGAGAGAACTGGGACTAGGCTTAGGGAGGAGTCAGAGGTCCAGACGATTTGGAGGTCGGTTGCGGTCGTGCACGATGGAGCAGACCAGGACTAGACTCAGGTGGAGTCGGAGGTCTCGGTCGGTGTCGGGTGAACACGACGGGCAGCAGCGAGTGGACCGGGACTAGACTCAGGGAGGAGTTGAGGTCCAGATGGTCAAGATGTCGGGTGCGGTCATGTGCAGCGAAGCGGACCGGACTAGACTCAGGGAGGAGTCGAGGTCCAATCGGTCAAAGGTGCCGGTTGCGGGAAGCATCCGGGAAGGTGCTTGGGGGGCAAATTGGAGATTTGACTCAAGCATGAGAGAAATGGCTAGTTTCCCTTCATTTCTAGTTGCTTTGACTTTTTGCCTCAAGTGTGTGTGAGTCATGGAGTGTGGTTTGTATGACTCTTCTTGAATTGCTCCTTTGGGTGTGAGGCTTGTTGTTAAAAGGAGAGGTTGAGAAGAGGGCAGTATCCATTTTTCATGTATTCTATGGTGAGGGCTCAAGTGATGGAATGAGCTGCCTGTGAGTAGTGTGTGTATTCACTGCGTGTGTGTGCTCTCCTCAGTGAGAATCATGTATGGGTAGAGAAAAACCTTATGTGATCATCCATCTCTCTTCCCTAATTTCAATATGAAATGGATTTAGTTTGAGTTGTTATGAATCCTTTTGAGTTCTTGGGTGATTCAGTTCGTTTTTATTTTCTGCTGCTCTCTGTTGATCCTTGTGTGTTTTGGGTGAATCTTTGTTTGAGGAGATGAAGGTTGGTTGCTCTGTGATGGGAGATAAGCCTCAAGGTCATTAGACCATTTCATTCCCTAGAGACTATTTCAGAATCAATGCGTACTCTCCTTCCTCACTCCTGCTGCAGCTCCTCTGTTTATGAATTTCTAGGGTTTCATGTCAGGGCATAATGGAATCTCTTGTTTCCCTTCACAAAATGGCCTGAGATTTTGTTTGTCAATCCCTGAGATCATTACTAAGCAAGTTGCAAAAGTTCATAAACAGAAGATATGAGAATAAAGAGCAATTTGGATTTCATCTCATCTTCTGTAGGAGTTTTAGTTTTTTGGTCAAAATTTTGATTTCTTGCTCTCTTGGTGAAATCCTTGGATCCCAAAGGTCCCAATGCTATTTGGGACAAGTTCTGGAGCTTGTGGTCTGAAGAGAGCATCTACATTTCACAAATTTCATTGAAATAAGCATATTCTGAATTTTCAGCCTACTGTTCGGCCTCTATCTGAGCCATAACCGGTCAGACCGGCCCGACAATAGCGGTCTGACCGGCGGCACTGGAGCGGTCTAACTGGCGGCACTGGAGCGGTCTGACCGGCAGCACTGGAGCGGTCAAACCGGCCTGGCTACTGCGGTCTGACCGCCCGGGCTACTGCAGTCAGACCGGCCAGTTGCACCTGTGCTGTGTTTTGTATTTTTTGTGTGGTGTGTTTATCTAGCCCTCTTTTATGTTTGCTTTGAGAGAAGTTTGACTATGCCTTCTTCATAGCTTTGTAGCTATCGGAGAAGGGAGTCTTTTTGGTGAATACTTTCGGGGGCGATCTTTAAAGTGGCACCATTCACCCTCCCTCTGTTGCCATTTTCGATCCTACATTACCATAGAGCCAAACTCCATCTACGCCTAGGAGAAGATCCGCGACCGCCTCTACAACAACTTCCAAGGGAACTACGTCGAGCGCGTCGACGCAGATCAGCTCTTCGCTGTCAAGCAAAAACCCTTGGAGATGCTCCAGAAATATTTCAAGAGCTTCGCGAAGGTCCGCTGCCAGGTCAAGGACGTCAATGAGACAAGCATCATCAATGCAGTGGTACAGGGCCTCCGCCTAGGGCTGCTGGCCGAGTACAACGCGCGAAAGCCAATCAAAACGGTGGCGAAGCTCTTCGATAAGATGGAAGAGTATGCCAGGGTGGAGGAGGATGCACGACGGCGCAAAGGTGATGACTCCGACACTAATCAGGCGGAAGACTCAACGAAGAACGAAGATTCGCCGAAGGAAGGCTCCTCGAAGGGCAAACCCAAGCAAGAGTCCTCGAAGGATGCTCCCGAGCGCAAGGACGCCCAACACAAGAACTCGTCGACCGACAAGCCCAAGCGCGGCCAGCACAAGTCCCGGAGAGCCCGCTACGTCTTCGACATTGAGGGCGGCTCCGAAGACAGTGCCCCCGCCGGTTGCGGCCCCAAGCCCGCCTCGACTGAGCCTGGATAGGAACACGACATCGGATCCACGTGACGACCCCGGAGCCTGAGCTGACACCGCGTTTGCGGGCCTAAGCGACCCTTCGTTTTGGCTTCGCGCACGAGGAGCAGCTTCATATTCCGCTTCTAACATTCTAAATATTTTATTTTACACGATTAACATTTCACAAATAATATCCGTGAAGTGAGGTCACGTGCAGATTCGGCTTCGTCCTGCAAGGCCGCCCCTAGCAGGCGGAGTCTGGAGACGTGCAAACACTGGTCTAACCCACAACGCCATCAAAGCACCGTCCTTGAGCCGCGGGATACCGTGTAGCCCTCCGATCTCCAGTCTGTGCGAAGACTTCGGAGCCTGCTCCGATCGAATTCGCGCAGCGGCGCCAGAGGCCACCTCGACTTCGAAGTCTGTGCGACAACCCCACAGCCCCAACCAGTGGGGATCCAGCCGTCTGCGCTCCTGCTGATCTACGACAAGTTTTGATTTGTTCTCATAAATAGGCCTCCTTCAGTCCATCAACATTCTTTGATATTAGTGCCAATCGACGCGATCAAAGAACGCAGATGAACCAAAGTAGGCCTATTTGTGAGAACAAGTCAAGCCTTGTCATCAAATGCAGGAACGCGGTGCGCCTGAGCAGAGAGCAACAAAGCGAATAGCCAGGAATGCGGAAGGGCGATGCTGCGATAGCAGCATATATATACCCAACTCCCCCCGACTGGGAATTGCCAAACCAGCGGAAGTTCAACCGACGGGAGGTGAGGCATCGCAGTCGAGTGTGTGCACGGCACACCTATCCCACCATGGCACGTGTCCCGTGCCCTCGGGAAGACGCATACGGCACCCATCGCCTGGTCGCGCGCCCGCGCACGCCTCCCCCAAGGCGGCCCCCTGACAGCGCACGACGCCCCAATCAAGCTTCGCCGCGTATCCCGACGCCTCGAGAAGCGCGGGTCAGTTCGCCTCCATATCCTTGGTGCGAAGCTAGGCTGCACCGGCAAACAAGGATTCTGCCCAAGATCATGGAAGGTCACAGGCCGTAAGGACGGTGGGGGCCAAATGGCTTGGCAACATGGCTTTGGCCCGTGAAGCCTTTTACCATGAGAGGCTCCTGTTGTAGGGGTGGCCCCATCAAATGGGGCATGTGTAATGACATAAATGCCCTTGAGAGGGATACTTGGGTGTAAGAACATAACTGTAAAATACTCCTCATGTGAATATATATAAGCCATCCAGGCCATGGGGGAAACCCTAAGCATTGCTCACCTAACTCTCCACTACCATACCACTCTCTCTGTGTTTGGTCTGTAACCACAACAATCACCGAAGATTCAATCTTATAGAAATTACTAAGATAAGAAAGGTTAATTAAATTTGAAAAAAAATAAAGTTTTAGAATAGACAAGGCATAATCCTAAGAATAATATTAGAAAGAATAGAATAAGAAAAGAAAAGAAAAGAATGAGATGAGAGAAGAGTAACTATTCACATCATTTGGGAAGTATGATATGGTCAATATTGTCTAAAGATAAAAATAAATAATGCATATATTAGATACACATAAGTAAGCACATACATATGTAGTATGATACAAGGTTCCAAGAAAGCTATGATCACTATGGTTGAGACGCTGTGGTCGAAAGTAGGAGAAATGGAATCGTGGATAGAGAGGAACCCATGACCGAACAAACGGACCGAGAACACAAATGAAGAACCCAACCAAAATGACAAGAACCCAACCTAGAAAGCAAGAACTTACAAACGGAAAGTGGGACCTCACATGAAAGCAACCAGCGCGATAGATCGGGATGCGCACGAGAAGCACGCTAGATGGGCGCACGCATGATGCAAAGAAACAATATAAGCTGGATGCAGTGGAACGACGACCAAGACCTTGGGGTCGCAAACAATGCGAGGAGTGCGCGAACCGAGGCTAAAGCAGAAAGCGAAGAGGCACATGGAAGGGAAACTACAAGAGGGAAACCTTGTATAGACGCAGCCACAAAATCGATCTGATGATAAAAATCGAACACACAATAGCAACTAAGCCGAGCAATGGATTCCTCTAGAAGGTAGTAAGGCAGTATAAGGAAGAAAATAGCAAGGCAGCGGAGAAGCGATACAGTGTGAGGAAGACACGTAGATGGGGGTGCTGGCAGTATTACGATGTGAAGATTCACGAGAACACACGGAGTTCGCAAGAACACATGAAGCTGACCCGAAGGTCGTGCATCACGTGGTCCGCTCGATCGGATGGTCGGCACTGGCGCAAGGTAAAGAAGGTTTTTTGGGAAAAGCAAGGATGTATGTGGGAGGAACATTAAAAATAAGGACATTTTCAAAATTACAGGAAAGTGGAATCCCACTGGTTTAATATGGGGAGTACTGTGGGCAAGCAGATATTAGATATGCATTACCAAGCTCTCCATCCATAGGCTATCAAATCTCCCACCAATGACAATTCACCATCCAATTGTCTCACTTCCTCATATTAATTGTTGCCTCTATTGCTAGTCAAAATCTCTGCCCTGAACACTAGTTTTAGGATCACCCCGCCAATCTCTCACTACAGCCACATTCAAGCCAAACCCTCCTTACCACCATGGTTCACAATTTCGTCCCAAATGGGGCAAATTTTCAAAATTTTCACCTCTTTCATTGCCCTCCGAAACAAGAACGATTTGGTCAAATTTTGGCCGAATTTAGTCCTATTTGAAATTTATCCAAAATTTGGATAAATTTTGGTTAAATTTCATCAAAATTCAAATGCTATTTGAAAATTTCATCTAAAATTTCGGACAAAATTCTAAAATTTCTTCATTTTTGCTGCCTGGCAAAAATTTTTGCAGACCGAGAGATTTTTCCCTTCTTACCACCACCCATAAAAAGCATCCGTAATTCCTATCCGGCCCTAGCTAGTTATTTTTTCTTCATGTGTTTGCACCAAAGTTTGGGTATTCACTGATTGATTACTTCCACGGCATACAGAGGCAACATTTTGAACTATAATAAACACAAATGAAATTGCATAAAAACATATGCTTCAAGGCACGTTGCCAACTTTTTCCTTGAACTACAAACTAAAGCTTAATACTATTACAAATATTGCACCTCCTCAACAAACTTCTCCCAGATCCGCACAAAAACGCGCCCAAATCAAGAATCAACAGTGTCCGTCCTAGTAATGTACGAATCAAGAAATGCAGAGAAGAACAGAAGAGGGAGGATGTAGGAAGGGTGGGTCGGGATGGATCGTACTCGGCTTTTCCTGCTTGCCGTCGGCCCACTTGGAGACGGAGGAGTGGACCTTCTCGTGGAAGGCCGCCTTGGACTTGAGGCAGCCACGTACCAGCACCGCGCAGACATTCGAGTGCCCAATGCACGTCATGCCTGCCAGGCGCCAAAATGGCACCGCCGTCGCCATCCTGAGAGAAGTTGCTGGTAAGGTTATCAGTATCGCAATATGTATAGTAGTATCGTATGAGAAATAAATAACACAGATCACAATATAGATCGAAATCAGGTAGTATCACAGTGAGATCGTGACTCAACTCGTAGAATCGTGAAGATCAGGTAGGATCACAGTGGGATCGTGATCCTGATAACAAACTATATTAGCACATAAAATTTGATATTACCTATTGCTAGTTTAAGTTGTACTAGTTTAATTTGCTTTGTTTTTTGTTTACATACTGTTCTAAGGTAAAAAAAGTATTATCTTTGACATATTGCACATTCAGATTATTAGTTTATTAAAATAATAATTAAATAAGTTTCAAAATTAACCTTAATTCAATATAATATGAATAAGTGTACTCAAATTACAAAATTAAATTCAAAAAATTCAAAATTTCTACTTTAGACTTGCATATTAAGAAATATAATTCAATTTTATGTAAAATATATACACTTTAAAAAATTGATATAATCATGATTTTACGATCTGATCCTATGTTCCAATCCCGTCAGACGAAAAATGATCCTACCTAGGATTGTGATCCTGACAACCTTGGTTGGGGGGTGTGAGAAGGAGATGGATAGGTGCGGCGAGGTTTGCTCGAAGCCGGCCTTAGTGGGTTTGGTTGGGCTGGATGTCTTAATGGCTAAAGTGTATTTCTTTCCTTCGGGCCTTTGCCACATGAGGGAGCCCAAAGATTTTTTTGAGAGAGATGTGGGACCTATAGCTGGCTCTCTATAGCTGGGCTTTTTCTCCATTGAGTTGCTAGCCGGATTTTCTTTATCCATGATGGGTATTGTGGACCTACTCACCTGTACGATAATGGCGATATCTATTCCGGAGATCGACACTAGGCCGAGTTGAGTATAAATAAATCCTTTCTGATTTTCTTTCGATGAACAATACTGC
This sequence comes from Dendrocalamus latiflorus, assembly GCA_017311315.1. Lineage (NCBI taxonomy): Eukaryota > Viridiplantae > Streptophyta > Magnoliopsida > Poales > Poaceae > Dendrocalamus > Dendrocalamus latiflorus. The sequence continues at coordinate 27,698,133 of CM029626.1, forward strand.
TGCCAAGGTATATATCTTACAGATTAAAATGGAGATCTTCGGCAGTCTACTTTCCACTGTCATGATTGTTTGCAATCATGATACCGTTGCAAGATATTGAGTCTACGGGAGAAAGCCAACAAATTCATCTATTCAAGGACTCCATGGTAACACGTTGTTTATCTAGAATCTTCAATATAAAACCCTTACACTTAATCTATACATTATTAATATAAGTTAGAGGGTTTTTCTAAAAAAATTATTGTGAAACATACACACAGAACTGAGGTTTGCAGAAGGTTTACATCAGTCACAAGTCTATAGTTTTCTTCTTCCTTTCGCTCTCAAAAAAAAAGTTCTGTGGTCTTCTTTGTTATCCCCGTCTAACACACGACCCATCAGAGGGCCGAGGTTCTTTTGTTCCACTGCTGGAACCCACCGCGCCAAGAGATCGCTGCTGGCTGCAACTCCACCTGTTCCAAAAGAAGGTTCTTTTGTTGTTTTTTTTCTTCAGCATTCTCACTAGTGTTTGAGTGAGCATGGGGCCTGTTGATTTCCGAAATTAATTTTAGATTACTTTAGTTTCGTCAGTTATTTTTCTTAGATAAATTACATAAACCACCTTATGTATTTTTTGTTTCTGATACGAAATGGAAAGAACCTTATTTTTTTTTCATTTTTAGCCTCTAGGGCGTTACAAAGGATTGCTCGGATACAATATACCAGAAGCCTCGTTCACCCAAACTGACCTATCATAAAGTTCCTAGAGAATTTAGCTAGTACATGAGCTGCTTCATTACATTGAATTTCAAGATGAAAAAGGGAAGGTGAAAGGAGCAACAGCACTCCATCTAGTGGCATGCCACGTTACTTCGTTTTTGTTCAGGAGTAACTTTAGAAACTTTAAGATATTCAATTATTTTCCGGCATTCATACGTACACTTCACAGACATTCAAATCATGCCATATATCTCACAGAAAACAGCTTCTAATTACCACGGAAGAAGAAGTTCAGAAGAGAATTACTGAATCAAATCAAACTTGCACTACGGCTCCATCACTAGAAACCTTGGCAGGCCGAGGAGGCGAGGAGCCACCGTTTCCATGCGTTCCATGCACTGGTAGTAGAGCACCGTGGCTGCTACAATGGAGTGCAACTGTACACCAACAGACGGAAGAACAAATGCGTACAGGATGCCCAGCATGTTGGATTCAAGCCCAAGAATTCACTCTCAGCTCACCAATTTCACTCAGATGGATGTTTCGGAATTGCTACAATGAAATTCAGAGAATCGCGAAGACACACGAACACGGTTCAGAGTTGGGGCAATTTTCTCAGTTTTCTCATAATGCTCTGAAAGACAATATAAAAGGTTACATGACAAAGAAAAGGAATGCTAATTATCAGATCCGGTTTTCCCGTGATCTCCTTCCAACTAAACCTGATCGTGCAAGCCGCACGCTACGGAAAGTAAAACACGCTGACTGAACCGAATATTAATGACGTTTACATGTCTGGATTACATCTCACATATTCCCCCCTAATCCTGACATGGTTCAAGATCTCGCACACCAAGCAACTGCCGCATGGCAGCCATCTTCACGCCTGACAAAGCTTTTGTCAGTGCGTCTGCTTTTTGCTCTCCGGTGTGAACAAATTCAACTCGGATCTGTCCCCTTTCAACACACTCCCTTATGAAATGGAATTTGGTGTCAATGTGCTTGCTGCGGCCGTGAAAAACAGGGTTTTTCATGAGGGCAATAGCTGAGCGATTGTCGACATACAAAGTTACTGTCTTCAGCACTGCTCCTGTCAGCTCTCCAATCAAACCTCTCAACCACAGCGCCTGGCAAGCTGCTGCCGTTGCCGCCATGAACTCAGCTTCACAAGACGATAATGCCACTGTCTTTTGCTTCTGCGAGTTCCAGGACACCAGGCTCCCATTGAAATAGAATGTCATCCCACTTGTGCTTCTTCTCCCCTCAGGATCTCCTGCCAGATCACTATCTGAGTAACCACAGAGGTCATTGACCTGATTTCCCTTCTCATACACAAGCCCATGGTGAATTGTACCCTTTAGATACCTGAGAATCTGTTTGACTGCCTTGTAATGCATAACGGTGGGTCTCTCCATGTATCTGCTGGCCACTCCAACTGCGAATGACAAATCTGGACGAGTATTTAACAAATACCTGAGACATCCTATGATGCGCCGATATTCTGTGGCATCAACTGCTGTCCCTTCCAGATCTTTGTGCAACTGTATCTTTGGTTCCATTGGGTACTTGGTTGCATTGCATTCTGCCATCCCAAACTGAGATAGCACTTTCTTTGCGTATGCAGATTGTTTGAGCAGAATTCGGCCTCCTTGCTGCTCCACCTCAATTCCCAAGTAATATGAGAGGAGACCTAAATCAGTCATCTCAAACTCTGACATCATTTGCTTCTTAAACTTGTGTACTTCACTGAGGCTGCTTCCAGTGACAATAAGGTCATCTACATAGACACCAACAATCACTTGTTTTCCACCTTCTCTTCTTGTGTAGACTGCCTGCTCCTGGGAACATCTGCTAAAACCAAGTTTCTTCAGGCTTCTGTCCAACTTGACATTCCAAGCCCGTGGAGCTTGACGCAAGCCATAAAGTGCCTTTGTCAATTTGTACACTTTATGCTTCTGGTCTTGAACCTCAAAGCCTTCCGGTTGGGTAACAAAGACCTCCTCTTCCAGCTCCCCATTCAAAAATGCAGTCTTCACATCTAGGTGGTGGACCTCCCATCCTTGGTTTGCAGCAAGTGCCAAGATGACTCGGATGGTGTCAAGCCTTGCAACCGGTGCGAAAACTTCCTCATAATCAATGCCCTCCCTCTGGACATATCCCTTCGCTACCAATCTTGCCTTATGCTTAACAATTCTCCCCTCAGAATCCTTTTTCAACTTAAATACCCACTTCAAACCGATGGGTTTTTTACCAGGGGGAAGCTCTGTCAATCTCCATGTGTTATTCTTTTCAATGGAACTAAGCTCCTGCTCCATTGCTTCATACCAACATTTCTCACTTGCAGCTTCTCTGAAGTTTGTTGGTTCTTCTGACAGTGCCAACATAGCTACACCTTCCTCTTCATAATTCTCACCCATCTCCTCAGTATCTGCATAGACATCTGCCAGAGACCTGAACCGAATTGGTCCATCATGAGACTCAGGTGAAAATGACACTGGAGGTGTTGTCGGTACTGGACTGCTCATTGGGTTTGAATCTGGACTTGTTTCTTCTGTCATGGGTGACCCTGGTGTTGTCGGATGAGCTGAGTTTTCAGTTACTCCGGCTCCTGTAGGTGACTGAACTCCTTCCACTCCCTCTTCTGTATCTTGTGCTGCAGTCATTTCTTCCGAATAGAATTTGTCAAGTATGACAAAATCCGATGACTCTCCTGCACTGCTATTTCCTTCATTCCAGTTCCACCCTTGATTCTCCTGGAAGATAACATCTCTGCTTACTTGAAGCTTGCCTCTGCTGGGATCAAACAACCGGTGTGCTTTGCACCCCTCTTCAACTCCCAAATACACCATTGCAGTACCTCTGTCTTCCAGTTTCTTAGTGTGCCCAGTCTTCTTCACATATGCTTTGCAGCCGAATACTCTCAAATGTGCAAGGTGCGGCTTTCTCCCCTCCATTGCTTCAAACGGTGTGCAATCTTCAAGAGCTTTTGTTGGAAGACGGTTCAGCAGGTATACTGCATGTCTTGCAGCTTCTCCCCAAAATCTTGCTGGCACACTCATACTCTTGAGTAAAGCCCTTGTCATAGCCATCACCGACCTATTTCTGCGCTCCACAACCCCATTTTGCTGTGGTGTGTATGGAGCTGTAAGGTGTCTTTCAATGCCAGCTTCTTCACAAAATTGGGCAAATTCAGTTGAGAGGAATTCCCCACCTCTGTCAGTCCGAAGGACTCTGATCTTTTGCCCAGTCTTGCTTTCTGCCTGAAGCTTGAATTTCCTGAATGCCTGGAATGCTTCACCCTTTGCAGCAGTGTATACAACCACATCCACCTTGTACAGTCATCAACAATCAACAGAAAGTATTCACTGCCTGCCAAGGTACTGGGAGTTATTGGCCCACACAAATCAGCATGAAGGAGCTCAAGGGGTTTTTGTGCTCTGAAGTTGGCTTGGAGAGGGAATGGAAGTCTTGCTTGCTTAGTGATTACACATGCTTCACAAAGAATATCAGGTTTGGTTAGTAGAGGTACTCCAACTACCATATTCTTCTCTGCAATCAGCCTCAAGTTCTTGAAATTTGTCTCTGTGACCAGTCATGTGATTGCTAGCACCATTGTCAAGGTACCAGGTGTCTGAGCCTTCCTTCTCCTTGCCGCTGAGATGCAACTCCGGTGCCATCCTGTCTTCAGTCAATAGAACTTCAATTTGTCGGTCTGGGACACAACCTGTCTCTTCCTTAGACACAATCAACATGAGTGCAGGCTCTTCCTCAGATGTACGGGTGAGATGGGCTTCTTCTTCACGCTTTTTGCTTCGGCATTGCGATGCATAATGGCCCATGTTCTTGCAAGAGTAACATTTGATATGACTCTTGTCACGGGGGCCATTTCCAGTGCCACTGCCACCAGTACTCTCTTGACGCGATGCACCACGGCCAGAGTTCCCTTTGCCGCGCCAGTGCCCACGCCCTCTGCCACGATCGGTTGAGCTTGATCCGTGCCCCTTCCCTCCTGATGAGCCTTCTCCAGCATTGCCCTTCTGCCGTGCTTGCCACTCAGCGTGAGTGAGCAACAACTGACCCTGGGCTTTGCCGGCATTTGCACGTTGCCGCGCTGCTCGTTCTTCATAGGCTTTGAGTCTCCCAATAGCCTCTTCAAACGCCATTGTTTGAAGATCATAGAATTGCTCAATCCCGGCCACGACTTGCAGGAACTTGTCGGGTACGGAATCAAGTAGCTTCTTTACGAGGGCTGAATCAGCAAGGGTTTCACCGAGTGAGGAGTACTTACTGGACAAGGTGCTGAGTTTTCCGGCAAAGTCATCAACTGACTCATTTTCGGCCATCTGCAGGGCGTCGAATTCACTTTTCAGTGTCTGCAACCGCGCCTGCTTCACTCGATCTGCCCCCAAGTATCGAGTCTTGAGACTGCTCCAGATCTCCCGCGCCGTCTTCTTCTTCGCAATCTGGAGAAGGACATCTTCGGGCACGCACTGAAGGAGATGCACCCGAGCCACCTTGTCCTTCTTCACGTCCACCTGAGCCCCTTGTGCTGGTTCCACGGCCTCCCATACACCTTGGGCGTCGAGGATCGCTTCCATTCGGATCGCCCATACTGTGTAGTTGCTGGAGTTCAACATCGGCATGTGAAACGGCGCGCCGCCGCTCTCCCTCACCGCCGCTTGTGGAATCAACGCCATCGCGAAGCTGAGATATTCTTCCTGATGCTCTGATACCAAATGTTGGATTCAAGCCAAAGAATTCACTCTCAGCTCACCAATTTCACTCAGATGGATGTTTCGGAATTGCTACAGTGAAATTCAGAGAATCGCGAAGACACACGAACACGGTTCAGAGTTGGGGCAATTTTCTCAGTTTTCTCATAATGCTCTGATACCAAATGTTGGATTCAAGCCCAAGAATTCACTCTCAGCTCACCAATTTCACTCAGATGGATGTTTCGGAATTGCTACAGTGAAATTCAGAGAATCGCGAAGACACACGAACACGGTTCAGAGTTGGGGAAATTTTCTCAGTTTTCTCATAATGCTCTGAAAGACAATATAAAAGGTTACATGACAAAGAAAAGGAATGCTAATTATCAGATCCGGTTTTCCCGTGATCTCCTTCCAACTAAACCTGATCGTGCAAGCCGCACGCTACGGAAAGTAAAACACGCTGACTGAACCGAATATTACTGACGTTTACATGTCTGGATTACATCTCACACAGCAACCATATGACTTCGCTCTGTGCAAAGTCGAGAAGAAACGTATACGCTGGATAGATAGCAACCGGCAGGATGCTAGCCACGAGCGCCAGCACGGCAGCCTCCTTCCTCCTCGCCTTCATGAGCCGCCATGCCCGCCGGAGTGCACGCGTGCCGCGGCAATCATCCTCCGCAGCCGACACGGCGAGGCTCACCGGGAAGACGACGCCGAGGTAGAGGTAAAAGAGGAGAGCGAGGAGTAACTGCTGGTATAAGCCTAAGAAAGACGCTACTTAATCAGTGTAACTCCACGAGAACGTAAGAAGCACCACTAGGAGAGTCGTGGATGTGAGCTCTAGGACGCCGACGAAGGCGGCGGTGACGACAAGGCCACGGATTCTCTCCTTGACCACTTCCCAGCGAAGCATCTCGGCGAACGAGGGACGCTCACCAGAGCACGTCTCTAAGGCGGCGAGGACGGTGACGACCTGTGTGGTGAGCTTGCTCGCAAGGAAGGTGTAACATCCAAAAATATGGGAATAGTGTATTTGCTAAAGTCTAAAACCTTTTATCGATTTTCAGTATTATTTAAAAATTTTGGGCATTTATTCGAGTTCCCTGATTTGGTTCCTTGCTAAAAACTTGAATAATAAAATCGAAATCTTAAAATCAAGAACCAAGACTGAAGGTCAAATCGAGGAATTTCCAAAGTCCCTCGCAAGTCTTAAATTCAAAATCTAAAATTTAGAAATCCAGAAATTCAAGATTAAGAATGGAAATTTAAATCAAACTTAATATGAAAATCTTCCCTGCCTAATCAATTTAGAAAACAAATCAAAATTTAAATTTCTAAAATTTTATAAAAATCCTCTTGAGCCCTAGCCTGTTTTTTCTCCCAGCCCAGTCGGCCTTATCTTTCTCCCCTGGCCTTTGGTCTACCTTGCCCAGCCGACCACCTCCTTCCTCCTCCCCTACTCAGCTCCTAGTGGCGCCTGGGCCGACCGCCGAGCCGGCCTAGCCCCGGCTGCTTCCCGCCACACCCCTATTCCACCGACCGCACGCCAGCTACCTCGTGCCAGCTACGCCTTGCGACCACCCACTTTCCCCCATGCAAGCTGTGCCGAGCCAAACTAGCACCGGCCACGTCAAAATAGTCCTTGGTTTTCCCCCTTGTGTTGTGCCCGCATTGACTCCAACCTGCATCAAAGTCGCACGAACCCTTTATGCCCCAGCCTTGCACGTGTCACTTCTTGTGTTCCCTAGCCGTAACCCGGCTGCCCCCACCCCCAGTTTTCCCTTACGCCGCATTGACTCCGCGCCAGCTCCACCCTATAACCGGGCTACACCTGCACGCCCCTGGCTCCGGCATTAATGCCACGTCGCGTCGCCAGGCTTACGCCGCGCACTGGCTAGTGCTGCCTGCCCAACACCGTGCCCTCTATGCTCACCGCGCCTTCACTCAATGCATCCAACAACCTTCTCCCCTCCCTCGCCTATAAGAAGGCCCGAGCTTGCCTTTGCCTCCCCTTCTTCACACAAGCAGAACACGGCCGAGCCGTCTCCACGCCCGTGCCGGCCACCACCCCACCTCGGCCGCCTCTGGCAAGCTTTTCCCAAGCCAATAGCGTCACAGCGTGCCCCCAAAAGCCTCCTCCTCTCCCCTCATTTTAATTGGAAGCCCATGCCTCGAGCTAGCCAGACATTGCCTTTTCATCAAGTCTGACTGCCACCCTCCTCATCGACACCATCCCCTCTCTGGCCGGCCTCGCTCCAATTCTCTGCTTTTGAAGCACCTCCACGACTCCTCGAAGCCATCCCCACACCACCTTCGGCTCTTCTTCCCTCCAACGAGCCGCACACGGGAGCCATCCCACACCGCTATAGGCTTCCATCGCCAGCCTACCTCGGTTCCCCTCCGGCTATGCTGACCACGCCGGTGAGTCCCCTTGCCTCACTCTTGCTCATTCTCATCCTATTTTTTGCTCCCCTTCTCCCTGGTCACCATTGCCCCTGTGGCCTCCTCACTCCAGCCGCGAAGAGCCACCCTGACCCACCCCTACTTCGCCTAGAGCAATGGCTCCGCCACCTCTGGCACCCTTGACCCCCTAGGGTCCCGTTTTACCAACCACCGGCACCTCCCCCGCCCGCCATGTGTCGAGCACCTCCCCTGTTTTCGGTCGACTTCCCCTGTTCTTCCTTTGTTAACCCTCTATCTCTCTATCTCATGGCATGTGGGCCCAACTAGAAATGGCACCCAGACCATGTTGGTCACTAGCATGTGTTCCACACATGGCTAAATTTTTGAATCTCATGCTTACTAGATATTTAATTAAGCAATCTGTTAAAATATGGTTTGTAAATAATATTGGGAATAAGAATTTAATTGTAAGATTATAATGAAAAGGTCTATGCAATTAAATTAGAAACTAAACTTTGGTTATTCTCATGCCAATAAAGATTAACAAGTAATCCACAAGTAAGCAAGCTTATGCCATGAATTGTTTCCCATTTAAAAGCAATTCTTGTAAAATACCAGTAATTATCATAACTTCAATAAAAAAATATAACAATGAAAAATATTTAATTATGGAGCTTACTAAAAGATTTATGCCCACTTAATCTTGCCTATGTAAGAATCATCTAACCTTTATATTAGGATTTCACTTCACCAATGGCATTTAAAATATTTAACACATTGGTAACTTAGTTCAGTCTAGAAAGAGAACTTAGTTTAGATATTAACTCCGGTCTAATAAAAATATACCATTGAGCATTATTAATAAATTTGTTAATTAACCAAATAATCAACCTTGCTTATATTAACAAATGACTAAAATGACCAACTCCATACTTTAATTAAGATATTGAATTAATTATTCTTTAAGTTGGCTATTGCAATCTCAGTTAATATTGCATCTCGAATATCAAGTCAATTTAACCGATTAAAGTTATTTGCATCACATGTAACACCCGCATCCTAAATCACCATGTTTCATCACTAAATTAATTATACTTGGTATCTTGGGTAAACTCTCCTATCTGTCCATAGGTACTGCCTTACTTATGGAACTTTCTTAATAAAAATAAATTGAATAAAGAATATATTAATTAAAAGTTTGAGCCTTGGTATCTTTTAATCGTCTATGTCTGGCCATGCTCCAATCTAAAGCAGGATATTCTTGTGAATATTCCTTCATTATCAATCCTTCTTTTATCCTTCCGGGCGAAGTTACCTCTGTCACTTCGCTTCCACTCAAAATTCATTTGACTCCATCCCTATCTCGTAACTTGTTAAATCCCCTCTTATATCCTCAATCATACCAAAAATAAATAAGTTCAATTAACTCTTTTTGAACTTTTGAAGTATTTGGATTTATTTAGTCTTTCACTTGTTTGCCACATATTAGGATCTAGAATCTTGAAGGCACAACAAGTTTGAGAGGGATCAAGACTTGTGTAGAAGTGAAGATCAGGAATTCAAGATCACTAACTGACAAGGCTTTGAACTACATCAAGGCCTTGGTAAACCAAGCAAGGCAAGTCATCACTTTGATTATATTGATCCCATATTTTATGCAAAATTATGTTCCTTTAAATAATCAAATTTCGTGCTTAAATTTATTATGCAAACATATGTGAAATCTTAATGTAGCTACATGCCTACTTGATGTTGTAATAATTTTTAATATGCCATCCTTGACATTTGAAATACATGATCCTTGTCACATTAGATGTTAATGATAACTTTACTAGCTATAAGTCATATTTAATTATATGCTAGTATTGTCAAGTCCAGGGTATTAAATTACCCTAATCATTACTCTTCAAATATGAAAACTTGTTTTGAGACAATCACGTGATGTACGTGATTGATAATTTATGACAACTCATTTTATGCTTCTCAAAACTCTAAAAACTTGCTATATCTATCTGGGCGAATAGTAAGAGAGGTTGGTGTGGATATAATACGAGAATCAGTGGTTTGTGGTATGCACCGTCCAGACGAATTAAGCACTTAATCCTGTGATGATCTCCTATCGTAAAACAGTCTACCACAAGCTGGCAAACTGTAGGCTTGGCTAAATATTTACTAGACCCTCGAAGTTATTTCACAGAATATCGGTGCAGGAGGATAATGAAGACCTGACCTGAATGGGACACCAAAGGGGAGGGTGATGTTTGTCAGGGCTAGCGATGTGGAAAGTGGAGTCTGACTGTGCTAATCTATGGCAGAACATCCTGCACAACTTACGGGACCCACTACGTGTGGGAGTAGCCCATATGGCTGAGATGCTCGGGGTGAGGTATTATAAAGGCTTCGTGATAATCTCAATCTACGTGACCAAGGAATCACGTAGGCCCGTCAAATTGATTGTCTTTTGTGGGTAAAGATATATAGGCTCTGCAATGTATAAACTATTCGAACAAGTCATGCCCACAGTCAAGGGTGGACATGGGAACTTCCTCGAGTTAGTTCTATTTCAAAAATATTTATGGGTGGGATAAAAATTCATCGGGCTTAGGTAACCCCAACTTTGATTTTTCCTGGAGGGAACCATACTCCAGTGGTGAAAACTAGCATTTGGTGGCGGTAATCATGCACTATAAAAGGTGGATATAACCTGGGCTATAATTAATATTGCATTCCTATATCAACTTTAGAAAATCGTTTTAGTTAAAACTGCTAAGTCTCAGGAGCTTTTCTACCTATTGTACTTTCCAAATAATGCTTTTAGCAACTGAAAGAACCTTAAGCCTCTCTTGACAGCTTTGCATCTATTATCATTGCGTCCTGTGTGATGGCTTACTGAGTACCATTGTACTCACTCTTACTTAATTATCATCATTTAGTCAGTCAGACTAGAAGGACAAGTCTTGCTGTGTATTGAAGGAGTCGACAGAGCTGGAAGACGATGATGTTAAGAACTAGATCGCGAACCCCAATTGGCTGCCTGTGGGCAAGTCCTAAGGGTCCCACTTATGTGAAGTTTCTGCTGCTGAATTTTATTGATTTTGGCCTAATCGGTTCATGAGTAAGTTATTATTGTATTATTTAAACTTTCGTATGATATGTTTTTGGTATATTGTGATGTATGTGAGCACTATCTTCTAATTCAGGGAATAGTGCGGTGGAATTACAAAGAATAAGGTGCGAGCGAAGATGAGCAGGAATGTGAATGCGAAAAGCCTGGCATTTCGCGTGGGCAGGATCTGGGACTCCACTATGAAGCTGACGCATGGAGACGAGGAGGAGCTTGCTTCTGTGGCCATGGCGGAAGGAGGCATGATAAGGGAGGGAGACGGGGGCAATTGATGGTTGGATGGATGCTAGCTAGTGGGCTGATTGATCTGTGGAGTGTCGTGGCTTGTCAGGCGGTGAATGGAATTGCATCTGTGGAGTCTCGACTCAGTCAAGAGACGACTTCGACTTCCCTGGTCAGTCAACCGTGATATATCGAGTGCTTTGGTGCAAGGAGTGCAGCGTGTTGACTACGCATCGAATTGGCTTCACGCATGCACGGTTGTCCAATTAATCTACTCCGCGTCTCTTTCTTTTCTGTCTGTCCACTTACTCAGGTCTGACGAACCAAGGCAGAGAAATTCATATCACACTATTACAAAAAGGTTCATCCCGCCGGTCCATATGGACTACGGACCTGCATGTTTCAACCGTGATTTGAGATTCATGTGTCGAGAACTCCTTGCTCCTCGGTCACTAGTATTACTTTTTTGTTTAATCCTCTGCCATGATTTGAAAGGGATCTAAGCAAGAGTGAAAACTTGAGGTGGTCTCATAAGATTTATCCCACTCTTGGACCCATCTGACATTGCACCGTTCATTGCACTACCCTTCTCTCCTCCTATTCCGCCAAAATTGAAATTTTGATATTTGAATTTCACTTTCAACTACTAATTTTAGAAATTTCAATCCGGTGTCAAAATATTCAAATGGATTTGAAAAGCTTTCAAAATGATCCATGTAACCTTCTAAATTGATTTGATTTTTTTTCAAATTGTAGGATCGGTATGACGAGTCAGGGGTTGAATGACTCTTCAAAATCTTCCCAAATATTGACAACACTATGTAGTGGAAACATAAACTCACAACCTGTCAGACCTAAATATACAAATCCAGACTCTTTCTGTATTTTGCACTAGTTCATAATCATGCTAGCTCACATAATGGCAACATAAATGAAATTGTTGGACCGAAATGGCGACAGAGGGGGGGGGGGGTGAATGTAGACTCTTAAAATCTTGCCCCCCCAAAAGTACACACCTTAAACTTTCTCCAATAGCAACCAATGCTATGAAGAAGAAGGTGAGATAAGCTCTCTGGAAACTTGAAAACTTAGATGAATTAAGCACAGCAAACAGCGAAACCAAATGGCCAAAAACTCACCAAAAAATAACAAGCAAAATAGGCGCTGTAGGGGGAGGCCGATCAGACCGCAGGCATCAGGCCGGTCTGACCGCTCCCTGGCCGGCGGTCAGACCGCCCGGCCCATGCCAGTCTGACCGGCCTTGACATACCGGTCTGACCGCCCATTACACTCCAGTCTGACCGGCCCTCGGGTTCAGACAATAGCAAAGTTGATTTTCAGACTGCAACTTTGAGAACTTCCCTCAAATAAGAAATCTGAGATTTTCTTTTGGATTCTTCTGCCCAGAAAGAAAGGAATATAACCCAAATAACCACAGGAGCTTGGAGACCAAAAGAAACCACCCCAAAACCAAGAATTGAGGAGATTTCCTAAAATCTGAAAATTACAGGCAGCAGCAATGAAAACTCAAATTCCCATTTCATCTTTGATCCTTTGGCCACAAAACTTTGCAGATAGCTAACTAATAGCCTCTGGACTCAACACGCCAAATTTCATGCCATCTCATGAAGGGAATCAAGAAATGAGCTAAAACCCTAGAAGGTAAAGGATGAACAGGGGAAGCCCAAAAACCAAATATGAGATTAAATGCTATTTGCTCTTAGAAAAATCGATCAAATGACCTTGAGGCACTATCCCATCATAGAGCAACCCATTTTGGGCCTTCCCAGCAAGAGTCAACAAGAAACTCAAAAAGTCAAGAAATCACCAAATGAGGGGAAACGAAGAACACAGGAGCTCGGGAGAAAATCTTCAGAGATTTCATTCCAACAAAAGAGGATTACAGAGGAGTCCCGATACGCATGGACATTAGAATAAGAGGAATGATTACATGGATTCTCAACTCATCTCCAACCTCTTCCTCTCTCTCAATCAAGAACTCCACTCAAGAACACAGAGAAAGAAAGAGCTACGAAGGAGACAACCCTCTGTCCATCTCCACCCACACTCACCAACTAAAGCCTCAAAGGCAAAACCACCTCCTAAAGACACTTTTGACCAAAGCAAACCCTAACTCTCTCCCAAAGCCATGAGGGGGCATGCAGCTACTCCCTCCTTTATATAGCCCTTGGCTAACGGGTCTCTAACCCGTTACGCCCGTCAGATCCAACGGAACCCGCTCCCGCCTGTGCAGCCTTGCGTTTTTACCAAAACGCCCCTCGTGCACCTTCCGGGAAGCTTCCGCGTTCCTTGTCATCCACGACTCGCAACCACCTTGAGTTCACGCCGTCTTCGACACATCTGGCCGTTCTGACCTCAGCGCCACCTGCGCCTAGTCCGGTCACACCGTGTCTTGCCACGACTCCGCCTCGATGTCCTGCAGCCAACACAGACAAGAAACACATCAAATAGCATCGCTCGATACATGAAAACATAAATGCATTAACGACACTACATTAAGCATAAAAAATGCCCAAACCTGTCGTAACACAAGACTAAGCATCCTAAGCCCATACGACCAAGTTTGACCAAGTCCGACCGAAGTCGATTGCACCGAGCAATGACATGGTCCAACCACACAAACCAAACTCGACTTTCCTAAACCGATGTCAATTACTCATCACACACACGGGATGACCTCCACATGGTCTCTCAGAAATATCAACTATAATCATAAATACTATGAAATAAGCAAATATTATTTTTTATTGGAGTAATGACTTTATAGCTAAGCTTACAAGTAACAGCCTAAAGGGCCTAACAAAAAGTAGCAATGGAATATAACGATAAACGTAATAGCTATTCAAATGTCTACAGGAAATCGACTAGAGAGCGAAGACCTAATCCTTTTAAGTCGTCAAAGCATTCCTCCTCACATATGTCCACTATTACAAAACAAGCTATACTGGACGTCTCATCACAGACAGTTCATGTGGAGCCGTTTGTGCTTCGATTATTATAGACGGTTCATGGCTAAAACCGTCTCTAAAACTATCACAGATGGTTAGGTTTAAAAGCCGTATGAGATATACACATTATCACAGATGGTTTTTAATTAGAACTGTCTATGAAACTATCATAGACGGTTCGTATAGCAAACTATCTCTGATATGTGCATTATCACAGACGATTCATATAACAAATCGTCCATTCTCTCTACATCAAATGGTAGGCACCGCTTCTTCCCACCGCTCGGCCCTTATTTATTACTTCCCATCTACCTTCCACCGGTAATCACGCATGAGTTCATATAGCTTTCTGCATCCTCCCCTCGACGACGCCGACTACCACCATGGGCTAGTGCCTCCGTTGTGACACCACGGTAGATTGCACAACACACTCTTGTCATAAGTATCGTAAGAATGTCTTTTACAGTCTCACCATCATGCCACAAAGGTGGTGCTACCGTCATCCACTGCATCCAGCTTGTTCCTCGACGACACCAACTACTTCTGTAAGCTAATGGTTCTGTTGTGACACCACGGTTGACTGCACAACACACTCTTGTCATAAGTGTCGTAAGAGTGTCTTATGTAGTCTCACCGTTGTGCCACAAAGGTGGTGCTACCGCTGTCTATCCATTGCCGGTGATATCCGACCACCATCCGATGCATCTAGCTTGTTCCTCGACAATGCCGACTACCGCCATGAGCTAGCACCACCGTTGTGACACCACAGTCAACCGCATAGCACACTTTTGTCGTAAGTGTCATAAGAGTGTCTTATTCAGTCTCATCGTCGTGCCACAAAGGTGGCTCTACCACCGCCTCTCCATTGCCGGTGATATCCGGTAGTCATCTAATGTATCCAGCTTCTACTGTGCTATTTTGTTCATTATCATGTTATGCTGTAATGGATTCTGCTGTTGTATTTGCCATTATATTTGCTTGTTTTCAAAGGGCATAGGTAACATCATTTCTTGAGGCTAGCCAAAAAACAGAAAAAAGTTTAGGTATACAATGAACTATCACAGACGGTTTTGTCATATAAACTGTCTATGAAGGACTATCACAGATGGTTCTATATACCAACTGTCTTTGATACTCGCCAATCATAGACCGTTGGTAACTAGAACCGTCTGTGATGTGTAAATATCACAGACGGTTTTTGGTTCGAGCCATATGTAATAGTTTTCTTCACAGACGGTTCTAGTTACAAACCATCTGTGTTGTCTTTATCACAGATGGCTCACAAACCATCTATGATAACCTCCGATTATCACTGACACATAAATACAGGCGGTTCAAAAAACCGTCTGTGATTACTGTTCCGAACTGTCTGTGATGACCCATTTTGTAGTAGTGGTATATCTGATATGATTCTTCTTCAGCAACTGAGCAACGAAAGATATAGCCATGAGTACATAAAGTATTCAACAAATCGTTTGTAATAAGATGCAATATATAATGATGCAAGGCTTTTCAAAGAACGACTGAGTGGTTATTTTGCAGAAAGCAATAATTTAGAGTAAATACAATAAATATATTAAAAGCACACTTTGAAAATGTTTAATAAGTAAATAAATTAAAGAAATTGAGTAAACCACAAGTGAACTAACCATTCACTTTCTAAGCAAACCCAAAGTTTTATGAAAACTCTACCCTTGTGTGAAATCACTGAGCATTATCCACAACCGGAGGCATGGTAATTCGAATAGTTTTCCACTTTACAAAAATTACACAACTTTATCCACAAGACATGACCATTTCATATTGCCACATGATTAGTACACTTCCATGGGCGTGCGGCAGAGAGATCATGATAAGGCCTTTACAATACTCAATCACAACCCAATTCCTCTTGCTACAGTTTCACTGCCGAGTAGGTTGACTACCTAGTCAAAAAGTCCCCTCTTGCACCTATATAAGCCAATGGCTATGACCACAACCCACATTCATCGCAATAGTGAAAAGCAAAGTTGATACATTACAAATTAATTAGTTAGGTCCATCCAATACTGGACATGTGATTATACGGTAAAGCTAAGATCAATGGTGTATAAAGTTAAGTCCTGAATTAATTCCCAAGCGAGGCATCCACATCCCAATGTGCTAAGTGCACTCCCTTCACTATACGATCACTCACCCAAGTGAAAATTATTTTGTTTGACCAACACCAATAACACTACCCATGTCATGATGTACAAATTTTATAACTGTAACTACCACTACAATTCAATATCTCATTAAGTCAAAATTAATTAATTAATAAATGTGATGATGAGCCCAACGTACCAATAAACATGGCTAAGCATACTAGATGTACAACCCCAAGTGGATACTAATATCGTATCACTAGATAATTAACCATCTTATGGTGACAAGAGAATCATGTTATTCAAATTATCAAAGAAGGGATTTAATCAACATTGATCGATAACTACCAAGTATAAGGTTTTGTAATAAATTAACAATACATTATAGTTTCAATAAAATAATAATACTTAGATTTGAAACAATTGGTTCAATATGATCAAAGGTCATGATTTGACGTTATCTAACGAAAGAGAAAGCGAACAAAACACCAATAAACTCAAAATAAAATCTAAAAATAATAAAAGTAGAACCAAAAGATAGAGCTTAATTTTAGATGAATTTAAGAAGAAGAACCACATCAAGTAGACTTCGTATGGAGGAGAATGGATTCTCAGAAGATTTGGCAATAAAATAATTTCTAACAATTGAGAGAGAAATGAGAGTATTATCTGGAATATTCCCTTGAAATTTATTTTAATAGTAGGCTAGTGGCTGGCAGGTGGGCCCTACGGATTTTTGGGATTTTCCAAAATAAAAATAATTCTGGAAAAAGCTCTAGTGTATGACAGGTGGGCCATGGCTCATAGACTAAGTCCACGGGGTTGACCTGGTCTACGGTTGACTTGGTGCACCGAGGCTATGTGATTGACATGTGGGACCCACATGTCATTGAGAGGGAATAGGAACCTAGGGTTTCGGGTGCGCTGATGCGGAAGGCTAACATGGTTGACACATTTGCAACAAGTAATGAGGTGGCATCTAGGTGGTAGTGATGTGCATCCTACGTGGCTGATGACATGGCCCTATGTTGCAATGGGTAAGGTGGCAAGTAGGGTCTTGCATGGCAGCTGCGTGGCACTATTGTGGCTTCCACGTCAGACAACACACTGACATGGACATGACACCTCATTGGTGGAGCACTGTAACTTGGCTACTCTGGTGAGCTTGGGCACCGGTGAATGATGTGGCTGTAGGTGAAGAATCCTACTGGATCTGGTAGCTAGCACCTAGAGAACTCATTTGTGAGGTCAGCTTAGTCCACGGTAGCATGAAGCGGCTGACGGCGAGCTAGGAGCAGCAGAGAAGGCCTGACCATGGCAACAACGAGCTCTAGTGAGTTCCTGATGAGGATAAAGCAACGGGGTTGTAATATTCCAGAAATATCCCTCTCGAGGACCTATGTGTAATTAGAAAAAGGGATACGTGATAATAGGATGTTTTGGTATTTTGGGAGGAGTTTGTTTTCGAGTTGTACGGGGACGTTTGAATCAAATTAGCCTTATATCGTCATAAAAGGAACGTGGGGGAGAGGAGAACTCAAACCTAGAAACCCTTGCTACCTTTCCTTTTTTTCCCTTCCAACACCACCAGCCAACCCATCATTGCACATAAGCAGTCAATAGCGTGCTCCAGCCATGCCAATGCGCTCCAGCCAACACCGCATGCCCATGTTGCAGTTGTCAGGACGCCTACCCACATCGCCAGTTCAGCCTTCGATGTGTTGCTAGCCACGTGCCAGCTACCAATTTAGGCATGTGATCAGTTAGAAAATTGTAAAAAAATTTCTATAGATTCCAGAACTGGTATGGTTTGCTACATTTCAATATGGGAATTGATGTTATGATCATTTTAGTACGGGGACAGTAGGGTTGACTGTCTGGTAGAGGGGGAAGTTGTGGGTTTGGAGAGCGTATAGGTGTGTTGTCATTCATTTGTTGCCTTGTAGTGCTATAGCTTGTATTGAGAATGAATAGTTGTTGTATGAGAAGTAGCGTCGATTGTATTGTCATCTCTTAACCAAATCAGCCATTGCAACTAAAAAGGTAAGTACATAGTAGAATGATAGATGCTGAATAATCATTACCCATTATTATTGAATTATTCATGTCATACAATGATTTTGATTATCTTTTGTTCAGTATGATATTAATTTGATGATAATTGTGATGTGTGGCAAAATGATGGAAAATGGCATTGTGATATGAGCTACAGAAGGAGAATGAGACTTGATCATGAGCATTGCATTGCATGAAAAGAGAGTTGAGATATTGTGACATGTGGATGAGAATTTAGGAGAATGAGATGTAATGGTAAATGGATAATAATTGTTTAAATCATGTAGATTCATTTATTGTTCTGCTTTATACTGGCTGAGTCATGGACTCACCCTTACTTTATTGTTGTTCTTAGGTGAACGTTGAAGACGACATGCTTAGATGGATGTAGAACATGGTTTATTGCACACTTGTAGCTCTTCATTCCATCTAGCAACTTATCATTTATGGACATGAACAACTTAGTAATTTTCATAGCATTGATTAAATAATTTATGGTTTTCCTTAGTCTTTATATTTCGTAATGTTGTTGTTTGATGCTTTACGCAATTTAGACTTGGTTGCGTTTCATTTCGGTAATTGTTGGTTCATATCAAGCCAATTTATGGTTTATAGTGTTGATGAAATTTATGTTTACTATCATGTTGAAGGTTTATTCTTGAAATCTAGTTGCCAGTAATACTTGCTTATTGGTTAAAATTGGTAGCAATAGTAGTTGTATGTGACATCTTGAGCTTTTGTTATGCGGTGTGCTATAGGGGTTGGAGTTCTCGGTGAGACGAACATATGGGAGCAGTAGGCGGGAGCAGGGACTGACTGTTACGGGAGCATTTGCTCACTAGAGTTGATGAAGGCTATGGTGACTATGGTGGAATTCGATGAAGCAAGGCGAGGATGGAAGTGGCTTGGTGTGGTGGGGGTTGCGCTATTTATTAGAGAGGAGATGGTGGTTGTGCGAGGTGCATACTCTGAGTCTGGGGCAAAGATGGTGGCGATGTTGTTCGCGTGCGAGCGACGAACGAGTGAGGAAGTTAAACAGTAGCGACGACTGGCCGACAGTTCGGCCCAGGCTGGAAGTGAGACAAAGAGAGGGAGAGGTGGCTGGTAATGACACATGGCGGCGGGAACGGAGTGGCCTACTAAGCTGCGCTGGACCAAGCCGGAAGATGGGCTGAGAGAAGGATTCAGCTCACTAGGTTATTCAATTTTCTAGGGTTTCTGATTTCCAGAAATTGAGATAATTCAAATTGAGCTCAAAGAAAATATAGCAAAATTCCTTGCAACACAAGAAAACAAACTAAAACTAGTTTTGATTTAATTGATGTTTATTTTATTAACATTAAATCATTTTAATTCCAAGAAAAATCCAAATGGTTATTTTTATTTTAAAAATATTTAAAAAGGCACTAAAAACTAGGGTGTTACATAACCTTAGCAAAACCTAAAGCCAAAGATCAAAAACTCACAAAGGCAAGACTCATCAGCCTAACCGTCGGTGTTCTTGCAGTTTGATTTCCAGCCAGTCTGACCACTAGTCAGTCTGATTGCTCGGTGGTTTGACCACACGGTTCCTTGCAGTTTAACCGCCTGCTAGGGAATAGTGCATAATTGCACTGCACGTGATCTAAGAAAAGAATCTACTCTCAACCCACTGACCCAAATGTAGTGAAACTTCGCACAAACGCTCCCAAGGATGTCAAGAACCTATTTCAATCATGAATCATGAAGGTAGATTCCAAAGTTCTTAACTTTATCCAAAACAAGAATAGTTGCACCAAAACCAAGCAAAAGAGAGAAACCTTGATCTACTCTTGCTCATGAGTCCAATATGGTCTAGATGACCTTGGATGACTTCTCACATGTCATATCAAGTTAGATCACAATATGAATTCAATCCAAATGTCCCACAAGAGCAAAACCCTAAAATTATCTCTCTTGAGATATGGGCAAACTCAAGAACTCTCCCTAGAAGATGCCTAGATGCATGGGATCTAATCTCTAGGAGATATCTCTACCTCTTACATATCTTTGGCACCAGAAAAGATCAACAAGAGAGAAATCCAAACAACAAAGCCAAGCAAATCAAAATTATAAGGAAGGATCCATGGCGCAACTCACTTGGACAAACTTTTCATGATTATTTCACTAAGAGAGTAATGTTTTACAGCCACTCCCTCAGGATGGCAGAGCTCTAAGCCTAAAGCACACACATTAAAGGCTCCACACTTGGAAACCCTAACCCTATAGATGATAACCTCTCCCTTGACACACATGGCTTAAATAGTGGAGGGTTCCACCTCACACCTAAACACTAAGCCAGCAAATCTTTGTGGATATACCACTTACACGTGGGAAAACGAGTCTTACATTTCACACACTTACACACTTTTCAAAGTGTGAATGAACCTGGCTCTAAAAGCCTGATATAACACTCTGTCCACAAAGATATGACCTAAACCACTTAGACCAATACCGCGGTTTCGCAAACTGCTCGTGCACCAATTATTGGACAATTTTCTCAACTTCCACCCATCAGTCTTCACCAAAATGATGAGAGGCCCAATGCCTCATCGCCAAGATCGTATAGCTGCTTTGAGGCCCTCACCACTTGAAAAGCCCAAATCCTATGGCATACCACATCACGCTATAGTCTATGATGCCTAATTACTTGCCGCTAAGATTGTACTTCTACTCCAAGAACCATACCACTTGAAATGCACAAGTCCAATTGGAACATCACATGTATACATTGGCTCCTCATAATCCTTCTCTTTCTCCCATGCTTCTCTGCTTGAGATGGTGCTCCACCCGAACTTATACAACACACCACGACCACCAAGCCTTAGTCTTGCCCCAACATTCATGAAGCACCTGCACATCAAAGACAAATCAATCGATACAAGCACAATTGACATGCACATGACTCTCATTAGCACAAAATATGCATGGACACACCATGACTCACACATGTATGGACTTCCATGACTAACACTTGCATGGACTAACGCTGTGACTAACATAACCAAGAATACACCTCAACTAAAACAACAATGGCTGGTCTAACTGCGGTCACCAAGCTGGTCAGACCGCCAGAGACAAGCTGGTCAGATCACCATTAGAAGGCAGTTAGATCACCGAACGGTCTATCCCCCAGCCAAATGCCGGTTAGACCACCACCACTCTGACAACAAAAACCAGAGATTCAAAGGCACTAAATTAAACTCGACCAAATGACAACACAACAAGAGCACTGGACCTGATGGGTTTAATGGTCCATTCTTCAAGAGATATTGGTCTATTATAGCAAAAGACTTCAGAACTTTCTGTAATGATTTCCATGAAAGGAAAATAGGCCTACAAAGTGTTAATACCTCCTTCATCACTTTAGTCCCAAAAAAGAACATGCCTGAGGGTATGGATGATTTCAAGCCAAATTCCCTGCTAAACTTTGCTTGAAACTCTTGATAAACTTTTTGGCTGATAGGATACAACAAGTGATATTGCAAGTTGTTCATGCAAATCAATATGGCTTTATTAAGGGCAAAATAATACGAGAAGTTTTTAGCTGATAGGATACAACAAGTGATTAAGCTTTTGAATATTTACATTAGTGCCATCATGTAACATCCTAGTTTTCAATGCCTTTTTAAAGTTTTCAAAATAAAAATAATCATTTGAATTTTTCTTGAATTAATAAAGCTTAATATAAATTTTAGAAATTAAAAAGATTTAATGTGAATAAAGTAAACATCAATTAAATTAGCCTACCACTCCCTCTCACCACCATGAGGGCCCCGTTTGTCATCTAAATAGTGCTAAGAACTGTTTTTCTTCCTTCTCATGTCCAACCCAGATACGACATCGCCGTCGTGGCCACCTCGGACTCCACAAACGTTGCCATTGTGGTCCGCCTCGAACTCCCCTTCATGCTATCTCTCCCATGCATAAAAGACCATCCTAAGCTCAGGAATTGCATCCTCAAGCCACCCCAACCTTACCCTACTCTCATCGATGCCTCGTCTTTGTTGCCTCACACTAGGAGCCAAGATTTAACCACTACCGCCTTCATCAACTCTGACGAGCAATTGTTACCATGTCAAACCACCCCAAGCTTCGCTATCGCCCCAGGAGCTCTGCCATGTTCCCACGATCCTCCTCTACCCCTCTGCCATTGACGAAGACCGCTGGAGCACAAAGTTCGTCGGAGCCGAGCTCACGCTGCTGCGCCCTCTTGTCGTCAGCCACCCTACATTCCTCCTTGGCACCTAAGCTAGATAAAACAGGACCGCCTCATCACCCTTAGTCTTTTTCATGTCTCACCGACCTCAGCTGCGTTGCAGTTGACAAGCGACCATGGGAACCCAAGCTCCACCCACTGTCAGAGCCACATCTATCACCGTATCACCAACCTCATCAGCTTCATGTCCTTGTCATTCACCATGTAAGTAGCCACGCCACCTTAGCCCAGCCCTAGATCTAGATCGGTTGGTGGACATGGTGATGAGGCGACGGGGTCCCGATCTTCCGATAGGATGATAATTTTGATTTGGAGGAGAACGACTTTGACGATGCAGGCTTCTAACCGGCCACGATCAGAACACCAAGCAATCACTAAACCACACTCCGAGTCATTATCAACCGTGCCAAGAACGCGGTTGACCTGACCACGAAGGTCTATTCCTGCATGCAACCGAAGAACACGCAAGAACAAGATAACAAGCAATCTGAAATTGCAAATATTTACATTGAGCTCAAAAGGTGGGATTCCGTAGAGGTTCTTTACGGTTGGTCTAGTCGACACAAGCGAAGAACAAGAGTTTTCACAATGGAAAAACTAAGCAAACGAAATCCAAGAAAACTAGAAGGGTGCAGCCTCCTTAAATAGGGGAGGAAAAGCCGCACAAAACTAAAACAAATGAGGTGGTACTATTCACAGTACTGTTTACATGAACAGTAACCGTGAACAGTATGGGCCTAGGGGGCGCCTCTCCTTTGGGCCCAAGCATTACAAGGCCCGAGTTGGCCCAAACAGGTGACACAGCACCTTTTTTGAGTGATTGCGATGTGCACAAGAGTAATTTGGAGGTGAGGCTAAATCCATTGGAAAGAGGGCGAGAAAATCTTTCCATCGAGTACTCATGGGCCTCAAACGGACTCCGTATGTGAAAGTTATGCACATTTGAAGTTGGGCCTGTCAGGCTGAATCCGAATTGATCTGGAGGTCGAATTGGCTTCCAAAACCTGTCCAACTTGAACCCTTGCTTCAATTGGTTCCAAAGTGATATGGTGCTACAAAAATATATATTTTCATCATTAGGTAGCATCGTATTCTTATTTAAAGTATGTTGAAGTTGAGGAAACGAATTCACCTTTAGTTCAATCTTGATATTGACCGCTATGGTCGTATGTGTTGGTAGCGTGGTCACATCATCCTCCCCTTCTTGACAGAAAACCGTCCTCGGTTTTAACATATGTGTAGTGTCATGTATTGCATGATCTTGATCATAAATCTTGGTACATGATAACAAACGCAACACACTCTCATTATGTAATATCATAAGTTCTTTATCAAATAAAGTAAAATATCTTTGAAACGAGCTCACCTGATAATTTAAGTGATGCGTAGGAGCTCTTTTAATTGAAACAACAAGTATAGCAAATATGGTTGTATCCATAGGGTACATGTTTTTATTACATGGTATGCCCCGAACCGATTGGCTGAAGTATGGACCCCATCGGCCAGTGCACTATTCCATAGACCTAGTCCATAGCACAGTAAACCCTAGTATAGTAGCTTTTCCTTTTCTAGAATTTCCTAGCTAATCCATTTTTTGAGAGTCCATTCTCCTCCGTCCGAACTGCGATTGATCCAATTCTTCTTCCTAAATTCATCTAAAATTGATCTCTATCTTTTGGTTTTGTTATTTTTGGATTTTACTTAGATTTTCTTTTGAGTTCATTTGTGTTTTGTTCGCTTTCACTCTTATTAGATTACGTCTTCAAAGGGGCAAAAGCAGGACTTGAAGACCGAGAAGTGGTAACTGAGCAACACCAAGGCAAGTTGTGACATTTGATCATATTGAACCTATTATTTCAAATCTAAGTATTACTATTTTGTTTTAAATTATTTTGCATTGCTATTTTATTACAAACCATTGTACTCGGTAGTTATTAATCAATTTTGATTAAGTCCCTTATTGATAATTTGAATGCTATGATTCATTTGTCGCATTGGATGGTTGATTATCTAGTGATGCACTATTAGGATTTACGTCTAATATGCATAGCAATGCTTATTGTTATATTGGACTCATCATCACATTGATCAATTAATCAATTTTGACATAATGAGATATTGAATCATGGTGGTCAGCCACAGTTATAAAATTTGTGTACCATAACATGGGTAGTATCATTGGTATTGGTTAAACAAAATGATTTTCACCGGGGCAAGTGATCATGTAGTAAAGGGGTAGTGTGGTCAACACTGGGATGTAGATGTCTCATTGGGTATTGATTAATGACTTAACTTTACACGTCATTGATCTAAGTCAGACCGTGCAACCACATGTCTAGCATCGGATGGGCCTAAATAATTAATTTGTGATGTTTTAACTTTGATTTTGTGTAATAGCCTATATTGTTATTTCAAAAATAATATAAAATTAATTTAATTCAAGTAAAAGTAAAAAGTGATACTTGGTTTTCCAAAGTTTTGAACTAATTATTTTTCTGTTTTTAAAAAGGGTTTTCCATTTTCTAGAAATTTAAAGTATATTATATATAAAATAAAACTAACTTAATTTGGAAATAATTTTCCTAAGTCCAAAATAGCCTAGGAAATTTTGTGAATTTTTTAGAATATTTGGACTATATTTGGTACTTTATAAGCTTATTTGTAGTTTCCTGTATTTTCTAAAAAATCAAAAAGGGATTTAAAAATCGTAAAATCCCTTGGGTTGAACTCCTCTCAGTCCCACCACTTATTCTCCTTGTGCCACATAGCCCAGCCCGGCCCGTCTCCCTCTCCCCCTCTCTCCGACACCCTGGGCCTACACATCAAGGTCTTTTCCTCCCCATCTCCTTCCTCCTCGCTCTGACGCACCACCGATGCGCCATCACTACCGCAACTCCATCTCTAGCATGGGTCCCCTTCCTTTTTCTCCCCTACCTTCTCCTATGTGTCACGTACCCTCGATGCCCTCCCCTTTCCTTTACCGCGCCCCACCGTTCCTTTTCTGCCCCCTGCCATTCTTGTCACCATGATCTCTAGCAATGAATTGGGCACTGTGCTCCCCTCCTCAGCCCTACAAAAGGCATCCCCTATCACCATTACTCCTCACCCCCAAAGCGCTCCACTCCCCTCTCCCTCTCCCGAGCCTTAGAGCCTCCTAGCACCGTCTCCCTCCCCCTCTGAACTTCATTTGCCTCACCAGCGAGCAATTATCAGCAGTTAGAGCACTGCTAAGCCTCATTGTGCCCTCAGTGAGCTCCACCATGCTCTCGCCTACATCCTCTACCCTTCTGCTGTGCGAAGACGCCATCGGAATGGCGCCTTCGCTGCAGCCAAGCGTCGTTGTCGCCCTTCACTCACCACTGGCCATCTTCGAGCACCACCAAGCTCTACGCCAAGGTGAATTGGAATCCCCTTCATGTCCTCTCTCTTTCCCACCCCTGGCCACTCTTATTTGCACGTCATAATGCAAGTGAGCCTTCGATTTCTGTGCACCACCACGCCGGCGCGATGATAGCACCACCTTACCGCCACCTGGCTACCACACCTCCACTCCAAGCCCAGTCAGTGTCCATGTGTAATGTCCAACCATTCCGTGTGCTTTGTCATCTGTGGACTTCTCCTGTGTCGTAGACCCAATCCATAAGAACCCGAGCCCACATTTTAATGAGCTAATTCATTTTTCTTTAGAAAATCTTAACTCCTCGCTGACGTCATCCTAACACATTAATTTAGATTTTTCTTCAAGAAAATAATCCCACCAAAATCCAAAATCCTTATTGACATTATAAAACCCATTTTCCTTTAGAAAATATATCCAAAAATTCTAAAAAATTCTAAAAATAGTGTTTTCTTCCTCTTTCTCTTAGATTTCATCTTCCAAGAGTACATCTCTGTTCTAGCTTCGATTGGACCCATTTTTCTTCCTAAATTCATCTCAAATCCCAATCTACCCATTTCTGGCCTTCTTTTTAATTTTGGTGTTTATTTGTATTTTATTTGAATTTAGTTTGCCTTTGCTATTTTCACGTGTAAACTACAACGTTTTCGAGGAAGACTACTTGAACAATGATTCTCACCAATTCATGGAGTAAGGCAAATTATACACCTTGACCATATTGATCCCAGTTTGCTAATAAAATTATGTTATTTCAAATTATTCTACATGCTTAGGTTTATTCAGTGTATTTCAATTCCAGTTTTAAAGACTTAGTTAATACCTACTTGTTATGATCATATTTGACATTGATCACCTACATGCATTGTCAACCTAGAATAAAACACTCATTAGTACACTAGCATTAGCTAAAAAACTTTGTAGAAATGCTTAGAGATGCTTAGAAATAATCCTAGTTTCGAGATAACTTTTTCGCATAAGATGATGACAATTAAAATGAATTATTGACTTTGGTGAGTCAAGAAGGTGTATGAACTGTTTAAAAATAACATGTAATAATATGGTTTAGATTTAGACAAATGGTTAGGTGGTGGGTGCTTGGTGGCACAAGGGTATGTGGAAAGTCTGCGTAAGTCAATTAAGAACTAGTCTGTGAGCTACTGCTACAAAGCTGCATTATACTACCACAAGTCTGGTATAGGACAAACCTAGTTAACTAATTCGTAGGTCTCAACCCGAGTTTTGTTATAGGTTAAATGTGAGTGTGGCATAGGCAAGTAAGTCTCACACAGCATAACAGAAGGCCCCGATTTAGTAGATTCTTTATTGGGGTGCAACCTTAGTGTAACATTCCAAAATTTTTTATTTGCAATTTATTTGAGTTTCTGGAGTTTATTTGGTTTTATCTGGATTTTATTTCAAAATCTAAAGCAAGAAAATGTATCTAAAATATTTTATAAAGCTATTTATTGAAAATATGAAATTAAAAATATTTTTTCCTAAGTCTAAAATGCCTCCAGGAATTTTTAGGAATTTTCCTAGAATTTTTGGGCTTTAAATATTTTTTTAAGTGTTTATAAAGTTATCTAGCATTTCTGAAAATTAAAACGAAATTTAAAAGCCAAAAATCCCTCGGCTGACACGTGGCGCACCCAGATCGCATCCGCCCACCGGCCGATCTAATCCGGGCCGTCCCCATCCACTTACCCCTTCGGGTTGGATCCAACGGCCCGATCTTCTCTTTGTGCACGTGGCTCAAATCCGGCCGTCCGCCTCTCTCCCCTCACCTCTCTCTCTCTCTCTCGCCGACATGCGGGGCCCGCACCCCTTTCTTCCTCCTCCCCTTCTTCCCCAGCCCGCCGGCCGCCATTAACACCCTAACCGAGCTTTTAAAAGCTTCGGTTACTCCCCCTAATGACCGGCTATTGATGCTATTAGTGGCCCTTAAGCCCGCGCACTAGTAACCGCCCCACCTCCGTCCGTTTTCTGTCGGCTTAAAGCCTCTCGCCGTTATGCGACTGTTTCTAAAGTCCTTAACTCCGGCGAGCCCATTACCTCCGTCCCTGCCCTATAAAGCTCCTTCCCGAGCCCGTTATCCCCTCCTTCGCCTTCCCGTGCGCCGCCACCTCTTTCCCCCTCCGCCCTGAACCGAATCGGCCCCGACCCGTGCTTCCTCGTCCGCCGCCGTGCGAGCTCCGGCGAGGAATTGGCGCCACCCTGGTCTCTTCCGCGCCTCGCTGGCGACGCCTTCGTGATCCCCAAGCGCCGGTGACCACCATTCCCCTCTCCGCCGAGCGACGCCGCCACCGGAGCCCCGTTGTTGCCGAAGACTCGAGCGCCGCCGCTTCTTCTCGTCGACCGACCGTCTCCACTCGTAACCGAACCTCTACGACCATCCGTCGTCTCCGGCCACTCTGCCTAATTCCCTCCGACCACCCCGCGGCCAACCAGTTTCCGAAGGTAACACCCTTCCGTGTGGTCGTAGATCCGTGTAGTCGTAAGTTCTCTGGTAGTCGAAGTCGTAGGTTCTCTGTGTAATCGAAGTCGTAGGTTCTCTGTGTAGTCGAAGTCGTAGGTTCTCTGGTAGTCGAAGTCGTAGGTTCTCTGTGTAATCGAAGTCGTAGGTTTTCTGCGTAGTCGAAGTCGTAAGTTCTCTGGTAGTCGAAGTCGTAGGTTCTCTGTGTAGTCGAAGTCGTAGGTTCTCTGGTAGTCGAAGTCGTAGGTTCTCAGTGTAGTCATAGTCGTAGACTGGTCTGTGGCCGTAGTCGTAATTTCCCTGCGTAGTCGTAAACCTTCCGTGTGGTCGTATGTCGACTGCGTGGTTGTAAACCTTCCATGTGGTCGTAAGTCGACTACGTGGTCGTAGCTCCGCCCGATCGCATTTGCCGTGGTCGTAGCTCCGCCCGATCACGTTTGCCGTGGTCGTGAGAACTTCCTAAGGCCATAACTTCTTCATTTTAATTCCGATTTAACTCGTTCAAATTTCTAAATTTTTTCTAAAATCCTAAACTACCCATTTCTGGACTCTTTTTGAATTTTTGGATTTTATTTGAATTTTGTTTGAATTTCTTTTGGTTCTTTGCGTATAGATTACGACGAATCCGGAGAGTATTTCTTCGACGAATCGCAGCAAGACTTCGAGCAAGGCAAGTTACACCTTTGACCATGTTGATCCCAGTAATTTAAATTATTATGTTGTTTTTAAATTAATATGCATGCGTACTTTTATTCAATCTAGTTTAAATTCGGTTTAAACTCTAGTTATACCCAATTCCTTTGTGTATGGCCAATCTTGAAAATTGAATAAACATACCTTGTCACCATAGATGAAAACCTAGTTGGTACATTAGTATTGACTAGAACATTTTATGGAATTGCTTAGCCATGCTTAGAATAATTCGGGTGGGAAGAATTGTTTCACATAAAATGATAAAGTTTTCGAATGTGTTCTTGACTTTGGTGGGTCAAGAATGATTATGAAATATTTTCAAACAGAATATGAAAACTTGGTTTAGACTTAGGCTAATGGTTAGAATGGTGGGTGCTTGCTGGTATGCATTGTTGTTTGGTGACACAATGTTGATTGCCAGGCACAAGGGGTATGTGGTTGGTGCCTAAGTCAGTTAAGGACCGGTCTGTGAAATACTATTACAAAGTCACACCGTACTACCACAAGTCTGGTATGGGACAGACCTGGCTAAGTAATTTGTGAAGTTCCATTTTAGTTTCGCTATAGGCTGAATGTGAGCGTGGCGTAGGCCATGAGAAGTCTCACATGGCACAAGAGGGGGCTCCAACATGTGGATTCATGTTGTGGTGAAACCTTAGTGGCGGCGTAGCTAATTTGGTAATGGAACATTGGAACAGCTTTGTCATGATCTCCTCGGCCGCACACCTAAGGAAGTGTGTTAATCCGGTGGCAAAACGGGGGACATGTCTTGTGGGTAAAGTTGTACACCTCTGCAGAGTAACAAACTATCCTGGATAGCCGTGTCCACGGTCAAGGACATGCTTAGTATGGTTTTTCACGGATTAGACTTTGGTTTTAATAAAATTTGGTTTATGGAAATTTGTGAAACTTTTGGAAAGATGGTCCGGGTGGGATACCCGTGGTTAGGTTAGTGTTAGGTTGTTGCCTGCACTAACGTTATTATTTTGTTAAATCTAGATTTTATATACTGTATCAAATTCAGCTTTTGCACTTACGTTATTGTATTTAATTCAATAATGCTGTTTATGCAAATGAACCACATTATGCCTTCCTTTGTAACCCCTTATGCATGCATCAAATCTGTTATATTTCCTGGTGTAACTTGTGGAGTACTTTATGTGCTCACCTTGCTATAAACAATGTTGCCAGAGGACGACGACGTCAACTATGTTGAGGATTGCGACGAATAGGCCACGTCTTACAGTCAATTCGCCTTGTGGGAAGGCAGGATGGGCTGCTCCTTTCATTTATCTTCCGCTGTTTATTTCATGTTTGGCCATGAAGCCACCGTATTGTAAACTTGGCCATAAGGCCCGTACTTTTGCTTTATAATAAAGTTTGGTTATCATGCATGATATGTATCACTGTTCAATCTGTGTGCACTAGCTTTTCCTGGGATAGTGCGATTAACACAGAGGGATGTGGAGTTGTTGCTCCGGGTCCCGACACTTAGCGGGAGCATAACTAGTTTGATAGCTTTGCATTGTAAATTCCTTGTGATAATCATTTAGTCGCACGTCTAAATAAGCATGTTATGGCTGACATTACAAGTTGATTATCTATTATGGGTAAAGTTATACCATCTTTGTAGAGTGTATAAACTATCTTGGATAGCCATGCCCATGATCATGGGCATATATCAATTAAAGTTTTTCACGGATTAGACTTTGTTTTTTCAAAAACTGGTTTAAATGAAGTTGTTGAGATCTTTTGGAAAAAGATGGTCTAGGTGGGATACCCATGGTTATGTTGGACCTGCACTAACTATGTTACGTTGATTAAATTATTGTTTTTTACTTATTGTATTAAATTCAACAATTTACATCTACTTATTGTGTTTATTCAAATTTAACATTACATGCAAATAACCTTATTATACCTTTCACTTGTTATCCCTGAATTAATATTGTATTTCCCGTGTGACTTACGAAGTACATTTTTGTGCTCGCCCTTATTTAATATTGTTGCTCAGAGGAGGACGACTTCGATTACAGTGAGGAGCAGGACAAGTAGGCCTTGTCCCATAGTCATTTGCATATGGGCGGACTTAATGGGCATCTCCGCTTTATTTATTATCTTCCATTGTTATTTTCGTTTATATTTGGCCTATGGGCTGTGGAGATGTAAAACTTGGCCATACAGCCCATACACTTTTAATTAATAAAGTTTATCATTATACATGATATGTATCTCTATTACCACTGTATGCACTAGCTTTTTTAGACTTGTGCGATTACACAAAGGATCTGAAGGTGTTGTTTCTAGGTCTGACTAAGATGGTATAAGAGCCATGATGACTCTAGGATGTGGTCGTAGAGAGAATAGAATGGTTGAATCCCAAAGACTTATTTTAAATAACCAATAATTTTAAAAAGTTTTGTTGGCCCTTACCTCTCAATCTTTGCTTACCCTTATCTCTCAATCATTTCTCATCTTTATGTCATTGTTTGAAAACTTATTACTAACTCTTCTCTTTTTCAAATAACTATAGATGGATATCATTCGGGATGCACAACAAGATGGGTAGTGGGTAACTCTTCATTGACTACTTCGTCGTCGACCTATCTACACCTACTAAGCAGAGAGTCATGGAGATCAAATTATGGGATATCATGCTACTTTACTTATCACCAAGCGAGTTGGACGAGGAAGCCTTCGCTACTGCTTCAAAGGGAACAGTTCCTCCTTTGAGAGAGCCAAGAAGGAAGCTACTCGTAAAGCCGTTCTTCAACTCTGCCACCACTTCAATCTTACACCTGAAGGATTATACTTTGTACCTCGAGAGCTATGAAGGATCACACTAAGACAACCCCTACCCCTTTAGGTTAAGTTGTTAAGCTAGCCAGTAGACGATGTTGTGAGCTGTCAGTTTTCTCTTTTGTCGGCAGCCATAACTGTTATTTGTATTTGCTTAATTAAAATTTTGCTAGTTGGATTGTGCAAAACAACCCCTGTTCCCCCTTTGACTTAAGTCTTCTTTTCTCTTCTCTCCTAATCCTTGGAAGTATCAAACACATGGTGAACACAAGGAGCAACGATAATGGCAACAAGAACACTAAAACCCAAGGAAGTCAGTCTACTCCTATCCCTCCACCACCACCTGCTAATGGACCCGACTGGGCCCAATGATGGCCAATTAGAACCAACTCATTTAACTACTGGTGTAGACAATCAACAACCTTGCTCAACCCGTTCCTCCTCCACCACCACCAGTTTAGGCCCCACAATCTAGATTATCTGAGTTCATGAGGATGCATCCCCCAACCTTCTCCAGCAGCACTAAACCTATGGACGCAAATGACTAGCTCAAAGCCATTGGGCAAAAGCTAGACATTATCTAATGAAGCAACTGGGAGATTCCTTTTTGCCTCTCACTAGTTGAATGGGCCTACATCAGAGTGGTGGGACACTTTTATCGCTGCTCACGCCAATGTGCAAGCCATCACCTGGGATGAGTTTGTGTAGAACTTCCACAAGGCTTATCTCCCCAACAGCACCATCACTCTCAAGAAGAGGGAATTTCGAGCTCTGTGACAAGGAGGTCTCTCTGTGAATGAGTATCTACAGAAGTTCAACCAGCTGGCATGTTACACAATAGAAGATGTCACAACATATGAGGCCAAGTACAAAAGATTCCTAGAAGGACTCAACAACAACTTGTCTGTACGACTCCTCTCCAATGACTACGCTGATTTCCACCAGCTTGTCAGCAAGGCTATCTACTAGGAGTCCAAAAACCAAGAGATAGAGAATCGAAACAGACGAATGTCTGCCCAGCACCTGGACACCAGAGGTTTTCCCAGATCAAGACGAACTCCACCATAAGCCATTAGGTTCTAGCCATCATCATCAACAGGGGAGCTAGTTCCGACCAACCCTCGTCCCAACACCAAAAAGAACAATGCCTTGACAATTTGCGTTTCACAGAAGAACCCAACCTCACTAGAAGGAGTTAATGTTTCAACTGCCATGAGATGGAACATTATGCCAACAACTGCCTCAAGAAGCAACAAGCAACAAGGACTGGTACACCTAGAACACCAACCACCAACACCCTCTAGACAACAATCAGAAGGCCATAGAAGTTTGAGAAGTGATCTCTAAACTAGATCACAGCTCAAGCTACATAGGGTAAGATCCTAATCTATATCTTGCTAGCCCGTCTGAATCTCAGGGACAAGATTATTTTTAACGGGTAGTTTGTAATAACCTAAGTTTTTATTTCAAAAATTAATTTAATTAAAGTAAAAATAAATGATAAGTGTTATTTGATTTTCCTGAGTTTTGCTCTATTTTTTCTACATTTAAAAAGTTTTTCCTTTTTTGGAAATTAAAAGTATTTTATATATAAACATAAAACTAACTTTAAGTTGAAGATAATTTTCCTAAGTCCAAAATAGCCCCAAGAATTTATGTGGATTTTTTCGAATTTTGGACTCTATTTGCTATTTTCTAAGCTTACTTGGAGTTTCTTGTATTTTCCAAAAAATTAAAAAAGATTTAAAAATCCCAAAATCCCTCAGGCTAAATTTCTCTTGAGCCCATGGCCCATTTCTCCATTCGTGGCCCACTTATTCCCCACACACCATGTGGCCTAGACTAGCCTGCTCCATTTCCCTCTCCCCCTCTCACCGACACCTGGTGCCCACCTATTAGGGTCTTCTTCCTCCACGTCCCCTCCCTCCTTGCGCCGATGCATCGCCGACACACCATGGCCGCTAAGACACTATCTTCGGCCTTGGATCCCCTTATCTCATGCATTGTGCCCCCGATTCCCTCCCATTTCTTTATCGCACCCTACCTATCATTCCCCACCTCTGCCATTCCTACCAACGCGATCTTCAGCAATGAATTGGGAGCCGTGCTCCCTTCATCAGCCCTATAAAAGGTGTCCCCTAGCACTGCTACTCCTCACCCAAAGCACTCCACTCCCTTCTCCCTCTCTTTAGCCCTGGAGGCCCTCAGCTCCATCCCCACACCTCCAAACTTTGTTCTCCTCATAGGCGAGCAATTACCAGCAGTTAGAGAGCCACCAAGCCTCACCATGCCCTTAGTGAGCTTTGCCATGCTCCGTTCTACCATGTAAAGAAGCCATTAGAACACCGTCTTCGCTGGAGCTGAGCACCACCACTACCCTCCTCTTGCTGTCGACTGTCTTTAAGCATCACCGAGCTCCACACCAAGGTGAATTGGAATCCCCTTCATGTCCTTTCTCTTTCGCACCCCTCGTTGCCCTCTGTCATGCATTGAAATGCTGGTGAGCCTTTGGTTTTTGTGCACCACTGCACTGATGCCACGACAGAACCACCTCACCGCTACCTAGCTACGATGCATCCACATCAAGCACAGTCATCATCCACATGCAATGCTTAATCATTCCATGTACCTGGTCCACCAAGGACCTCTCTCCTATGTCGTGGACCTGGTCCGGAAGACCTTGAGCCCACATGTTAGTGAGCCAATTCCTTTTTTCTTTAGAAAATTAAATCGGTCAAAAACCTTAATTCCCTACTGACATCATCCTAATGCATTAATTTAGATTTTCCTTTAGGAAATAATCTCACAAAAATCCAAAATCCTTGCTGGCATCATAAAACACATTTTAGTTTAGAAAAATAAATCAAAAAATTCTAAAAATACTGAAATAGTGTATTCTTCCTTTTTTTTAGATTTAAACTTCCAAGAGCTCATTCTCTTTCGTTCTAGCTTTGATTGGACCCATTGAAATTCCTAAATTCATCTAAAATCCCAATCTACCATTTTTGCCACGGCTATATCTTCTATTGCTCAATTGCTTAGGAAAAGCCATATCAGATAGAGGTACTCAAGGAAGGATTCTTCAATGACTTCACAAATTAAGACTTCGTTCCCTAGTTGATTGCCTGTGGGCATATAGAATTGCCACTGCATTTATCTTTATTTTTTCCACTGCCAGTTTTTGTTAGGACTTTCAAGCTGTTATTTGTAAGCCTGGCCATAAGGTTGTTACTCTAATAATTAATAATATTTGCTTCTTTCATACTTATTAATGATCATGGCTGATATTTCATCTATGTTTGCACTGTGTGCATTAGTATGATCCTGGGCTAGTGCAAAATACACAGTGAGTTTGGATTTGTATATTTGGGTCTCGATGCATCACTCAAGGAGGGAAATTATTATCCTCAAACTAGATTTTGAGAAGGCTTTTGACACTATTGAACACGATACAATCCTCAATATATTATATTGTAAAGGCTTTGATCACAAATGAATTCATTGGGTTGATGAAGTTCAAAGTTTTGATGCTTCATATATCATTTTAAATGGAGTTCCAGGAAATTTTTTTGGTGCAAATGAGGTGCGCGACAGGGAGACCCCTTATCTCCATTACTATTTGTATTAGCAGCTAATTTATTACAATCTATCATCAATGAGGCCCATAGAAGAGATTTGATTCAACTGCCAATACCATAAGAAGGACAAATTAATTTTCCAATCATTCAGTATGCTGATGACACTCTTGGTTATGCAAGCTAGTTCAACTCAATTATTATGTTTAAAGGGGTTGTTGGAACCATTCTCTCAATCTACTGGTTTAAAAGTTACAATAAACCATGTTTGATCCCTACAAATATTAATGTTCAAAGAGGGCAATTCTTAGCTGCTGCATTTGGCTGTCAACTTGGTACTTTACCTTTTATATACCTAGGTCTTCCCCTAGGCATGACAAAGCTAAAGTTCAACGATTTTGCACCACTTATGGATAGAATTGAAAGGAGATTAACAACATGCTCTTTATTTCTATTATATGGAGGAAGGCTCATGTTGGTAAATTCAGTGCTTTCTACACTTGCAACTTACTTCATGTGTACATTTAAGCTACCAGTGGGTGTTATACAAACTATAGATCATGCTCATCATCATTGTCTTGATAGGTCCCTGGGCAGACTTTGGCTCTCATAGTGTCAGTATGTTGAGAACATTCTTTTGCTGATATTATTACTAGTATTCAATATGTCGAGGGCTCATATTTGCAAGTAAAAAAGAATTCATTGGCTGCTTGGGATATGGTTTGCAAACCAAAAAAGTTGACTTAGGTATTATTAATCTTAGAATTCAAAATGAAGCCCTACTGCTCAATATCCATCATTGGCATTCTTCTCAAAATTTTTATAAAATGATTTTCAATACTCTACAACCTCCATCTCCATTTATTTGGATATGGAATTCCAAATGTGTGATGAAACTCAAGGTTTTTGCCTGGCTACTCATAGTTGATCAACTCAATATCAAGAATATGTTAAGAAGGAAACATTGCCCTATACAAGGTGATACATAATGTGTCTTATGTACTTAGTCAACAGAAAAGACAGTCATGCACTTATTTTTTAAATGCCCCTTCAGCTTGAGGTATTGGAATTATTTGGGATTTAATTGGAATTGATCTTACCTTTTTTCCACATGATAACAGATGTGAACAAGAAATTTGCACCTTGGCACATTTGGAAACAACGTAATGGGAAGATGTTTGAAAATAAACAGCCAAGTATTCAGTTGTGGAAAATTCTCTTTAAAAAGGATGTCACTCTACATGCGCGTTGGGTGAAAGTGTCTCTTAAAAATCAATATTTTCCTGGCTAGATTCCCTACCTTGAGTAAGCTCCTTTAAGGGCTTGTAATTGTTTGTACATTTGTAACATATTTTTTCCTTTAATATATTTACTGTGGGGGGTCTCCTTTACAGTTTTCTTCAAAAAAAACACACAAAAGCAAGGTCAAATACTCATCACCATCATGGGATGCCACCATATGGTCTTTCAATCAACCCTTTGATGAGTAATTTGATGAACACTCCAAAAGGCAAGAATTTGAATTCGAATTTTAGAATTTTAAAGAAAACAAATTGCAAGAGCTACTAGCGGTCTATTTTCAAGAAAAAGCAAGAACATGACTAAGTGGCAAGATGTGGAATAGTGCTAAGACCAAGAAAGAGCAAATTTTTAACAAAATCTTCAAATTGCACCTAAAGCTCCTCAACTAGCACAATCTTGCTTATGGTGCAAATAAAAGAATAATTGTTTGTCATGACCATTGTCGTAGAAAGATGAAGCACTAAAAGAGCAAAAGAGAACAAATACAATACAAATGAGATGCCTTTCAACTCAAGATCTCATTTTTGTCTCAAAATGCATTTTTCTCGCTCAAAAGATCATTTTGCTCTTTTGCAACATTACAAAAACCATTCTCCCTTTTTTTAACCATTCCCCATTTTTAAGTTCATTCTCATCAAATTCTCCCTTTTTGACTAATAGCAAATGTTGTCTTGATCATTCTCCTTATTTTGGCAAAATAGTCAAGGGTTAAGGGTCTATGCAAGCTCACTACCACTCCCCCCTTAAATAATGCATGATGCCAATTGTTAACAGCAAGTGAGCAAACAAAGAGCATGTATGCATGAATAAAAATGCATAACCTAAAAGAGCTTTGAAAATTATCCAAACTGATGTTCAAGATAAAAAGACACCTCTTGAAGTAATACAATGCATATAAAACTATCTAGATCATGATAAGGCATGAAACACCCCTAAAAATTTCAAAATTTTTGAGCCTTTTTCCTGAATTTTTGAGTGAATTTCGGAAACTTTCCCTTTCGGGAAAGTCTCCCTGCGCCCGCTTTCCGTTTTTGGCCTGGCGCCACCTCTCCCCGATGGCGCCCTCCTCCTTTCCGCCATCCTTCCTGCGCCAGCGCCGCTCCTTTTCCCCTCTCCGCTGGCGCTCCGCTCCCTCCTCTCCGTTGGCGCCGCTCCCCTCCCCGCTTCTCTCTACTCCTCAGCGCCCGCTCCGCTCCCTCTCCCCGCTGGCGCCTCCCTCTGCTCCCCGCCTTCTCCCTTGCGCTCGCGCTGCTCGCCCGAGCCGCTCCCGCACCGCCTCTGCGCCCTCGCGCCCCGGATTCTTTCCCGCGCTCGCGTCGCCCGACTCACCCGGTCTGAAGCGGGCAGCACATCCTCGCCACGCGTCGCCACCCATCTCTCCCCGACCCCACCTGTCAGCCACCGCCTGTCCCCGCCGCCGCGTGAGGATGCTCCCCCACCCATGCCCGAAGCTCACCTGCCCCTCTCTCCCGTCGCCTCGCCATTAAGCTGCCGCATAGCCTGGCGTCACCACCCCCACTGCGCGGAGGAGACGCTCCACCAGCCCCCCCCCCCCCCCGTCCACTCCTGTTGACTCCGCGCCCGTTGCCTTCTCCCCGAAGGATCCCCTCCCTCCACACGGGCATAAAAGCCGCCCCTCGGCTCAATTGCTTCCTCTTGCTCCCCAAGCCTCCCAGACACCCCCATTCTCCTCCCACCGCTCCAGAGAAGCTCCACGCGTAGCCGATTGGAATCCCGCCGCCCGTAGCGCCGCCGTGGTCTTCCCCTGCGCCGACAACCCCGTAAAGCGGACCTCCCTCCTCCCTTGCGCATTTTCCGATTGCTTTCGTCCAGAGCACCCCTGCGGCCCCCTCATCCCTTTGATGCTTGCCTCTGGACAGGTGATCGCCCGTGGAGTGCCCGCACCGTCTCCCACCGCCGGCCGTTTCACCCCTCCCGTGGCCAGCCCTGCAGGAGACTTCCCAACCACCACCGCCGCCGCCAATGTGAGCACCCCACTCCCTTGACCGTGTATACCTCGCCGATTGAACTCAGTCGGCCCCGGTGACCCCCTTCGTCGCCGGGAGACCGAACCTCCCCTTTCCGCCTCCAACCTTCTCCATTGACCTCCTCCACTTCCAACACCCCAAAATGGATTCCCCAAGTCAAATCCTACCCGTTGGTGCCCTCCCTTGCCGCCAAGGTCCCCGCCATCGCCGGAGATCAAGAACGCCGCCGCCTCTGCCCCATTTAATATCCTGGACCATTTTTGACCTCCCTTTTCCCCAAATTCATCCCAGATAAATTTCCAAAATTCCAATTTGAGGATTTATGCATTTTACTCCTTTTTCATAGATTTGTTTTTCCTCGCTTGATTAGGCTCAAGCCGGACTTATTTTGTTTTTGTATGTTTGCGCTAGTTTCGAAGTTCTCGGAGGCGACGGTACAAGGTCAGAGCCAAGCTTCTGAAGTTTTCGAAGTCGCCGAGCTAGTTGGACGCCAGGCAAGTCACAAGTCCTTGATCATGTTGAAATCCCATGCCATTTAATTATGTTATTATGCTATTTGCATTAAGCTAGTTGTGAAATGTTAGTTCAAAAGTAAAATAAAATGTTTAAAATGACATGCTATGTAGTTAAACCTACCACCGACAAATGCCATGTTAAACTTCTAGCCATGCCTTTGTAACCCTAGAAATAATTATCTGTTAATCTAGATAATTGTAGGTTATTATTATCATGCAAAGTCTTACACTATTAAGGTTGTGGCTGCGGGCCAATAGAGTTTGGAAAAGCCGACTCTAGGGCAGGGCGGTATGGGACACTGTGCCCTAGGGCGGAGTATGTTGGCGTGCAGAATAGGGTAAGGATTCTTACCCTGGGCTGTAAGGTCGCGGACCTGATCGGGGTTGCTGACTCCGAGGGGGAAAATATAAGGACCGGACCCCTTGTGCCGAGCAAATGACATAGTAATCGCTCAATCACAGGAGTTGACTTGTCAACACTGGTTTAGTAGCTGCTCAACTCGATTGAAACTCTACAGGTGTTGAGAAGCAGGAGTTTGGGTAACAAGGTTAGGCAGGCCGTGCTGCGGGTGCCTAACAACGGTAGAGTTCACTCGAAGCGGACGTTTGTTTATTATTATTATTATTATTATTATTTATATGTGCCAGACCCGAGTGGATTCTACCGGGTAGAGTCTATATAAAGAGTTGAGCAGTGAAATGACCTGGCTTTCTTAACTCTGTCGCGGGAGTTAAGGGATCGTGTGGGTAAAGCTGAGCAAACTCTGCATAGTCAAATAAATGGTATTCGAATACGCCGTGCTCCCGGTTAATGGAGCTGTGTCACTTGGGTGATTCTAGCAGCGAAGCTTAAGTAGATTTGTACATGCTTTAACTTGTGCAGTTGGTTAAGTAACCTTTCATGAAAGCCCCTGAGATCTTGAGGAGTAGTTTTTGGGTCCGTCTTATCAAAATGTTTGCAAATAAAACTGTATCCACTCAAAGTTAATAAACCAAGTATACTCCATTCCTTTGTTGATCCGTGCAAGTAGTAAATTAGGGTTTCCCTTGTGATTTGCTGAGTACGGGGTTGGAGTACTCAGGCTTGCAAATTTGCACAGATACCAGAAGAAAAGAAGGCAATTCAAGATTTCGTGTTAGGGTTGCGACCGCACTCAGGCTTTCCTGTGGTGCTTTTGGCGTTTCTTCTGCAATGTAAGTACTGTTGGGCTTGCTCGCCCGTTTTATTGTAAAAATTGACCGTTAGGTCTTATTTCAATCAAGTTAACTCTTCTTAAATGTTCGTAAGCAGGTATGATACTGGTTCGGTCCGTAACCAAACTCCTGGGTGGTTGCGGATTAGTGACGCTCTTGTTCCTCCCAGAAACGGGGGCGTTACAAGAAGTGGTATCAGAGCAGGCTTGACTGTAGGTTGTAACCCTAGGTATAGATTTGGTTTCGTCAGGAAATACGGTTTACAAAATTTTAATTTCTAGTATAAAAGAATTGCGAAAATCATAAGTAATATTGCTATCTCCTCTTTCCTATGTCTATCTCATCTCTCTTTAGACATGCATTAAAAAGTCTTTCTTTTGGTATTGTGAAAACCCCAAAATGCGTGTAGCCGTTTAGACTAACTTCTGACCGTAAGGTTTGGCCAACCAGATCGGGGTCTAACTTTTGAAGATTAGTAGTAAGGATGGTGTCTGGAAGAATAGTGCGAATACCCCGACCCAAGCTTTTCCTTTTGAAAAGTTGTGGGGTCATCGCTCGAGTAGTTAGCAATCCCCATTGGATTTCCTTGATGCTACGGGTAAAGCCATTTGAGTATATGAAGCTTTCAGATTGTATTAATAGCCAAATTGAATTATTAGCCTGTTAGGCTGTTATATGAGCAATTTGTGCAAAACTAAATTCCTGGTTTTAAATAAAGAATATGTTAAAAAATTTTGCTTCTACCCCGTTTCGTTCGAATTATTTCCTATGTTCTCTCTAGTCTCCAAAGAAATTAAATGTGAACCTTCGATTGCCACCAGTAAGCTGGATTACCTCCCTGGAAACTGTAATTGAAGGGAGTGCGAACAAAGGGACCATTCAATTTCGTCTCAACCTATTTCTTTCTCGCTTTTTCTTGCCCTTGTTCTTGCTTCAGTCTTACTTTCCCTTGCTAAGCCCAAAAATGTTACAGATTTGATTCCTAAGTTGTGGTTGCAAATGTCACTGGGCAGAGAGCAGTTCAGTATGAAGGAAGTCCAAGTCACCGTGAAGATAGGTCAGACTGAAGGCAAACAAGGACAAGTCCGGATGTCAAAGCAGCAAGGAGAGTCACAACCACCGTTCATTGTCAAGGTGTCACCCGAAGAATCAATGTCAGGATCAAGTGCAACCGCATTGAAGTTTACAGCCT
The DNA here is from genome assembly GCA_017311315.1 of Dendrocalamus latiflorus. Classification (NCBI taxonomy): domain Eukaryota; kingdom Viridiplantae; phylum Streptophyta; class Magnoliopsida; order Poales; family Poaceae; genus Dendrocalamus; species Dendrocalamus latiflorus. The sequence goes on from CM029626.1 coordinate 27,739,817, forward strand.
TCCTGCAAACTCAACCACCAAAGTTCCCTTCAACGACAGGGACACTGAATGCAGATGACTGGTTACAAGATATTTAGAAAAGGCTAAATACTATACGATGTACATATAAGGAGAAAGTACTTTTCGCCACCTACCAGCTGTCAGGAACCGTCATTGCTTGGTGGAATGCTATCCAGTGGATACACCCTAATGAGGAAGATATTACATAGGAAGAATTTGTGAAGAGATTCCGTAAAACCTACATTTCTCCTAGAGTTATCGCTGAAAAATATCAGGATTTTCTTGATCTTCAACAAGGAGAGAACTCCATCACAGGATATTTGCAACAATTTAATCAGTTATCCCAATTTGCTCAAGAAGAAACTAACACTGAAGCTAAAAGGATGGAGTACTTTATGAAAGGTCTCCGACCCAATGTGAGACAACGCCTTCAAGGCATGAAGTTTTCAAGCCTATTGAGCCTGGTTGATCGAGCTCTCCAGATAGAAGAAGAAATACCAGGTTACGTGAAAGTTATGAAACGAAAGAAGCCTTCACCTTCAGCACCAACAGCTTGTTTTCACTGCGGACAGGATGGGCATTACCGCTGCCAATGCCTACTGAAGTCCTTACCCACAGAAGAAGTTAGAAAGCAAGCAAAAAGGCAGACATCAACATCACGCCTGCCACCGATGGAAGAAGAAGAAACTTACCCTAAGAAGACCAGAATAGAGGAAGAAACAAGCCTGCCTGGAGGAATGCCATGAAGAAGAAAAGCACAACAGACAGTCAAGAAGAAAGTGATCTATGTAGACAAAGGAATGGGATGATGTCATTTTTGGTTATCCTTTTGTAAGCTAGTTGGAAGAACTGAATGGTTTGCTTGTAAATTACTTTAGCTAAGGTTTGTGGCAAAACTATGAAAGTGTATGAAGACCATCTGTGCAAAGTGTAATGGATGAGAAGTTCGTGTTGCAGTGAAATTAATCCTAACGGACCCAGATATATATGTAGCCCTGGTACTGCATAATTCAGCTAAGTGTGAACCTGTAGCATATACCCAATGATGATATACAGGTGCAGGTGAGAAGAAGTGACAGTATCATCTGAAGACAGCAAACCTTTTAAGATCCAAAAGTGAGGACCGCAATTAAAGAAAATGAGTCAAAGTCGATCTAGAGAAAATCAAAACAGTCATGAAATGGAAGCCATCAGAGACAGTAACAGAAGTGAGAAGCTTTCTTGGATTGACGGTTTACTATCGCCGATTCATAGAACGATTCTCAAAAATATTTCGTCCGCCCACTCAGCTATTGAAGAAGGACAAGGACAGACCTTTCACCTGGACAGATACTTGTGAAGCGAGTTTTCAACTATTGAAGACCAAACTCATGACAACATCAATCTTGATGTTACCGGACCCAGAGAAAGAGTTCCAAATATAATGTGATGCTTCGAAGCAAGGTTTGGATGCATGCTGATGCAAATCAGGGAAGTTGTTGCCTATGTATCTAGACAACTAAAGCCGCATGAGGAGAACTATCCGACTGATGATTTGGGACTAGCAGCTGTGATGCCTTCACTTAAAATTTGGAGGCACTACCTGTTAGGGAATCGTTGCAAGATGTCCTCCGATCATAAGAGCTTAAAGTATTTGTTCACACAGCCAGAGTTAAATATGAGACAACGAAGATGGCTGGAACTAATAAAAGACTATGACATTGAGCTTCAGTATCACCCAGGCGAGGCAAATATAGTTACCGACGTCCTCAGCTGAAAGACTCATCCAAGCAAAGTCAGCATGACAGAGCACCCCCCCAGAGTTGCAAAGAGAGATACTACAACTGAATTTTGTGGTCACAGAATAAGGCAGTATGGCAGCATTAGAGATTCAGCCTTTACTGACAGACCAGATCAAAGTAGCAGAAGACGAAGAGATTCAAAAACTGAAAAAGAAGGTTCAAGAGGAAGATTCATCAGAGTATACGATAGACGAGCATGGAATCCTTACTCTCCGTGGTCGCTATTGCATACCCAACAAGAAAGAGTTGAGAGACTTGATCCTACCTGAGACTCACTCCTCTCAATTCTCAATTCATCCCGGAGGCACCAAGATGTACCAAGACCTGAAGAAAAAAAGAATATATATAATATATATGGGTGGAACCTGATGAAGAAGGAAGTGGTAGAAAATGCAGGACCCCTCTGAATTGGTCAGAAACGGGAGAACGACAACTTATTGGCCCTCAAATTGCTCAAGATGCAGAAGCACATGTTAGAATTATCAGAGACAAACTCAAGATTGCCCAAGACCGACAGAAGAGCTATGCAGATAACCGCAGGAAAGATTTGAGCTTTGTAGTTGGAGACTTCGTGTAAATCAAAGCCACCCCATTCAAGATAGTTAAAAGACTTCAAGTTAAAGGGAAATTAACTCCAAGATATGTGGGACCGTTTCAAATAATCAGAAGAGTTAGAGAGGAAGCCCATGAAATATAACTATCGCCCGGTGGGGCAAGACTACATAACGTGTTCCATGTATCACAACTTTGGGAATGTCCACGACAGCCTACAGATGAAGTACCAGTGTCAAACATTAATTTGCAAAACAATTTGACCTATACTGAAGAACCACTACAAAAACTTGAGAAATCAGAGAGGCAGTTCAAGAACAAGAACATCAGATTTTACAGAAGTCAGTGGAGAGATCACGATCGAAAAGTCCACATGGGAAAGGAATCATAACTGTAACAGCTTTCATTTTCAACCCATTTCTGTACCCTTGGGTGAATCTCGGGGTCGAGATTCTCTTAAGGGGGGTAGGTGGAAACACCCCTAAAAATTTCAAAATTTTTGAGCCTTTTCCTGAATTTTTGAGTGAATTTCAGAAACTTTCCTTTTCGGGAAAGTCTCCCTGCGCCCGCTTTCCGTTTTCGGCCTGGCGCCACCTCTCCCCGATGGCGCCCTCCTCCTTTCCGCCATCCTTCCTGCGCCAGTGCCGCTCCTTTTCCCCGCACCGCCTCTGCGCCCTCGCGCCCCGGATTCTTCCCCGCACTCACGTCGCCTGACGTCACCCGGTCTGAAGCGGGCAGCACATCCTCGCCACGCGTCGCCACCCATCTCTCCCCGACCCCACCTGTCAGCCGCCGCCTGTCCCCTCCGCCGCGCACGGACGCTCCCCCGCCCATGCCCGAAGCTCAGCTGCCTCTCTCTCCCGTCGCCTCGCCATTAAGCTGCCGCAGAGCCTGGCGTCAGCCCCACTGCGCGGAGGAGACGCTCCACCAGCCCCCCCGTCCACTCCTGTTGACCCCGCGCCGCGCCCGTTGCCTTCTCCCCGAAGGATCCCCTCCCTCCGCACGGGCATAAAAGCCGCCCCTCGGCTCAATTGCTTCCTCTTGCTCCCCAAGCCTCCCAGACACCCCCATTCTCCTCCCACCGCTCCAGAGAAGATCCACGCGTAGCCGATTGGAATCCCGCCGCCCGTAGCGCCGCCGTGGTCTTCCCTTGCGCCGGCGACCCCGTAAAGCGGAGCTCCCTCCTCCCTTCCGCGTTTCCAATTGCTTTCGTCCAGAGCACCCCTACGGCCCCCCATCCCTTTGATGCTTGCCTCTGGACAGGTGATCGCCCGTGGAGTGCCCGCACCGTCTCCCACCGCTGGCTGTTTCACCCCTCCCGTGGCCAGCCCTGCAGGAGACTTCCCAACTGCCACCACCACCGCCAATGTGAGCACCCCACTCCCTTGACCGTGTATACCTTGCCGATTGAACTCAGTCGGCCCCGGTGATCCCCTTCATCGCCGGAAGACCGAACCTCCCCTTTCCACCTCCTACCTTCTCCATTGACCTCCTCCACTTCCAACTCCCCAAAATGGATTCCCCAAGTCAAATCCTACCCGTTGGTGCCCTCCCTTGCCGCTAGGTCCCCGCCATCGCCGGAGATCAAGAACGCCGCCGCCTCTGCCTCTCTGTTGCGCACGGCCGGCGAGAGGTAGAAGACGAGGGACGTGGCCTTCTCTCCGCCGTCCACTCTCCCCGTTGCTATCTAACCACAGCCGCCAGATCAAGCCATCCCCGCCACCGTCGGATCTTCATAAACAACCCGCCTCCCCTCCGTCCGATCCGCCCCGTACCGCTTCACCCGCCTCCCCTCCCCTCTGCCGTCCGATCTCCCCTCACCTCATTGCATCCGTTCGCCCCACCCCCATCTGGGTCGTCCGCCAGCGCCACGCTTCGGGCATCCCGACACGGAGAGCGCGCCGCGCGCGTGGGCCGCGGCCGGCCTGCTCGGCCCCGTTGCGAGCGCGCCGCGCGTGGGTCGCGCGGGCCGCACAGTGCTGGGCTGCGCTGTGGCTTTGGGCCGGCCTAGCACTGTTCACCGAATTTTTCAGTGATTTATTAATTTCCAGAATTCCAGAAAATCCAAATAAATCCTAGAAAATCACAGAAAATTCCAAAAATTCCCAAATTTCACCACTTTGCCCCATTTAATATCCTGGAGCCATTTTTGACCTCCTTTTTCCCCAAATTCATACCAGATAAATTTCCAAAATTCTAATTTGAGGATTTATGCATTTTACTCCTTTTTCAAAGATTTATTTTTTCTCGCTTGATTAGGCTCAAGCCGGACTTATTTTGTTTTTGTATGTTTGTGCTAGTTTCGAAGTTCTCGGAGGCGACGGTACAAGGTCAGAGCCAAGCTTCCGAAGTTTTCGATGTCGCCGAGCTAGTTGGACGCCAGGCAAGTCACAAGTCCTTGATCATGTTGAAATCCCATGCCATTTAATTATGTTATTATGCTATTTGCATTAAGCTAGTTGTGAAATGTTAGTTCAAAAGTAAAATAAAATGTTTAGAATGACATGCTATGTAGTTAAACGTACCACCGACAAATGCCATGTTAAACTTGTAGCCATGCCTTTGTAACTCTAGAAATAATTATCTGTTAATCTAGATAATTGTAGGTTATTATTATCATGCAAACTCTTACACTATTAAGGTTGTGGCTGTGGGCCAATAGAGTTTGGAAAACCCGACTCTAGGGCAGGGTGGTATGGGACACCATGCCCTAGGGCGGAGTATGTCGGCGTGCAGAATAGGGTAAGGATTCTTACCCTAGGTTGTAAGGTCGCGGACCTGATCAGGGTTGCTGACTCCGAGGGGGAAAATATAAGGACCGGACCCCTTGTGCCGAGCAAATGACATAGTAATCGCTCAATCACAGGAGTTGACTTGTCAACACTGGTTTAGTAGCTGCTCAACTCGATTGAAACTCTACAGGTGTTGAGAAGCAGGAGTTTAGGTAACAAGGTTAGGCAGGCCGTGCTGCGGGTGCCTAACAACGGTAGAGTTCACTCGAAGCGGACGTTTGTTTATTATTATTATTATTATTTATATGTGCCAGACCCGAGTGGATTCTACCGGGTAGAGTCTATATAAAGAGTTGAGCAGTGAAACGACCTAGCTTTCTTAACTCTGTCGCGGGAGTTAAGGGATCGTGTGGGTAAAGCTGAGCAAACTCTGTAGAGTCAAATTAATGGTATTCGAATACGCCGTGCTCCCGGTTAATGGAGCTGTGTCACTTGGGTGATTCCAGCAGCGAAGCTTAAGTAGATTTGTACATGCTTTAACTTGTGCAGTTGGTTAAGTAACCTTTCATGAAAACCCCTGAGATCTTGAGGAGTAGTTTTGGGTCCGTCTTATCAAAATGTTTGCAAATAAAACTGCATCCACTCAAAGTTAATAAACCAAGTATACTCCATTCCTTTGTTGATCCGTGCAAGTAGTAAGTTAGGGTTTTCCTTGTGATTTGCTGAGTACGGGGTTGGAGTACTCAGGCTTGCAAATTTGCACAGATACCAGAAGAAAAGAAGGCAATTCAAGATTTCGTGTTAGGGTTGCGACCGCACTCAGGCTTTCCTGTGGTGCTTTTGGCGTTTCTTCTGCAATGTAAGTACTGTTGGGCTTGCTCGCCCGTTTTATTGTAAAAATTGACCGTTAGGTCTTATTTCAATCAAGCTAACTCTTCTTAAATGTTCGTAAGCAGGTATGATACTGGTTCGGTCCGTTACCAAACTCCTGGGTGATTGCGGATTAGTGACGCTCCTGTTCCTCCCAGAAACGGGGGCGTTACAAGGCACATGTAACCAAACTAAGAAAGATATCACAATTTAAAGTATTCAATTTTATTTCAGGTTGAGCAAGTCATCAAAAATCATAAGTTGATCTAAAGGTATCCAAATATGAGCTAAACTATGTCAAGAAGGCTAAATGGGACCAAGAATCTCAAATTGAATCAATCAAAGTGCTAGAAGTTCAATTTTAACCAATTTTGCTTAAACTCTAAATAAAAGCCCATTTTGACATTTTAAAGAATATTTAGGTCTTATTTTAGCAAAACAAATTCTAAATTGGAAGCCATTCACAACTGTTTTGATATGGATCTAACCTCGAAACGAGATTAAACCCTTAGTTGGCAGGCCTCACCGACAGCTGTATGGATCGGGCCAGTGTAGCGCGGGGAGTCGGCCGGGACAACAGGTCGACCCAAAGCAGAGGCGATGCGCACGGTGCAACGTAGACACGCGGCGCGCGGAGCAAGACGTCTACATGTTGTCTACGGCTGGGTTATCTCAGAAGAAATTGTTGAATGGTATGAGTATGGCACCATTGACATGGTCGTCTTCATGTTTCAAACAATTAAGGCCTTTTTTTTTTGCTACGACTTGTGGCTTTTAGCTGCGACTTGTGACTTTTGGGCTATTTGTACAAGAGATTACAGAGTAATAGAAACTCACATACGGTTTTTGCCGATATAAATGAAGTCAGTAAAGTATGTACTACAATTAACTAGTAGACCTTATCTTAAAAAAATACTTCGTTTAAAAGCTAGTTATTATAGAAAAATTGAAAAGTAGCTTTTAGAAGCTGAAAAGAACAGGGTCAATTCCAACAAGACGGCCGCATATTTCTGTTTTGCTCATATCGATCAGGAAGGACAAGGAAGAAAATTCCTCAAAAAAAATAACGACAAGCAAGCAAGGACTTCTTATATATCGTACCAATATATGTTCCCAGAAAATAGTTTGACACTGGTAACTTGTTTGTTGCATCAATTCCACATAGTGTATTCTAAAAATAAAAAGAAAATAGAGTAATCTACAGTGTGGTCACAACCCAAAACACTATTACATTGCCAGGTAATAATAGTTACTAACAGGGGCACGCTGCAAGTAGTTTACCTAATCATTCGCAAAATGAGTAGTTTACGTAATCAAGCGTTGGCTTCTTCGGTAGGCACCTTGACGTATTCATCAGTAGCCATCTCCTCCTTGCTCTCCTTGCACTCGTAGTAGAACGCGGTGATGGCGCATACAGAGAACAACTCCACGGCGCCCACCAGTATCGCGTACACAAGGTCAAGAAACAACCCAGTCGCTACGCTCTCCGGCACGCACCTCACAGCGAACTCATGCAACGGTGAGACGGCGGCAGCCAAGGCGAAGGTCACGACGACGAATAGCACGGCACGCCACCTCTTGCCCCTCACCAGCCGCCACGCCCGCCCGACCGCGCCGGCGCCATGGCATCCGGGCTCGGCCACCGCCACGACGACGCTCAGGGAGCAGAGGAAGATGGAGAAGTAGACGAAGTAGACGAAGGCAGCCAGGAGGAACAGCGCTCCCAGCAGGAAAAGCACGAAGTATTGCTTCACCGTGAGAAAGAAAAGTAGTGCAGCTATGGCCGCCAGAAGCGCGATATAGGTGCTCCCTAGGACGTAGACGAAGGCGAGCGTCAACGCGGGCCCCCTGAGCCGCGTCTTTGTTTTGCCGAGGAGCGCGCCAATGTTGTGCAGCTCGCCGGAGTACGTTGCAACGGTGCTGAAGAAGACGACGATCCGGACGGCAGAGCCGACGACGACCGCCAACAGGATGTAGGCCACGCCGTTGATCATGAGCTCTCGGGTGTCATCCTGGATCTCTTTAAGGACATCGGCGTAGTCCGAGCTCGTCGGATCGGTGTTGTTGAGTGCCGTGACGTCGAGGGTAATCTCGTCGGCGAGGGTCTGGATGGCGAGGTCCTCGGTGAGGAGTAGGAGCGAGGTAGAGCCGACGATGAGCGCGAAAACCACCACGAAGAGTCTCCTGTTGCGGCTTGGGAGGAGGAGGCCTTCCTTCAGGAAACTGAAGAATGACAGTGTCGAGCTTTGCTTGGTGGCCATGGCCAACTAGCTAGAGACGATCCAGAGGATGGAATGAAGTGAGAAATGAAAGGAATAGATCGATTGAGGGGCATTAAAGAGAAGGTTGATAAACGGATAACGTATTGTGACCGGCGAATGGCGATTGCGCTGTTCACGCGACGACTTGGAAAATTCGTCGACAACTGACACCGTACGTAATAAGCATGCATCCTGAACCACGGGAAAAAAATCCCATCCGGTTAACCGAAAATCTCGGTGATCCAGTTAGTTTGCAAACAGGCAAAAAAAGGGAACCATATTTGAATTCAAGCATTTTACTGGAAATTTCCTGCCGGTTATGGAATTTGAATCCATTTTTTTGCATGAATAGAAATTTTAAGAGTTCATCGCTATTTATTTTTGTTGCTCATTAATTTCATATCTTCCAAATACGATCTTGAAATTTTAAATAGTTCTAGACTGTCCTCCCCTACATCACTAATTTTTCAAAAAAAATTTGTAAACTTTTATAAAAAAAGCATATTTCCTCGAGACCCAACCTAGTCAAGTCATTTCTTAGTGAGATTGTCTGACATACCTCGCGACAATTGCTGAGCACTTAAAGGTAAGTCGTATTGCCATTTCATTTGAAGATCTACTTGGAAGTTCGTCACTGAACATGGATCATGTAAGAAGGTCTAGTGATGAACAATTGGCACATTTTTGTAGTTGGATTTTGATTTTGTAAAAGTTGGCAAGATTCAGTTTTTGTTGTCTATCAAGGTTGTCTGACCAGCAAGTGATTAGCGATCGGACCACCAGTCTGATGTGAACGGACTCTAGATGGCGGCCTAACTACATTCTAGTTGTCGGTTGTTTTTTTTCTAGATAGCATGTTTGAGTTGGGTACGTGTGGCCCGACCGGCCGTTGTTTGGCGCTCGAACAAGAATTGAGTTGGGCGGTGTGATCGGTATTCAAAATGTGGTCACACCGATGGGCTGTTCAGACTGGTCAAATCGTTGGTGGTCGGATCGTGGTGGTCCAGTCGCCATGGGGAGATCGGTCAACTGGTGGCTACAGCTAGTGAATAGTGAGAGGTGTTTTTGAGTGGTTTGATTGTTCGTATGGCATGGGTGTTGTTTGTTGTGTTGTCTTGTGTTGCATGATACACTGTTATAACTAATGTGAGTCAAGTGCATGGAACTTGTGCTCTAGATAGTTGCTTGATCTTTGGATGTACCTGTAGTTTGGAGAATGTTAGCGATCAACGGCAAGGAACAACGACTAGGCGAGAGAGCTAAGGTCCGAGCGGTCGTGCAAATCCAGGTGAGGCTACGCAGCTCAAGCAGGAAACACACGGACAAGCATTGTGAAGATATGAGTTGGTGCATGTGGTGCACCGAGTGACGAGGCCGATATACGTAGAAATTGTTCAGAGGAGGCCAAATGCGTATAGACGTGACGACTAGTTATCGGACACTACAGACTACGTGTCAAAACATGTGGATATGCTTTGATGTGAAGGTAAAGACAGAGTCAAGAGAAGATGCCCGGAAACTTTGTCGGGCGTATCTTGGTAGTTTACCAAAATATCGGGTTTGAACCTTGGAAAGAATCACGGTGAGGAGAGGTGCTAACCCTGACTTAACAAAAAACCCAACATGCCACCTACAACCCATACTGCTACCAATTTAAATAGAAAAATGAAGTACTAATGACATTTAGATATTAAGAATCAACATTCCATATGAAATTAAACATAAATTTCAATAACACGATAGACCATTAATTGAATTTAATACGAACCAAATAATTACCAAAGCACCAGAAGTAAGTTTAACCTAAGGAACACATTATCTAGCAATATTACAAACCATAAGGAATGAAGCGAAACCACAAATTATCTAGTTACTACAATGAATAACACTAAATTTTTCATTACCAAATGTGATATATTTCTAGGTGAAGTGAAGAGCTATAAAGTGCAAATATCCACATGTTACTCCCTCCTATATATGTCGCCTTTAATGATCACCTAAAAAACAATAAATCAAGGAGGGTCCATGACTCAGTAAGTACAAAGCAGAATAATAAATGATACCGAACTTTACCCATAAGATCACTTAACCCTCATGACTAAGCTAAGAAAACAAGGCTCTTCGTTGCACAATTCTTTATATAGACTCTACACAGTAGGGACTATTTCCGAACAAACTCAGGTGGTCAACAGCCTCGCCTAATTTGAAGCGGTCCTACTGTTGTGAAATATGGTTATACACCCTCCCATACCATAAAAACTCCCTCATCTCCCTTCACCCTTTGTAGATATTCAATCGAACTTGTGTAGTTACTAATCCAGGTTTGACGAATCAATGCTTGTGGTTGAGTGATCACTATATTCTTTACTTGGTATAAGGTTCTAGTCCTTATATTTTCACCGAGGCAATCTCCATCCACAAACCCTTGTTTCAGTGCTCTTTCACACTATTTTGGTGCCCATCTACATCACCACCTTTCCAGTCCAAGCCTCCACCCTAGGATAAAGTCTTGGGACCCAGCCATCTCATGGCTTCCCGTGATATTTCCTTATCCTAGAACCACATTTGAAATTCTACCAACAAAGTGACAAGTCTCTTAGTAGTATAAAAAAGTGGAGTTCCTAGTCTACCATGATTATTTAAATACTATATTTATTATTACTAAGTCTTGTTAAGATGAATATGGCCATCAAATTAAATAGGGCTTTTCAGGTGGTAGGACATAACTAATATCATGTCATTCGAAACATTTATTGTACAAGAAATAACAGTGCACAAATAACATAATGAAAATACAGGTAAATAAATAATTAAAGGAGTACAGATTCAATATCATTAAATACATGTGACTTGCCTTGCGGATCAATGTATTCTATGATTTCGTATTCTTCTGAGTCTTACGCATGTACTTGAGCTTCTCCTTCCTGGACTAGTTGATCTTTAGGGTCGTGAGCTACCGCAAACCAAAAGAAAATAAACCAATTCTATGCTCGAAGGGCTAAGCTAGGAAGAATGAAATAAAATAAAGAAACAAAATCCAAAAAAATAGGTTTGGGGATTATAGGAGTCTGGTATGGGAAAACAGAGCTGAAGAATAGATAGACGGGTTCGAAACAATTGAAATAGATGTATATATGTATTTTAGGGTTTCATGAACAGTAATGGGTCTGGCACTATTCATCGCAGGTCTTTACTATTTACTGGGTTGTAGCTACGTACTCAGAGAATTGTACGAGTACTCGGGTGTTCTCTGATGGCACAAGACTTGCTCACGAGCAAAGGTATCTATGGAGCTGGAAGTCATGGTAGTAATCGAGTATGACTACTATGACCAAGCACTCGGTGTGGACGTAAAATGCAGCATGGTCGTAAACCACAGCGCAGTCGTAAGCCACAACGTGGTCGTAACGACTCCCGAGTAGCCAAGTGTGAAGTTGATGAAGATCGGATAGTGCATGAGTTGCTATTGAGATCAGATGATGTCTGAGCAGTTGTGGGGTTTGGATAGCGTCTGGGTGGCTTAAGGGCATCAGACGGTGTACGAGTGGCTTAAAAACATCGAACGACATCCAAGCGGTGTTGCTCAGGACTCAAAACGGCATGGTCGAAGTCTCTCTTTGCTACAAGGTGGTTGGAGACTTCAAGCGGCGTTGTGGTCAGAGTTGAAGTAGGGGAGTGGTTGGAGATTTTAGGTGATGGGGCAGTTAGGGAATCCGTGGTCGAATCATCAATCAACAACCATGGGTAAGTTCCTGGTGTATAGGGGTTTCTATTTTGGGGTTCGGCGGCAGCTGGGGAGTTGGCGTTCGCTGGTGGTGACGTCTCTTCTCTTCAGGACATTGGAATGGCATGGCCTTAAGGACGGGTTAAGATGATAATGCGTTAGGATATGGGCATCTATGTGGTTAGAGAAAGCTTAGGGAAGTGATGACTTGGGTCAGGAATGGCTGAGCTGAGCTGTCCATGGTGAGGGCTCAAGGTCAGGCGGCGACGCTAGTCACCAGCACGGTAAGGGGCTCGAGGGGCTAGGGCAATGGTTCATTGGTGTTTCTAAGAGCCTAAAGCTTACTTTGTGGTCTTCAGGTGATCGCCGGAGAGGCTCTGGTCGAAAACTAAATTGGGGTGTGGTGGTGACTCACTGGATGCCTGTGTGATGTTAGGAGAGGGTCTTGGGCTTTTATAGTCGTACCATGTCAGTTCGGTACAGGGGCAGGGCTAAGGTAATGGTAGCGCGTGGTAGAGGTCAAGAAGGTACGGGAGGGTGCGATGTAGCTAGGAGCGGGGAGATATAGGCTGCCTCAAGTGTGCATTACGGTGATCAAAAGGTGATGCGGTGTGTTAGGTCAGCGGCTAAGAGAATGACAGCAGAGACAGAGTAGGTAAGACGGCAAGGCGGTGTATGTGAGTGAGAGTGGACAAAAAACATGGTGGTTGGCAAGGCGGTAGGGTTTATGACAATGAAGGAAGGGTGTAGGGTGGCTTGAGCTAGCAGAGGGGATGTACGAGTTGTCTCGGGCGTAGCATTTGCAGCGGTCAAAAGTGGTCAGAGGCGAGTTAGGTTGAAGTGAGAGGATTAGGGCAGAGAGAACGAACTTGGATGACGGCGGTGAATTTGCCATGGCGGCTCAACCAGGTGGGAGCTGGTGGGATCTACGGCCGTCAAAAAGTGTGTCAGGTGTTAGGGTAGTCGTACACTGATTGGCAGTGGCTGGCAGGGCAGCAAAGTGGTTTGTGGCACAAGACAGTTGGCTAAGAGGAAAACAGAGTGCGGGAGAGGCTATGGCAGTGGTGAGCTTTGCTGGCTGGGCTGACGCGTTGCCGATGTAATTAAGGAATGTTAGAGGTGGGAGAGAGGAGGTGGTACAGGCTCTGACCAATTGGCAAGGGCGTGGCAGCAATGGGAAAGCGTGAGAAGGCGCGACAGCAGAGGGAGAGACCGGGCAGTGGTGAAAAAGATCGGCGGTGGTAATATTTTCATATACTGAATAGTGCACGTGTGAAAATGTTTTAAGGAAATGATGCGACAGAAAGATTGAGGATTGAATGGCTGGGATAAATATGGAATTTGGCTAGGATTCTCAAGAAATCAGATTCAAACAAGAATTAAAATTAATTTTGAAATTTCAGTTTTGTTTCAACCTACCCCCTTAAAAGAATCTTGTCCTCGAGATTAACATGATTCAAGGAGTAGGTTACAAAATTCTCACTGCAAATCTGACCCTTTCTCCCATGTTGCTTCATCCACCGTATGGTTCTACCAGTAAATCTTATGAAATCTGAAATTTCTACTCCTTAACTCTCTTTCTGTGGTTTCCAAAACTTGTATCAATTCTTTATAATAAGTCAAATCATCTTGTAAATCTATATATTTAGCTGGCACTTGTTCTATAGGCTGGCGAAGGCACTTCCGTAATTGTGACACATGAAATACATTGTGTACTCTAGATAAGTTTGGTGTCAGTTGTAATTTATAAGCCACTTCTCCTACCTTTCAATGATCTTGTACGGACCAATATACCTTGGGGCAGTTTCCCTTTTATTTGAAATCTCTTTATGGATTTGAAAGGTGTGACCTTAAGATACACGTAATCTCCAACTTCAAAGCTTAAATCCTTTCAATGGTTGTCGGCATAGTTCTTTTCTTGGTTTTGAGCTATCTTCATTTTATCTCGAATGATTCTAACATGTGCTTCCGCATCTTGAACAATATGTGGACCAAGGTATCATTCTCCGATTTCTGTCCAATTCAATGGTGTTGTATATTCTCTTCCATACAAAGCCTCAAATGGTGCCATCTAAATTCTCGCTTGATAGCTATTATTATAATAATATTCTGCAAATGGTAAACACATATCCTAGGCTACTCCATTAACTAGTGCACATGCTCTCAAAATGTCTTCTAATATCTGATTTACTTGCTCAGTTTGTCCTCTGATTTGTGGATGATAGGTAGTACTAAATGATAAATCTGTTCCTATTGCCTCATGTAACTTCTCCCAAAATGTAGACGTGAATTGTGCTCCTCTATCTGAGACTATTCTCTTTGGAACTCCGTGTAATACCATAATCTTGGTCAGATATAGTTCTGACAATTTGTTCTTGCAATTAGTTTGTTTAATCGGTATAAAATATGTTACTTTTGTCAATCGATCTACGATTACCCAAATACCATCATAACCATCACGAGTTCTGGGGAATCCCATGATAAAATCCATGCCAATAACTTCCCATTTTCCATTCTAGAATTGGTAAAGGGTTTAACAATCCTGATGGTTTTTGGTGATCTATTTTGATTTTGTGACACATGTCACGATGCACGATATATTCTGTTATCTCTCTTTTCATTTTACTCCACCAATATTATTTGTCAGAGCCCTAATGACTCCAAGACGTGACTGTAGATAGAATAGATTGGTGAGAGCCTAAGGACTTATTTTAATAAGCAGTAATTTCAGAGAAAGAAATAATGCTTATTCTTACCCTTCAATCTTTGCCTTCTCTTATCTCCCATTCCCTCCTCATCTCTATGTTATCATTCAAAAACTTATTTCTAACTTCTCTCTTCTTCAAACAATTGTAGATGAGTACTTATCAAGTTGCACCCAATGATGGATGGAGTATAGGCCTTCATTGACTACTTCGTCGTTTGGGTTTTCCACGTCGAACTATCTACGTGCACCAAGAAGATCGCCATGCAGATCAGATGATGGGACATCGCTTCGCTCTACTCATCACCAAGCGAACTGGACATGGACGTCTTCATTACTGCTTCAAAGGAAATGGTTACTCATTTGAAAGAGCTAGACAAGAAGCCGCTCGTAAAGCAGTTCTTCGCCTCTACCGCCATTTCAGTCTTCGCATCGAAGGATCACATTTTGTACCTCGAAAGCCGTGAAGGATCACTCCAAGGCGACCCTTACCCCTTTAGGATAAGTTGTTAGGTTAGTTAATAAACGTTGTTATGAGCTATTAGTTTTCTCTTTTGTCGACAGCCATAACTGTTAATTAATAAAAGGTTTTGCTGAGTTTTGTTTTGGGTTGTGCAAAATGTCCCATATTCCCCCTTTGCCTTGAGTCTCCTCTCTCCTAATTCTTCAAAGCACCCAGCAGATGGTTAACATGAGGAACACCAGCAATGGCAACAACCAGAACATCAATGACAACAATAGAGCACGAGGAAGTCAGCCTATTCCAACTCTTCCACCAGCAAATGAACCTGATTAGGTTAAGATGATGGCCAAACAGAACCAGCTCATTCAACTACTAGTGCAGACCATCAACAACCCTTCACAACCTGCTCCACTAGTACCAGCCCAAGCTCCACAGCCAAGCATGTCTGAATTTATGAGGTTGCATCCCCCGACCTTCTCCAGCAGCGCTGACCCCATGGATGCAGATGACTGGCTTAGAGTCATAGGAAAGAAGCTGGACATTATCCAATGCAGTGATCGGGAAAGAGTCTTATTCGCTTCTCATCAACTGAACGGACCAGCGTCAAAATGGTGGGACACCTAGACCGCCGCTCATGCCAACGCACAAGCCATAACATGGAATGAGTTCGTCTAGAGTTTCCGTAAAGCTCATATCCCAACTGGGACCATCACTCTCAAGAAAAGGGAATTCCGAACTCTACGCCAGGGAGGCTGCACCATGAATGAATATCTACAGAAGTTCAACCAATTGGAACGCCATGCGTTAGAGGACGTCACTACAGATGAAGCCAAGCAGGAAAGATTCCTAGAAGGACTCAATGACGACCTATCGGTTCAACTTCTATCCAATGACTACACTGATTTCCATAGCTTGTCAGTAAGGCGATTCGCCAAGAGTCCAAGCACCAAGAGATGGAGAATCGGAAGAGACGGATGAACGCGCAACACATTAACACCAAAAGTTTTCCCAAGATCAGGAAAACTCCACTGCAGGCCAACAGATTCCAACCTTCGTGTTCAGCCGGAGAACAAGTCCCGACCAACACCTTCCCCGACACTGAAGACAACAAGGCCTTGACAATTGACCTCCCAAAGAAGGACTCAAACCCTGTAGTAGGAGTCACCTGTTTCAACTGCCATGAAACAGGACATTACGCTAACAACTGCCAAAAGAAGCAACAGGCAATGAAGAATGGAACACCTGGAGCACTAACTGCCAACAACCTTCAGGTAGCAAATAGAAGGCCAAAGAAGTTCATGAAAGGACGCTTGAATCAGATATCAACTCAAGCCATGCAGAGAAAGATCCAAACCCATTTCTTGCTAGCTCGTGCGAATCTCGGGGACGAGATTCTTTTTAAGGGGGGTAGTTTGTAATAGACCAACTGTTTATTTCCATTTTTGGAGTAAAAAATATTAAATTAAATTAATTTAGTTAAAATAAAAGTAAGTGTTTTAGTTGCCTAAATTTTATTTTTGATTTGCCCTGATTTTTTTGTTTTAAAAAGACTAGATTTGAAAATGAAATTTAAGTGAAAGTCTAAAAATATTATTAAATAAAACAATATTTTGATTTTTTTGTAGAAATCTTAATTCAAATTAATTATTTGGGTTTATTTGGATTTTATTTGGGATTATTTGGCCGACCGTCTTTTGGCCCTCCTCGGTGAGCATCCCGTGCACCAAAAGAATCCCCGTGAGTTCCTCTTCCTAATGCGCCCCTTGCCAACCGCCGCCGTCCACCGGAGCGCCGACGACCCTTGGTCCCCGTGCACAGCCACCAGCCAATGTGCCACATTGGATGGACCGCCGAGGTGGCAGGCCATCTAGTGGGCCACGCCAGCGCTCAGCAGCCACGCAAGTGCCCCGCAAGCATCCAACCGCTGAGTCAGCAGGCCATACCATGTGGTAGCCACGTCGGCATGTTGGATGAGTTGGCAGCCCATGTGTTGAGGCATGTCAGCAAAGGAGGCCTAGTCAGCAGCCACCTCACACTCCCACTACCTCA
This sequence comes from Dendrocalamus latiflorus, assembly GCA_017311315.1. Lineage (NCBI taxonomy): Eukaryota > Viridiplantae > Streptophyta > Magnoliopsida > Poales > Poaceae > Dendrocalamus > Dendrocalamus latiflorus. The sequence continues at coordinate 27,756,953 of CM029626.1, forward strand.
GCCCTCCCTCTAATCCATGGACCTGGTCCATGTAGACCAGGGCGCACCTGTTAGTCAGCAACCCCAGGGCTGACGTCATAAACCCAAATTTACAATAGAAAAATAATTCAGCCAAAAAAGGAAATTCAGTGCTGACGTCAACAAGAGAGAAATCCAAACAAGAAAGCCAAACAAATCAAAATTAGAAGGAAGGATCTATGGAACAACTCACTTGGACAAACTTTTCATGATTATTTCACTAAGAGAGTAATGTTTTACAACCACTCCCTCGGGATGGCAGAGCTCTAAGCCTAAAGCACACACATTAAAGGCTCCACACTTGGAAACCCTAACCCTATAGATGATAACCTCTCTCTTGACACACAAGGCTTAAATAGTGGAGGGTTCCACCTCACACCTAAACACTAAGCCAGCAAATCTTTGTGGATATACCACTTACACATGGGAAAATGAGTTTTACAGTTCACACACTTGCACACTTTTCAAAGTGTGAATTAACTTGGCTCTAAAAGCCTGATATAACACTCTATCCACAAAGATATGACCTAAACTACTTAGGCCAATACCGCAGTTTCGCAAACCGCTCGTGCACCAATTATTGGACAATTTTCTCAACTTCCACCCATCAGTCTTCACCAAAATGATGAGAGGCCCAATGCCTCATCGCCAAGATCTTATGGCTGCTTTGAGGCCCTCATCACTTGAAAAGCCCAAGTCCTATAGCATACCACATCACGCTATGGTCTATGATGCCTAATTACTTGCCGCTAAGATTGTACTTCTGCTCCAAGAACCATCACCACTTGAAATGCACAAGTTCAATTGGAACATTATATGTATACATTGGCTCCTCATAATCCTTCTCTTTCTCCCATGCTTCTCCACTTGAGATGGTGCTCCACCCGAACTTATACAACATGCTACGACCACCAAGCCTTGGTCTTGCCCCAACATTCATCAAGCACCTACATATCAAAGACAAATCAATCCATCCAAGCACAATTGACATGCACATGACTCTCATTAGCACAAAATATGCGTGGACACACGATGACTCACACATGCATGGACTTCCATGACTAACAATTGCATGGACTAACACTGTGACTAACATAACCAAGAACATACCTCAATAAAACAACAAAGGCCGGTCTAACTACGGTCACAAAGCTGGTCAGACCGCCAGAGACAAGCTGGTTAGATCACAATTAGAAGGCAGTCAGATCGTCGAACGGTCTATCCCCAGCCAAATGTCGGTTTGACCACCACCACTCTGGCAACAAAAACCAGAGATTCAAAGGCACTAAATTAAACTCAACCAAATGACAACACAACAAGAGCACTGGACCTGATGGGTTTAATGGTCCATTCTTCAAGAGATGTTGGTCCATTATAGCAAAAGACTTCAGAACTTTCTGTAATGATTTCCATGAAAGGAAAATAGGCCTACAAAGTGTTAATACCTCCTTTATCACTTTAGTCCCAAAAAGAACACGCCTGAGGGTATGGATGATTTCAACCAAATTCCCTGCTAAACTTTGCTTAAACTCTTGATAAAATTTTTGGCTGATAGGATACAACAAGTGATATTGCAAGTTGTTCATACAAATCAATATGGCTTTATTAAGGGCAAAATAATACGAAAAGTTTTTGGCTGATAGGATGCAACAAGTGATTAAGCTTTTCAATATTTACGTTAGTGCCATCATGTAACATCCTAGTTTTCAATGCCTTTTAAAAATTTTAAAATAAAAATAATCATTTGAATTTTTCTTGAATTAATAAAAGCTTAATATGAATTTTAGAAATTAAAAAGATTTAATGTGAATAAAGTAAACATCAATTAAATTAGTGTGCCATTCCCTCTCACCTCCATGAGGGCCCCGTTTGTCATCTAAATAGTGCTGAGAACAGTTTTTCTTCCTCCTCAAGTCCAACCTGGATATGACATCGCCGTCGTGGCCACCTCGGACTCCATAAACGTTGCTGTCGTGGCCCACCCCGAACTCCCCTTTGTGCTATCTCTCCCATGCATAAAAGGCCATCCTGAGCTCAGAAATTGCATCCTCAAGCCACCCCAACCTTACCCTACTCTCATCGATGCCTCAGTTTTGCAGCCTCATACTAGGAGCCAAGATTTAGCCACTACCGCCTTCATCAACTCCGACGAGCAATTGCTACCATGTCGAACCACCCCAAGTTTCGCTATCGCCCTAGGAGCTCTGCCATGTTCCAACGATCCTCCTCTACCCATCTGCCATCGACGAAGACCGCCGGAGCACAAAGTTTGCCAGAGCCAAGCTCACGCTGCTGCGCCCTCTTGTCGTCAGCCACCCTCCATCCCTCCTTGGCACCTGAGCTAGATAAAACAGGACTACCTTATCACCCTTAGTCTTTCTCACGTCTCACCGACCTCAGCTGCAATGCAGTTGACAAGCGACCATGGGAACCCAAGCTCCACCCACTGCTAGAGCCACGTCTATCACCGTATCACCAACCTCATCAACTTCATGTCCTTGTCATTCACCATGTAAGTCGCCACGCCACCTTAGCCCAGCCCTAGATCTAGATCGGTTGGTGGACATGGTATGCCCCGAACCGATTGGCTGAAGTATGGACCCCATCGTCTAGTGCACTATTCCATAGACCTGGTCCATAGCACAGTAAACCCTAGTATAGTAGCTTTTCCTTTTCTAGAATTTCCCTGCTAATCCATTTTTTGAGAGTCCATTCACCTCCGTCCGAACTGCGATTGATCCAATTCTTCTTCCTAAATTCATCTAAAATTGATCTCTATCTTTTGGTTTTGATTTTGTTATTTTTGGATTTTACTTAGATTTTTTTTGAGTTCATTTGTGTTTTGTTCGCTTTCCTTCTCTTTAGATTACGTCTTCAAAGGGGCAGAAGCAGGACTTGAAGATCAAGAAGTGGTAACTGAGCAACACTAAGGCAAGTTTTGACATTTGATCATACTGAACCTATTATTTCAAATCTAAGTATTACTATTTTGTTTTAAATTATTTTGCATTGCTATTTTATTACAAACCTTTGTACTTGGTAGTTATTAATCAATTTTGATTAAGTCCCTCATTGATAATTTGAATGCTATGATTCCATTGTCGCATTGGATGGTTGATTATCTAGTGATGCACTATTAGGATTGTACGTCTAGTATGCATAGCAATGCTTATTGTTATATTGGACTCATCATCACATTAATCAATTAATTTGTTTTGACATAATGAGATATTGAATCATGGTGGTCAGCCACAGTTATAAAATTTGTGTACCACAACATGGGTAGTATCATTGGTATTGGTTAAACAAAATGATTTTCACCAAGGCAAGTGATCATGTAGTAAAGGGGTAGTGTGGTCAACACTGGGATGTAGATGTCTCATTGGGTATTGATTAATGACTTAACTTTGCACGCCATTGATCTAAGTCACACCGTGCAACCACATGTCTAGCATCGGATGGACCTAACTATATAATTTGTGATGTTTTAACTTTGATTTTGTGTAATAGCCTATGTTTTTATTTCAAAAATAATATAAAATTAATTTAATTCAAGTAAAAGTAAAAAGGTGATGTTTGGTTTTCCTAAGTTTTGAACTAATTATTTTTCTGCTTTTAAATTTTTTTCTATTTTCTAGAAATTAAAAGTATATTATATATAAAAATAAAACTAACTTAATTCGGAAATAAGTTTCCTAAGTCCAAAATAGCCTAGGAAATTTTGTGAATTTTTTAGAATTTTTAGACTATATTTGGTACTTTCTAAGCTTATTTGGAGTTTCCTGTATTTTATAAAAAATCAAAAAGGTATTTAAAAATCATAAAATCCCTTGGGCTAAACTCCTCTCAGTCCCACCACTTATTCTCCATGTGCCACATTGCCCAACCCGGCCCGTCTCCCTCTCCCCCTCTTGCCAACTCCTTGGACCTACACATCAGGGTCTTTTCTTCCCCATCTCCTTCCTCCTCACTCTGACGCACCACCGATGCGCCATCACTACCGCAACTCCATCTCTAGCCTTGGGTCCCCTTCCTTTTTCTCCCCTTCCTTCTCCTGTGCGTCGCGTACCCTCGATTCCCTCCCCTTTCCTTTACCTCGCCCCGCCGTTCCTTTTCTGCCCTCTACCATTCTTGTCGCCATGATCTCCGACAATGAATTGGGCATTGTGCTCCCCTCCTTAGCCCTACAAAAGGCATCCCCTAGCACCACTACTCCTCACCCCAAAGCGCTCCACTCCCCTCTCCCTCTCCTGAGCCTTGGAGCCTCCTAGCACCGTCTCCCTCCCCCTCTGAACTCCATTTGCCTCACCAGCGAGCAATCACCAGCCTCCTAGAACCTTGTGCGGCTTTTTTTGCACTTGCCTTTTCTTTTCCTTTCTTTTTATCTTTTTTTGAAAGCAACACAAATATTAAGCTCTCTAAAATATGACCTAGAAGCAAAGATTACACAATCTGGAATGAAAGAAAACTCAAACTAGACGACAAATGAATACCAAAAACGGTCGCTGAAACTTCAGAGGCGGTTTTGAGGCTCTAAACGACCTTTTTTTTGGATTTTCACATCTTTTACAGCCTTGTGAATACAATGAGACCCGTCACTTTCTAACGAGCCAAAGAATACTACAATCCGAGTTCGTATGCAAAATTTATGGCTGTTTTAGCGCACCCTACACGAAACTATCATGAACTCGGTCTAAGCAAAATCAAAACCCGAACATAACTCTGTCCCTGGTGATTTGGTCAACTAATAAGAAGTGAAAACCGAGTTGATCTCTAACTCCCAACGATCTGGTGGTGAAGACACAAACTCTAACACCCTTTCCAAACTCGACAGCGAAGAGCAATCGCAGCAAGGGAGGGTGTAAACCCTTAATCTAACCCACAATTTTTTTGTTTTCAGATGCAATACTCAAATCTAAAATCAAAGCATTAGACCTAGACCAGCAAATAGAACTTAACGATGGACAAAAATTCAACACGGTAAAACAAAAATTGAAATTACAGAGGCACAACTAGGGTTCGGTTTTAGTGTTTTCGATGAACGTTATATTTTTTGTGGGGTAATTTTCTGGTTATAGGTATGAAAAACAAATCTAAAACAGGAATCTCACCGGGCAATCTGGGCTCTAATACAACTAATGAGAGGATTTGGCCCGATCTTCCGATGAGAATGATAACTACGATTATTGATATAACATTGATGACGAGCCTAGTTGACCGAAATGACCAAGTCCGTCCTACAATCGCTACACCACACCCTTGTCGTTACCAACCGTCTCCAACACGGATGATTTTTCCTGCAAGCAATCGAGAATCAAGCAAGAAACAAATAAGCGCGATCTGAATTTGTAAATGAAATATGAAGTTTCATTAAACAATGAAGAGGCCTGAAGTCGCCGTAGTTGGTCTAGTCGACACAAGTACACAACTGATGTTTTCTGAACGAAAATCAATCTAAACAAGTTTAAACCCTAAAAGCGACATCACTGGCAATTTTTATGGTGCCAGGGATGTGGGGGCACGTCCATGAGAGTGGGGAACATACCACTACAACTCTCCAGTCGGGCTCAAACTGATACAAGGCCCAGGGCCCAGGTTTGGAATTGATTTAGAATTGTTTTGTAGTCTATGCTATTCTCAGGTGGAGTTTTCAGGTAAGACTAGAATCATTGGAAAGAGGACGTCAAGAGCTTTCCAACAAGTCTAAAATCACCTCATTGGACTCCGTATGCATCTTCTATGCACGTTTGAAGTCAGCGCTGTCTCTGGATGCCGAATTGGACTACGGAACATGTCCAACTTCTATTCTTGGTCGTCCTGGCCTTAAAGTGATGTATTGACCTCCGATGTTCATCCCGAACGTGTCCATAACTCCATGTGCCCTTCCCTGGTCCTTGCCGATGTTCCTAAGCACAATTACATCACATGCATCAAGTAGCAACCCATTCTCGAAGCTGAATTATACAAGCCTAGGAACAAACTCACCTGATAATTCAACTGGTGTGCACGCGCCCTCATCATAGCTCCTTTCTTATCATCTTGTGGATGAGTGTTGTGTGTATCCAAGGAAGTGATGCCCTCATCACAGACCTAGTTAACTAATTTATAGGTCTCAACCCGAGTTTTGCTATAGGTTGAATGTGAGTGTGTCGTAGGCAACTGAGTCTCGCACAGCACAAGAGGGAGCCCCGATTTAGTAGATTCTTTATTAGGGTGCATTTTACCTTAGCGGGGGCATAACCAGGTTGATAGCTTTGCATTGTAAATTTCTTGTGATAATTATTTAGTCGCACGTCTAAAGAAGCATGTTGTGGCTGACATTATAAGTTGATTATCTATTATGGGTAAAGTTATACCACCTTTGTAGAGTGTATAAACTATCTTGGATAACAATGCCCATGGTCATGGGCATATGCCAATTAAAGTTTTTCATGGATTATACTTTGTTTTTTCACAAACTGGTTTAAATAAAGTTGTTGAGATCTTTTGGAAAAAGATGGTCTAGGTGGGATACCCATGGTTATGTTGGACCTGCACTAACTATGTTACTTTGATTAAATTATTGTTTTTACTTGTTGTATTAAATTCAGCAATTTACATCTACTTATTGTGTTTATTCAAATTTAACATTACATGCAAATAACCCTATTATACCTTTCACTTGTTATCCTTGAATTAATATTGTATTTCCCGTGTAACTTATGAAGTACATTTTTGTGCTCACCCTTACTTAATTTTGTTGCTCAGAGAGGACGACTTTGATTACAGTGAGGAGCAGGACAAGTAGGCCTTGTCCCATAGTCATTTGCATATGGGCAGACTTAATGGGCCTCTCCACTTTATTTATTATCTTCCGTTGTTATTTTCGTTTATATTTGGCCTATGGGCCGTGGAGATGTAAAACTTGGCCATACAGCCCATACACTTTTAATTAATAAAGTTTATCATTATACATGATATGTATCTTTATTACCACTGTGTGCACTAGCTTTTTTAGACTTGTGTGATTACACAAAGGATCTGAAGGTGTTGTTTTTGGGTCTGACTGAGATGGTATAAGAGCCATGATGACTATAGGATGTGGTCGTAGAGAGAATAGAATGGTTGAACCCCAAAGAATTATTTTAAATAACCAATAATTTTAAAAAGTTTTGCTGACCCTTACCTCTCAATCTTTGCTTACCCTTATCTCTCAATCATTTCTCATCTTTATGTCATTGTTTGCAAACTTATTTCTAACTCTTCTCTTTTTCAAACAACTATAGATGGATATCATTCGGGATGCACAACAAGATGGGTAGAGGGTAACTCTTCATTGTCTACTTCGTCGTCAACCTATCTACACCTACCAAGCAGAGAGTCATGGAGATCAGATTATGGGATATCATGCTACTTTACTTATCACCAGGCGAGTTGGATGGGGAAGCCTTCGCTACTGCTTCCTCCTTTGAGAGAGCCAAGAAAGAAGCTACTCATAAAGCAGTTCTTCAACTCTGCCGCCACTTCAATCTTCACCTTGAAGGATTATACTTTGTACCTCGATAGCTATGAAGGATCACACTAAGACAAGCCCTACCCCTTTAGGTTAAGTTGTTAAGCTAGCCAGTAGATGATGTTGTGAGCTGTCAGTTTTCTCTTTTGTCGGCAACCATAACTGTTATTTGTATTTGCTTAATTAAAATTTTGCTAGTTGGATTGTGCAAAACAACCCCTATTCCCCCCCCCCTTGACTTAAGTCTTCTTTTCTCTTCTCTCCTAATCCTTGGAAGTATCAAACAGATGGTGAACACAAGGAGCAACGATAATGGCAACAACAACACTAAAACCCAAGGAAGTCAGTTTGCTCCTATCCCTCCACCACCACCTGCTAATGGACCCGACTGGGCCCAATGATGGCCAATTAGAGCCAACTCATTTAACTGCTGGTGTAAACAATCAGCAACCATGCTCAACCCGTTCCTCGTCCACCACCACCAGTTTAGGCCCCACAATCTAGATTATCTGAGTTCATGAGGATGCATCCCCCAACCTTCTCTAGCAGCACTGAACCTATGGACGCAAATGATTGGCTCAAAGCCATTGGGCATAAGCTAGACATTATCTAATGTAGCAATTGGGAGAGTCCTTTTTGCATCTCACTAGTTGAATGGGCCTACATCAGAGTGGTGGGACACTTTTATCGCTGCTCACGCCAATGTGCAAGCCATCACCTAGGATGAGTTTGTGTAGAATTTCCACAAGGCTTATCTTCCCACCAGCACCATCACTCTCAAGAAGAGGGAATTTTGAGCTCTATGACAAGGAGGTCGCTCTGTGAATGAGTATCTACAGAAGTTCAACCGGCTGGCATGGTACACAATAGAAGATGTCACTACATATGAGGCCAAGTAGGAAAGATTCCTAGAAGGACTCAATGACAACTTGTCTGTACAACTCCTCTCCAATGACTACGCTGATTTCCATCAGCTTGTCAGCAAGGCTATCTACTAGGAGTCCAAACACCAAGAGATAGAGAATCGAAACAGACGAATGTCTGCCCAGCACCTGGACACCAGAGGTTTTCCCAGATCCAGATGAACTCCACCATAAGCCATTAGGTTCCAGCCATCATCGTCAACAGGGGAGCTAGTTCCGACCAACCCTCCTCCCAACACCAAAAAGAACAATGCCTTGACAGTTGGCATTTCACAGAAGAACCCAACCTCACCAGAAGGAGTTAATGTTTCAACTGCCATGAGGTGGAACATTATGCCAACAACTGCCTCAAGAAGCAACAGGCAACAAGGACTGGTACACCTGGAACACCAACCACCAACACCCTCTAGGAAACAATCAGAAGGCCATAGAAGTTTGAGAAGTGATCTATAAACTACATCACAGCTCAAGCTACATAGGGTAAGATCATAATCTATATCTTGCTAGCCTGTTCGAATCTCAGGGCAAGATTATTTTTAAGGGGTAGTTTGTAATAACCTAAGTTTTTATTTCAAAAAATAATTTAATTAAAGTAAAAAATAAAAAAATAAGTGTTATTTGATTTTTCCTTAGTTTTACCCTTTTTTCTACATTTAAAAAGGTTTTTCCTTTTTTGTAAATTAAAAGTATTTTACATATAAACATAATACTAACTTTAAGTTGAAGATAATTTTCCTAAATCCAAAATAGCCTCAAGAATTTATGTGGATATTTTGGAATTTTGGACTCTATTTGCTATTTTCTAAGCTTATTTGGAGTTTCTTGTATTTTCCAAAAAATCAAAAAGGATTTAAAAATCCCAAAATCCCTCAGGCCAAATTCCCCTCGAGCCCATAGCCCATTTCTCCATTTGTGGCCCACTTATTCCCCACACACCATGTGGCGCAGCCTAGCTTGCTCCGTCTCCCTCTCCCCCTCCACCGACACCCGGTGCCCACCTATTAGGGTCTTTTTCCTCCTTGTCCCCTCCCTCCTCGCGCCGATGCATCATCGACACACCATGGCCACTAAGACACTATCTTCGGCCTTGGATCCCCTTGTCTCGTGCGTTGCGCCCCCGATTCCCTCCCATTTCTTTATCGCACCCTGTCTTTCATTCCCCACCTCGGCCATTCCTACCAACGCGATCTTCGGCAATGAATTGAGATCCATGCTCCCTTCCTCAGCCCTATAAAAGGTGTCCCCTAGCACCGCTACTCCTCACCCAAAGCACTCCACTCCCTTCTCCCTCTCTTGAGCCCCGGAGCCCCTCGGCTCTGTTCCCACCCCTCCAAACTCTGTTCTCCTCATAGGCGAGCAATTACTAGTAGTTAGAGAGCCACCAAACCTCACCACGCCCTTAGTGAGCTCTGCCATGCTCCCTTCTGCCATACAAAGCCATCAGAACACAGTCTTCGCTAGAGCTGAGCGCCACCACTACCCTCCTCTTGCTGCCGGCTGTCTTTGAGCATCACCAAGCTCCACACCAAGGTGAATTGGAATCCCCTTCATGTCCTCTCTCTTCCGTACCCCTCGCTGCCCTCTACCGTGCATTGAAATGCTGGTGAGCCTTTGGTTTTTGTGCACCACTGCACTGATGCCACGACAGCACCACCTCATCGCTACCTAGCTGCCACGCATCCACATCAAGCCCAGTCAGCATCCACATGCAATGTTTAATCATTCTGTGTACCTGGTCCACCAAGGACCTCTCTCCTATGTCGTGGACCCGGTCCAAAAGACCCTGGGCCCACATGTTAGTGAGCTAATTCCTTTTTCTTTAGAAAATTGAATCGATCAAAAACCTTAATTCCCTATTGACATCATCTCGATGCATTAATTTAGATTTTCCTTTAGGAAATAATCTCACCAAAATCCAAAATCCTTGCTGGCATCATAAAACCCATTTGACTTTAGAAAAATAAATCAAAAATTCTAAAAATACTGAAATAGTGTATTCTTCCTTTTTTTTCCTTAGATTTAAACTTCCAAGAGCTCGTTCTCCTTCGTTCTAGCTTTGACTAGACCCATTTAAATTCCTAAATTCATCTAAAAACCCAATCTACCATTTTTGCCATGGCTATATCTTCTATTGCTCAATTGCTTAGGAAAAACCATATCACACAGAGGTACTTAAGGAAGGATCCTTTGATGACTTCATAGATTAAGACTTTGTTCCCTAGTTGATTGCCTATGGGCATATAGAATTGCCACTGCATTTATCTTTATTTTTTCCATTGCTAGTTTCTGTTAGGACTTTCAAACTGTTATTTGTAAGCCTAGCCATAAGGTTGTTACTCTAATAATTGATAATATTTGCTTCTTTCAAACTTATTAATGATCATGGTTGATATTTTATCTATGTTTGCGCTGTGTACATTAGCATGATCCTGGGCTAGTGTAGAATACACAGTGAGTTTGGATTTATATATTTGGGTCTCGATGCATCACTCAAGGAGGGAAATGATTATCCTCAAACTAGATTTTGAGAAGGCTTTTGACACTATTGAACACGATACAATCCCCAATATATTATAATGTAAAGGCTTTGATCACAAATGGATTCATTGGGTTGATGAAGTTCTAAGTTTTGATGCTTCATCTATCATTTTAAATGGAGTTCCAAGAAATTTTTTGGGTGCAAATGAGGTGCGCGACAGGGAGACCCCTTATCTCCATTACTATTTGTATTAGCAGCTAATTTATTACAATCTATCATCAATGAGGCCCATAGAAGAGATTTGATTCAGCTGCCAATACCACAAGAAGGACAAATTGATTTTCCAATCATTCAGTATGCTGATGACACTCTTGGTTATGCAAGCTAGTTCAACTCAATTATTATGTTTAAAGGGGTTGTTGGAACCATTCACTCAATCCACTGGTTTAAAAGTTACAATAAACCATGTTTGATCCCTACAAATATTAGTGATCAAAGAGGGCAATTCTTAGCTACTGCATTTGGCTGTCAACTTGGTACTTTACCTTTTACATACCTAGGTCTTCCCCTAGGCATGACAAAGCTAAAGTTCAATGATTTTGCACCACTTATGGATAGAATTGAAAGGAGATTAACAACATGCTCTTTATTTCTATCATATGGAGGAAGGCTCATGTTGGTAAATTCAGTGTTTTCTACACTTCCAACTTACTTGTACATTTAAGCTACCAGTGGGTGTTATACAAACTATAGATCATGCTCGTCGTCATTGTCTTGATAGGTCCCAGGGCAAACCTTGGCTCTCATAGTGTCAATATGTTGAGAACATTCTTTTGCTGGTATTATTACTAGTATTCAATATGTCGAGGGGCTCATATTTGCAAGTAAAAAAGAATTCATTGGCTGCTTGGGATATGGTTTGCAAACCAAAAAAGTTGACTTACGTATTATTAATCTTAGAATTCAAAATGAAGCCCTACTGCTTAAACATTTACACAAGTTTTGTTACTTAGGTATTATTAATCTTAGAATTCAAAATGAAGCCCTACTACTCAAACATTTACACAAGTTTTGTAACAAGCATGATATACCTTGGGTTCAACTCATATGGAAGAGGTATTACAAAAATTCTATTCCACATGCAATGAAAGAGATGGAATCTTTTCCGGTGGAAGGATGTTCTTAAGACTCAATACTAGAGGTATAGTATCCTATACAGTTTGGGCAAGAGACACTACTTTATTTTGGTATGATCTTTGGAATGGTCATCATATGATGGAAAAATTCCCTAGGCTACATTCATTTGCAAAAAAAAACAAAGATATCTCTACATTTGGGACAATGAAACACCAATGGACATCTGGAGCTACATTTGGGGGATTGATAAGCATTCTTCTGAAAATTTTTATAAAAGGATTTTCAGTACTCTACAACCCCCATCTCCATTTATTTGGATATGGAATTCCAAATGTGTGATGAAACTTAAGGTTTTTGCCTGGTTACTCATAGTTGATCAACTCAATGCCAAGAATATGTTAAGAAGGAAACTTTGCCCTATACAAGGTGATACATAATGTGTCTTATGTACTCAGTCAACAGAAAAGACAGTCATGCACTTATTTTTCAAATGCCCCTTCAGCTCGAGGTATGGGAATTATTTGGGATTTAATTGGAATTGATCTTACCTTTTTTTCCACATGACAATAGATGCGAACAAGAAATTTGCACCTTGGCACATTTGGAAACAACGTAATGGGAAGATGTTTGAAAACAAACAGCCAAGTATTCAGTTGTGGAAAATTCTCTTTAAAAAGGATGTCACTCTACATGTGTGTAGGGTGAAAGTGTCTCTTAAAAAATCAATATTTTCCTGGCTAGATTCCCTGCCTTGAGTAAGCTCCTTTAAGGGCTTGTAATTGTTTGTACATTTCTAACATATTTTTCCTTTAATATATTTACTGTGGGGGTCTCCCTTACAGTTTTCTTCAAAAAAAAACACAAAAGCAAGGTCAAATACTCATCACCATCATGGGATGCCACCATATGGTCTTACAATCAACCATTTGATGAATAATTTGATAAACACTCTAAAAGGCAAGAATTTGAATTTGAATTTTAAACTTTTAAAGAAAACAAATTGCAAGAGCCACTAGCGGTCTATTTTCAAGAAAAAGCAAGAACATGACTACAGTGGCAAGATGTGAAACGGTACTAAGACCAAGAAAGAGCAAGTTTTTAACAAAATCTCCAAACTGTCATGACCATTGTCGTAGAAAGATGAAGCACTAGAAGAGCAAAAGAGAACAAATACAATGCAAATGAAGATACCTTTCAACTCAAGATCTCATTTTTGACTCAAAATGCATTTTTCTCACTCAAAAGATCATTTTGCTCTTTTCCAACATCACAAAAACCATTCTCCCCTTTTTTTTAACCATTCCCCATTTTTAAGTTCATTCTCATCAAGTTCCCCCTTTTTGACTAATACCAAATGTTGTCTTGATCATTCTCCTCATTTTGGTAAAATAGTCAAGGGTCAAGGGTCTATGCAACCTCACTACCACTCCCCCCTTAAATAATGCATGATGCCAATTGTTAACAGCAAGTGAGCAAACAAAGAGCATGTATGCATGAATAAAAATGCATAACCTAAAAGAGTTTTGAAAATTATCCAAACTGTTGTTCAAGATAAAAAGATACCTCTTGAAGTAATACAATGCATATAAAACTATCTAGGTCATGATAAGGCACATGTAACCAAACTAAGAAAGATAGCACAATTTAAAGTATTCAATTATATTTCAAGTTGAGCAAGTCATCAAAAATCACAAGTTGATCTAAAGGTATCCAAATATGAGCTAAACTATGTCAAGAAGGCTAAATGGGACCAAGAAGCTCAAATTGAATCAATTAAAGTGCTACAAGTTCAATTTTAACCAATTTTGCTTAAACTCTAAATAAAAGCCCATTTTGAGATTTTAAAGAACATTTAGGTCTTACATTAGCAAAGCAAATTCTAAATTGGAAGCCATTCATAATTGTCTTAATGTGGATCTAGCCTCGAAACGAGATTAAACCCTTAGTTGGCAGGACTCACCGACAGCTATATGGATCGGGCCAGTGTAGCGCGGGGAGTCGGCCGGGACTACAGGTCGACCCAAAGCAGAGGCGATGCGCACGGTGCAACGTAGACACGCGGCACACGGAGCAAGACGTCTACATGTTGTCTACGGCTGTGTTATCTCAGAAGAAATTGTTGAATGGTTTGAGTATGGCACCATTGACATGATCGTCTTCATGTTTCAGACTGTTGTGGTTACAGATCAAACAGAGAGAGATGTGGTAGTGGAGAGTTGGGAGAAAGTGATCACCTCTCTCCCAGCCTTCCCTTGTATATATATTCATATGGGCTGTGTTTTTACAATTGTGCCCTTACATCGATACCTCCCTGTCAGGGGTATTTAAGCCATTATATATGTCCCCTTTTGGGCCCTATAACCTTCTAACAGGCCTGCTGAGTTTAGGTGGGAGCCACCCCTACAACAGGAGCCTCTCATGGTGAAGGGCTTCACAGGGCCGAAGCCATGTTGTCGAGTCCTTTGGCCCCCTCCGTCCCTGCAGCATGTGAACTTCTCCGAACTTGTGGAGCCTTGGTGTGCAGCGGGCCCCGGGGTCTGAGGCCGTAGCCAAAGCCGATGCCTGGATTGGCAGCTGAGGTAGACGCGCGAGAGCTCCGTCGTGAGCTGGCGCCTAGTCAAAGTAGACGCGCGAGCACTCCGTCCCCTTCCCTTTGAATGGGTGGCAGCGGAGCTGGCGCCTAGTCGAAGTAGACGCGCGCGCGCTCCGTCCCCCACCCTCTGAACGGGTGGCAGTGGAGCTGGCGCCTGGTCAGAGTAGGCGCACGAGCGCTCCGTCCCCTACCCTCCGAACGGGTGGCAGCGGAGCTGGCGCTTAGTCAAAGTAGACGCGCGAGTGCTCCGTCCCCTACCCTCCAAACGGGTGGCAGCAGAGCTGGTGCCTGGTCAAAGGAGGCGGTGGTGGAGGCGGGCCTCGCGCCGCCGACTTCGGTGTGCTTCGAAGCTGTTATGACCGCACGGTCTGGTAGTGCGCTTTTAATGGTGCCTGGAATCGTGCCGACGCTTGGCCTGTCAGGGCGCAGGCTGTCCCGCCGTGCCGTCCGCCTTCCCGTGGGTGGGGCACGCGGCGGCTTGTGATTGGTGCGTCGTGGGATGTGAGCGGTTGCATGACCGCGGCAGTTCGCCTCTTTCCCAGGAAAGCGGGACGCGTGGCGGGCGCCCGTTGGTGTTGCGCACTGTCTGGCCACCTACCAGGCACGCTCCTCGAAGTGCTGGCGGTTCTTTCCAAGCCGTGGGTAGCCGAACCGCTGGGGGTTAATCTGGCTGCGCTTGCAGCCGTGGGGAAGGCGAGCGGGCCTTATAAGGTGCCACCGTCGTAGTGGGGACGTTCTGTCTCGCCTGTCTCCTGGCTCTGCTTGTTCTGATAGTAGCGCAACTTACTCCCACCTTGGTTCCTTTTGCCCTGATCGCAGAGAACAATGGCCAGCCAGGACGATATCTCCCACCATCCCGGCGGCAGCTCCTTGCCTAGCCGGGACGAGTTGTCTGTCCCTTCTGGGGAGTACGAGCTGGTGCTGCGGGGGCGTTCACGTGCCGACAGGCGGTGGGACGCCATGGAATACTCGGGGGGCCGCTGCTCCCGTGTGCTGGGGAGGAGTCGCGTAACCGAAGAGACGCTGCAGCGGCTTGTACGGGAAGGGAAGGTTGAGGAGCGTGATGGGGCTCGCCTACCCTGTCGCGACGAGACAGAGCCGAGGCCCCGGGAAATGGAGGCGATCGTTTTCGTCGCGTTCTTCGACGCCGGCCTTCGAATGCCCTCAACGATGTTTGTGGGCGAAGTCCTGCGGGCCTACGAGTTGGAATTAGCACAGCTGACGCCAAATGCCATAGTCCGCCTAGCTGTCTTTTCGTGGGCGGCACGGACAGAAGGCCGGCGTCCCAGCATGAGCCTATTCGTCACCCCACACGACGCATGCTGCCGACCCAAGAAAGTCGGGGAGGGGGCTGTATCCAACTTTGGCGGCGTGGACTTCGTGCTACGAGCGTCCTGCACGACGCTATTCCCTACGTCAGCCACCTTGGGGAGGTGGGAGTCCGGCTGGACGCGGCGGTGGTTTTATTACATCGTGACCAGCGCGAGCGGCCTGCTATGCTGAGGTGGGCCGATCTCGTTCAATAGCTCGCCAAGTGTGAAGCCGGAGGCTGATGACGCACAGAGGCTATGGAGGCTTGCTGGCGTTGCGCGCCGGCTAAGTATGCGCGACTTGGCCGAAGAGTTTACGATGTACGAGGTGGCGCCACTCTCCGCCCGGTGGAAGTATGCGCGACGGGGCGACGACCGAGAGGACAGGATTCGCCCACCACTGTCTTGCCTGCTTCCGCCCTCCGCTCCTTGTAAGTCGTGCAGTGCGTTGGTACGCATCCATTTGTGTCTGCGTAGTCGCCGCCTGATAAGACTTGTCTTTTGTGCAGTGGCCCGGCGAAGATGCGGAGTGCGCAGTTGTGGCGTTCCTGGGTCCGTACACGCTGCGTGAGGCCGCGACCAAAACGGCGAAGCAGGGGCGGATAAATCGCACGTGCGAGGTTCTGGGCATTGTTGTGCCCGAGCGCGCGGTGCCGGCGGAGGCTCCCGCAGGGATTCCGGACCATCGTGGCGGTGGTAGCCAAGCGGGGGTATTGCCTTCGCGGCGCCGGGCCTGCTCCGAGGTTGCCGTACCCAGCCCGCCAGCCACCTCGGTGGATCTCCGCAAGGAGCTTTTTCCCTTCTTCGCGCGAGAGGCAGCGCAGGAGCGGTGCGCAGACTCCCTTTTTGTAGAGTGTCCCTTCAAACACCTGGAAGGATCTGGCACGGTGTTGCAGACGCCGGAGCTCGGCGGGGTCCTCCAGCTCGGTAATGCCCTGCAGGAAATTGAAGATAGGCTCTCGCCAGTCGCCCTGCTGGATGATGTGGTGAACGAGGGCCGCATCCCGGTTGTCCTGCGCGATGGCCGCCTGCGGTAACACTTCGTAAAACACCCCGTCAGGGGGTGGCAGTTGTTGGCTGGGCGCCTTTGCGAGGGCATCGGCCTGCTCATTTTTCGCGCGAGGGATGGCCTTGACCGTGACACCCAAGAAATGTCTTTCCCTCGCTCTTACGGCCGCGAGGTATTTGGCCAGCTCGGGGTCCTTGGCTTGATATGACTTGTCTACGTGGCCTGCCACCAAGCGCGAGTCTGTGCAGACGAGCACGCGCCGCACACCGATTGCCTTGAGCTTTGTCAGGCCGAAGAGCAGCGCTTCATACTCAGCTGTGTTATTGGTGACCAAAACGCAAGGCGCGCCGAGTATAGCAGGCGCTGCCCCTCGGGCATAACAATCACTGCGCCTACGCCCGCGCCCGCGACGCCGTAGGCTCCGTCGATGGTGAGCGTCCATACCGGGTCGTCGTGCTTCTAGGCGGGCTGAGCCGGCGGAGTCCATTCTGCAAGGAAGTCAGCGAGAACTTGAGATTTGATTGCTGTCCGCGAGGCATATGTCAGGGAGAACGGGCGCGAGCTCGGCAGCCCACTTGCCGATGCGCCCCGTGGATTCCTTATTGTGTAACATCTCCGCCAGGGGGGACGAGGAAGGCACTGTGATTGGGTGAGCCAAAAAATAATGTCGAAACTTTCTGGAGGCCATGACCAACGCGTAAGCGAGCTTTTCAAGCTCTGTATATCTCGTCTTGGCGCCTTGGAGAGCTTCGGAGACAAAGTATACGGGCCGCTGTACGGCGCCTTCCTCTAGGCGAGGACGGCACTGACCGCTGTAACCGACACAGCCAGATAGAGCAAGAGGGGAGCCTCTGGTGTTGGGGCGACCAGAGTGGGGAGGCTCGCCAGGTGTTTCTTGAGCTCGTTGAAGGCCTCCGCACAGTCGCTATCCCAACGAAATTCGTCGCACCCGCGGAGTGTCTTAAAGAATGGCAGACCCTGCTCCGCCGCCCTAGATAGGAAGCGGCTTAGGGCTGCCATGCGGCCCGCCAGTCTCTGGACCTCCCTCGTCGTCTTGGGCGGCTCCATACCCAGGATGGCCTCAACCTTATCGGGATTCGCCTGGATGCCTCGTCCGGATACGAGGAAGCCCAGTAGTTTGCCCGCCTGCACGCCAAAGACGCATTTGTCGGGGTTGAGCTTGATGCCGGCCTTCCTGAGGTTGACGAAGGTCTCCTGGAGGTCCCGGCCGTGCGAAGCGAGCTGCTGGGTTTTGACTACCACGTCGTCGACGTAGGCTTCCACATTCCTCCCGAGCTGGGCGGCGAGGGCAAGTGCGACGAGGCGGGTAAAGGTAGCGCCTGCGTTCTTCAAGCCGAAGGGCATCCTGACGAAGCAGAAAGTCCCAATCGGTGTGATGAAACTGGTCTTGTCCTCGTCGTCTTCGGCCATATATACCTGGTGGTAGCCAGGCATCCAGGAAACTCATTAGCTCGCACCTGGCGGTAGCGTCGACCAGTTGATCGATGTGTGGCAAGGGGTAATTGTCCTTTGGGCACGCCTTGTTGAGTGCCGTGAAGTCAATGCACATACGCCAGGCCCCGCTGGCCTTTTTGACCAATACAGGGTTGGCGAGCCACTCTGGGTGGTGGACCTCGTGAATGACCCCGGCCCGGAGAAGCTTCGCCACCTCCACCTTGGTCGCCTGCTGCCGATCCATGGACATGCGACGAAGCTTTTGCTTGACCGGCTTGGCGTCAGGGCGGACCGCCAAGCGATGCTCGATTACTGCGCGGTCTACACCCTTAATGTCCTCCGGTGACCATGCAAAAATGTCGGCGTTGTTCTGAAGCACTTGGAGTAGGTCTCGCTCGACCTCCGTAGGGAGCCCCTCGCCAATGGACACAAACTGCCCCTCCTCCTGGAGCGGAACCTTTTTGACTCCACCTTCGGACCGAGGCTTAGGTGTCCACCCCGGAGCGAAGGGCGTATCGCCGAGCACACCTGGGAGGATGTGCACCGGTCGGTGTAAATCCCGGCTGCTGACTTCGACGCGTCTGGCGAGGTCCTGGTCGCCGAAGACAGTAATCACGCCCTCCGGGCCTGGGAGCTTCATACATAAGAAGGCGTGGTGCGGGATGGCCTCGAGGGAGTTGATGGCGGGCCGTCCCAATATGACGTTGTAGGGGTGCGGGATGTCTACGACATCGAAGATGACGTGCGCGCTTCGGTTGTTACCCTCCTGGCGGAATGTAACTGGAAGGGACACGTGTCCTATGGCCTCCAGCGGTTGACCTCCGAAGCCTTGAAGTGGAGCTCCTGACTGCTCTAAGCGGCTTCGGGGGATTCCCATACGATCGAGGGCCCCCGCAAACAGAATGTTCGCAGAGCTCCCCCCCCCCCCCCCCCGTCGACGAGGATGCGCCTGACGTCATGGCCTGCGCCGGACGTCATGACTAAAGGGTCTTGATGAGGGAACTCCACACCCCTGGCGTCATTCAGGGTGAAGGTGATGTCGCGGGGCGGTACCCACGGTTGCGGCTGCTCCAAGGGGGCCCCCGATAGGGACCCTCCGGTGATGACGCTGATGGAGCGGCACCACGTGCCTTCTCCGGATGCGGCCCGAGCTTTGGCCGTCATCCGTCGCAACTCCATGACCTCGACGCACGTCTTCGTGTGGTGATTGCCGTAACCGTGCACCTCACACCACTTGCCGTAATCTAAAATTTCTTGTTCCGCGCGGGGTCGCCCGTCGCGATCTGCTCCACCCTCCCATCCCCGGCCCCCTCCCCGCGAGGTGGGGGCAGGTCCTCGAGGGGTGTTCTCGATGCCGAGGACATGGCAGACCTTTTGTGGCCTGCGCTGGCGACGTCGGGGCTTGCGCCTGCCCCTTAAAGAGCCTTCCTGCCCCCCGGTATCACTACTGCCGGGAGTGCCTCCCCGGGGTTCTCGTCTGCGACCCTGCTTCAGGGAATCATCACTCGCCCCCCCCCCTCGTGTGCAAGCGCTTCGCTTGGGCGAGGTCGGGGGCGGCGGCGTTGCGTCTCTGCGCCTCCTCCTCTGCCCGCGCATACTCCTCCATTTTGTCGAAGAGCTTGGCGACTGTCTTGATAGGCTTCCGCGCGTTGTATTCGGCCATGGGGCCCGGACGAAGGCCCTGTATGGCCGCGTTGATCACGGTTGTCTCATTAATGTCCTTGACTTGGCAGCGCACCTTCGCGAAGCGCTTGGAGTAGTCCCGGAGCTTCTCCAAAGGTTTCTGCTTCACTGCGAAGAGCTGGTCTGCGTCGACCCGCTCGACATAGTTCCCTTGAAAGTTGTTGTAAAGGCGGTCGCGGATCTGCTCCCACGCGTAGATGGAGTTTGGCTCTATGGTAAAAAAAACCAGGAAAGCGCTACTCCTTGCAATGCGAGGGGGAGTCCCTTCGCCTTTTTGGTGTCGTCTCCACCCGCGGCCTCGATTACGGTTTCCTACACGCGCACGAACTTGCGGGGGTCCGTATCGCCTTTGTACGGCTCGATGACACTGGGAAATTTGAAGTCTTCAGGCCACGCCGCCTGCTGTAGTCCTGCCGAAAGCGGGGACTCTAGATCGACGCGTCGCAGCGACACGCGGCTGGATGTGGGGGCGTCGCGGCTGTCTGCCCTTTCTGGCGCGGGCTCTGGTGCGACCACTGGCGCGGCCTGCTGGCTCCGAGCCTCTTGCATGTCTCGGACAGCCCCGTGAAGATCCCCTAGCTCCCGCTGGAACGCGTTGAGGGCCGCCAGCAGGGCGCTTTCCACCGCTGGTGCAGGCGGGGCCGCCGGCACGTCCAGCAAACAGGTCGGCACAGGTACGATCGCCTCGCGAGCTCCCGAACTATCGGTCACTCCGTTGTGGCTATCTTCAACCGCCCGGTCCGCGCTACCGGCGAGCGTTGCGGCGAGGGTTGCGGGGCCGGTCGCTGTCGCGTCGGCGGGGTTGGTCGTTGTAGCGGCGGTGGCGGGGTTGGTCGCTATCGCGCCAGTGGCAGGGCCGGCCGTCGCAGCGCCAGCGACGGGGTCGGTCGTCATAGCTCCAGTGGCGGGGTCGGTCGTCACAGCTCCAGTGGCGGGGTCGGTCGTCACAGCTCTAGTGACGGGGTTGGTCGTCGCAATGCGAGCGTCGACATCTGCGACCACCGCGCCCGCGCCATCACCCGCGCCCGTGACAGCCGATGCCGAAGCCCTGGTACCCACGCGACGCTCCGACCCAGCCGCCTTCTTTCCCTTCGCCGCCTCGACGAAGCTTTTTCCGGTGCCATCCTTCTTCGGATTTCAGGCTTGCTCCTGTCCTCCCCACGCATGGCGCCAACTGTTGTGGTTACATACCAAACAGAGAGAGATGTGGTAGTGGAGAGTTGGGAGAAAGTGATCACCTCTCTCCCAGCCTTCCCTTGTATATATATTCATATGGGCTGTGCTTTTACAATTGTGCCCTTACATCGATACCTCCCTGTCAGGGGTATTTAAGCCATTACATATGTCCCATTTTGGGCCCTATAACCTTCTAACAGGTCTGCTGGGTTTAGGTGGAGGCCACCCCTACAACACAGACAATTAAGGCCTGTTTTTTTTTGCTGCGGCTTGTGACTTTTGGGTTATTTGTACAAGAGATTACAGAGTAACAGAAATTCATATACGGTTTTTGCCGATATAAATGAAGTTAGTAAAGTATGTACTACAATTAACTAGTAGACCCTATCTTGAAAAAAATACTTCGTTTAAAAGCTAGTTACTATAGAAAAGTCGAAAAGTAGTTTTTAGAAGCTGAAAAGAACAGGGCCAATTCCAACAAGATGGCCCGCATATTTCTGTTTTGCTCATATGGATCAGGAATCAGGACAAGGAAGAAAATTCCTCAAAAAAATAACGACAAGCAAGCAAGGACTTCTTATATATCGTACCAATATATGTTCCCAGAAAATAGTTTGACACTGGTAACTTGTTTGTTGCATCCATTCCACATAGTGTGTTCTAAAAATAAAAAGAAAATAGAGTAATCTACAGTGTGGTCACAACCCAAACACTGTTACATTGCAAGGTAATAATAGTTACTAACAGGGGCACGCTGCAAGTAGTTTACCTAATCATTCGCAAAATGAAAGTAGTTTACCTAATCAAGCATTGGCTTCTTCGGTAGGCACCTTGACGTATTCATCAGTAGCCATCTCCTCGCTCTCCTTGCACTCGTAGTAGAACGCGGTGATGGCGCATACAGAGAACAACTCCACGGCGCCCACCAGTATCGCGTACACATGGTCAAGAAACATCCCAGTGCCGTGACGTCGAGGGTAATCTCGTCAGCGAGGGTCTGGATGGCGAGGTCCTCGGTGAGGAGTAGGAGCGAGGTAGAGCCTGTGAGCAAGTAATCCTGACGCACTGCAGACAGAAGGCACGAAGGACTAAGAGCAACTCCAGCAGTAGCTCTCAAAACAGGGCCCCTACTTTTTATTTGAGGGCTCCCCCTACTTTTGAGAGCTCTGTTTTTTGGGCTGCACTCCAGCAGGAGCCCTCAAAACAGGACCCTCAAATTCATTCTTAGAGGGGATGACACATAGGACCCACTCCTGGGGGTCTGGAGGGAGCCCCTACTTTTGAGGGCCGATGGGCAAAAGAACTCACTCCAGCAGGGCCCCTACTTGAGCCCTCAAAAGTAGGGGCTCCCTCCAGACCCCCAGGAATGAGGGCTCGAGGGGGAGATTTGAGGGCCCCCTACTTTTGAGGGCTCAAGTAGGGGCCCTGCTGGAGTGAGTTTTTTGCCCCTCGGCCCTCAAAAGTAGGATGAGGGCTCAAGTAGGGGTCCTGCTGAAGTTGCTCTAAGTCACCCGAAATCAAATAAATGAGCAGAGGTTCAGTTAGCAGTAGCTGCAGATTTTTCGGTTCAGTTAAACTATTTTCTGTTTGTTTCCAGTCGTGCGGTGTTGCACGTTTTTCTTCCTAGATTTGTGGATCACGGGTTAAGCGGATCCCAGAGGTTAAGCTCTATGTTTTACTTTTGTAAGTTAATTAACTTTTGAGTATCATTCAGAGTATACAGGAGAAAATTGCCCCAGTCGCACTGTCTTCAGTCCTCGTTTTCTCTGAAGAAACACTGTAGCGAGTCTGAAAATAGATCCCGAGTGGAGAATTGTGAGGCGATAGTGAATACTTGGGCCTGATTTCCAACAGAGCCGACGATGAGCGCGAAAACCACCGCGAAGAGTCTCCTGTTGCGGCTTGGGAGGAGGAGGCCTTCCTTCAGGAAACTGAAGAATGACGGTGTCGAGCTTTGCTTGGTGGCCATGGCCAACTAGCTAGATCGATCGAGGGGCATTAAAGAGAAGGTTGACGAACGGATAACGTATTGTGACCGGCGAATGGCGATTGTGCTGTTCACGCGACGACTTGGAAAATTCATGTGACAAATGACACCGTACGTAATAAGCATGCATCCTGAACCACGGGGAAAAAATCCCATCCGGTTAACCGAAAATCTCGGTGATCCAGTTAGTTTGCAAACCGGCAAAGAAGACAACCATATTTGAATTCAAGCATTTTACTGGAATTTTTTGCATGAATAGTAATTTTAAGATCGAGTTCATCACTATTTATTTTCGTTGCTCGTTAATTTTATATCTTTCAAATACGATCAAGTTTGATCTTAAAATTTTAAATAGTTCTAGAATATCCTCCCCTACATCACTAATTTTTTTAAAAAAATTGTAAATTTTATAAAAAAGGATATTTCCTCGAGACCCAACCTAGTCAAGTCATTTCTTAGTGATATTTGTCTGACATACCTTGCGACAATTGCTGAGCACTTAAGGTAAGCGTATTGCCATTTCATTTGAAGATCTACTAGGAAGTTCGTCACTGAACAAGGATCATGTGAAAAGGTCCATGGATTATTAGTGATGAATAATTAACACATTTTTAGAGTTGGATTTGATTTTGCAAAAGTTGACAAAATTCAGTTTTTGTTGTCTGTCAAGGGTTGTCTGACCAGCAAGTGATTGGCCATCGGACCACCGGTTCGGTGTGAACAGACTCTGGATGGTGGCCTGATCAGATTCTACTTTTCGGTTGTTTTTTTAGATAGCATGTTTGAGTTGGGTACGCACGGTCCAACCGGCTGTTGGTTGGCACTCGAACAGGAATTGAGTTGAGCGGTGTCATCGGTATTCAAAATGTGGTCACACCGATGGGCCGTTCAGACGGGTCAATGGTGTCCGTACGGCATGGGTACCATTGGTAGTGTTGTGCTGTGTTGCATGATGCATTGTTATGACTAATGTAAGTTAAGTATATGAAACTTGTGCTCTAGATAGTTGCTTGATCTTTGGATGTACAGGTACTTTGGAGAATGTTAGCGGTCAACGACAAGTAACCGGGACTAGGCAAGAGAGCAGAGATCCGAGCGGTCATGCAAATCCAAGTAAGGCTATGCGGCTCAAGCAGGAAACACATGGACAAGCATTGTGAAGAGATGAGTTGGTGCATGTGGTGCACCGAGTGACGAGGCCGATATACATAGAAATGGTTCGGAGGAGGCCAAATGCATGTAGATGTGACGACTAGTTATTGGGCACTACAGACTACGTGTCAAAATATGTGGAGATGCTTTGATGTGAAGGTAAAAACAAAGTCAAGAGAAGATGCCCAGAAACTTTGTCGAGGGTATTTTGGTAGTTTACCAAAATATCAGGTTTAAGCCTTGGAAAGAACCACGGTGAAAAATTTGTGGATCCTCACTATTTTGAGTTGTTGTTTGGATTTAGGCTATTAAATATGATCTTTGCAGCTCTTTGGCTGCTGGAGTGAGCGATTTCTGCCCTTGGAGGCCATTGAAACTAAGATCAAGCTTTGCCAGTACATGGAAAGGGAGAACAGATGAATTAAGTTGTATACTGGTGAACATGTTGTGTGAAAGATTTAAATCTGAAATCATTCATCCCCTTGCTGGTGCTACGACCATTTCATTGGAAGATCTACTTGGAAGTTCATCACTGAACGTCAACAATGGCTTAATTAGTTTATTGTTTCGTAAAGCCAAGACTTATATTGTCTTCTTGTTGACAATTCAGCCTGTTTAGACACCTTGGTTACCTATATATGCATAAATTGTTTAAAGTTACGAAATTGTTTACTTGATAATCTTCATGTTTCAGAAAATTCCAAGAACAGTATCTGTCTGTTTACCTCATATACATTTCATACTGCTGCATATTCACGAGAATGAATCACGACATTTCATTCTCGTGAATATTAACTGAGAGACAGACGCTGGAGACTTCTTTCAACTCCACAAATTGTATTATACACAAAAGAATAATCTACAGCGTGATCACAACTCAAACATTATTATATAGTATAACCCAAGTAATGGAGTAATAATTGAGTACACGCTGCAAGTAGTGTACCTAATCAAGCGTTTGCTTCATCAGTAGACACCTTGACGTATTCAGTAGACGCAGCCTCGGTGCTCTCCTTGCACTCGTAGTAGAACGCGGTGATGGCGCAGACGGCGAACAACCCCACGGCGGCCATCAGAATCGCGTACACAAGGTCAAGAAGCAACCCGGATGCCACGCTATTACGCGCACATGCCGTAGCGAGCGTGTGCACCGGCGAGACGGCGGCGGCGAGGGCGCTGGTAACTGCGATGAAGAGCACGGCCCGCCTCTTCTTCCCCTTCACCAGCCTCCACGCCCGCCTGACTGCGCTGGCGCCGTGGCACCCTGGCTCGGCCACCGATACGACGACGCTGAAAGAACAGAGGACGGAGAAGTACACGAAGCAAATGAAGCCGGCGAGGACGAGCAGCGACCCCAGAAGGAACAGCACGAAGTATTGCTTCACCACGAGGAAGACGAGAACTGCAGACATGGCCGTCAGAATCGCGATGTAGGCGCTCACCAGGACGTACACGAAGGCGAGCGTCAGCACCGGACCCTTAAGCTGAGCCTTGACTTTGCCGAGGAGCGTGCCAAAGGTGTGCAGATCACCGGAGTACGTCGCGACGGCGGCGAAGAGGACGACGATCCGGACGGCGGAGCCGACGACGACGGCGAACAGGAGGTAGGCAGCGCCGGCAATCAAGAGTTCTCGGGTGTCGTCCTGAATATCTTTGAGGAGCTCGGCGTAGTCCGGACTCCTTGGGTCGGTGCTGTTGAGCGCCTTGACGTCGAGGCGGATCTCGTCGGTGAGGGGCTGGACGGCAAGGTCGTTGGTGAGGAGTAGGAGCGAGCTTGAGGCGATGAAGAGGACAAAGATTGCCGAGAAGAGGCTCCGGTTGCGGTTCGGGAGGAGGAGGCCTTCCTTTAGGAAGTGGAAGAACGACGGGGTCGAGCTTTGCTTGGTGGCCATGGCCATGGTTGGAGGCTTGGAGCTAGCTAGAGGCGAGGATGAAATGTAGTGATGAGAAGACAGAGGAGAAAAAGATTTTAAAGAGAAGGTTTATGATGGATAACGCGTTCTTACCTTTGACAAGCGAAAGCTGTTGTTTACAGCTGTAGTAGCGCTTTGAATTGTTCAAAGTTGGTGCCTTACACAAGGATCGGAGTCGTAGACAGTAGGATGAAAAATGGTAAAGGATAATCCGTTTTATCTGATATTTGTATTTAAGAAAATATGAATATGGTAAATAAAATATGTATTCGAGAATGTTCGTATTTGTATTTAAAAATATTTGTATTCATATTTAAAACTATTCGATTCGTATTTGATCCGTTTCGATCCCTGCGACCTCCCCAAGATAATTGTAGGAAGTAATTTTCTGATAAACCAAGATTCACAAGTAAAAAGTGAAAATTACTTTGCATAATTTTCAACTCTAGGCGACACTACTAGCTCGTGTAGACATGTAGTTATGTTACATAAATTTATTCTACTGATATTCTTTAGCAAAGTTTTAGGATATTGGCATTTGACCGAATTAACGACATATTCGATTCAAATTCGTATTCATTACGACATTCGATTTGTATTCGTATTCAAGAATGTTTGAATTCATATTTGTATTCATTTAAAAATATAAATTCATATTTATTTTTTTAAAAAAATATGGATTCATATTCATATTTGAGACTATTTGATTCGTATTCGATCCGTTTCCATCTCTAATGGACAGTCTCCTTTTTCTAAAGATTGTTGGTTTCATTATTATATATTCATCATTTTTTAGGGGTGAATAGGTTTTTGGTTCTAATTGTCATATTTAAGGCTCAATGACCAAGGGTTAGAAGATCAAAATCCTAGAAAATCGACAAAGAAAACCCACTTAGGGCATATCCAATAGTGTCATCTTAACTGTCTCTTAGCTATATTAAATAAGTAAAATTCTATGTGAGGTGAGAGAAGGTGAGAAGAGATAATATATTGTCTCTTATGCAAGAGACGACTTAAGCCCCCTAAATCAATGCAAATAATGAGAGGATGTAAGGCAGAAAGTTACGGTAAAATAATATAAAATAAGTAGAGGAATAATTTACTATTAGAGATGTTATCTCTAGTACTGTCTTTAGGTGAGGTGAAAATATTATAGATAACTTTAAGAGACAGACTATTATGCATGCCCTTAAAGGGTTAGTGGGACTTGAATCTTGGCATTCAGCCATGAGACATGGGCATCATACTGGTTGGACAACCCCACTAGTTGGCTCTTATTTTTCGTTGTTGGTGCCACCTTATTTATAAAAATATTTTCCAGATATTTCCATGATTTTGTGCCTAAAGGGATGTTGTTTGTCTGCTCCCACCGAATTGTTGCTTTCTACTTGA